>CM053589.1:77726528-77755454 GCA_028646515.1 Pseudochirops corinnae
CTCCTAAAGGGGTCCATTCTACTTTTGGATAGTTTTAATTCTTAAGAAGTTTGTCCTTCTATCCAGCTTAAACCTGCCTGCCTCCCTGAAACTTCTACCTATTGCTTAGAACTATGTTTTCATGAAAGAAGGAAGGTAGGAAGGAGGGAAGGAGGGAAGGAAGGAAGGAAGGAAGGAAGGAAGGAAGGAAGGAAGGAAGAGAGGCAGGGAAGAAGAGAAGAAAGGAAGGGAGGGAGGGAGAAAGGAAGGGTGGAAGAAAGGAAGGTAGGAAGAAAGGAAGGGGAAAAGAAAGGAAGAGAGAGAAGCAGAGAAGAAGGGAAGAAAGGAAAGGAGGGAGGGAGAAAGGAATAAAATAAGTATTTATTAATATATATCAATAATAATATTAATAAATTTACAAAATAAATTAATAAAAATTAATAATAATAATAAGTATACTATGAGCCAAGTACTGTGCTAAGTGCTTTACAAATATGATCTCATTTAATTCATACAACAAGTCTGGGAAATAAGTATTATTATCAACCCCATTTGATGAGTAAACTGAAGCAGACAGAGGTTAAGTGACTTGCCAGGGTCACAAAGCTAATAAGTGTCTGAGGCCAAATTTGAACTCAGGTTTTCCTGACTTCAGGTCCTGTACTCTATCCACTGTGCCTCCCAGTTGACTTCTGGGGCTAAGCAAAACATCCCCCTTTCACATGCTAGCTCTTCACACTTGAAAAAGGCTATCACTCTTTGCCCCTCTCTACCTCTAACCCCCAATCTTCTCTTATTAAGATAAACATCCCAAGCTTCTTCACTGATCTTCATGCGACCTGGTCTCTAGTCTCTTCACTATCTTGGTCATCTTTCTTTGGATGGATTCCAGATTGTTAACGTCTTTTCTAAGATGTGGTGCTTAGAACCACAAAATACTCTAGATGTGATATGAACGTGTCAAATTAAGTCCCATTCCTATGCATTCTGTTTCCTGAGCTAGACAGAGTATAAGCTCTATTACGTATCTATCCAGGGGAGTACTGGAGCCAGCTCAAACCAGCTCAAACCAGTTGCTTTATTGATTGTCTAGACTTAAGAAAGTGATAGAGAAAATGTTAACAATGACGATTAAACTTAAACATATATCGTGTTTTGGGGAGAGTAGTTATTAAGTATTTACCAACTGCTCAGAGGGCAAATGAAGAATGTAAGGAACAGTTTCTTCCTGCAATATGTTTATGAGATCATGTAGTGCAACCTAAGTCATTTACATGTAGGGAAACTGAGGCCTAGGGAGGAAAAGGGACTCATCCAAGATCATACAGTTCTGAATGAGCTTGTGGAAGTGAATGGCTAAGAACATTTTCCAGAGTAATTCTCATGATTTAGGACAATCCTTTAGATTAGATTAGCCATCCTTTAGATGAATTAAATTAAGAAGAACCTAGGGCCAAGGGGCTAGAACCACAGAAAAGGGGTTGTCTACCAAGAAAGAATTATCATTTGTAATTCTTTTTCATGAATGCTTATTGAGTAATTCACTTGGATGCTCCTAAAGTGTGTCAGAACACAGTTCTTAGGGGCATGAAAATCAGCTAGAACACAGCCTGCACACCCACTACCACTCAGTGAAAAACTCCAAATGATTGTGTTACTGAATCAGGCTGATGTAGACTCAAAACCCACTGCAGGGGGGTCTAGTTCAGGGAGGATGGGCGAGACTCACACTTGAATCCCCCCAAAAGTTGAATAAGCATCAGAACCACTAGCCTTAGGAAGAGAGAATCAAACACAAGCAAACATACCATATCATTTCCTAAGATTCTATCAACTACTGTGAGAACAGCCATTAGTAAAAGAAAAGAAAATCATGTATTGAGAAAACACAAATATCAGTATCCATCCATCCAGTTTCTGATATTTCAGGCATTATCAATGGACCATGACACAAACTTTAACTGTAATGCACTGTGGCTCAGGTGTGCTTGGGGCAATGAGATTTGTCAGCTCCTTTGGGGGAAACCCTGATATTGTCAAAGGGGTGAATAGAGGACAAAGGTGAGCACAAGACTATGTAGAAAACTCCAGCTTTCAAAGGGTTTCAAGAGAGAATAGATAAGATCCTATACTCCACAATTCTTTGGGGAATGTCAACCCAGGAAGGATAGAATACCTTTAAGAATGGAAGGCTGAAGGCATAAAGGGAGACCATTTTGATGAGGAGGGAAAGGGGGGAGTGGTTTAAAGAAACCAATGCAGACATATCAGGAAATCAGTGCTTCAGTTATTTTATTTTTTTTTAATGGAATACTGAGAAGGTGAGACAAATGGCAGAGTGGCTAGAAAGCATGCCTTGGATCAAGGATGAATGGAGTTCTTGACAAATACTGACCGTGTGACTGAGCAAGCTTTTTAAGGCCACTTTCTAAGTCTATAAATTGCAGAAAAGTTGCTGACCTGCCTTGGTAGAATGAGTTTCCTCACCTGAAAATTCTCTATACTAATGAAATCACAGGCCCATACCCTTCAGACAGTGTCTGACAAGCCTTTTCACATTTGCACAGAAATTGAAGATGGAAACAGGCAGGGCAGAAGCTCTGGCATGTATTGCCATCTCCCCCGAGTGGCCAAGTGCAAGAAGGTCAGTTGCAAGTTGCCTAGAGGCACATCACTGAGGCAGAAGGCTGTACTCAACAGATCATTCACCATTTATTCAGCAAAATTTAGTAAAGACCTATGATGATCAGAGTGCTGTGCTAAGAGCTTGGGGGCACACAATATCAAGATTAAATAAGCATAGTCCTGGTCCTCATAAAGTTCACAATCTGGTAAGGGTGTAGGGATAATACCAAAATGTAGCATGCAATTTATTTTGCATTGATTTTAAGTGAGATCTAGACAAAGTACCATTGGAAATCTGAGGGAGGGGAGGGTGGAAGCAGAGTCACAAAAGGAAAGGAGGAAAGTTGAAGGAGGTGATGTACAGTGATTTCAATATTTTTGGTAAAAGTGGGAAGCTAAGGGCAGCTAGGTGCAGTGAACAGGGCACTGGCCCTGGAGTCAGGAGGACCTGAGTTCAAATGCGACAGACACTTAACACTTACTAGCTGTGTGACTAACCTTGGGCAAGTCACCTAACCCCAATTGCCCAGCTTTCCCCTCTCCAAAAACAAAAAGCAAAAAAAAAAAAGAGAGAGAGAGAGAGATCATTTAAACTAGATTTCCAGGTAGTAGTATCAGCCCACCTGATGTGGGATAGTGTAAATTTATAGTGAACCCAGTCAGCACAATTGGGTCATTTCCTCTTAGAGTAGGGGTTCTTAATTGTGTGTGCGCGCGCTCGCGCGTGTGTGTGCATGTGTGCGTGTGATGGATTTCTTTGACATTCTGTTGAAACCTATGGCACACTTCTCAGAATATGATTTTATTTTTAAAAAAATCACAACTGAAGGAAAAGCTAAATTTCAGTAAGAAATTAATAAAAAAATGTATTTTTTCCTATCCAAGTCTATGGGCTTTATGAATTCTATGCACAGACCCAGGTATAGAACCTCTATTTTAGAGTATTCAGCATCTTGGAAGGAATGAAGGTAGGACTTATTCAAAGTTGAGGGCTATCAGAACAGAAGTGGTGAAAGTCAATGGAGCAAGAGGTTCAGATGTGGAGGGGAAATTACTGCTGTCAGACCATAGTGTCAAGAATGGGTAGGAAGAATCATAGATGAATTGAAGTCATTTAGTTCAATTCTCTCATTTTTACAGATAAGGAAAACAATAATATGGGCATAACTCACATGTGGCAACTCTGCCTCAAACAACTCTATTGGTACCATTTTTCCAATAGCAAGTGTTCATATTATGTCTCTGCATCACATTTTGGCAATTCTTGCAACATTTCAAACTTTTTCATTATTATTATATGTTATAGTAATCTGTGATCAGTGATCTTTGATACTACTATGGCAATTATTTTGGAGTGCCATGAGCCATCCCATATAAGATGGCAAACTTAGATGAATGTTGAGTGTGTTCTGACTGTTCCACCAACTGGCTACTCCCCCATCTCTCTCCCTCTCCTTGATCCTCACAACAATATAGATGAGTATCACATAAACTTAGTTGCAAAAGCAGTGGCAGAGCTTGAGAAGATTGACTCCAATTTTGAAAGAAGTTCTGCTATGGGTAAAATGCTATCAAACAGCATCACATGCTACAAAGAAATCTTTCATGAAAGGAAGAGTCAATCAATGCATTAAGCTTCATTGTTGTCTTATTGTAAGAAATTGCCGCAGCCACTCTTTAGCAACCACCACCCTGATCAGTCAGCAGCCATCAAAATTGAAGCAAGACCTTCCACCAGCAAAATGATTATAATTCACTGAAGGCTTAGATGATGGTTATTTTTTATCAATAAAGTATTTTTAATTAAGGAATGTACATTGTTTTTTAGACATAATACTATTGCACACTTAATAGACTACAGAATAGTGTAAACACAACTTTTATATATATTGGGAAAAAAAATTTTTGTGACTCACTTTACTGTTGTGTTTGCTTTATTGTGGTGGTCTTGAACTAAACCCATAATATCCAAGGTATGCCTGTAATAATAATACCTAGCATTTATATAATGCCTTAAAGTTTGCAACATGTTTTACAAATATCTCATTTTTCGCAACCACCCTGGGAGTTATTATTATCCCCATTTTACAAATGAGGAAACTGAGGCAAATGGAAGATAAGTGACTTACCCAGGGTCACATAATAACTGTATGAGACTAGATTCTGAATTCATGACTTCTAGTATCTAAACCTAACTGCCTCAGAGTCAGATTTATCCAAGAGTCAGGTTTATCCAAGGTCCCCTAGGCAGGTTTTTTGAACTCAGAGGCAATGTTCTTTATACTGGAGCACACTGCCTCCATGTAAGAAAGTGAGACCAGGACAGGGTTGTTTGGGAGAAGAGGAAAGATTCAAAGAATCAAAGGTCATGATGAGGGTGAATAACAGATATGGAAAGAATAAAGACATGAGAGGGAAGGAAGAACAGGGGAGTAACATCTGGGAAAGGAGTACAGCATCTTGGGAGATTTCAATAATGATGATGTCTAAAGTAGTATTTCCTTAGTGGGAGGCTGCTGCTGCTGCTTGCTCTTTGTCCTTTGCTCTCAAAGAGGATCACGACACCGGGTAGGTGATGCCATGACTTGCAATTGAATTGAATTTAAGTGAGGCAGGGTGTTCAAAGTCACCAGCCTCACTTTCTCCTCCAGATTCCACTGGTTCAGTGGCCAGATATAGATTAGGACAACTGAGTTGGCCCATGGTGCAGTGGGAGGTAGAGGTCATAGGAACTGAGTAGTTTGAAGGACTGTAAGAATGGTGTTAAAAAGGTCATAGATTTAGAAACTTAAATCAGAGTGATGACAAGAGTTGGGGATTAGAACTGACCTCAAGTCAATTAAAAAATCTTAAAAGAAGTAAAGTGACTAAGAGGTCTGTAGACAAGGGTGACCTGGAGCCAGCTCAAATTGATTGGTAAGTTTTCAGCGTGAGCATTTACACTTCGAAATCAACGAACGCTACAAAGCAGACTTGATTTATTGTTTTGTTGATGGTCTAGTCTTAATAAACTAGTGAAGAAAATATTAAAGATGCATATTAAATTTAAAAGTACAGGTAGTACACATTCCCCCCACAAAGATGGTTGTCAAACTTTTACCAGCACCCCATTGTCTGTATATGGCAATAGACAAGGATCTGTGTCTTGACTTCTGTTTTGTTTCTACTACGAATTTGCAAGGTATTTGGAGAAAGCATTTGCTAAGCAAAGATAAATTTGATTCCAGTTCTCTGAGTGACCACAGGTCCCAAACAGAAGTTGCTGAAAGTAAATTCATAGGAAATCTCTCCAACCATAGAGGAAGATCAGTTTAAGTCCTAGGCAAAAGTAGTCAACCAAACTCTTCACTCCACTTTGGAGTCCGAGTATGTTATTTCCCAAAACCTTTTTCTGTTTCTGAAAATCCTGCCTATCTTCCCCCAAACCCCCACTTCAGGTAACTCAACTTTCTATAGAGGAATCACTTTCCTTGTAGCAATCTATGGAGGCAAGAGGTACAGAGCTATGAAATGTGTTTGACTCACTGTAGATCAAATCCCCTTACACTACAAGGAAAATCCTAAGTAAGCAGAGATATATCACATTATTGAGCACTAATTAACCAGTTCAATATCTACTGAACTGATTGAGGGTGTCCTCCCACCTCAACCAACACACATCATCCCAGGTTTTGTAGTAACAACAACAACAGACATTTTTGCACTATCCTGCCTGTGGCCAATTAGTGGACAGGAGAGACCAGATTCAAAACCAGGTTTCTTCTAACTGCCTTTTAATCCATGCAGGACTTCTTTTATCATATGTGTGACAAGGGAGAGATTCATCCAATTTTTATTCAAATACTTTAATTGACTGGGAACTCACTGCTTCATCATGTGTGGCCATCTAATTCAGCACCCAGCACATACCCATGATCACTTCTGAAGCCTCCCTAACAAGGCTCATCCAGTCTTTGCTTGAATACTTCTCTAGTGATGCCTAATCCTTCATCACATAAAATGCTTTTGGAATTTCTCTAGTGACATATTGAGTCTATGAGACTCTGTCCTGCAATGGAAACTCATACGCTGTGGACAGGTACCAATAAAAGATACCATAGAGGAAAAAATGTTACTTAGTTTTCTCACTCTGTCCTTAAAGGTTCAATGGTATTATGAATAGAAGCTGAAAAGAGACAAGCTTAGGCTTGAGGTTCAGAAAAATACCCTCAACTAAGGTGAGTGGGATGTCTCAGGAGGTAGTGGACTCTCTTACTGTTGATCTTCAAGCAAATGGAGAATACAAGCCACATCAAGGCTTTCCCCATTGCAGTTTTGATATAGTGCGGCATAAGAAATTAAATGGGAGTTTTGCAGAAGCTGTAGATGACACTTGAAGGCCAGCAGATGACACAGAGCCTGTGACCAAATACTTAACTAAAATTTTACTCTATGGTACTGTAAATACCCCATAAAAGAAAAACAGAAAAAATACCTCAGACTTGTTCTCTGGTACCAAGAGAGGGTCAAAAAATTGTATGCAGATTTTCTAGGTCATGGGAGCATTATGCTGTTAACCCCCACAAAGTGGAAGGGTAACTGTATTTGTTGGGTAGATTGTAGAGCAGAAGTGTCAAACATGCAACGTATCCCCAACAGAACCAGATTAACATGCAATTGGGAAATATTTAACAAAATAAATAAAAATACAACAGAACATAGATAATGTTAAAATTTGATTTTTCTAAGGGATATCCTTCCATAGGATTTAGTGGCCCTTGGGTCTCTTTGAGTTGTTCATCACATTGGTCTAGAGGGCATTCTTTTTCAGGAATGACTAAAAGTCTTCTGATGTCCCTTCCAACTCTGAGATTCTGTGATTGTCGTATGAGTCTCTGAAATGTTCTATGGCTGTCTGTCAAAATTCCACTGAAAACCGAAGTGAACCTCAAACAACTGGTCCTTCTAAAATAAGGTAGAAAATCTTTGATTTTTGATTTTGAAATCGTTCATTCTCTGACAGGGAAACTTTCCCTATTACTTAATATTGGCTTAATTGTGTCCTGAATCACATAGCTGATGCTGCTGATTAAAGCAAAATAAAGCACTAAAAATGTCCCAGACACTATTTATAAAGACAAGGAGCTTAAACAACATAATAGATTAATCTCAATTAGATGATGAAAACATTTATGATCAGATTGGATGTGAGCGAACAAACTATTCTTGATCAAGGCCTGTGCTGGACACTGTAGGGGTATAGGAAAGAAAACTGTCCCTGCCCTCCAAGAGCTCACAATCTATCCAGGCAGATGTGGGGGACAGGTTTGAAACTACTTGGGAATAATGAGATCATATCTATCTACAAGAGCCAGCTCTGACCATACAAATAAACAAACAAAAGCTGAGTAGATACAGATAGAAGAAATAATCAGAATAGGATGAATTCAAGCTGGGAAGGATTCTTTCAAAGGGCAAATGTGTGAATTGGTTCCTGACAAAGAAGATGAACATAGCTTGTTGGAAGATCCCTTCAAGAGAGAGAATGGCAGGAAGGCCATTCCACAGTGCTCCTCTCACACGCTGGATTCCTAGTACTGTCCATTTCTTGTTCTCTCCCCTCTCTCTACATTGGCTCAGGCTGTTCCTTATGCCTAAAATACACTCTCTCTTCATCTCCACCCATTCAACTCCTCTTTCTTCAGGGCTCCGCTTAGGTGCCGCTTCGTCCAAGAATCTTTCTCTGATCTCAGTTAAATATGTACTCTGTTTCCTCCCATTTGCTTCCTTTGCCTCTATTGTATTCTACATCATATACATCAATACTTGATCCATGATTTTAGTCCATTTAGGTATTTATATCACCAAAGTAGACCATGACTCCTCTATGACTCAGTAGACTTATCTTGAGAACTGGTACAGCTAAAAAATTCATTACTGCAGCTGAGCCAGGCAGATCTTCCTGATGCTTAGGCAACAAGCCAGCCTCAGGTATACAGTCCATTCCTGCTCTTGATTTGAAGCCTTTCTACTTTGCTAGAACCTCTCAGAGCATTTGTTCTTTGACATAATTTTGGAGAAGTCGGGGTTACCATCAAGCTACAATGAGGTTTTGGAGGATGACTTGGATCCCAGAATACTCTATCTACCTTCTATACATCATATCCCTCCATTAGACAATGAGATCTGTAAGATCCAAAGGTGTACTGGTCATCTTTGTGCCCCCAATGCCTGGCACCCACACGTGTTTAATAAATGTTTGTTGAATTAAAGAAGGACATGAATGTGGGCAGACACTGTTGGAATACAAATGAATTTAGTTGGTAAGGAGGCACCAGTTTAAAGAAAATCTTCCATAAAGAAATCTGAATTTACAAAGACAATAACATGAGTGGAACTGTTGCTGGTCGAAGGCTTTTTTTGTCCTTAGAAAATGACTCCCTTAGGATAGAGTTTCCTTAGAGCCTCATTCAAGTGCTTCCAGGTCACTATCATCCTTGGGAGATAGATGAAGGGAATAAGATGAGAGATAGAGAGAAGGACTGAAATCTAAAATTTTCAAAGTCACAACCCACTATTTATAGCAGAAATAAACATTTCTAATAAGATCCTGTAAGTCTGTGGGAAATCATGAGTAGATTCACACTTAAGTCAGCAGACCATCACACAAAACAAAGCAAAGAGGCTGTAAGTGGGCATTTTTAGACCAGAGCTTAAGGACTTACATGTCCTGGATCTTACTTTAACTTAGGGCTCACTAGGCTGCCTCTAGGGAGGAATTTTGCCAAATAAGAAGTTTCATATTTCAAAGTGGGAGGCAGTATTAGTCATTGGCAAGATGAGCACCATTGCTATGAGGACTCTGATATTCAAAGACACACATTTTTCCATTTCAGTGCCTCCTTAGGGAGGCCAGAGACCCTGTACTCCATCCCTAATCCTCCAACTCCCCTCTCCTTCATGGCTACCTCTTCTGGTCATAATTTTGTATAATAATAATGCCAGCATGTAGAATGTCATAAATGGGAAAGACTTCAATTATCATTTAGTCCAATCCTCTTATTATACAGAAGAACCTGAATCCTAGAAAGGAATTGGGACCTATATATATTTAAAAACAATATCAGAGCACAGAAGCAAAATGAGGGTGAGGTGGTAAGAGCATTATCCCATGATGCTGAAATTGAGAGAACTTTCATAGCCCTCTATTCCAGCAGGTAGAAATAACTGAGCTATTAACACATTTAAAGAGAATAGTTAAAATGGGAAACCACCAGATGGTCTACTTCCTCCCCAGCTGGTCCCTACCCTGGTGCCTCCCCCTGGTGGTAGACTCCTGAGTAGTAAGCCTGAGAAGGGAGCTAAGGTAGGAACAGAATTGTTAGTTACAGCTCTGCTAAGACTGGAGTCAGGAAGACTCCACCCTCATGAGTTCAAATCTTACCTCAGACACTTGCTAGCTATGTGACCCTGGGCAAGTCACTTAATCCTGTTTGCCTTACTTTCCTCATCTGTAAAATGAGCTGGAGAAGGAAATGGCAAACCTCCAGTATCTCTATGAAGAAAATCCCACAAGAGATCAGAGTCAGATACAGCTGAAACAACTGAACAACAACAAAGTCAGAATCCCTTCTATAATATCCCTGACTGATGGTCACTCAGCCTCCACTCAAAGACCTCTAGTGTTAAAAAACAGTGTTAACTCTGTAGAGGCAGCTCATTCCACTTTTGTCCACAGCTTTAATGATAATGCCTAGCTGAAATCAGCTGAAATCTTCTGTCTTGTGGGAAGCAAGGGTATGATCTTCCTAAACTAAGACATAAAGTTATTGACAGAGATGAGGGTAGAACCTGACCCTCCTGCTTGCTGGTTATGAGACTCTATCACATTCTGTGTCCTCAGTTTCAGAAGGAATGGAGCACACACTTCAACAACTTGCTGTAGCAGAAACAGCCCTTGGCCTGGAGTCAGGCGTTCTGGCTTTGTACCCTGATTCTGTCATATACTAGAGAATATGAACCAGTGGAAATCACATTCAATTTCTGTGCTTCTGCTTCTTCCCATAAAAATGAGGGGCTGAACTCTAGAGTGTCTAAAGTCTGTCTCTGACTCCTAAGTGCAGGAGGGTATCTTAGTTTAGGATCAATTGTATTTTATAAAGGGATAGTTGTAGGCACCCAACTCCTCCATAAAAGCTACCTTTTATGTTTTGCATTGAACCAAATAGTTGCTTTCCAGGGAAAGGAGTTCTGTTATGGACCCAGTCCTGACCCAAGAGACAGGACACCTCTGCTCCCAGGTCAGCCTGGGTTTCCTCAATCCTGAAAGTTTGAGCTGCTGCTTCCACCGACAGGTAAAATTAGTACACTTGACATCAGGAAGAAAATCCCTTCCAGCCTATCTTTAGGAGTGAGTGGGGGAGGAGGGAAATGCAGCTATTAAGAGAGACGAAGTGAAAGTGAGGAGGGGGAAGGAGGGAGTTGAAGGGGAGGACGATAGATGTGGGAATGAGAGAGTTGAAAAGGATGGGAGAGGGCAGAGGGGAGACAGGAGGGAGATGCGGGGGAGATGGGAGGAGAGAGACCGGGGAGAGGGAGAGAGAAGACGTGCGGAGGCTGGGGTGTATGAAAGACATGGAGTGGAGTAGTGAAGGGAGGAGGAAACTGATGGGATAGGCTGGAAATGGAAAGGGGTAAGAAAAGGGGAGAGGGAAAAGAAAGGGATTAGGTGAAGGGAGAGGGAAGCGGATGGGGAAGGTCACTTTCTGCCCCCTCCCTCATTTCCTTGAATTGCACCTTCTTCTACAGACCCTGCTTTCTGTGAGCAGTTTCCCAATGCTGGGAATGAAAGTGCTGCAGCATCCCCAGAACCCGCAAAGGGGATACTGATTGGCCGCGGGGCCTTGAACGCCACGGCTGCTGGCACAAGGTCTCTTGCTCTTGGACCCACTGCTTACCCCCAGGGCCGGTATGGGGTGGCTTCCGAAACAGAGTAACCTGCGGTTAGAGCCAACCCTGTCTCTGCAAGACAAAGACACCCACCTCCCCTTTCCCCCAAAGTCCCTCTTCCCTCCTCCTGCCGAGCGCTTTTATATGCCAGGTGGGGACATATGAGGGGAGCCGGTGGAGGGCAATGACTGCAGCTAGAAAAGATCCAGGCCCGTGACTAGACCTCAGGAGAAGAGGGTGCTGGCCAGGAGTATGGCAGAGGGGTTCGGGGCCAGGTTGGGGGAGGGATGCGCTTACCCACAAGCAGCCAGAGGGAGCCGCCGGACAGAAGGAAGAAGGTGAGCATATTTGCTGGAGGTGACTGCAGCCTGGGCGGGGGGCTGGAGGAGGCAGGCAGAGCTCCCGCGTCTCCCCAGGACCGGCTCCGCTTCTGTCACTGCCTTCTGCAGCACCACCCTGGCTCCCGCTATGTTTAGCTATGTTTAGCCCTTTCCCTCCCCCTCACCTCGGGCTCCTCACCACCCTTCCCCTCCTTCCTTGCTCCCTACCTCTCGCATTCCTGCGGTCCAGAGGCCTCCTTACCCCTAGACTGCAAAGTCACATGGACTTGTGGCGGTGAGATGAGGTGGCGCTCACCTGGGCCATCAGCCCTCGGCTTGGCAAGTCCAGAGAAGAGAATGTTGGTGAAAGTTGGGCCAGCCCAAGCCTCACTTTCTTGTAGCACTCTCTCAACTTCCTTCAGAGATCAAAGTGAGGAGGGTGTAGCTGGATATACCTACAAGATTCTTGGCCTTTGGGCTATTAACTAAAGAGAAAACAGATCTTTAGCAAATACACTCAACCAGATACAGTTCATAGTTCTGACATAAAGGGCAGTTATTTATGAGCTTAAATCAGGCTGATGATGGGCCTGTGTGAGAACTAGGGCATCCTGGGAAATAGAGATTGAGGTTCTTCCTTGTCAGGTGAATAAAAAGAACACCTCAAATTTATGTTTGTATTATCATTCCTATTTTACAGATAAGAAAACTGAGACCAAGATTTAGATAAAGTGGGCTTCTCTCCTCTCTGTAAGTGTCCAAACCAATTTTGTTTAGGGTACTCCCCATGTCTGTGTTTAATGTTCGTGTCATTGTGCCAGGAAATGTAGGTTTGCTGTTCCACCTGATGGCAAACAGGTACATCAGTCCTACAATTTAAAAATGGGGGATCCGCTTGACCCAAAGATGAGTCCCACTCAGCTCGATCTGGACACTGTGCCTGATGTCTACCCCACAATCCTGAACAACTAGAAAAAGTCCCCAAAATTCCCATAGTATATGTTGTGATGTTCTCAAAGTGTACTAATTCCTTAACTTTGAAAATTCCTTCAGCATAGACATTCCCATTCAGGTCTCTTTTAACTCTACCCTTTTACACAGATATAGAAGATACATTAACAGAAATGCCCACAAGGGCATGAGCATGTTTGAAACTGCCCCAAGGATGATACTCATAATGATACTTGATAATTTGTACTAAGCTACATGAGGATGTATTAAAAGTAGAAAAACACAAAGGCGGTTCATCCACTAATCCAGTAAAATTAAAATCAAGCACAGGATGGGTTATATTTGTATTATGAATATCAAAATCTTTGGCAATAATGACTGACCCATTTCCTTCTAAAGTGATTTCCCGACAAAATTCCCCTGATCCAACCATCTCCACCCAAGGCAGATGGTCCACGACTGCCCAGTATTTTGTAGAGGCAACCATTTGAGCAAGGATAGTAGTGAGCAGGATCACCGTCTGCTTGCCCTCATTTTGGCTCTGTCTCCTCCTCCGCTGCTGGCTTTGTCTGGTATTGGTTCAGGGGGCCGAATGTGTAGTCTCTGCATTTGTTGACACAGTCCTTGTTCTCCTTCCTGGTATCCAGACTTCCTCCATATCATCTGTGGAAACACAGAAATAGCCTGGCCGTGCACTATAACCCTGTGGGGACCGTACCTTTGTCCCTTATCATTTTTCCACATCACTCATTCAGTAACTGTAGTCGACTGGGGCTGTGATCTTTTAGAATTGCCAATTGTATGGTCAGTAATGCCCCAAAATTTTTCATCCGGTGTTTTGTTTTCATGATCTAATGTTACATAATTTATTATATATAGTGACAACCCCAAAATTCATCTCGGGGAGCCCCTGCACCAGATCCCTCCTTTTAGTTTTTGAAGAGCAGTTTAAAGTGTGCGGTTTTTTCTTTCAACAATAGCCTGACCTGTGGGGTTATAAGGAAGCCCTGTAACATGGTGAATACCCCATTGAAGACAGAATTCAGCAAAGATTTTTGAGGTGTAAGCGGGGCCATTGTCAGTCTTTAATTGTTTTGGCACACCCGCAGCAGCAAAGCATGTAATAAGATGTTCTTGAACATGAGAGGTTTTTTTCTCTAGACATAGCAGTTGCCCATGTAAACCCCAAATATGTGTCCACAGTTACATGTATGTAGTTCAGCCTCCCAAAAACATAATAATGAGTAACATCAGATTGCCAAATTTCACTGGGCAACAGTTCACAGGGATTTACACCTTTGGGTATAGAGGGACCGCAAATAACACATGATGGACAGCTTTTAACTATTTGTCTAGCTTGTTCTCTAGTGATAAGAAAGGTCCTAGCAAGCATTCTAGCGGATTGGTGAAATCTATGATGGGTTTCCCTTGCTAATTCTAATGACACAAGGATTTGATCAGCTATGTGATTACCTTTAAAAAGTGGTCCAGGAAGACTGGTATGAGAAGGGATATGCATAATGTAAAAGGGATGTGATCTATGTTGTACAATATCTTGTAAATCATAGAACAATATGTACAACTGAGTTTTATTTCTACATATATTGGCTGTTTCTATCTTTTGAGTTACTTGGGCTGCATATTGAGAATCTGTAATAATGTTAATAGGCTGAGGAAATAAAGTAAGAGCAGATATTATAGCTGTGAGCTCATTCTTTTGTGTGGAATCATAAGGAGTGGTGATCATTTTCATAACCTGTTTATCAGGATGGTACACAGAAGTTCTGTAGTCTTTAGTAGCATCAGCAAATACATTAAATCCTGAAACAGGCTGATCCTTATATACCTTAGTGATTATGAACTCATTATTAATCAAGAATCTGAAAATCCTTTTTGGTATATAATGTTGTATGAGGATAGCATATATCAACAACAATTGCCAAGATTCTTGATTCTCAATCAATTGTCGGATCTGGTCATGAGTATAAAGAACTTTTATAACTTCAGGCAACTGACCACGTAGGCATAAGCATCATCTGATCTTTTTCTTTATGAGTTGAGCCACCCCATCAGGGTAAGTTTGTAACGAATATTTTTGGCTGATGTGAAATATAACCCCATTTAATCACAAAATCATTTTGCATTAAGGCACCAGTAGGGCTGTATTTCGTGTTCAGCACAGTGAGTTGTATTCCTGCAGAGGGGTCTATCCTATATGTAATTGCAGTTCTGATAGCTTCCTTAACGTAATCCAAAGCATTCCTAGTTCAGGTGTAAGAATTTTAGGAGAATTAAGGTTGGTATCACCTTCCAGTAACTGATATAATGGTGATAAACATTCATTTGAAATACCCAGACTAGGTCTGATCCAATTTATGTCCCCTATAAGCTTTTGCAAGTCATTTAATGTTTTAATATTATTCCTCCTAATTTCCATTTTCTGAGGTTCTATAGTAGTATTCTGCACTTTATTACCTGAATACATAAAAAGAGCTGTCTTCTGTATCTTTTAAGTCCTACAGTAGCAAAATTATTAGTAACCTCCTCTAATATCTTCTCTAGGGTAAATACATCTTGGTGGTATGCACACAGAACATCACCCATGTAATGATTTAAGTAAGCTGTAGGATATTTGTTTCTGATTGATTCTAAAGCCTTTGCCACAAACTTTTGACATAATGTAGGACTGTTTTTCATCCCCTGGGGTAACACTTTCCAACAGTGTCTTTTGAGGGGTTCTCTTAGATTTATGGAAGGTATGGAAAATGCAAATTTTTCTCAGTCCTGACTTAAGAGAGGTATGCTACAGAAACAGTCCTTTATATCTATGACCCATAAAGGCCATTGTGATGGTACCATATTAGGAGATGGTAAGCCAGGCTGTAATGCCCCCCTATCCTTCATGACCTTATTTACTTCCTACAAATCCATAAGCATCCTCCATTTTATGGATGTCTTTTTTCTAATTGTGAAAATTGGAGAATTCCATGAGCTATTTATAATTTCAATGTGACCTAGCTTCAGCTGTTCTTGCACAATGTCTAATTGGGCAGCAATTTTTTCTGCATTTAGGGGCCACTGATACACCTATACTGGTTTTGTAGTAAGCCATTCAATATGATCAGCTGTTGGCTGCCCATCAATCAAGGCCCCTCCTGAAAATTTGTTGTGATGGTAAAAAGTGGTCCAGGAAGACTGGTATGAGAAGGGATATGCATAATGTAAAAGGGATGTGATCTATGTTGTACAATATCTTGTAAATCATAGAACAATGTGTACAACTGAGTTTTATTTCTACGTATATTGGCTGTTTCTATCTTTTGAGTTACTTGGGCTGCATATTGAGAATCTGTAATAATGTTAATAGGCTGAGGAAATAAAGTGATAAAATATCTCTGCCCCATAAAACCATTGGCAAGGAAGCCAAACAATATGGCTGAAATTTTCCTGACGTCCTCAAATTCCCAAATAAGTTTCCTCATACTTTGAAAGGGGCGGCTAACTTCTCCTATGCCCTTCATGTTTACATTTGATTCTTGAACAATCCACTTTGGATCCCATTGTTCTTGATTGATAATGGACCTGTCTGTCCTGGTGTCTAACAGACCCTGAATTCTCCTGCCCTCCATGTATATATGAAGGGTGGGCCTTGAGGTCATAATGACTGGAGACCATATGACCTCTGGATTCTGTATTTGAAATAATAGTTGTTCCTGTTTTAATTGGATCATGGAATTGCTGGGATTCGTAATTTTAATTTTGATCTTATTATAATCTTCCCAGTCCTTTTGTTCCACATAGGTTGGAGTGAATTGTATATCCCTGTATTCTTCTTCTGAGGTTAACAAAAAGTACCCCTGTGGCCAGAGAGGAGCTCCTAAAAAGCATTTTTCTCTCTTTTGGCCAAGATAAATATTTAGGGATGTAACTTCAGGGTGTAAGATAACAGGAGTTACTTCAGAGGGGGAGAGATACAAATTGGCTTGCCCTCCTGAACCTCTGGAGTCCTGAACTGAACATAAGTCCCTGCTGTTTTTTGTGGGCCCGGGATTTGGCCCTTGTGGCCGTTTCCCAAATTTCTAAATCGACATTCTGAAGCCCAGCAAAAGCCCTTATGACATTTGGAGCATTTTGTTTTTGGTCCTGATTCACCATTACTGCCACTCCCTTTACATTCCCTTTTGAAATGACCCACTTTACTGCATTTAAAACAATTCTTGTTCTGTCTATTTGTGGCAGCTTGAGCTGCTAAAATTTGTGCTTGAAGGACCATGGATTTTACCTCCATCGATTTTTTATTAATTGATCCCAGGAGGAGTCAGCAGGAAGGGCCAAAAAGGCTTTCTTATGATCTAAGTTGCAATTCCCTCTAGCTATTTGTCTTACAAATTCTTCCAATCCCACAGTACTTCCTAATGTACGCTCAACTGCTTATTGTATTTTGGCCACAAAATCAGGAAATAATTCCTCAGGTCCCTGCGTGATATTTGTAAAATTTTTCCTGCTTGACCAGAACTGATTATTTCTTTCCATGCTTGTATTGCACAATCTTGAATAGTATTACAGACTGCCACTTAATAGTCCATTTGTGTGTCAGGTAATATATTAGATCCTTCACCCAAAAGCATGAAAATACTGGGTACCTTAGGTCCTTCTGCTAACATGAGATCATATAGTTTAGTTTGCTATGACATTCTTCCTTATAATTGGCCTCCCACTGTAAGTAGTCCTGTGGGGTGAGGCATATTTTAGCTGTTTGCTTCCAATCATTTGATATCAATGCTGTGGCTGCTAAATTTTCCAATAATGAACACTGTATAATTAGCTGTTGCCCTGTACTCCTGCACAGCCTTTTTTACCTCCTTAAGATCTTTTATATTTAATTTTTGCCATGTCCTACTACCCTGGGCATCTGTTATAACAGGGTATGCTAACAAATTGCAGCCTTTAAATCCCATTTCTTGTAATGTCTGTCCTTCCTCTTTCATAAGTTTTTGAAAAGGTGTATATAAATTATGAAACTGTGGTGGGACTGCCATTAGGCTTCCCAGGTTTTTCAGTTCTGCATGTGGAATTATAAGACAGACACTGAGTGAGGTTAAGAGGTCTAGTATTTTTTAGAGGTCTTTCTTCTTTTGGGGGTCTTTCTTCCACAAATTCAGGAGGTGTAGTCTCTTCCTGATCACTGCCTTCACTCTCACCCATGAAACTCAATATTTCTTTAAGATCTGTTTTGTCTGCTAGGCACACTTTGATGACATTATAAATTGCAAATATGGAACCAGAGTCACTCTCCTGTCCATTATCCTTAAAATAATTAACTAAAGCCTCTCCCACTGTTTCCCAATCAGGTCCTCTAATCTGAGAGCTGCTAGGGAACCATGGGGTTCCATAGTCATCTTTAGAAATTTTTTCAGAATCTGTTTCTTAACTGAAATCCCTTTCTTACACACTAAGTTGTAATATTCTCAGATCTTTTCCTTCATCTTTTAAGCCCTTCACTAAGTTTCCTCCCATACTACATCTCGATGAGCTCTGATTTATGTAAAATGAAAACTGAGCACACAGATGATTGCTCTTCTTAGAGCCTTCCCCTTACCATGAATGAAATCCGTTGTCCCTTGGACATCCTGCGGGCCTGCTACCTGCCGGCAACTTCTGGGGTTCTGATTGCTAGAGACTTGACAGCAGTCCTGATGCCCTGAGCTGGGGGGCGCCATTTGCTGCGACCAGCACAGTTTGGTGGGCTAGCAATTGGTGAGAATAAAGAGACGGAGGTGTAATCAATAGTCTGTTGCCATTTCATACACAGCCAATGATACAAGGAGCCCATAAATTTTATACGTCCCCCAGTAGAAGATCTACATGACCAGAAAAAAAATGCAAACAATGTACAAGGACCCTCCTTTGATCTTGATCACTCTTTACCCCAGCTTAAGGCTAGTTATTTATTAAGGCTTTATCCTGGGACCATGTCTAGAGGCATAAACAAACAAGACTACCTGTCTTCCTGATTATCTGCCCTGTAGATAAGTAGTCTGTAGAGAAGAGGGGAACATTCCATTAGTGGGGCCAGAAGACCCCTGGAAGTTCTCTACACCTAAGGAACTACTTTCACGATTTATAGCACATAAGAGTAGTGTCAATTTAGATTTTCTTTTGTGAAATGTGAAAAGGGTACATTTAGCCCTCAGATCTAAACAAAGATCTTCATTAATGACTCAGCTTCCTTCGTGATTTTTCTATTTTCTTTAGGTACTGAGGTGTTAAGGTCCAAATGCAGTTAAGTTAATTAAGAAATTGACACATTTAGTCCATTTTAGATCTATCTACTCTATTGCTGAAGCTTTCCCTTGAGATGATGTGAGTCACTTGAGTCTTTAGGCCAACATTTCAACAAACTTTTCTGTTCACGTTTACTGTTTTTCAGTTTGTAGGAAATATTGCACAAAATCTTCTGCCACCTTCCTTTAAAACAAACACATGTTTTATATGAAAGTGTTTTACAAGGTTCATTCTAAACCAATGTTCCCCTTGGCTGCCATTTCTTTGTACTCATCAAGGAAGTCAAGTATCTTTTGGGCAAGGTGATTTGGATGTTCTCTTGGCCTGTGGCAACCTTTTAACACATGCTAAATTAAAAAAAAAAACTAATCTATATCTATAGCTATACCTATATAGTGATAATGAAGATCAGTACCTTTGTCTTTTTTTCTGCTCTCTACTTTATGGACTGCCTCGATGGCTATTCTGAATAAGTCATGTTGAAGCTGTTACAGGTGTTTGTAGTATCTTCTCTTATTTATCCTTCTAAATGATGTTATTCTGAAATCTGCAAGCATACCCATGATTTTGAAATAACTTTCACAAAGCAATCAACTGTTTTCTGACTTCTTCCTTGCTTCATTCATTCCTTTGTTCCTTTGTTCCTTCCTGGTGATGTACACCATTGTACCTTCTGCAACTCTTCTGGAAGAAAGTTATTTATTCAAGTACGATGCTTTTGAATAGTCTAAAAGTTTAGGCCTTTAAATTTTTTCAAATCTAAGACATGTTTGCAATTTTTAAAACCATCTTTACCTTCTCTTGTTGGCACTGATGTTATTGAGTATCCAAATGTATACTGAATTAGTTTGAAGGATCTTGTTAGGTTCTTTGAAGAATTTCTTTATCTCTTTATCTGCAACAGATTCATCATAGTAGTTTTTTTTTTTTTGCTAATGTTTATCATGAGGACTGCAAAACGAAAAGGTCAAAGGTTCCATGAAATGAAATCTCCTACTGCTTTTGAATCAACTGTGAAACCAAATTTGCCAACTCCTCAGTTAGTCTCTCCAAGGAAAAACTGTAAGGCTTCCATTTATCCATAAACTCCTTTTCTCTTTTGGCTTCATTTCTCATAAGAATACCAACACTGATGTGCCTCATTTCTAACAGTGTGACAAACTGCGTCATTGTACCCTGGCATCTAAACAAACACCATCTAATCAGGATTTTTCCCAAACTGATCAGGTACCTGTTTAAGCTATGTACAATACAGAGTATGAAAGATAGGAATTTAAGTCCATTCAAGATGATGGAGTCTGTTTCCTTCATGAAGTCTAAAATACCTTTATTTTTCCATTGATTTTAGAACAATTAATTATTTTCTACTTACCCTGACAAGTTACAAACTTCTCTTTTCTCTCTTGACACCATAACCCTGTAGAAATAGCATCCTTATGTACTCAATGGTGTTCAAAAGTGTAGCAGAAATGCACACTCAAATGAAATTTAGCAATTCAGTAAAAATAAAACTCAATAAGGTAACAGGATGAAATGTTTTGATGAATGGTTAGGACCCAGATTCAAAGGTGAGAGGTGATAATATATCACCATATTTGGATCTACTATTGCTTTTAGACTCTCACATAACTTAAATAGGCATTTCCTAAATACTCACTTTTAAAACGCTAGAAGACAGTGATTTCTTCATGTGGGTTGAGCTACTTCACTACTTTTCTGTTCACTGGCCAAATTCAGAGGGGGAAGCACACTTGTCATGTTCCATTGGCATGGGAAGGCTTGGTGCTTAGCCTATGGTCACTCTACTGTGTAGAGCAAGCAGATCATTGTCATCACAGTTCAGTCAGCTATTATTTGGTACTGATCTAGCAATGATCTGGAAACCAGGGCCTTTCCTACTCAAGGTGACCTAGAAATATAGTCCTAACACCCTATCCCTGTGTTTTCCAAGATCTGGTAGAAGCAACAAGCATTGACAGGCTGCTAATCCTTAAAGCAAACTACTAGATTTTGGTTTAAGGTATGTATCAATATATATCAATATATCCAAAAAAAAAAAAAAAAAAAAGAGCTGTAGGAGCTTTCTTTCTTATGAGCCTTGGTGCCCTGCTTCTTTCAGGCGAATGTTATTAGGCTGCCCCATTAGTATCAGGATTTTCTTTCCTCTAAAATATGCTGCTAGAGCAATGTTATTTTCAATACTCTCCTCTCACTCTTCAACTCTTGGTAATCTGGCTTTCAGGCCTTATCACTCAACTGAATTTGCTGTCTCCAAATTTGATGGTGGTTTCTCAAATTCTAATCTTTCTCAACCTGTCTGCTCCATTTCACACTGTGCTTCTGTTCCCACTCTTCTCCTGGAATATATTATATCAGTAAACATAATATGTCCTCAGACATTCTTTCCTCTCTGGCAAACTCCTGGCAACTGGTCTTGGTAGTCAGAAGATTTCAATTTAAGTGTTGGCACTGACATACTAGTCAAATCTTTGACAATTTTGTGAATCTAAGTTTCCTCATTTTAAAAGTTGAAACAATCTACTTTACAGGGTTCTTAAATAAGTTAAGTTCAAGTTAAGTAAGTTCAACAAAAATTTTTTAAGGGCTTCCTGTGTACAGTACATAGTATAAGGCAAGAGGGTGGATAAAACATTTAGATAAGACACCATCCCTGCATTCATACTGTTGATTTTACAGAGTATAGGGATAAGACATACATAGGTAACTGTAACACAAAATATTACATGGTAAGTGCATCAAAGTAGTGCAAAGTGCTATGTGACAGGAAGAGGGATGCGGATTAGGAAGTGCTCCATGGAGATGGAAGAATAAGAGTTAGGCTTTTAAAGAAGGGGTAGAAATTCAACAGATGAAGAAGGCTAGGGAGGACATTCCAGGAACAGAGGGAAGCATGAACAACAACATGAAAGTAGGAGAGAACTGGGTTTATTTTGGAGAAGGAAAGTTTTTCTGAGACCTAGAGTATATGGAACGTCGTAATGAGACAATCTGGGATATAGCTTAGCACTCACCTTATTCTGGAAAGCCTTGAATGCCAATCAAGGGGGTATGAACTCTGGTTGATAGGCAGTAAGAAGCTGCTAAAGATTTCTGAGCAGACAAGTGACTTAACCAGACTTAGGTTTGGTAAGGAAGGATGGTTTGGAAAGGGAAGTGGGAAGAGGCAGAAATACTTGTTAAGTTAATGTGACAGTCCATGGGAGGTAATGATGAGGTCCTATACTAGAAGAAAGGATACATACAAAAGATAATCTGAGGTAAAACTACTGGAACCTAGTAAATGATTCGAAATGAGAAGTGATGAAGAAGTAACAAAGATAATAGAAGGTTTTGCTGGGTGGATGGCGTATCACTGGGATGAGATGGCCACTCATGCAGCACCAATAAGCAGGGAGTCACTAAGTAAAATGATTCTAGTAAGATGGAGCATCATCAAGCCTTACAATCTGCCCTGCTGCTAAGCCCTAAGAACCTATGGCCTCAGCTATCTGCCATATAACTAAATTTATTCCTATAAATGTAATCTTCCCCAATGAGATATGTGAATTTTGTGAGCAGGGGACAACCTTGATTTTCTGTCTATATCCTGATAATCATTAAATATAAAATTTATCCAAAGTCTGAATTAATCAAATAGACTGCTTTGCTTTGCTTTAAAAATGCCTTTTCCTGTGTCAGCAATTCCAGAGACCAGATAAGACTGGAAGTGGGATTTCCCCTTTTCTTGGGACATATTCCATACGGGAGGAAAACAGAGACATCCTGAGATCATAAATTCCAAACAGATTCTGCTTTATCTTTGCTCTTTGAATGAGCTTGGAGAATACCTCTTCCTATGTCAACAAAGCAATTCAAGGCTTACTTTATGGCCCTTAAGGATAAGACCGTTAAATCAAGGCATTAACTTGAATAATGGGACTTTTTCTTATCTTAATATTTTTTTGGACATATACTATGTTATAGAAAGTTAATGGTAAAGAAAACACAGATATCCTGAGTCATTATTTCAATCAACACTTTGTCAACTCTCTTATTTTATTGTATTTACCATCTATTCAATTAAGAAAATTCCTTTCTCATACAATGATTAAACATTTATGGAGAACATAAATTTGTGTGACACAGCCACCCTAAATTGGGATGGTTCTAAAATGTATTTAAGCTTTTTCATTCTTCTGTTCAGACAGTTATATCTTAGTTTCTAACTCCTTGTACATACAAATGTGCTAGTTTTAAGGGAATAAAATGAAATGATTGTATATCACTATTTTTTTTGTCTCCTTTAACCAAACTTTTCAGGTTATTAACAATCCCCACTGCTTAGCACAGCTCTTAGAACACAGCAACCACTTAATGTTTTTTTCATTCTTTCACTTATCCTATGATTGAAAAAACAACAACCTGGTGAATTTGGCTCTTAGGAAGTCAGTACTGATCTTGGAACAGCAGTTTCATAAGTGTTCTGGAGGTAAAAGTTCAAATGACAGAGGCTGGAAATAGAATATGTGGTGACAAAGCAAAGGCACCCAGCATAAACAACTTTTTTAAAGAAGTCTGGCAGCAAATGAGAGGAGAGTGATGTAATGGGACCTAGATGGGGCAGAGTGGTCACAAGAACAATTCTTTAGAATTGTTTGTTGGCAGATAGGAAGGAACCAGTAAGGAGAAAATTGAAGATATGTTAAAAAGAGGGAATGACTGCTGAAGCAAGGTCTTAGAAAAGGCAGAAGGCAAAGGGATCAAGGATGCAAGTAGGAGGATTAACAAAATCTCTTATGAGAATCAAAGGAAAGGAAGAGATAGTAAGTGATGATGCTAAGAAGTTCTGGGGAATGAAAGAGAGCTGAGTGACAAGAAGATGGCAAAGGCTAAATAGCTCTCTCTTTTGTTGATGAAAGCATTCAGCTGCATCCCACAAGTTCTAATATGTTGTTTCCTTATTGTTATTAGGTTAAATCTATCTGTTGTGAGAGGGTACTGTATGATTCTGTCCTTGGAGAAAGATGAAAATTTTTGTTAATAGTCATTGTGTAGAATGAGTTTGGAAGTCAATAATAGAACAGAAAGAATTGAAAGTGGTGATGAATTGTGTGAAGAGATTATTAGATAAGTCTTTCAACATGCATACCAAAGTAGTCTGGGATGATGAAAAAGGATGGCACAAAAAAGATGATGAACCATCAAATTTATTAAAATCACTTGAAGAAGCTGGCAACAAACTAGTTGTTTTTCAGTTATATCCAACTTTTTGTGACCCTGTTTGGAAATTTTTTGGCAAAGATACTAAGACACTAGAATTGTTTGCCATTTCCACTTCCAGGTATTTCATGGATGAGGAAACTGAAGTAAACAGGGTTAAGTGAGTTGCCCAGGGTCACACAGCTAGTATCTGAAGCCATATTTGAACTCAGGAAGATGACTCTAGGCCTGGCACTCTATCCACTGTGCTACCGAGCAAAAACCAAGAGATCAGTAAAGAACAGTAATAAGAATGAGGATGGGATGGTATAAATGGACTGCATTGGCTTCTAAAGGGAAAACGGGGAGGAACAAACTCAGAGAAAATACTGGGAAGGCAAAGGGGAACAAAGAATGTACCACTCCTTCTTCTTACCCCTGAGTTTTGATAACAATAACAAAAAGAGTGGCCTCCAAAGGACATAGTTTCAATGAATACAACAATTTTAGGGACAATCCAGGCTGAACTAAAGGAAGAGGGAAGAAGTGTTATTTTAAAAATTTGAGGAAGTAGGGGAATTTGAAAATGGTTGAGGTCTAAGCAATGGCTGAAAAGAAGGTTAAGAAATTAGGATAAGCAAATTAGTAAAATGGATAGATGAGACAATGGAAGAATTTAGGATTAGGAAGCCTTGAATATGTTTGTAGGTACTTAAGAAGGAATCATTAGTGATGGTTTGCTACAGAAATCTCTAGGAGAAGAAATTAACTTTGTTAAATAGAGCTTTGCTAAAAAGTGCATTGTAGAACTCAGAGCACCTATTAATTTCATGCTGCTATTGTTATTCTATTTGTACAGGAGTACTGAACTAAAGGCCTTTTAATCTTCCCTTTCATCTGGAAATCCACCAAGCCTAGTTTAAAGTAAGATGAAAATTTATTAATAAAGGAACTTTGTATTCCTAGCACCTAGCCCAGCATTTCCAACAGTGGGAACTTAATAATTGTTGAATTGAAATTAATTTTTGCTTCCTTAAAATATGCATTTATTTTGAGGTATATAGTTTCTTTAGCTCACTCTCCCTCCTTACTTTTCTTCTTTGCATAAAAAAGAAAAGGATATAGGAGTTTATATATATATTTTTTTAGTGGCTGGCAACAGCCACAGTCTAGAACAAAAACTATAAAAAAAGGACTTATCCAAAATCTGAGGAAGAAAGGGATCTATTAAGTTGTGCCTTTCT
Organism: Pseudochirops corinnae; assembly: GCA_028646515.1. Taxonomy (NCBI): domain Eukaryota; kingdom Metazoa; phylum Chordata; class Mammalia; order Diprotodontia; family Pseudocheiridae; genus Pseudochirops; species Pseudochirops corinnae. The sequence continues at coordinate 77,752,060 of CM053589.1, forward strand.
ACTAAGCTGAGATACAAAAGGTGGAATATAAAGAACAAAGACTGAATAATATATTTAGCTTCTTTAGCAACAGCAGTTATTAGCAGGAACAATATTATGAATACAACATGGAATTCCCTTTCATTTTTTTGCTTAAGCAGCAATGAAATCTTCACCCACATCCGGGGGAAAACAGGATTTGTATTTTTGAAGGAATGAAAGAAAATACTCTCTAGAGATCCATCCCTTCTTAAAGAGACTAGTTGTAAACAAGAAAAAGATTTTCTCAGGGGTACTTTCCTGGAGAGCTCGGTACAAAGCTTTATATAATGGTCATAAGCTACTGCTTATAAATTAATAAATGCCTGACAAAAATAGAGGCTTGGAAAGAATCTGGACTTGTGATTTTTCTTTGATGTAAGGCAAGAGATCTCAAACTTTTTGGTCACAAAACTTCCTTATACTCTAAAAAATTTTTTGAGGATTCCCTAAAAAGCTGTTGTTTATGTAGGTCATATCTATGTCTCAGTAATACTATGAAAATAGTTTTTAACTTTGTGGACCCCCTGATACTGAGGACTGTTCATTTCACTTTGGAAATATCTCTTGTATATGCACTCTTTCCTCCACTGTCACTGCCACCATCTTGCTGCAGGTGTTTACTGCCTCACTCTTACACTTCTAGTAGTCCTCTGCTTGGTCTTTTTGACACAAGTCTCTCCCAAATCTAGTCAGTCTTCTACTGTACTGTCACAGTGGTCTTCCTAAAGCACAAGTCTGACCATATTATCCTTCTAGGATCAAATGTAAAATCCTGTTAGGCATCCAAAACCCTTCATAAGTTGGCCCCTTCTTATGTTTCCAGTCTTCTTACACCTTACACACTTCTTCTTCCCTCTATATACTGTGATTTAGTGACACTGGCCTCTTTGCAGCTCCTTATACAAGAGTTTCCACCTCCCAACTCTGGGCATTTTCACTGGCTGTCCCCTGTGCCTGAATACTCTCCCTCCTCATCTTTGCCTACTGGTTCCTCTGACTTCCTTCAAGTCCCAGCTAAAAATCTCACCTTCTACAGGAAGTCCTTTCCTATCCCATTGGGCACCAAATATCGTGGGCCACTTGGGTACCAGCCCCAAGTGTGAGTGAAGATGTGACAAAAAATTAACCAGGCGGGTAGTTCATAGGAAAGAACTCTGATTTAATGATTCTTTGAAAAAGGTTTTTATAGAGCAAATGATACAAAAAGATAAAAGGACTCAAGTTTTACTATCATTATCTTTAGCCTGTTATATATTGGAAGTAACACAGAATGGATAATTTGATAAGGAATATGTTATCTAGGTGTTATCATTGTCTTCAGTCTGTTATATCCTGGAACTAACACAAAATGGATAATCTGATAAGGAATATGTTCTTTAGGTGCCTGAAGTCTGGGGGTAAAGTCTTTGATCTCAAGATCTCAAATAAAAGGTCCTTTTAAGTGTAGCCCAAGTCAAAAGGGGCCCAAGGAGCTAGCTTAACAAAAAGCTGAGTTAGCAAAGGGTCCTCATTAGAGCACATTGTCAAGATTTTTATCTGAGTCCTGGATCAGGCCTCCTTGGCTCCCCACACTATCCCACTTAATTCTCCTATCTTCTCCCTCTTGATTATTTCAAATTTATCTTGCATATAATATAGCTTGATTGCACATTAAGTGCTTGTGTGCTATCACCACCATTTGATTGTAAGCTCTTTAAGGACAGTATCATCTTTAACCTTTAGATGTTTCTCTAGCACTGAGCACAGTGTCTGTCACATAGTAGGCACTTAACAAACATTTACTGATTGATATAAAAAGGTCTAGAAGATTCTAAGTGGTCCCTGGACCATACTTTTGAGACCCATTAATAGGAATTCCCTCTACCAATGAAGGTCAGCACCTTCTCTGCAATTTATGAATCTGGGAGACCTTGCCTAGACCACTGAGAAATTAAGTCATGTCAAATAAGTATGCATTTATTAGATTCCTACTATGTGCCAGGCATTGTGCTAAGTACTACAGATACAAAGAAAGGCAAAAATAGTTTCTGTCTTCAAGGTGCTCACAATATAATGAAGAAGACAACATGCAACTAACTATAAACAAACAAGATTTATGCCAGATAAACTGGAGATAATCTCAGAGGGAAGGCACTAGTGCTAGCATGAAGGAAGACCAGGAAAAGTTCCTTGCACAAGGTGGGATTTAAGATGAGAATTTGAAATAAGTCAAAAGGCAAAAATGAGCAAGGAAGGAATTCCACACATGTACCATTTAGTGCAATGCGCAGAGCCAGGAGATGGAGTGTCTTATGTAAAGAACAGGAAAGAGGTCAGTTTCACGGATCTAAAAGTACTTGGAGGGGAACAAAGTATAAGAAAACTGGAAAGCTAGGAAGAGGCTTTAAAAGATCTTTAAAAGTCAAATAGGATTTTATATTTGATCTTGGAGGTGATAGGGGTGAATCTGTATAGGAGTTTGATATGGTCAGAACTATACTTTAGGAAGATCCCTTTGACAGTTAAAAAGGAAGGACTGAAGAAAGACTTAAAGTAGAGAGACCAACTAGTAGTGTATTTAATATTCCAGACATGAAAGCCTGGACTGAGGTGGAGGTGCTGTCAGAAGAGAAAAAAAGAGTTGTAAATGAGAGATGTTATGAGGGTAGAAATGACAGCACTTGATTACTGATTGGAAATGGTGGGGGTGGGGGAGGGAAGAATTGGTGAGAATGAGAAGTTGAAGATGACACCAAGGTTTTGAGTCTAGATGACTAGGAGGATGGTGGTGGCCTTGACAGCAATAATAAAATTCTTCTAGATGAGGGGAGAGTTTTGGGAGAAAGATAGTAAGTTCAGTTTTGGATATGTCTATGTAACATATGCTTTGAGATGTCCAAGTTAAGTGACTTGCCCAGTGACACGTAGCTAGTATGTATGAGACAGAACTAGAAGTCAGGTGTTTCTGGCTTCGAGGTTAGCTCTCTATTCACTATTAAAAGAAATTTATCTTCTAGTTACTCAATGTGAGAAAATGCCTAAAGAAAACCTGAAATTTCACTCTACTAATTATCTTAATATAAAGTTTAAGTGGCACCTATATGTAAAGATTTCTACACTAATTAAATTGTGAATGGGCAATGTTGGTGATGGAACACCTAAGGGTATTTACTTCATCAGGCCTGAACAAGCCACCAAAGCCTGCAGGATCTTTTCCACCCTCTTGGGAATATCCCCATGTCCTTTGTGTAGCTGAGGGACACATGCCTGTGCCAGTTCCCAGTCTCCATGTTTCAGGCACTCACAAAAAAACTCAAAGAGGTGTTCTACTGAGGCAGCTTCCTCTTTTCCAAATGGATGCATTTTCCCAGCACAGAGTGCAGGGGACAGAGCTA
>CM053589.1:77755954-77778958 GCA_028646515.1 Pseudochirops corinnae
GCCCAGCGCCATACTAGGCGTCTTACTAGTGACGGGACGTTCCGTACCACGGGAATAAACAGACTTGTGCTGGCAATTGTTTAACCACGAGTCACTTGCAAAATGCTCCATTAGGAAAATTATGGACAATTTAAATAGCTGGAGGAATATTCAGTATTCACTAATGAGCTGAGCCACAAAATGTGGTCATTTGGTAATGGGGTCTGGGAAAGTAACCTTTGTATCCACATCTGGGAGGGTAGGCCAAATAAGTTTGGGAACCCTCTACCTTAGATATTACGGGGATTGCTATCCTCACCACTGCTGTTGTTGCTCAGTCAAGTTCCCGGGCAAGGATAAAGAATATTGCCATCACTGCTGCCACAACTCAGCCTATTTGCATCTCATGTCTAGCTACCTCAGCTCACAGTTTTTCCTCCAAGTTCTGGTGGTTTTTGGCATGTTGGTGGAACAAAACCTCTTGAATTTCGATCCTGCATTTCTCCATGTCCCTCAGACATTCCTACTACAGCCAACAAATGGAAATTTGTTCCTCCTCATTCAAATCTCTCCCTTTTCCTATCTATCATCCAAATTCTATTTGGCATTTAAAGCGCTTCAAAACCTGCCCCCTTCCTACCTTTTCAGTCTTAGACACTACTTCCCTCAACTTATTCTACATTCTAACCACCTGACCATATTGGTCTACTTGCTTGTCTTCACATACACACACACACACACACACACACACACACACACAATCTGCACACACAATCTGCGTCTCCTGTCTTTAACTTTGTAGTAGCTATCCTACATGCCTGAAATGCACCCCACCTCATTTAACCTCCATCTGTTTCCTTTAAGACCCAACTCAGTGTCCCCTTCTACATGAAGTCTCTGATGCTCCAGAGACTAGCACTCTCCCCCTCCACTGTTGTCCATTTATTTTATATAATTTTCCACATGCTTATATACATAGACAGTATCTCCCATATTTGAATGTAAGTTCTTAGAGAACAGGGGCTGATTTTTTTTCATCTTCATTTTACCAGTCAATAATTATGGCTTACTGATATTTTTTTTAAGTTCTCATTCTCCATGAACTTAGTCCCAAATCTGGATTTTCATCCACTACTGGTGGTGCAGTGGATAGAACACTGAGCTGGGAATCAGGAGGATTCATCTTCATGAGTTCAAATCCAACCTTAGATACTTCTTGGTTATGTGACTTGGGCATGTCACTTAAGCTTGTTTACCTCAGTTTCCTTATTTGTAAAATGAGCTGGAGATGGTAGTGGCAGACTGCTCCAACAGCTTTGCTAAGAAAACCCCAAGTGGGGTCAGGAGGAGTCAGACTTGACTGAAATCCACTCAACGATAACCAAAATTGGAATTAAAGAAGTTCTGAGTTGGAAGAGTACAGCTCTAATGCAATATTTACAGAGCCCACGATCACAATAAAGACTGTGACTATAAGTATGACATTTTGATGCTTTCTTAGTAGAAGTAATAAGATTTTTATAAGCTATTTTACAAAGCAATGATTAATGAAGACTTGTGATCATGAGGCTCAATTCCTCACTATGCTACAGACAGACCTGTGTTTTTTAATGATTGCTATGCTATTTATTTTTACTTGCTATAAAATATCTTGCTTCTAATGGTTGTATTTTAATAACTTGTAGCATGCAGCAGATGTAAATGGTTTATAAAATGATTACCATTTAAGAGGTATCAGCACTTTCATTTTCACTTTGAAAATCTAGTACTAAAAAACCTTGTTTTCATCTTAAACTGTAGGGTTAGAGCAACTTGATCCTCGTTTCAATTAATTTTTTAAATGAACCAACTGCTCAGAACTGAGTAGTTGATATGGTATAAGGTGGGATCACATGATATTTCTAGCCAGCTTCTGATCACATTGTGCTAGTGATTTTTTTTTTGAAATGCTCATTTCATTGATGCTTTCTCCAAATAAATTCAGAAAAAGGCCACTGATAATTTTTCTTCCAGTAGGTGTAAACATTCATTTATTTTTTAAAATTTTACATTGCATGGTAATCTGGGGTTCTGCTTTTTTATTAGAATTGAATCTCTTGCTTAATTCTAAAATGTGTCCTGTCTTTATAATTGTAACCTAAACTGAAGATATTGCTTATGATGTTGTGCTAATTACACAAATTTTTTATTTACCAGGTAAAAAGGTCCTTAAAAATTCCTATTCTTGAAGAAACTCTGTATAAAGGGTGTCCCTAAAGAAGTCTGGTTTGTGTGTGTGTGTGTGTGTGTGCGCGCGCATGTGTGTATGTGTGTGTAAATTTTACAACACATTAAGTTGCATGAAATTTTTTATTTTTTTTCCTATTTCTGTACCACTTTTAAAAGTAGATAGTATGTACACATTACATAAGATGAGAGATGTAATATTGTGGGAAAATTGAAGGATGATAATGAGCTGGAAGAGACAGGGTTATGTAGAAGAAGCATGCGGTAGGCAGGGCAGACCCTGTCTTGTTCTTTATTCTCTAAATCTTGGCCCTATACTTCACTCTTTCATGTATCATTTTTCATGAATGAAGAGACTAAAGATTCTTAGAAATCTGCCATCTAAACACCGTCTTTACTCTTTACAGTGGTTCTCAACCTGTGGGTTGGGATCCCTTTGGGAGTCAAATGACCTTTCACAGAGGTCACATGGGCCACCTGAGACCATCAGAAAACACATATTCCCAATGGTATTAGGAACCAAGACACTGTTCCTCTATCCCTCTCCAGGCAGGTCTACCCACATGCAGATACGCCCACATACCAGTATTAGAGGGTCGCGGCATTAGGAAGATTGAGAACTACTGCTCTATGAAGTCATGAAATAATTCTTTTCTAGCCCAATCTGAACACTAACTGATTTTCATGGTAAACCCTCAAAGGAATTTTAGTATGGATTAAAGATGAACCCAACCAACTTTAGATCCCCGAACAAAATTATGAGTTAGGAGTAGTGAACAAGAATTTAAGGTTTTTTTTTTTAAATTTCACTTTCATTTGCAGTCTAATGTCATATTTACTCCCATGCCATAAGCTTTTGTTTCTTCAGTTTCTTCTGGGATATCTTTTTCTTTTGAGCAACCTCCGATTCTGGTTTAGGAACAATTTGTTCCTTTTCAGTAAGAATCATCTCAATATGACAAGGAGAACTCATGTATGGGTTGATTCGACCATGAGCCCTGTAAGTACGCCGTTGCATTTTGGGAGCCTTGTTAACCTGGATAAGCTCAATGGCAAGAGAATCCACATCCAAACCCTTTAGTTCTGCATTACTCTCTGAATTTTTAAGCATATGCAGCAAGAATTCAGCGCTCTTTTCGGGCCACCGACCCTGTGTCCAACCCCATTGCTTAGCCTGGGCACACCTGCCAACTCCATCATTATATCGACGGAATGGAACACATTGTTTCTTCAATGTGACATCTTTCAAATACTTGGTAGCTTTTCAGATATGCATGCCCTTGATAGCCTGGGCTGTTTCACGGGTGTTCTTGAAGTGGACCCGGAGATTTGATCCCCTTGACTTGCATGATTTTGTGGGGTTCTCTGGATCAAGAGAGTACCTCACCATTTTAAGTGATTACCTAGGATGGCTCAAGGGAAGAGGAAGAGCAAAGGCTTTTGGGAGACTTGATGGAAACTTGGTTATCTCGCCAAGAATTTAAGTTCTTAACACCAGTTCTCATCTACATTATTTGAGAGAATTCTGGTTCTGTGCATAGCTTTGTGATCTCCAACTCTTCAGTACATCTTCCCTGTACCCTTGTAATTTCTGTTCCAGACTCCTCTTATCTGTACCTATTATATATTTCTTAGTTATTTTGACCAGTTAGTACACAATCAAATAAGTAGAGGAGTAGAACAGTAGGAAAGAATTTTTCCCCCAATCTACATCTCTAGAGTTGTTATGTCAGGCCATCAGGTACCTATGTAAGTGCCTAAAAAATGTTCTTGTAATTTTGTCATATGTTTCTTTTACTCTTCTGCTGAAGTAAATTATTATTGTCATGTTACTGGAAATAATGAGTGATGTCATTTTTGACCAAACAGCTGCTTTTATGTGCCTAGCAAATTCTTGTCTCTGTCCACTGCCATGATAACTGAGGAAAAGTATAGATATGCTAGTGAAAAACCATGTTACATAAGGTTTGCTTTAAAAGGCTCTGATGTAAGACTCTTGTCACCCTAACCGAGGTAGAATCCCCAGGGTCATAACACTGCATTTGGAAGTGAAATCTGAATTCCAGACCTTGGTTTCATAGATATACTGTGTAATCTGTAAAATATGAATTAGTATTGTAAATGAGATAATTCCTGTAATGTACTTAGATCAAAGGGAAGGGAAAGGGACTAAGCCTTTATGTAATGTAGCACCTACTTTGTGCCCAGAATTGTGCTTTATAAAAATTTTATCACTTGACCTTCACAACAACCCTAGGAGGTACATGTTCTTATTACCCCCATTTTTACAGACAAGGAAACTGAGGTAAACAAAGGTAATATAACTTGCCTAGGATCACACAGCTAGAAAGTGTCTGAGGTTGTATTTGAACTAAGGTTTTTCTTAGACCAGCACTCTCCACTGTGTCTCTAACTTCTTCAGGTGGCAGGTGTAGAATAATATTGACAGTACTTAATGAACTTTTAGAGCAGAGAGTGCTATGGTTTGAGCTATGTAACTTGCATATGATTACTTAAAATTCAATTTTTATTTTTGAACTCTGAAATTTTGTCATTTTTCTTATTTTTATTTAAATAAATTATTTATTTTCTTGTTTACATCATTCATTTTGAGTTGCAAATTTTCTCCCCATCTTTCCCCTACCCAATACTTCAAAACAGCTATCCCACTGTATAACCCCACCCCCAGTCTGCTCTCTCCTATGTCCTCCCCCTCACCCCTCTGACTTTCTGGTAGGGCAGGATGGATCTCCCTACCACAGTGCCTTTATATCTTAATTCCCAGTTGGATGTAGTTAATAATAATAATAATAATAATAATAATAATAATAATAATATATATATATATACATATATATTTTTAACATTTGATTATAGAACTTTAAATTCTAGATTTTTCCCTTCCTCCCTCATCACACACCCCCACTGGAAGGACAAGCAATTAAATACAGGCTTTACATGTTTAATTACGCAGAACATCTCCACAGTGGGCATATTGTGAGGGACTGATTATATGTCCCTCCTTCCTATCCTGCCCTCACCTTGTTCTTCCTCTACCCTGTCCCTTTACAGAAGTGTATACTTCCAGCAACCATTCCCCCTACCCTGCCCTCCCCTCCATCATCCCACCTCTTATCCTCATCCCCCCTAATCTCCTGTGTGGCAAGATACCCAGTTTAGAGTTTGTCATTCCTTCCCTAAGCCAAATTCAATGAGAGTAAGGTTGACCCTTATCCTTTTGCTTTCCTGTTCTTCCCCTCCATTGTAACAATTATCCTTTGCCTCTTCTATATGAGATGATTAACCCCATTCTGTCTCTCCCAGTCTCCTCTCATTCTAATCCTCTCACACCTCAAAATTTCACATTTTAGGGTATCATCCTTTCCTATTCAATTGATTCTGTGCCCTCTATGCAATCATATATACATATACTCAGATATGTCTTCATATGCATATATAAACCCTCCTATATATACATGTGTATATGCATACATATATATGCATTTGTATTCTCTTCACCTATTCTCATACTGAGAAAAAATTTCGTAAGTTACAATTATTGTTTTCCCAGTTGGCATGTAAATAGTTCAACTTTGATAAGTTCCTTATGATTTCTTTTCCATGTTTACCTTCTCATGCTTCTTGTATTTGAGTGTCAAATTTTCTTTTCAATTCTGGTTTTTTCAGCAAGAATGTTTAAAAGTCCTCCACCTCACTGAATGACCATATTTTCCCCTGGAACATTATATTAAGTTTTGCTGGTTAGATGATTCTTGGTTTTAATCCTATCTTCCTTGATCTCCAGAATATCATATTCCAGGCCCTTTGATCCCTTAATGTAGAAGCTGCTAGATCCTGTGTTATCCTAATTGTGTTTCCACAGTATTCAAATTGCTTCGTCTTGGCAGCCTGTAATATTTTCTCCTTGATCTAGGGACTCTAGAACCTGGCTATAACATTCCTAGGAGTTTTCTTTTGGGGATGTTTTCCAAGAGGTGATTGGTGAATTCTTTCAAGTTCTATTTTGCCTTCTGGTTCTACAATATCAGGGCAATTTTCCTTGAGAATTTCTTGAAGGATGCTTTCTAAGTTCTTTTTTTGATCACGTGGCTTTCAGGTAGTCCAATAATTTTTAGATTGTCTCTCCTGGATCTATTTTCCAGGTCAGTGATTTTTTCAAGGAGATATTTCACATTGCCTTCTATTTTTTCATTTGTTTGGATCTGTTCAACAGTATCTTAAATTCTCATAAAGTCATTTGCTTCCATTTGCTCCACTCTAATTCTGAAGGAATTATTCTCTTCAGAAAGCTTTTGAGATTCTTTTTCCTTTTGCCATTTGAGTCAATCTAATCTAAGGTGTTATTTTCTTCAGTCAGGTTGTTGATTCTTTTTTTATGATTTTCTTGCATCATTTTCATTTCTCTTCCCAATTTTTCCTCTACTTCTCTTATTTGGTTTTCAAAATCTTTCTTAAGCTGCTCTATGGCTTGTATGCAGTCTTCATGTTTCTTGGAAGATTTTGGTGCAAGAGTTCTGACTGTGTTGTCTTCTTCCCATTCTATGCTTTGATCCTTCTTGTCCCCAAAGAAGACATCGAGAGTTTGGTTGTTCTTACTTTGCTTCCTTTGCCTGCTCATGTTGCCAGTGAATTACTTGATTTTTTAGCTCTGTGAACTCTGCTTCCAGAGGGGAAAGCTCTGTCCCAAATCGCTGAGGTTTTCCCAGATGCCGGAGCAATTGGGGGCTGTCATTTTTTTGCAGCCCCCACCAGCTTTGGCTCACTGAAAACACACCCAGGACCACCACCCAAGACCATGGTCTGGATCCAGGCTGCTCAACGCAAGAGCACTTGGCCTCTGAACGATCGCTTGGCCCCCCTGCAGTCTGCAGGCCAGGAGCTCTGAAACCACCACGTGGAGGTGGCTGCAGGGCAGCTGCTTCTGCCCCTTCCTTGCCCTGGAGGCAGTTTGGCCTGATGGCTTTGTCCCCCAAGTTTAGCTGAGTTCCACTGACATTTTGCTTAGTCCTTGTTTCTTATGGCTTGATAATTTTGGAAACTGCCACGGCTGCTGCTGATCCACTCTCCCGAAGCTTCAGCTGCGGCTTGTCCTGGCCGCCCCCCTGGGCCAAGCCATGGTTTGGCTGGTTTTGGCTGGGCTGGTTTCGGCTCCCAGCGCTGAGATGATCTCTTCCTGCCGAGCTGCCTTCAGCAGGAGATATATTTGTGTGAGTTTTAGAGCCTTTGAGTTAGTTTAGAGTCATATTTTATGGGTATTTGAGGTGGCTATGTGGTAGCTGCAGTACCTTGCTGCTCCTACACCACCTTCTTGGCTCTGCCCCCTAGTTTATTTTTTAAGGTGTTATTTTCTTCAGTCAGGTTGTCAACTCTCTTTTCATGATTTTCTTGCATCATTCTCATTTCTCTTCCCAATTTTTCCTCCACTTCTCTTATTTGATTTTCAAAATTCTTCTTAAGCTCCTCTGTGGCCTGTAACTAGTTCATATTTTTCTTGGAAGCTTTTGGTGTAGGAGTTTTGACTGTGTTGTCTTCCTCCCATTCCATGCTTTGATCTTTTTTGTCCTCAAAAAAGGAATCTAAAGTGGGATTGGTGTTCTTGCCTTGCTTCCTTTGCCTACTCATGTTTCCACTCAATTAACTTGACTTTTGAGCTCTTTGCCACAGTAAAACTCTGCTTTCAGAGGGGAGAGCTTTGTCCCAAATCACTGGGGTTTTCACAGCCACTGAAGCTATTAAGAGGCTGCTGTTTCTACAGTTCCTACCAGCTGTGGCTCACTGGTCACGCACCTCAGGACCACCACCTAAGACCACAATCCAGGATGGTTACAGCAAGAGCACTTAGCCTCTGAATGGTTGCTTGGCCCTCCTGCAATCTGCAGCCTGGGAGCTCTGAAGCAGCCACGTGGAGGCGGCTTCTGGCTTTGGAGGAAAAGGGCTGGAACTCCTCCTTCCCCCCCAAATTCAGCTGAGTTCCACTGACGTTTCATTTTGTCTTTGGCATTTATGGGTTGATAAATCTGGAAACCACCACAGCTGCTGGTGATCCACTTTCCCAAATGCTCTGAGCCCTGCTGGGACTAAAACAGTGGGTTCATGTGTGGCTGGTCTCAGCTGCTGGCATGCTGCGATCAACCCTTCCTGTGTGCCTGCCAGGCTGCCTTCAGTAAGAGATTTATTTCTCTGTCAATTTGTCGGTTCTGGAGCCCTAAAATTTGTTTAGAGTCATATTTTATAGGTTTTGCCTGGTGGTCATGGGAGAGCCACGGAGTTTTCTTGCTTCTATCCTGCCATCCTGACTCCACCCCCTTTTCATGATTTTCTTGCATGTCTCTCATTTCTATTCCCAATTTTTCCTCTGCTTATCCTTCTTGATTTTCAAAATCATTCTTGAGTTTCTGCATGCCCTCTGGCCAATTCATATTTTTCTTTGAGTCTTTTGATGCAGGATTTTTTTTAACTTTTTCTTCTCTTTTTGAATTTTATCCACTTTGTCACCAAAGATTCTGTAGTCTCATTTCCTTTCCTCTGTTTGCTCATTTTGCTAGTGAACAACTTTTGAGCTATTTGCAATGGTAGAACTCTGCTTCCAGAATTGAGAGTGCTGTGTCCCAAATTTCTAGGATTTTGCACAGCTGTTATCTGATTTACTTGTAGTACTTGCTCAGAACTGTCAGGAAGATTCCCTATCTACATCTAGCTGAAACTCTGCCACACTAGCACTCCTCCTCATCCCAGGACCTCAACCCAAGACTTCTACTCAGATTCAAGTATGACAAGGAAAAAGAATTCCTGCAATTGCCCTCTATTCAGTGGCTTCATCCTGCTTGCCTCCCTCCTCACCCCCCCATTTCTTGATCTGGAGTTCCAAAAGCATCCCCAACCTCTGCTGGTTTTTCCTTGCCAGGATGGAGGTTGTCTTCAGATGAAAGTGTATTTCACTGTCATTTTGTGGGTTCTCTTGCTCTAAAATTTGTTTACATTTTTTTTACAGGTATTGGAGGTTATTGGGGTGGGAGTTTTAGCCCACCATTTTGACTTTGTCCCTATAATTATTTTTCCTTAATCTAACTTAATGCAGTCTTATTCTTTTAGGTATCTCCCCTTCTTCTTAACTGTCATTCTGTATATTGTCCCATTCTCTGTTTTAAGAATTCTTGATTCCTTTCAATTATGTTCAATTCCCACTTCCCCACTTTTTTTATTTCAGTTAATTAAAATGTCTTTTTGTTCTTTCTCCATCAACTTCTTCATTAAAAAATTTTTTCTAAAGTTTTTTTTTTGGTTTTATCATTATGGACAACTAAGTTTTCATTCTCTGCTTCTTACTTTGTAATGCTTGTAAAACATCTTTTTTCCCCCCATAAAACATCTAAGGTACAAATTTTAAGTTCCTCATTTTTTACTGCTTACTTTTTGGACCTTAATCTTTTTTTTTAAATCTATATCCATATATTCTCCATATATACATATATCCATATAATTTACTTATATGTGTATAAGAACAATACTGTGGTAGATATTAATATTTCCTGTATGTGGTCTTTTCTATTTTTTCAGTCTTTAGATGTTAGTGATTAATGTATATAATTAAAAAGAACAATTGGACCATGTGTATGCTACACTGTGTAAAAGACTTAAAGGGAGACCTGTCTAGCATATTGGGTGGAATAAAATTTGCACTGGTTTAGTTGATTTGAATAGGTTGTTATCCTTATTGGAAGGAATACTTTTATGGATAAAATTGGACATCTACTGAATAGTATCATTGATTTGAATTAGAAGAAATCTTGAGATTTCAACCCTCCCATTTTACAGATGAGAAAACTAACTATACAAGAAATCAGTTGTAGGGTCTTGGATTTAACACAAGTACCCTTACTTCAAATGTAGTGATCTTTCTCTATACCACACTGAAGTACTGAAACCAAATTTTACTATTCTGATTGAATAGAAACCATCATCACAATTCTGTTAGGTCAGCTATTTACATATAGCAAAGAACAACTTGCCTCTATAAATTTATTCATTTGGATTTCTTTTTAATCTTATGACCATAAATAGGTAACAGTCCTGTTTGAGGATAAATAGGTTTGAGAAAGGAAAAGACAAAGACCCAGATTTTTAGTCTTTTAAAAATTAAGATGAGTTATTAATATGTGTACAGGATCTATTGCAGTCTTTTTTTTTTGTTTTGTCATGTGATCCTCTTATTGAGAGGAGATAAATAATAGTATGACTCAAAATCAAGAAATATTAAGTTACTTAAATTATGTTAATATACAAATAAACAGTGAGGAAAATTGATTTCTTATTTGTAGCAGTAATCTTTAAGCAGGAAAGAAAAATACCATCCTCTTAGAATAGCCTTCAGAAAAAAAGATTTGGAAAGGTGTGACGATTTAAAAAAAATAAGACACCTGACTAGACTGTCACCTTGAGAGCTGGGAAGACTGAGTTTTCGTCCTGCCTGTGACACTTACTAGTTTTGTAACCTGGCAAGTTAATTTGCTCTCCAGTAACACGGAGAAACGTCTGTAAGACAGGCAATTGTAGAACACAAATTCATTGGTAATGGCAAATAAGAATGCCAGGGGATGAGTCCAGGATTCCTCACTGGGAATTATTTATGCCAATGATACTTTACACTAATTCATAACAAAAAGAAAAAGACCAAAATTACTTATTTAAATTACTCTGCTGAAGTAACCTTAGAAAAAGGTTTATCCAGTAGATGTCACTGTATTCATATGTTATGTTTGCCTATGTAGGTTTCCCTTTTAATTGGTTGCCTTAACCAAAAAAAAGTAGTGTGATTAAAAAATTATTTATATATATTAAAAATTATATAACCATGATCAACATTAGTCCTATGGAATGTTGGATATATATTGAATTGAAAAGGGTTTTTTTGGGGGGGTGGGGTTGGTGGTTGGGGCACATGCTTTTTTCCCCTCAACATAAAGAAAAAAAAAGTTGAGGGAAATAAACGGAAAATTTTGGGAGCAATATTTTGCAACTGAGTAACTTATTGAATGTAGCAATTTAGGTTTTAGTATCTATGAACAATTAGTTGATCTCCTTATTAACCCCCATTTCATCCCGAAAGTCCTAATCATAGAAGAACAACAAATTAGTTAAAAGATTTTTTCTTTATTTAGAACCTTGGGTAAAATCCAGCATAAGACTTAGAGTAGTTATTATTGCCCATCAGCTACTCTGTAGCCATTGCCAAAGATTTGGGAGATTTATTACTCTTCCTGTTGACCTGGCATCCAGTCTACGAAAACATTTGTTATAGCACTTTATTATATCCCCCACACCAACATTGCCTTCCAAATCAGCTGATTTAAATAACAGTAATTGAAAAATATCTTATTTGACTATCAGCAAAGCTCTTCTTAACTTTACTAGAGTTTATTTATCCTAATCACATTTATGCTTTATAATATGCTTTAGAATTTTCCACTGAAGATTTTTTCAATTTTATCCTTTGCTTTCATTATTTATCTCATTTCTATCTCACATTTTATTTTCTTTGCCTCTCCTAAACACTTTTCTTGAATCTTCCCTTTGATATCTGTGTGATAGGATTGTCACAGACAAATCTCATGCAGGTTTGATTCTGATAAAAGATGGAGTGAGTCTTTAGTAGCAGCTTCAGCAGATAGTAAAAGGAGATGTACTTAACTATAGCATAGAATCAATGAAGATACAGGTAGATGTTCCTCTCTCCTCCTGCACCAACATTTGAGGGGCAGATCTTCTTGTCTGCAGTTTACTTCCAGGTCATTTTTTTTTTTTTGCCTACTTGGCAACCACCTTTCTATAGTTTCATAGCCTCTGCTTTGAGTGCCTGTTCTGCCTCACCCAGAACTTCATTTAAGGAGGTGCCAAATTTGGAATGCCTCTTGTTCATCTTTTACCATTCCAGTTATTTTCCATACTGGCTAAGACTTAGTAACATCATATTCTAGGATCATTCTACTCAATCCAAATTTTATCATCAAGATCCTAGTAATTATTATCTACCAGCTCTCAGCACACTTCACTTCTTTCCTTAATGAGTTAAGTATATGAGTTGTAGTCTTTTCATCTACTCCCAGTCCTCAGATCTGGTTATCCATTCCAAGTTTCTTTGCTGATTTACAATCTTAGATCACCAAATTGGACATTTCCAACTAGATGACCAGGTATATTAAACTGAACAATTTAATTAGAACTCTTATCATTTTTCCCCAACTTTCTTTCTTAGAAATTTCATTACTGGTAGATGCATCACCATGCTCTTATTCATATAGGCTTGTAACCTCAATGATCCTCTTTTTTTCAGTTAACTCAGCTGGCTTATCCAGTGTTAGACCAAGTCTTTTTGTTTCTGTCTTTACAATTTATCTCAAATATATCTCTTCTCTCCTCTCATGTAGTCGCCATCCTGGTACAGGCTCTCATTTCATGGTTGGACATTTGGAACAGTCTTCTGGTTTTCCTGTCTCAAGTTTCCCCGTTTCAGTCAGTCAGCCCATAAGCTGCCTCCTTGTTCTTCCTAAAGTATAGGTGTGACCATGTCAAGCCCTTAGCGGCCACCCTCCTCCTACACACTCAAATATTTAACTCGAGTGACTCCCCCTCGCTTCAAGGATTAAATGCAAAAGTATTAAAGTGTTTTTGAAACAGTGTAAAATGGGACCCTTTCCTGTCTCTGCAGCATTCCTACATGTTATTACATGACACAGTGACACCCCCTTTTGCAGACTCTCGTGTTTGCCCGTCCTTTGCTCTTCTTCCCCCCTTTAACCTGCTGTTTTCTCTGTCTTCCTTACAACTTTTGGTTTTGTTATTTCTGAAATTTTTTTTTAAAAAATTTAAGTTGAAAGATTTATTTTGAATTTTTAAATATCATATCTTGTGCTTATTTAGATTTGCTTGATTTTTAGCTTTCTAAATTTTAAACACAAATTCAGGAATATGATTATTCCCCTGAGGATTGCTTTAATTGTATTCCACAAATCTTGGCATGCTTTTGTCATTATGATTTTCTGTCACAATTGTTTGTATGATGTGTTCTTGGACTCAATCAGTATTCAGTATTTCATTCCATCTCCATTTGCATCTATCTTTTATTTTTACTTCCTTAACTGATTATTCTTTTTATCTTGTTTCACTCTGTAAAGAATGTTTACTATTTCTGCCTTTTAGAGATTTCTTTCTGATATCCTTGCTGCCTAATACGTTTTTTAATTGAAATTTTATATGGTGATGAAAAATATATTTTTTTAGCAGTCCAGTTTAGAAAATGTCACTAACCTCCTAGTTACAGTTTCTCCAGCAATTTATTTATTTTTTTTACTCTTTTGGCATATCTTTCTATCAGACTTAGCCAAAACTGAGAGACATTGAAATATCTATGCATTTTTGTAGTTACTTTTTCTTTTATGAGTCTAGATGCTAAGATGTTTGGGGCATAAAAATTTAATATTGATATTATTTTGTTATATGTAGTTACTTTCAGCACAATGCAGGTTCCTTCATATGTTGTGAATGTTTTTGTACTATATGAAAGCAAGTACTAATTTTTAGATTCACCTGATATGTGGAAATTTTTTTTTGACTCTTCATTTTTATTCTGCAAATATATCTTTTTTTTAGACATATTTCTTAAAAGAATTTTTGGGACTTTATTTTCCCCAATCTGTTGCTCTCTTTTGTGGTTGTATTATTTAATCTACTTGCTTTTAAATGCACTAGATTTATATTTTCTTTCAATTATCTCTAATATTTTTTTTTCAAATTAGAATCCCCCCACTTCAATAAAGACAGTATTTTTTCCCTTTATTTATATGCTTTAAGGCAACTTTTTTCTCATCTGATCTCTTCATATCATACTCAACACATGTATGTGTTTTAACATCTTTTAATTGTTTTGCTTGAATTATCAGTACTATTTTATTTTATCTAATTAATTTTACCTTTTTTCTTTTTGTTGGTTAAATAAAATCCTCCTTTTCTTCCCTTTAAACTTGTTTTGCTCGTTGTAATAGGAATTTGAAGATCTTCCCTGCCCCTTCATAGGCCTAGGTGAATTTGAGGACCTTTCCTGATTTGAAAATAAGCTCTGCTCCCTAATAGGCTGAATATGGTCATATAGAGCCTGTGGTGGGAGGCTTGTTTTTCAGGAAGTAGATCATGGGGGTTGTGATGTATATATACCTCTGAGGTAAGGTTTTGCTCTGGTGCTTGCTTCTGGGACTAGTTCTGTGATTTGGCCCAATGAGAGTGGGTAGGTGTTGAGGGCCCCAGTGTTCCCTGCCTCCTTCACACCAAAATTTGAAAATACAGATGTTGGTGCTTCTCTCTCTGGTAACTATCTGTAGTTACGTCATGGTCAGACAGCTAGAATTTCTGTCTGTTGAATTGTGTTATTTTCTCTCTGTATATCTTTTGTCTGTTTGTATTCTCTGAGGTTCAGGGTTCTGACATTTTTCCCTGAACTATATAATTGATATGTTTCATTAAAGTAAGATTCTTGACTCTTTTTGAGTTGCTTTCCTTTAGAAAAGCAGATCAAAGAACCTGTGCTAGTAGCCATCCTGGGTATCCTAGGGTGCTTGCTGCTATATTCATTAAATTTAAATTTTCATTTTTTGGACCTCTAAAAAAGGATTTCTTCTTTCCCTTCATTATTTATCTTCCTTTTCTATTTTAGACTTTTGTTCTTTGATTCATGTACCATAATATAATTATAAAATAAATGCTTCTAAGATATCTTATTTTTAGATTATTCTTCTAAATATTTTCAGCTATTGCCTTGTGTAGGTCTTGTCCCCTGCCTCCCATATTCTTCTGAGCCTCACTTTTAAAATACCAGTATCTGCAGATATCTGAGAATATATTGCCTCATGGTAGGAATTTTCTTGTGTCTCTCATTATTAAGTTCTTCCTTAACATTTTAGTTTTTTCCCCACATTTGCTATGTGGTAACTTTCCTAGGTGTGTATGCCTTCACAGACTTAGAATTATCAGTTGTCTTCAGAAACTGATTCTATTTCTGCTGCAAAATGAGTGGTGTCTACCTAATCTCCAGATTATATCTCCCTTTATAGAAAATCTTTGTTCCCCCATATAAGTATGCATCAGTGATATCTGCTTCTACTCCCAAAATAAGAATTCCCTTCTGTCTATGCCCTTTTTTTATCTACCCATTTTCCTGAAGGCTTTTATTTTCTTGAGAAAGTATAGGACTTATTTTTCCTTTATTGTTAAATTTTGACTTTATTAGACAGGATTAAATATGCCCTGCTATCTTCCCTACTACTCTTTTATACGTGCTCACATTATGTAGCTTTGTCTTACAAAAGTATTTATTAACTTATAGGTCCAGTGTGGTGAGATTTAGTCCATGGTGTCTAAGGCTTGTTCTTCTATAGGCACTACTATTTGATTCCAATTTTCATCTTTGTATCCTTGTTTACTTTTATAAAGAAATCTCCTAATGGTCGCTTTGTTGTTTTATTGTTATTGGTTACTATTTTTGTTTCCCCTCATTGTATTTATATTATCTGGGGTGTTTGAGAAGCAAGTAATTTGTCTCTGTCTAGACTTGCTTCCCATACTTTTTTTGGGGGGGGATTTAAAGTATGTGTTTCGGGGTCACTTGGAGTCAGGATCATTTTAGTTCAATCCTGCCTCAGACACTTCTGTAGCCTTGTGAGCCTGAGCAAGTCCCTGAACCCTGATTGCCTTACCCCCAACCCCTCTCAACAAAGGGTCATCTTTTATTTTTGGTTAATGGTTAGCCCTGGCTTAGCCAGGTATGTAACGTTGAGTTGCAGTTTAAGTTCCTTTGCTGTGTGAAGAACATTATTCCATTAATTTCTGTGTTTTATGCTAGATATAGAATATTCTTCTGTTCTTTAGAGACCATATACTTCATATTTGAAGGTGTTTCACCTTCTTGCTTGCAAAATTTTTTGTCAGTAGAATTCTTCAATTAAATTATGGTATTGGAGGGATAATTTATAGTGAAGTTTCCCCATTCTGAAAATCAAATCTAGAATGGCTTCAGTATTCATTAGGCCTAGGTTTAGGTCATCTGACCTTCCAGCAATCTGGGACTTAGAGCAATAGAGACCCTCCCCCAGTGCCACCTCAGCACAAGCTATGCCAAATAAGGTTAAGACCACTTTTATTGGACACCCACATGTTTCTGGGTCCTTTGTCTCCCATGCTTAGTTGTGGGCCAGCCTCCCTAACAATAAGAGTGAAGGCCATTTGGGGGGGGGGGTTGGGTTTCTTCATTAGAAGATTATATAACCATGGAATGGCTTCTATCTGTTGCTCTTTCACTGCTGCCATGTGGGTGACAGGGGCAGAGTCCTTTTTCATGAGAAAGAATAAAGAGCTTTTCTGACTTCAGATTCAGACTCTGAACTCTTTCATCTCACACAGTTTGGAGGTCTTACTGAGATTTTTCAGACTCCTTTCTGGAGAGAAGAAGGGCTCCCCAGCCTTGATCAACAGGCAAAGGACATCCCGCTGGCTTTTTCCAGTGACCTCTTGGTAAGGTAGGGGAGCGACTCCCCTCTGTGGAGAGTGAGGCTCAAGGGGGTCTGAACCTGAGAGCAGAAAACTCCAAAAGGGGGGGAACAAAGATTGCTGGAAATCACATAAGTCTGTGCATAGACCCAGGTAAGAAGAGGCCTGGGTGATCTGATGGTGGGTGGGATCAACCAGTCAACCTGGTCAACTGAATCTGGCCAGGAGTTAGGGAGATAGGAGAAGGCAGTTTCTAGGCCCCTCAGAATTTGTGCCTCAGCATCCCAAGTTCTGGACCAAGAGGTTGACCACGTCCGGCCAGACTTTGAATTGGGAAGTAAGGAGTTGTCTGACGAGCCCTCCCCACCTGTCCTGTAGGCAATGAAAATTCTCAGTTTTAACCTGCAAGCTGTTAGCTAATTGGGAAGGAATGTTTCCTTCAACCCCCCTGATAATCCCTTGGGAGATAAATTTGGCAAAGCTGGTTGAGACTGTGTTGGTTCTGACTGTGTTTGTTCTGTATGTCTTTTTTGTGTGTGGATGTGTGTGTGTGAAGTTTGTCTATTCATGAAAGAGAAAATGTTTTACCATTCAGATTAAAAAGCCTTGGGAAAGTTTAGAAATCTTCCTTCTCTGCCTAACTAAACTTAGAATGGGGAAAGAGAGAATTCAGATATTTTTAGCAGATGATAGGTAAGTGAAACTTTTTTTATTTATCTGAAATACCTGTAGCAGAAGTGGGAAAAAGGAGAAGCAAAAAGGCCTGATTATGTTAGTTAGGGTGGGGGAGCCACTACTCCCCCCCCTTTAGAAGGTTGGAAGAGAGTGCTAGTGAATTTTTAGCCTAACTTCAAAAACCAACAAACCAAGAAGTTAGTTAGAAGGGATAATATCTATCCACCTTTCTGGATTGGAATTTAGTTCTATAAGTTCAAATAATCATTAAACTCCCAAGACCCTGCTTGGGAGGGAAGTTAAAAGATAACCACACCCAGTTTACTGGGTCTCAAACCCTTTGTCTATGAAGGAAGATAGGAATGGAGTGGGGGTGGGAGTTGAGCCTCCACTGAAGGTGAAATGGAGATCACATACGCACTTGTCTTCTGAAAAGCCACGTGTTGGCTTAAAGATATTTCTGAAGAAATAGATTGCTATTTGGCTTTATTTGGTAAAATGTGAGACCATTATATTTGGGTATACATGTAAATGATGTTCAGATTGATCATTTGAACTCTTGGCTATTATGAAAATGTATACAGTGGTTTAAAGTTATAAAGTTATAATTTAATTCCTGTGTAAGGGGGTTTGGAAATGCATTCACCTAAAGATTTTAGTATAATATGAGTTTTAAACACTTCTAAATTATGTAATTTGGAAATATTTATAAACCCTGATGTTAGAAAAATTTTCTTATTCCTATTCAGAAGCTGTTAAGTTATCTAAAGATATAGTTATGTATATTAATTTGGATGTAGATGAAATGTGTAATGCTTTGGAATTTATAGTACTTAAGAAATTTGAATTTAAAGATGGGCACTGAGTATGGTAAAGATATTTGTAATTATCACTAGAACCAAAAAAAGCAGTTAGAATAGCATCATATTGTAAGCTGATCTAAAATGTGAGCAAGAATGGGTATTACCTATGTTGTAACAAAAGCAATTTTTGTTTGTTTGTTTGTTTAAATGTTGTTACAATTAGGAACTATGTTGTTCAAAGGAATAGAAAATGAGGAATGGGACACTCTGACCTGAGTGCTGTAATATTTTTGACATAACTATAATTTGGGAAATCTGTGAAATTCATTTCAATATAGTTCCTGGTCTGGCCAGCTATAATTAAAATGGGAGTTAAATATCAGATTCTTACAAGAAAGAGAAGGCTTAAGAATAGTAGGGAATTACCCTCCCCCACTTGGGAAAAAAAAGAAAAGAAGACAGGGAGATGAGGAGGAGAAAAGCCTCTACTTGCTTTGGAAATGCAATTAATGCCATAATGTCATTGTGTTATTATGGTATCTAAAGTGCAAAATCCTCATATATTGTAAAAACTGAGTGAGAGCCAGGAATGGTATCAGTTTTAATCTAAATTGGGTTGAAACTAAAGATGGAGAAAAATTGTGCAAAATATTATGTTATGTATCAAGTTACTTCTGCTATTCAGAAATTAGTAAAACTACTTTTATCTGTAGTTATGAATGATTCTCTCTGCAAGGTGAATTGGAAATGTGTTTTTGTAGGACTCTTATTGAGCAAATTAAAATATATATATATATATATATATATATGTATGTAGAGAGAGAGAGAGAGAGAGAGAGAGAGAGAGGGATGTGGCTCAATTTGAAAAATACATCCAGCTAAATTAAGATCGTTGGGTTGGTAATTAATGGGTTTTGAATTCAAAAGTTTAAATGTACGAACATAATAATTGTGTTACTGGTAAACAGTTGTGTTATGATATTTTGAAATATTGTAATTTAAGAAATCATAAACTTTCTAGTTTGTCTTTATTTAAAAGGAGCCTCATACGAACTGATGCTAAGTGAGAAGAGCAGAACCAGGAAAAATTTGTACACAATCACAGATACATCGTATGTGTGACAACCAACTTTGATAAACTGGACTCTTCTCAGCAATGAGCAGTTATAAGACAACTCTACAAGTCTCAGGATAGAAGGACATATCTACATTCAGAGAAAGATCTAGAAAGAACACAGTTTAAATGGAGACTGAAGCAATCTACATGCTATAGTTCCTTTTCATGTTTGATTCTCTTTCTTTTTTCCCCTTGTTCACTCCATTTGTTACAACCCTTCTATACAACCAGACTAATGTCCAATTTGAAAATATTTGTAGATCCAGTACTTGATTGCATGCTGCCATGGTTGGGGGGGCGAGGAAGGGGAGAAAATTTGAAACTCAAGAGATTGTGGAACTGTATCTTGTAAACTAAAAGTAAATAAATCAAATAAAAAAAGAAATATATTTGTGAGAAGTAATTATTGGTAATTATGTGAAGTAAAGACCAGTGAAACCTCGTAAGTTTTGTTAGTTATGTGGGAAAGATTTTATGACCAGAGAATTTAGAAATTGTGTTAAATTGTTTTTAAAAAAGGGAAACATCCTTATTAAGAAATGTTTTACAAGATTTTTTGTTATAAGATGATGGGGAACAGATTAGCAGACAAGAATACTAGGAGAGACAGACCCTGTTATTTGGAGAGTAGTGTTTATGGGTTTAACAAGATGAGGGACACAAGATAAGAGAGAGCAGGTAGAGAAGCCTGCCCCTTAGTGTGTTAGATATTATCTGTAGTTAATTGTTTACCTTTAAAGTCTAAGATTATTAAGTGTTAATGTGTATGCAAAGAAGGAGGGATTTGGTGGCCCCTAGAAACCTCATCAATCCCAGGAAAGGGGTGATAAGAAATTTAAAATTTGTAAAGGGAAAGTTAGTAATTATATAAAGACTTTGTAAGATTTCTAGTCATTTTATTAATTGTGAATAGATTTTGTAATATTCAAATTTACTGTGAGTTTTAATTTCAGGATGATTGCCTGAAGAGTCCTTATCAGATTAAGTAAGGGAATTTCACCCCCACCACCCCCAGGAAGAAGAGGGGGAGGGGCAGCAGTTACTTCTTCAGGCTTTGAAGAAGCCCCACAGATGAGTCAGTCTTGAAACTTGGTATAATTGATTTCTAGTTATTGGTTTTTGGTACTGATTTGGAATATAGAACAGGAATTAATTATGTATATGAGTCCTGGTAAACCTTTGTGGTATATTGTATATTGCTTTCATAAAGGTTCAGTGACACCAGGATAAATTCAAACTATTTTTTTTTTTTAGAGAAAGGAAATACTTTTGGAAAGGATGTTTTGCAGAAGACACTCGGCTGTTTTAATCTAAATTTGTGGTTATTGCATGGTGTAAGCAAAAGTTAACATTTGTAATTGAAAGTAAAAGGTTTAGATTCCTGAAGTATCTCGCTCTTCCAGACTGAGTAAAGTTAAGGAAGAATAAGCAAACTTGGGAGGACATTCTTTCTGAATCATATGGGAATAATTAGACCAAGGGAAAAGATATTTATGAAGCAAAGGTGCAAACACAATGTTGAATCATTATCACATAATCTAGGGCTGGGATACATCTGAGCTACTATAATAAAGTATGTGTTTAGCATCTCAGCTATTCAGCCTCAGATTATATTCCTTTTTATATATTAAAGAACTTGGTAAGTTCTTTACCAAGTACCACTGTATTTGGTACTGTTGTGGAAATAATTCCTGTTTATACTGTCTGTTCTGTGGTGCAAACATGTTTTATTATAAGCAACTTATTGATATGCATTGTTTTGGAATTATTTATGGGTCCTCCCAAGTCTTTTATGATAACTGGAGTAGAAGTCAGTCCCTCCAATAAGCAAATTCATTTATATAACTATTGAACTCAAGGATAGAAAACTTCTATCTGCAAAGTGTTCATAGAGTTGAAAGTTTCTATCTGCAAAGCGTTGTTACTTATATTTACATGTATAGAGTTGGATCCTCAATAGCATCTGATCCTCCTAAAGAATTAGACTCAGAGTGGAAACTTCTGAGGGAATAACAAGATGAGATAATTCTGTATGTCAGATCTATCAGTTTGTGGGGTTTATCCATTAACCTCTTTGCTTTGTCTAAGCAGCACAGTTATGTTAGTAAGAGGATGCATCAGCAAGCACCCTAGCATACCCAGGATGGCTGCTAGCACTGGTTCTTAGATCTGTTTTTCTAAAGGAAAACAACTCAAAATGGGTTAACGATCTTACTTTAATCAATCAAACATATATCATTTACCTAGTTTAGGGGGAAAAGTCAGCACCCTGAAATTCGGAGAGTACAAACACAAGTTACAAGCAGACAAACAGATCAGTAGATGGGCTTCCAACCATCTGACCATTACATCCATACCTAGTCAGTTACCAGAGTGGGAAGGACCAACATCTGGGTTTTTCAAAGCAGGGGGGCTCAACGGCTTCCCAGAGTCTCATCTGGCCAAATCACACAACTTTTTCCAAAGTGAGCCTCAAAGCAAAACCTCACATCAGCAATATGTATAGCCTTCTCCTGGATCAGAGATTGTCACAGCCCTCTTGACTCACTGCCCAATTACAAAGTAATAAGGCATGGGCATTCCTGAAGAACAAGCATCCAGCCACAGGCTCCATGTGACTACATTCAGCCTATTAGGGGGCGAAGTATACTTTCAAATCAGGGAAGGTTCTCAGAGCCACTTAAGCCTATCAAAGGGCCTAGGAGCAGGGAAGATCTTCAGATTCCCATAACAAAGGATAATAACTTATGAGCTATCTTGTTTCATTGTAAAAAATGTAAAGGGATCTTGAATAATTTGAATAATGGGTTTGAGAAATTTGGAAGGATAAATAAAGGTTTGATTGGGAATCTGGAAGGCAGATAAGAAGGTTTGGGGACAAATGTGGGTTTGTCCAAGCTCTCCTGTCTCTGGATGGTGGTGTACCAGTTTTAAAGGGTTTTAAGTAAGTTGAGAAAGAGTTTGAGAAAGTATCTAGGAAGACAGAAAGATTTATAACTTGATTTTATAATTAATAGCTCAATCAGATTTGAGAAGGAGAGGAAATAAGGGTACAAGTGCAATTTGAATCATTATCCTATGGCCTGAGGTTGGGATTATAAAGTTTTGGTAGAGAAGGTATATCTGTGTATATGAATGAAATGGGGTCCCAGTGTATTTCAGTGTTGAAAGAGCAACTGAGTATTAATACAACTGGCTGAATTAATTGTTGGAATTAAATCAGAGACATTTTTAGTTGAGAGAATAGAAATTTTAATATGAGCTCAGATTAAGCATAATTATAAGAAGGTAGAGGTTTAGAAGTAGATGCACATCTTTTTTTTTATTATAGTTTGCATCATTCATTTCCACAAGATTTTGAGTTACATATTTTCTCCCCCTCTTTCCCCCCCCACCACCCCAAAACAGCCATCTCAGTGTGTCCCCCCTCCCCCAATCTATTCTCTCCTATGTCACTTTTCGGTAGGGCAAGATGGATCTCCCAACCACAGTGCCTGTGTATCTCAAGTTCCAGTTGGATGTAGTCAATAATAATAATAATAACAATAATTGCATATATATATATATACATAGATACATATTCATAACATTTGATTATGGAACTCCAGATTCCAGATTCTTTCTCTTCCTCCCTCACCTCCCATCCCCACT
>CM053589.1:77779458-77797625 GCA_028646515.1 Pseudochirops corinnae
CAACATTCTTATTTCTCTTCCCAATTTTTCTTCCACTTCCCTTATTTGGTTTTGAAAATCCTTCTTCAGCTCATCTCTAGCTTTAAGGCATTCTTCATGTTTATTGGAGGCCCCTGGTGGGGGCGCTCTGGCTGCGCTCTCCTCCTTCCTCTCTCTCCCATGATGTTTCTTTTCCCCAAAGAAGGAATTTAGGGTTTGGGAGCTGTTCTTACTTTTCTTCTTATGCTTATTCTTACTCATGGTTGTTCAGTCCGTGATTTTAAAAAAATCTCTGTGGGGCTCTGCTTCCAGAAGGAAAAGCTCTGTCCCAAATTGCTGCGGTCCTCCCGGCTGCCGTAGCTCTCAGGAAGAGGCTGGGAACTCTTCCTATTTACTTCAGGCTGACTGGATAGTGAAGACTCCAGAACCGAGGCCCAAGATGGTGATCCAAATCCAGGCCGCTCAACACGAGAGCTCTTGGCCTTAGACCAATCGCTCAGTCCCCCTGCCGTCTGCAGGCTGCAGGCAGGAAGCTACAATGTGGAGGCGGGTGTAAAACCTCTGCCTTTCGCTTTTCCGCTCTGGAGTCCTTTCGGCCGGACTGCTTATCTCCCCCTTTCGCAATCCCCACTGCAGCTGGTGCTAATCCACTCACCTGAGAGGCTCCTCTGCTGCTCCAGTTTAGCCGCTCCCGGGGCACAGCCGCGGCTTTAGGCCAGGCTGGTTTCAGTTCGCATTGCTGATATGGTTCCTCGTAGCCGAGCTGACTTTAGTGGGAAGTATCTTTGTGTGCGTTTTGGAGTTCTAGGATTGGTTTAGAATCCTATTTTATGGGTATTTTGGGGTGGCTATGTGAGAGCTGCGATATGTTGCTGCTGCTACGCCACCATCTTGGCTCCGCCCCCCCTTAGGAAATATTTTTATGATGCTACTTATGAACTTAAAAAGAATTATCCATGTCTTTTGATTTTTCTTTCATGTATTGTTAAACTGATAAATCTATAGAATTTCTGATTTTAAAGGGACTTTGGAGGTCATCTTGTATTCTGGTGACTTATTCTGTACTGGAGTAAGAATTCTATATATAACATCACCCCAAAATGCTTAACTGCATCTGCTTGAACAATTTTATTTTTTTATCACAGAATTAAAATTTTTTCTGTTTGTGGAACACGTATCCCTTCAAACATATTCCATACATTCTTGCTATTTTGTTTTCTGGGGTCGAGCAAAATGAAGTCCTTTTCTATATGGAAAACTTTCAAATATTTGAAGTTACCTATCATATTCTATTAAGTCTTTTCTCCTGTCCCTAAATGTCCCCAATTCTTCAAAATCTTACTTGACATGCATTTGGGTCTCTATCTTAATTGTCTTACTCTGGATTTGTGTACTAGTTATAGACTTTGAGCAAAGAAAAACATATATAATAGGGCACAAAAACTGAAGTAAAACTGTGTGCCTTAAATGAAGTTTAAATTAATTGTAAAAAAATGCAGATTTTCCTGGTGAACAGAGAAGAATTCTTGATCACAGGAAAATCAAAGTTCAAGGCATATCTTCCATATGTATTTGCAGTGTGACCTTGGGCAAGTCACTAAAGAGTACCATAGGATCACAAAGTTAGAGGGGAAATAACATTATCTGATTCAAGGTCTTCATTTTGTAAATCAGGAAACTCAGAAATAGTGAGATTAGCTAAGTAATTTGTTCAAGGTTGCATTGCTACTGCCCAGGTCAGTAATCTTAAGACTACCATTTTTAGAGTGCATTTCCTCACTGATCTCCCTTGGGTTTCTTGGACCCTTCTATAGTTACAGTTCAACTGAATCTTTCTATAAATTAATTCACAGAAGAGTCATTTCACATTAATTATTTTTATCCCCCTGTATTTTTAGAAATATTGTGTGTACCCGGAATTCCTTAATATAGTGAACTCGCATGTCTACGCATATTGTGCATTTTATTTTCATACCATAGTTTATACATTCATTCTCTCATTGTTGCATTAATATTTTGTCTTCAGCTTTTTATTTAAAAAAACAATATAAGGCATCTGTAAATATATTTGTCACCACAAACTTTTCCCCTTTCTCTATTAATATTAAAGATAAAGCATTGGCTCTGGAATTCTTGAATCAAACAAAGGATGACTCTTATCTTTCCATTATTAATTTATAATAGTCAGTGAAGTTTATCAACAGCATGATTATAGCTGTTTGAAAAAATGCTTCCTATGCTGAATTGTTTTACAAATTTTTTTGTAAGCCTACAGATGCACCAAAAAATGCATTCAGGAGCTATTTACCTGCAACTTTCCCAAACTGAATTACAACATTTTTTGGGGGTTACTTTTAGTTTTTGAGTGTGTTTTTGAATTGTCTTTGATTATCAAAAAATTTGCATTATTCTTACTTTTTCTTCTTTGAAAATTCAATATTTATTTTCACTCGTAATTATTAGTCTATATATGGTATGTATTATCTTCCAGGAACATTACAGATATTATCTCACTTGATCCTTAGAACAATCCTAGGAGGTAGCTTCCAAAATAATCTCCATTTTACTGATGAAGAAACTGAGGCAAACAGGGTTAACCAGACTTTCCTAGGGTCACACAGTATCTAAGAGACTTTCCCAGGGTCATGCAGTATCTAGGGCAGAAACTGAACTCAAGTAGTATTCTAAATCCTACATTATACCCAATATTCTACCTAACTGCTTATGTGTAAAATATGTATGCTCCTGGATATTTTTATATTGTGTATTTCAGGTCTTGAGTTGGCATGTTTACTGCAAACACTGTTTTGCAATATGTTTCTTTTATTTCATTATCCCTTGTATTGTACTTTTGTATTTTATATGCTTAATGTAACATTGAACCAGCTGTTTCTTTGTATTTTAGGTCTTCAGTAATGAAAAGCATTTTAGAAAATTAAATTTTTTTTAAAGGGTCAACTTCTGTTGAATTAAGCTTAAATACCCTGAAACATCCTTGTTGTTTATGAGGTTGGTCAAACAACAATTTAAATTTTTCAATCATTGTTCAAAGAAAAATTTAAGTATTTCAATCAAAAATAAAATCATCCCTTTGACTTATCTTCAAAAAATCCTTTTTTGCCATTCATGTTTTCTTGTTGAATGAATATAACTATGATCCTTCTGTATCAGGTTATCTCTCCCTATTGGCTTTTTGCCTGTTTTTAAGCTACATTCTTTTCCCCTTTTAAAATCACATCTTTTTTTTTTTTTTCCCTACTGAGGAATAGCTTAAGTAATTTTCTGGCAACCTAACACCTGATTAGGTTTTTGGGCAGCTTTTAATATTTTTATTTCTTTCTTGCATTCGTATATTAAATTAATTAAATCAGCCTTTTTGAAAGTAAGAGATTTTTGTCTCATACAAAGTTATTGTCTTATAAAAATAACATGTACTGCTTTGGTTAATAGAAATATTTTAATTTCAGGCAACTGTTCAGAAATATATATGTTAAAATCCCCTTGAGAAAGATATATTTATATATCTTCAAATAGGCAACCATTTTTTAAAAAACAAGGGTGTGAGGATATTTGTCTACCCTTTTAATTTAAGATAATATATAACAATGTAACTGCTTACATTTTTAAAATATTAATCTGCGTTGATGGTAAGAAGAAAGGCCTTTAAAATTTACTGCATTTTAGAAGTTATGATTGGTTTTTTTTTTTGCTCTCCTGTATAATGAACTAAGACAATCTGTCTAATGCTTCATTTTCCTCATTTGTTTCTTTTCTCTTGTATTCCCCTACCATTCCGTCCCATCCCTTCCCATCGCTCCCCTCCCTTCCATCCCTTTCCCTCCAATTTCTTCCCCTCTCCTCTCCATTACACTGAACTCCCAGATGAATAAAATTCAATCCAGTGCAAGTTGATATAATTCAGACAATTTTCATTCATTACAGAGGTGTTTAGAGAACTGAGTGGGTTAGATAATTTGCCAATAGTCACACATCTGTTAGAAGTAGTATTTGAACTTTCTCTATCTGGTTACAAGGCAAGCCCTGTCCACTACCTCAACTATCTTAAAGTAGAACACAAATTAAGACTACAACACTTTTATAAGGCAATGTTTCATACAAAACTCAGAGAAAGAACTCATTTGATTGGTTATTAAAGAGTTATAATTAAAGTGTGAGTGTAGTGAGAAGGACAGGAAAGGAACCTGGCATTGTTTTTTACCACTAAAATCTTGATTACAAGTACTTTTATTCAATTTAGACTATATTATTTTTATTTCTTAAGCCAATTTTTTAATTCTGAGGCTATTTATAGTAAAGACTACCATTTAGCATCCCAATCAAATGGAACTGATTGCTTTTATGAGGAACAATAAAAGTTTGTGAAAAATGGGAAAATTCTTCATATAACCAAGATGCATGTTATTTTGAAGGCAAAATAACTGGTTGTTACTGTCATGACTCTTATGTTTTAATACTTATAAGAATTTATTAGGCCAAATAAGAAATTCCTTATTATTTTATCATTGAGCAACTGAAGTATGCAAAATTGTATATATGATTTGCTAGTTGTTTGGATATAAATCACCAAGCATATTTGTTTTTGTCCTTGGTGAAGCTGTTATTGTACCAATCAATGATGGAACTTCTAGCAAGGCAGAAATAATGGTAATACCTGACATTACTTAGCACTTTTACGTCGGTTACTTCATTCTTAAATGGGCAGGTCATGTATTATCATTCCCATTTTATGTATGAGTAAACCAAGATTTAGTAGGCCAAGTCCATAAATATGTATTAATGTAATAAAGGGGGGATGTTTTTTATAAAGTTAATTTATTTTTTGTTTTTAAAAATCACTTCCATAAGTTTTAACTTTTTTCTTCCCTTCTCCCCTCCCTAAGACTGTAAGCATTCTGATAGAGGCTCTACATAGACATTACTATTAATATTTTCATGTTAGTCATGTTTTATAAATGAATTAGAATGATTGGGAGGAACAATAAGAAAAAACAAAACCCAAATAAAAAGTAAACAATTTGATTTCCTCTGCATTTAGACTCCATAGGTCTTTCTCTGCATTTGGATGACATTTTCCATCAGGAATACTTTGGAATTGTTTTTAGTTCTTTGCATTGCTGACAAGGGCTAGGTCTATCAAAGTTGGTCATCACGTGGTGTGGTTGTTACTGTGAACAATGTTCTCTTTGTTCTGTTCACTAGGAAAGGTTTTTTTTTAAAGTTAAATCTCTTAAAAATGTTATATAAGTAATAAGTGTCAGAGTTGGATTTAATTGCCTATCTTCTGCTTCTAAACATATTGTTCAGCAGCCAGCAACAAGTTTTATAGCAATATAATATGG
Organism: Pseudochirops corinnae; assembly: GCA_028646515.1. Classification (NCBI taxonomy): domain Eukaryota; kingdom Metazoa; phylum Chordata; class Mammalia; order Diprotodontia; family Pseudocheiridae; genus Pseudochirops; species Pseudochirops corinnae. The sequence goes on from CM053589.1 coordinate 77,784,798, forward strand.
TAATAGTTCTTTTCCCCCCATCCCTTTCTCCTCCCATAAGTACACCATATAGAATCCACTTAATGAACTGGAGGCATTCCTTTTGTTTTTTCTTGTTTTGTCATTGTTCAGTCATATCTAACTCATTGTGACCCCAATTCGGGTTATTTTTTTAAGTATACTGAAGTGGTTTGCAATTTCTGTGTTTAGCTTATTTAACAGGTGATGAAATGTCGAGAAACATGGCAAAGCAACTTGGCCAAGATAATATGAATAGTAAGCGTCTAAGATCAGATGTTTTCCTCACAAAGACGAGTATACTGTACTCCAGGCCTCATACCTGCTCCAATTTGGTCACAGGGAGATTAAGCTACTAAGTGTCTGCAGCTGGATTTGAAAACATGAAGTCATATGGGTTCAGTGCTCTATCCAATGTCCCTTGTATCTGCCCCCCCTTTTCTTTTGGTCACTTGGAAATGCAAGTATAGTTTTCAGACTCTCTGCTGTGATTCTTTAGGATTAACCAAGTCACATGCAACATATCATAGCTTACTTACTGTGCACATTTTTAAGTGTAAATTTTGATGGGACAATTTAATGATGTTTCCAGCCAGTTGCATTTTGTAATGTGGATAATATGCATTTTTCAATCAATTAAAAATAATTTTTCGTGGTAAATCATTCATAATTTTATTGTTTTGTATTTCACTGATGAAGCTGTGTAGTGCGGCTATGAAAAGGAGTATTTGCATAATCTTACCACCTAAAGTATGAGTTATTAACCTTTTTAGTATCATGGAACTTTTGACAGTCTGGTATAACTTGTGGATCATTTTTCAGAATGTTTTTAAATTCATAGTATGAAATATATGTTACTATATAGGAAACCAGATATACAGGTATATTTTATTTGATCCCATCAGTCACAGAGTTCTTAATTTATTGCAAACTTCAATATATTTTCTTGTTGGTATTGGTGAACATTGATTTATTTGAGGTCAACATTTAAGCAGCACTTTGTGTTTAAATATGCCAGTCATTAAAATGAGGACCTTTTGTTTTGTCAGTATCGAGTTTTTATATCAAGAAATCCTATCTACATGCTGTAAAAATTATTACTGTCTCTTAACCATTATACGTTATAGAGCCCTGTAAATTGCTATATCTGAAAGTTACACTTTGTGAAGCTTATAGATTGACTTAAAAAAAAATCGTATTGTTATAGTTTGTTTTGTCTCTCCTTAACCACCTCTTCTTCACATTATGGGAAAAAATTTTAAAAAGAGGAAATAATGTTATTTCAGGAAAACTCACACATTAAAAATATAGTCTCATCTACAGAGTTCCAAAATCATAACTCCTTATCTCAGCAAAGGAGGTAGGTTAACTTTTCTGGTAGGTATGTTGTCCCAGGAATCAGTCTCAAGGGTTTTTGATCCTGGATGGTGCTTGTAGATCTCTAAAGTGTACATACCTTCTGGAGAATTCTCCTAAATGGTTTAGCAAGAACCCGTGCATGCTGAGACTGGACACTATGAATTTTAGTTTACTTCAGGACAGTGAATTGCATTGCCAGATGTAGCCAGTAACTTTTCTACTTCTACATGTTAACATAGAAGGTTAGTGAATTTAATTAAAAGATCCTAGTAACCTAAAACTTCAAGTAGTTTTTATAGGCATCATGACTCAAGGGGTCTTATGTCGCTTGTGTGTACATGTTTGACTGCAAAACATTAGTACTTAACTTTAGAGTAAGGTGAAACTCAAATGCTCTGGACTGAGATTAAAACAGATTATATTTAAGAATTTTTAAAAGTGTGATCTAATCCAGATTTCCTTCATGACCTAATTTAAAGTTTGTAAAATTTGTTTTCCTTTATCATATGGTTTAGAAATGATGCTTACTGTGGTTGTGTTGTATTACCCTTAGAATAGTTTAATTAGTGGTATAATACCATTGCATGGGCTTGTCCTACAGTCTTTGAAAAGACTTTTCTCTGTCAGGAGTATGGGTATCAGTGCCAACTCCAAAACAAGAAGTCACACCCCCTCTACCTTTCCTTCTTTGAAATTAATGCATCAAATCCAAATTAAATCCAAAATTAAGACTCTCATTATTGAAAAGTAGAGAGTAGAAATCAAAGTCACTTTAAATGAGGCTTGTGACTTTTGGAAAGTCATAACTATGCTATAAATTTTAGAATCACAGAATACCAGAACTGGAATAGATTTTAGGTGTCACAGGATTATGGGATTAAAAATAATCTACTTGAACCTTTATTTGAACTTGAATGCTAAGTGTGGCATGTCCCATCAATGAACATCCAGCCATCATTTTAAAAATGATTTCATTTTTCTTTAAATTGCATGCAAAAATAACTTTTAACGTTTAATTTTTTAGTTTTGATTTCCAAATCCTATTCCTTCCTCACTTTCCTCCCATTTCCCTGACACGGTAAGCATTCTAAAATAGAGTATACATATTCAATCATGTGAAACATTTCTATATGAATCATTTTGTGTGAGAAGACTCAAAACAAGAAAGAATGAAAAAGAGACCTATCATGCTTCTGCTTGTATTTAGAAAAGACCAGTTCTTTCTCCACAAGTGGACAGCATTTTTTATCCTGAATTCTTTGTATTATCTTCGATCATTGTATTTCTCAGAATTGCCAAGTCATTCACAGTTCTTCATCTTAAAATATAGCTGTAAGTTTGTACAAAGTTTTTCTGGTTCTATTTGCTTCACTTTTTATCAGTTCATGCAAGTCTCTACAGGTTTTTCTGAAATATCCTAGTTGTCATTTGTTATAGCACAATAATATTGTATTATAATCATTTGCTGGAGCTTGTTCAGTCGTTCCCTAATTTATGGGCATTCCTTTAATTTCCAGTTTTTAGCTATCATAAAAAGACCCCCTTTAAGTATTTTTGTATAAATGAATCCTGTTCCCTTTTTATTTATTTTTTTGGGAGTGGGTGGGTCACAAATACCTAGCAGTGGTTTTGCTGGATTAAAGAGCATAAACAGTTTTGTAGTTCTTTGGCCATAGTTGAAAATTGCTATTCAGAATGAATTTCTCACTTTGCACCTCCACCAATAATGAATTACTGTCCCAGATTTTCCACATCCCCACTAACTTTTGTAATATTTTTTACATCACCAGCTGAACTGAGAGGTGTAAAGTAGTACCTTAGAGTTTTTAAAATTTAATTTCTCTAATCAGAAGTGATTTAGAACATATTTCATAATGACTATAGATAGCTTTAATTTCTTTGTTTGAAAATTTCTGATTCATATCCTTTGATTTTTTTTAATTGAGGAATTTATTTGTGTTTTTATAAATTTTACTAACTTCTTTAAGTATTTCAGAAATGAAGCCTCAGTAGATATATGTTGTAAGAAGAAAATAAATTTAAAGACCTTTTTTTGGGATATAATTAATTCTTGGACATAGATTCTCCTTATTTTCCTTATTATCAGCAAGTTAAACATGAACAAACATGATCATTTAGCTGTGAATATGGAACATGAATGTCCACTACATATAACTGGTTTTATAAGGACTAATACAAATTTAACATTCTTACTTGACTTTGTGAACATCCTTTTGCTGTTTTTCATTTTATTTCAAATTATTCGTTGAGAATTTTTTTCCTTTTTCACTACAAACACTCACCAAATTTCAGAAAAATCTCTTTCCCTAGTACAGAAATTCTTCATTTCAGCATCTATAGACAAAGTGTTGTCAAACAAAACAAACCATATATAGAATGTGTATGAATAATACTTGTCTTTGTGTTTATACATTCATATACACAAATACATTATGTATAATCTATGTAATCATTACATATATTATATAAAATGTAATATAGCATAACTTAAACATTATAGGACAATATTTGTTATGTATACATAAATATATAATATATAGACGATATATGTACACATAAATGTTTAATAATGTATAGTAAAGAAAATCTAATATGTAGGTAATATAATGATATGACGTAACATAATGAAAGATAATACAATATGATATGATTAGGTAGCATATTGTGCCTGCCTTGTGGCTTCATGCTATACAATATAATATCACATTATTAAATAGTTTAATTGTGTACCTTTAGTTCATAACCTCTATGGCAAGAAGCAGGAATCTCAATTTATTAAGAGTCTTACTTAGTCATGATTTTTCATTGTAAATATCATAGTCCTTAAATCTTTGATGGTTATTTTTCTTTACAATGGTTGAATTACTTTCTTAGTGCTAATTTTACCCTGTATTAGGCCATATAAATATCAGGTTTCTCTGAATCTGTAATTTTAATTATTTCTCATAAGAAGTTCATTGATATTACATGATTGTCATAGTAAAAAATTTGTTAAAAAATTTTCCATGTAAAGAACATCTATTTTTTTTCTCAGTTCTACCCCAGTATAAAAAAAGATGCTGATATTGTTTTGTAGATATGAGTTCTTTTCTTTTTTCTTTGATCTCCTTCATCCATATACTTCATGGTATCATTACATAAAATGGTATAAACATTATAGTGAATTTAGGGATACACTTCTAAATTATATTCCAGAATGGTAGACTCTGTTCACAGAATTTTCATGTGTCTCCTGTAATCCAGGTATAGGATTCGTGTTTCCTGATATGAAGTGTCTTTTGACTGTTTCTCTGTTGGAGGAATGGCTTTTCTATTTGGTCCCTTTATACGTTGAATACCAGATTGATAAGAAATGTTTCCCACCTTATTTATCAATTTCACTTTTAGTTACCCTCTTTCACCTTCCATTTAAATATATTAACAATGAGTAATAGTTCAATATTTTTTCATTTGTATGTTATACAATCCTTAAATTGCCTTGTAAAAGTCTCTTTAATTTGGAAGATAATTGATTGCTGAATAGAAACCAATTATAAAAAATAACAAAGCAGCATTTTCTGTATTCAGGCATTCTACTATAAAGGGGATAGTAAAAAAACAAACAAACCCCAAATTTGTCTGACTTCAATAAGCCTAAAATCCTCATGTTGGGATAGGACAAATATGATTTGTAACTTCCTTGTATTCCTTCATAGTGATATTTCTCTTTGTTAGTGAATCACGCATGAATTTTTGCCCTAGATCTTTCAAGAGTATCTCTTGCCAAAATTCTGAACATCTATTATGGTCACCATCAGCTCATGCTTTCTTCTTATTGATATGGAGATATTTTTTTTTCTAGAAAAAGTAAATTTTCCAAATCAAAGAATTCTGTGTGAAAGATTACTTTTTTTTTTTAAACTGAGAGCTCTAAGTACAAATTTTTGAATTTTTTTTTTCATCTGGTCGGTCATCAAATTTCTTGGGAATTTTCTGGCCTTGATTTTTATTTGAGCTAAAAAGTTTGTGTTCCTAATCAGGGATTTTCTAAACAAAAGCATCCACTTAAACTTTTCCTTTATATAGTATGCTGTTTCTTTCACAGGGTGTATTTCTATTTCTAAGATGGTTAAAAGTGCAGTATTACCAATTCTTGAGCCACAGTATATTGTTTTCCATTTTCTCCCATGTTATGTTTATTTTGGTAGATTTATTTATTTGGCAAGTAATTTATATTTCCTTATGTAAATTTTTAAAAATGTATTCATTGTTACATAAACAAAATATTTTGGCTATTTTATGTTTTATTGGAATGCATCATCTTCTAGTCCTATGATAGGCTTAAAACTGACAAAGTGAATAAAAATGCTATGAACAGATATTCAGAAGCAACAAAAAAATTTTCAAGGAAGGAGAAATAATACAGCTTTTTTTTCCCCCTCTTGTATAGTTTAGGATGAAGAAGACATTTTCTTACAAAACTGGCATTCCAGCTCTCTCCACCACTTTCCTAGCCTCAGCATATAAGAAAAATCAGTTGTAAATACCTACTTTGATTGTGATGGAGAACATTTTGACACAGTGTATAAAGAGTTTAAAAAAATATCATCTACACTAAATCTAGCATTTTTAAAGATTTGCTGTATAGAAATTTAAAAATCCTAACTATATGTAGTTCTGTTATGTTACTTTTAGCAACCCAAGGGATGAGAGCTTTAATATTATGTAGAAATTTAATGAGGTACGTTTTTCTTGAACAGCTAATTTGTGCCTGGCTGAGCCTGGAATCGGGAAGCGACTAAATTTAAATGTGACTTTAGATACTCCCTTAACCTTGCTCACTGCACTTTCCCTATATGTAAAATGAGCTGGAGAAGAAAATGCCAAAGAAGTTTGTGGTAATTTGGGTGTAGCTACCACCACGACCTTCTTCCATTATGAATCAAAATTTTTTCTCATTTGATTTTACTATAAAATATATTTTTAAATTTTTTATTGCTGTGTGAATGTTGGTTAATACTTCTCATTCCAAGTTGCTTTTCAGGGATTTAAATAGGAAGAAGATTTCAACATTTTTTGATGACCTACAGTTTTGAAGATAGGTTGTAATGTCACAGACTAACAAAAGTCACATGCAGTGTAACAATTCCATGTATTTTAAGATTATAACTGATTGCTTAATTGTTAAATCCAGTTTCTTTTTCTCAGTACACTTTCTCCTTGTCCTATCTTTGTGTTTGATACCATACTTCTTTTTTATGTGTTTAGATGACTGTCTTCTCTTAGATCTATCTTTTTGTTTTGGTTCCATACACTTGCACTTTCTTTTTCTACTTATGTGTCTTAACTCCTTTTCAGTGTCAATTAGTGCTGCTTTTCAAGTAACTATCCTCCATGGCTTGTTACAGGACCATGGTTAGGGATCTCATTAGTTCCTTTAGCTTTAATTATCAACTCTTAAAAAAAAACAAGTTTTTAGACTCACCCTGCCATTTCATTGTTTTTGATTAGGCACATTTCTTCCTGGTCTCTAGATTAAATGGGTACTAAGAAGTTATCGGAGAACCAGTATCACCAGTGACTTCAACTAAGATTTTCTTAACTTTGTGCGCAGGTGTCTGTTCGATAGGGCCAATTGACTCTGAATATGCTTGCAACAATTCTGAACCACAAAATATAACTGGCTCTCTGTATAGGAGATAAAAGCAAAACACTTAATTCAGACAACAGAAAGGCATAATCTCAACACCAGGAAACCAAATCTCTCATGGTAACGAAGATAATAATAATTAGGGAAGCACACCATCCTTTTTTTTGCCTTCCCAGAAACACAAGTTTGTCTTTCCTTGGGGTATCCTTCCCTATCCTTTTATCTCTAACTCCTCTGATCTCCCAGCTTCCCGTGGCTCTGCTACATTACAGGAAACTCCTCCAACTACTGCCTCTATGTGATTGCTACATGCATGGAAGATCTTCAAGAACGTTTTCAAATTCCCATTGACACAATTTTTGTGTGGTTGTGCCATTTATATATATAATCATACAAATGTGTAAGTACACATAGCATATTACATGTGTGCATGCTTTGGCATACATGCAATATATATGATGATGTATATATGTAGCATACAGACTTGTGCATATATACATGCATGTGCATGTTGCATAATGCATCACTCACTGCTCTTAGTATGCATATGTGCATATATTTGCATAATTCAGTATATGGGAATTCATTGTATGCATGCTAAGTGTAAATGTGTTGACATGGTCCCAGGTGTCATCCATGTGGACACAGGGACACACAGGTGCAGAACATAGGTCATGTGGCAGTGTGTGTGAATGTGCATATGTATTTATGTGTGCTCACACACATACTTGGCCATATGTGTTTATATAGACACAGAATATCCACACATGTGCACATGGCCCCAGTAATGTGCTGGAGCTGTCAGCAAGTGTGCGGGTTTGTTCATGTCCATGCATTGTGCACATGCAAGTGTACTTGTTGACATGTAAATTTTTCAATATGTACGTGTGAATATATGCACATGAGTGCACACTCACTAATGTCTTCAGTGGTGTCCTGTGTATTCCCATGTGCTCTCACATGTGTACATGTTTATGTTCACATGCATTTACATACATTTGCTAGTGTGTGCATACTTGTACCCATGGGCATTCTACAGGTTTTTATGTACAGATAAATATGTTTACATTTATATACTATCTAAGAATCACATGCGCATATTCTTAATACTCAAAATAAGTTTACATACCCTTATGAACATTTCTCTCAGCTATCTCTACATATATACCTTTATGTTTGCTTTTATGTCTGTGTTTGTGCATATCATGTATCTGTGTTTATGTTTACATCAGTGTGTGTGTACTGCATTCCATAGCTACTTAGTTTCAAAACTTCACCTTAATATGCCACATAGTCTCATAAAAAATTAGAGAGTTCTCTTTCAGTTGAAACCATCTAAAGTTTTCAAATCTCACCAATTCTTGGTTACTTTTAGCAATTCTTACACCCTTTCATAGGATGGATAAAGTTGCTGAGCTTGTTTTTCTTTTTCTTTGCTTTTCCCACATACTTTTCCCTCTTTATCTCTACTTATTAGAGTCATCAATTCACTTGAAAGCCCATTTGAAATCACTTATTGTTCTTCTTCACTAAACTTAATAGACCTCTCTTATCTAGAAAATTTCTACTTATTTTGTTGTGAACATAATATTTTTTTTCTGGTAGTCTACAAAGTGTAGTTCTTAGTTCCTAGCTCTTAACTTAAATTGTATTCAGTTAGAACATTTTAAGTTGTCATTGTGCTTCCCATCATTCTGCTAACAACTTGAAGTGCAAAGGAGAATAGATGTGGACTTAGGAAAAGCTGAGTTCAAATCATACCTTAGACACCTTATACTTTGTGATTCTTTACATAATCAATAAATGTCCCTCTAAACCTCTTTCCTCCTATATAAAATGCTAATAATAATAGTATTTATCCTCATGTGGTTGATGAAAGAACTATATATGGCATTTTTAAAGGGCTTTCCAAAATTTAATGTCCTATGTAAATGCCAATTTTTATTACATAATTAAGGAAATAAATGTAAGAAAATCAGTTAATCTGTATGGAATTGGAGTTTTGCTGTGTTTTCATTCATTATACTTCAATAAAATAACTAAAATTTGCTTTTCTTTTGTATTTTATTGTAGAGAAATAAGTTTGTTTCAATTCAAAGAGAACAGCAGTTCTTCTGCTACCTTCTATTTATTTGTTTATGGGACATGCACATTTCCAGTTTGTTTCCTGCAGTTTGTGATGATGAGTGTTTATTGCTTAGGCTAGTGCGAATTCCGCTTTTGAGAAATACATCTTTGATCATCACTTTTGTGTAAGAGGCTCAATCTGCACTGAGAAAAGTAAGCAACCATTAGATGGAGGATTTTTATTAGTAAAGTGGGAAGGGCAAGCCTTTAATGAGTAAGTTCTGAAGACGACCTCAAATTTCGATCTAATCTGTATTTGAATATTTGAATAAAATTTCATAGTTAATCAGTGCTTCTCAGTTACATTGGTAGCATACAGTCAGTCATAATTATGTGACTTGAGGGAAAATGAAAAATAACAGTAAAAAAATGAGGAAAAAATGCTGTAGCTTAGCATTGGTTGATAATAATAATGCAAAGTGATAGATAATTATCATCACTACTTATAATCCATTCAATGGTTTGTATGGCCTCTGTCTCACAGATTGCTTACTATTGACATAATGAAGAAAAGGAACAGTACTTTTAAGTACTTATGGCCTTAGCCCCTTTTAAAAAAGTGTCTTTTATCAATTTTATGACCTACATTTATCAGCATAACAAAGAAAAGTAATTATTCTTAATCTATATGAATTCTTCTTAAAATTTTTATTTGTTATAACAAAACTCTTTGTTAACATTGATTTTTAAAAACTTTTAGCTTTTATATTCCTTCCAATGCTTCTACTCTTTTTATGTCCACTGAGTATGCAAGAAAGCACAATGCCCTGTATATATGTTAAGTCATTCAAAATATTTCTATTTAATCGATATTATAAAAGGAAACCCACCCTCCCAATCTAAAAGAAAAAAAATTTAAAAATAATCTTCACAATATTTTATCACTTCTCTCTGAAAGTGAATAGCATTTTTCTTCATGTTTACTTTGTAAATAACTTAAATCATTGCCTTGTTGTTCAGAGTAGCTAGGTCTTCATGAATATATATATATATATATATATATATATATACACATATACATACATATATACATATACATACATACATATATATGTGTATGTATGTATATATATGTATATATGTATAATTATTTGGATGTGTAAAGTTTTCAATTAGGCCACTTCAGAGAAGCTGTATATTTATTTTGAAAGTGGCAGACAGACTCTTTTTTCTTTTACATTGTTTCTGAGTGCACTTTACTACTAAAATTGCAATAGTGACCTCACACTGCTGCTTTCCTTCTCATAGGCCCTCCACTCTGAAGCGTCCAGTAAAATCGGCAGAGGCATTTGTAGAGGACTAGGAATTGAGCAAGGAAATAACGAAAGAATTACCAAGATAAGTTAGTGTGCGTCACATTCTAAGTGCTTTCCATATATTTCTTGCAATGTTCTTAACAGCTCCTGCATGTAGGTGCTGTGATTGTCCCAATTTTATGCTTGAGGAAATTAAGGCAGAAAGCTTTTAAGTGACTTGCCTATGGTCATAAAGTGATTACATATCTAAGGATCAATTTGAATTTGATTCAGGCTCCCATCCATTGAACCACCTAATAGCTTTTTCCTAGATGATTTGTCAATACAAATGCAAGGGAAAAATAAGATAGAACAACTTAACTTTCTAATGACTGGAGAGCATACATCAAAAAGAAATTGAGAGTTGTAGGAGGTCTACAGTGGGGAAGGGGCTATGATATGATATGGCCTCATCAAAAATGAATGTATAGTTGACCTTAAATGAATGCTCTATGAGTATTTATACCACTAGACATACTCTTACAGGATTAAGGGTGTTACTGGATACAGTAACCTTTGCAGAGGAGTCAGGAGCACCTCTGGCTCAAAATGAATGACTATTGAAAGCTAATCATTCCAGGGAACGCTGCTCTATTATTTATATAGACATTTCTTCTTTGCTTAAAAAGAAAAAACAGTTAGGAACAACATTTTTCTTTAAATCATAATAATTTCCTGAACCTGGTCTACATTCCATTCACTCTTATGAAAATGAACAGTAATTGAGTAAAAACTATTTTATTCCAAGATTCTCTTCAGATATTTGAAGTGCACTGTTCTTGGAGTTTCAAGAATGGAATGGGACAGGTCCTTCCTAGGATTTCTGCTGTTTTTTACACCTATTGCTTACAGCTTAATTTCTTTTTAGTGCTCTTTTGAGTTATATTGTTGTACTAATTATCTGTATGGCTCTCTTGGCTCTTTTGTTTGTTTTGTTCTATATCAGTTCTTGTAAATTTTCCTATGTTCTTTTGAATTCCTCAGATTTTTTCTGATAATGCGTTAATATCCTGGTACATTTCTGAGCCTTAGGCTTTTCCCCCTGTAGTTATTTCCTAATCCATCATTACTGTTTTCCAGTTGTTTGCCACCTCTACTATAATAACTTTTATATTTCACTCTAAGATTTCCAAAAAGCTTTATAAGTTTATTTCTTTTAATTCTCACCAACAATTATTCATCTACCTTTTACAAATGTGGAAATAGGCTAGTAAAGGTTGAGTGATGTGCTCAGGGCTATAGAAGTAGTTATTGTTGTGGGCTGTATTTGAACTGCGTTTTCTTTACTTCAGGTTCTGTTTAATATATCACCTTGATGACTATTTACTGCCATAAATCCTTTAGTAGTAATTTTTTTTTTGTCATCCATTGGGGTATGTAACCAGTAATAAAGTAAAATCACTGAGTCAACAAAGCTTGAGAAATTGCATTTTTTTTCTTCCAAATTTAAATCTACTTTGCAGGTTTAGCAGCAATGCTTGTCTTTCCATATAGCCCCTCTATTTTGACTCTTTTTAACCATTTTGCTTTATTTATTGTTTGATGAAATCTCACAATTTTTAAAATTTGCATATCCTTTCAATTTCATTTATAGCATATTTTCAGACAATATGTGGCAATTTCATTTCCCGAAACTTGAGGAACTCTTTTTGAGAAATGCCCTTTTTACTTGCCTATTTATTTTGTATTTGATGGAAATACTTCCTCACATTAATGTTCTCTCATCATTTTGTTTTTGTAAAAAGTTTTTAATTTTGTGAAGCAAAACTATCAATTTATCTTTTTTCACATTCCTTTGTCACATTTCACTTGAGGTCTTATCATTTCTATTTCGTGCTTATAGTATTATGTGTTATGAAGTAATAACTTGATGTCTGATAAGAATACAATTTTGTTTCTATCTCTTTCCCCAATCTGATTTATTATACTTATCTGATTTTGTTTTGTATTGATTATCAGATACTTTTGATGATCACTGCCTTTTAATAGATCTTCATGTCTAGTAATGTTTATGTCAGCTTTGTTAATTTTCCCTTTAGGATTCTAGGAGTTGCATTCTTAATTAAGTTTGTTATTCTATTATAATTTCAAAATTGTTGTCATTTAGGTTTTTTTTCCCCACAGATACTTCTAACTTTCATTTTGTCCTTTGGTGTTATTGCTATAGTAACCATTTCAAGAAATTTATGTCCTGAGAAATTTCTACAGACAACATTCCTGCAAATTTTCTGCTAATCATATTATTTACCTATAAGACTTATACTATTGTCAGCTTTAGTATTTTATTTTTTTTGTATATATTTTCTGTTAATTTTGTAATATTTTAAAAAATTTATCCATTTTTTTGTTCTACCTCTATGCTCTTTACTTGGCATTTGGTTGATTGTTGGGGGGGGGGGG
>CM053589.1:77798125-77819201 GCA_028646515.1 Pseudochirops corinnae
TAAAAGTAGAAACATTATGCAATTTTCCTATACTTTTAAATTTTATTTTGTATGCATTTATATAATAATGTACATAATAATATCCTCTAGTTGTGCACACATAAGTTCTAACCAAATATGTTTTCTGTGTGTGAATATATACATAATTGTATATGTGTAGGAGTGAAAGTGTGCAAATTAATTATGTTCATTGATTATGCTATATGATCAAAATAATTTAGATATTTCTGCTATGCTAATTCTCCTTTAATACAGAACTGAGCTATGTATGTTGATAATATAAAGCCCGAAAAATTTTTAAAATTTATTTCTTTTTCTAGGTAGCTGTAAAATAATTTTTGCCTTTTGTATTTCAAGATCACCCTTTGCATATAGGTTTTTATAACCCCTTTGGAATAGTTCCAAATTGCTCTCCATAATGATTGGATTAGTTCACAATTCTACCAACAAGGCAATTGTGCTCCAATTTTCTCTAGTTCCTTCTCACATTTGTCAGTTTTCCTTTTCTGTTATATTAGACAATCTGAGAGGTGTGGCAAAGTGCCTCAGAGCTATTATAATTTATATTTCTCTAATCAATAGTGATTTGCATTTTTAAATTTGATTAGAGATTAATTTCATATCCATTGACAATTTATTAATTGGGGTAATGATTTTAATCCAATAAATTTGTATCAATTCTCCAGATATTTGAGAAATGATGGTTTGTTAAAGAAATGTCATAAATTCCTACCCAGTCCCAGTTTTTTTTTTTCCTTTCCCTCGAATCTTGGATGCATTGATTTTGTTTGTGGAAAATATTTTTAACTTAGTGTAATCAAAACAATACATTTTACATTTGACAGTGTTCTCTATGTCTTGTTTGGTCAGAAATTCTATCCTTATTAATAGATCTAATAGGCACACTATTACATTCTCCCTGAATTTGCTTATGATATCACTCTTTATGTTTATATCACAGATCCATTTTGATTTTATCTTTCTACAGGTGTCAGATGTTGATTTATACCTAGTTTCTATCTAATTGCTTTCCAGTTTTCTCAGTAATTTTGTCAAATAGTGTCAAAGTCATCATTTCAGTGTACATACCTGGAAAGTATATTACCAGAGGAAGTGAACTCATAAATAGCATTCAAAATTTCTCCATTCGTTGTAATCAGTGATTCCCATGATGGTCATGCTGACTGATGGTGAAACTCTATTTACTTCATGCTAATTGTTAGGACAAAACTTATATAAAGAGCAAAGAATTGATCCATGCTTTGTCACATCTTGTCCTCTGTGGCTGCAACAAATGTGCACAATCATAAGAAAACAAAAAGTCATACATCAACTCCTCATTGTATAACTGAACTATTCCTCTGATCCCATCATTATTTCTAAATCACTACCAATTTGTTTTGAATTTTATTGCTTTATAATCTACCTTTCCTCAATTTTAAAAATTGATTTCCTTGATATTCTTCATCTTTCACTCTTCCAGATGAATTTTGTTCCTACTTTTTTTTAGCTTTAAAAATTTTTTTGTCTTTTGAGCAGTATAACATTGAATAGGGAAATTAATTTCAACTAGTTTTTTAAGTTGCTTCTTTTGTATGCTCACATTATACCATCCTATCATCTGTGAAGCAAGTTTTCCCCCCACATTGCCTATTTTAATTCCTTTAATTTCTTTTTTCCATTAATTTGTCAGTGTACAACTTCTAGTACAATATTAAGTAATGGTGGTGATAATGGGTATCCTTTTTTCACCCCTGATCTTAATTGGGGAGGGTTCTAGCTTATCTACTTCACTGACAATACTTTTCGATTGTTTTTTTATACAAACTATTTATCATTTTAACGAAAGCTCCGTTCATTCCTATGTTTTTCAATAACATTTTTTAATAGCAATGTGTGCTGTTAAAAACCTTTTTTGGGGGTGGTGGTGAATCTTTAGAGATCATAATATTTTTTCTTCCTTGTGTTCTTTCTATGGTCAATGATGGTGATAGCTTTCCTAGTATTGAACTAGCCCTCCATTCCTCATAAAAATGCCACCTGGTTATAGAGTATGATCTCTGTTATATGTTGCTATGACTTTTTATTTTACTAATATTTTATTTAAATATTTGTTGCAATATTCATTAGGGAAAATGATGTATATTTTTCTTTCTGTGTTTTGCTCTTCCTGCTTTAGGTATGAGCATCGTATTTGTGTTATAAAAGGAACTTGGTAGGACTCTTCTTCTATTTTTCCAAATAATTTAGAAAGTATTGGAATTAATTGTCTTTTAAATCATTGGTAAGCTATACATTTCAATCCATCTGGTCTTGGCGATTGTTTTCTTAGGGAACACATTTGATGGCTTGTTCAATGTTTGTGTACAGATGGGATTATTTAAGCATTTATTTTCAATTTCAGTTTTACTGGGAACTTTATATTTTTGTAAATATTCTTTCATTTTAGATTGTCAGATTTATTAGTGTATAGTTGGGCAAAATAACTCTTCCTCATTGCTTTAGTTTCCTCTTCACTGATGGTGAATTCATTCTTTTCATTTTTGATATTGGCAATTTATTTTGCATTTTAAATTAATTGATGAATGGCTTAACAACTTCATTCATGTTTTATGTAAAACCTGGCCTATAATTTAATTTTTTTATAACGTGGCTTCCATATTTTTAAATTTTATTAATCTCTACATTAATTTTCATGATTTCCACTTTAGTGTTTGATTTAGGAATTTTTTTCTAGTTATTTTTATTCACATTCTTGATTGATTGATTTGCACTTTCTCTGTATTGTCTATTTAAAGATTTTAGAGATATAAAATTTCCTCTAAATATTTTTTATATTATATAAATTTGTGTTATCTTGTCTCATTGTTGCCATTTTGTTTAATGAAATCATTGATAGTTTCTATGCTTTGTCCTTTTACCTACTTATTCTTTAGTACAAGATTATTTCATTCCAATATTTTAGATTTTTTAAATTTTAAACTTAAATATAAAGGAAACTTTGGCATGTATATAGCAGGACATATGAGAGCTTTCACCATAAAACAATACATTTCTATCATTAATTTTTAATCTTTCTTCCTACTGCCCTTTATTGAATGTATTTTTATTTATTATGATCCTAACAGAATGATTTTAATATTTTTGCTTTTCTCCATTTGATTGTGAAGCCTTTATGACCAATGCATAGTCTATTTTTGAGGATGTGCCATGTACCGTTGAGAAAAATGTATATATTTTTCTATTACCCTTTAGTTTCTCCAAAGTTGTATTATATTTACCTCTTCCAAATTACTATTTATCTTCATACCTTCTTTATTGTTTAGTTAAATTTATCTAGTTTTGTGACTTGAAAGTTGAGGTTCCTCACTCTAACAGTTTTGCTATCTATTTTCCTCCATTAACTCATTTAAGTTTTCTTTAGAATTTGTGTTCTGTTTTAATTGTTGCATTTGTGTTTGATTCTGATAACCTTTAAATGTCTATTGTTAACATTTAGAAAGATGACACTTCCTTGGCTATTTCTTTCAATTAGATATATTATTGCTTTTGCTTTAAGTGTCATGATTGCTACTCCCTGTTTTCTTTACATCTCCTAAAACAAAATCAATTCTGCTCCAGTTTCATAAATTTAGTGTGACTATGTGTCTGTAAACGTGTGATTCAAGTGTTTGTTGTAACCAAAATTTCACAGGATTCTGGTTTTTAATCTACTATCTACTTAGATTTGTTCTCTGAGTTTGTCCCATTCCCAGGTATTAATCTGTGCATTTACCTTCATCCTGTTGTGTTTTGCGACTGACTGCTGCCTCCCTTAACCTGGCATACCTTATATTAGTTCCACCTCTTTTCTCTTATCCTTCTCACCTCTTTCTTCTCTATGTAGTAAGATTTTTATGCCTGACTGTCTATGGTATTGTCTCTTTGAGCCAATTCCAATGACAGTAATGTTCATACATTTTATACTTCATCCATCCCATCTCCTCCCCCTTTGTCCACTTCATTTTAAAAGCTCTTTTCATTTCTCTTATGTAACATCATTTACCATATTCTAAATTCATTTTCAGGCATTCTTTTAAGGTTGTTTATGAGGGAATTTGGGATAGATCAGGGTAGTGCTTGCCTCTACTCAGTTTTGACTATCCTCTATCTCCTCTTCCTCACACACGCATGTCTGGGCACTCACCCCCCAACTCACACTCTCTCTCTCTCTCTCTCTCTCTCTCTCTCTCTCTCTCTCTCTCTCTCTCTCTCTTCCTCTCTGTCCCCCTCTGTCCCTCTCTCTCTCTCTCTCTCTCTCTCTCTCACACACACACACACACACACACACACACATACACACACACACACACATACACACATACACATTACAATTTGGACAATTTAAGCAAGAAATTCACTATTTAAAGGAGAAATTATTTTCCAGTTTTTAAACCTTTCTAATAGTGGAAATTCATGGAGAGTGGAAGTTGACTCGAAGTGGGTATATGTTAGTTAATGTATATATCTTTGTCAATTTAGTGAAAGTTTATCAAGGACCTGCTACATTTGCACATGTTTGGAAATATAAAGATGGAAATAAGAGGTGTGAAACACCTGTGTTTCCATAGACTAGAGTGACTACTTAATGTGGTCTAAACTAGATTAAAGTGGAATTTGAAAATACTTAGTATAGTACTATAAATAAAGTAAATATTTTAAAACTAAATCAACATATGGACCACAAACTTTCTTATATACAGATTTGTGGCCCTCTGATCCTCATTTCTTCTCGATTGTGATACTACTGATGTACATGGCCACCTGTATTATCAATTATACAATTGAGTAAGTCTAGTAAATAAGTTGTTTACCCTATATGTGCTGAAAGAGGTATTTGGGAGACATTTCTAGCTAGAAGGATGAAGAAAGTTTTTATAGAGACAGCATACTTTTGCTAAGTAATAAAGGATGTTTAGGATTTTAATTGGAAGAAATTGGTAATAAGTACATTTGTAACCCTAATTAACACACCGCTTGTGAGGGGTTTTGCTATGAATAGTTTCAACTGTCTCATCACAATGTAAAAAAACTCTCGACCTAAGAAACCAAAGCATAGCATAACACCTTATTACCAGTTTCGCCAAAAGGCAGAAAACAAAGTATATCATTTAATAAAATTCTTATTTATACAATTAGAGGTTCACTGGTCAGGGTCTTCCCGTAACATAACACATCCCCCAGGTAGCTGAAAATATAACACTCTTCAGTAGGATGCAAACCAAATAGAGTGTCCTCCTCAAATATACATTGTCTAATGATTCCAAGAGTCCAACTGTTAGCGGTGCTCCGGCTCCAACTTCCAGGTTGTGTATGGCGGATGGGGCACAAAGTCAACTTGTTGTGTCCCTGGAGGTTATGGCACTTCCCTGCATTCCCACCATTGATGACTCCACCCACCTTGGTTCATAACCTATCACAGAGGTTTGGTCAGGAAATCTTCCTCACTGCTCCTTTTCACTCAGGGCTGAAACCTGAGCTCTGAAGTTCCTCCTCCTATGGTTCCAGGGTCCAGCTAGTCTGGGCTCCTATCTGGGTCTGGAAGCAGGCAGCTCCTTGCTTCTGCTTCATGTCTGACCTCCTGGAGTAATGGACTGATGCACTCTAAACTTTCTCTGCTCCTGCCTGAGACCAGACACAGAAGGCTTCAGGTGTCCTTCCCCCCAACTTCTGTCTCTGGATTACACCACCTCATCTTCAGGGTAGCTGATCTTCCCCTCAGCTTCATGGGGAAGGGCTGCTCTGGTCTGGCCTCTGGGTACGTGAAAAATAATTTTATAATTGTCAAATAAGTATCCAAGTCTCACTGAACCACATACTTTCCTTAAAGATGGTTAACAATCTTACTTTTTCTCAGTCCAGTGTCCACGAGTTCTAACAAGCAGTGGTATCAGGGCAGTATCAGGGGTTCTCTCTGTTTCTCTCTGTCTCTCTGTCTCTGTCTCTGTCTCTTTCTTTCTCTCTCTCTCATTTCCTATTTCTATCCTTCTCTAAAATTTGATGATTGATTTACATTCACAGCTGGGTGGCTCCTTGAAAATGACTAAAGGTTCTTCCTTGTACAAGCCTGAAGACAACATCTTACTTCATTGTGTGTAACTATGTGTCTATATATATTTATATATTTCTGTGTGTATATACTTTTGACTAATAGACTCAGAAACAAAAGGCATCAAAGCTCATGTCTTTCAATATAGTTGTGAATCTCCAGGGTTCAGATGATATTGATCCTTCAGATCTTTCCAATTTATATCTATTCTTAGAAACTGACCCTCAAGAACAAGGGAAAAAAACCCAGGAACAATAAAAATTCCAATTTGCCTGACCCTGTAGCATATTAGTTGGGGCAGCTAGGTGGTGAAAGAGTGTTAGACTTGAAATCAAGGAGATGCTACCTACTTGAACAAAGTCTTTAAACTTTTCTTATCCTCCCTTTCTCTGTCTGTAAGTTGTGCATAATAGCATGACCTACCTCTCAGGATTTTTATTAGGATTAAATGAAATAATATATAAATTGCATCTTTGTATTGCTTAGAATACCTAACAATTTATGTTGCTGTTAATGTATACTATGTTCTTCCAGTTCTCCTTACCTTATTTTGCATTAATTCACATAAATCTTTTTAGGTTCATCTGAGAGCAATCCTGCTCATTATTTCTTAAAGCAAAATACTATTACCTTTACAATCATCTACCCCAACTTGTTCAGCCATTATTCACTTGATGTGCATCCCCTAGATTTCCATTTCTCTGCTACCAGAAAAAGAGGTCCCATCAAAATTTTTGTATATACAGTTTTCCTTTTTAAAAAACTCTCTTAGAAATACAGAAAAACCAAATATATGAAAAACCAAGAACTCAGATTGAAGCTAGATTGAAGAGTGCTGTTAATCTTAGGGGAATGGATTTTAGTTTCTTGTACAGTCTTTTGAAAAATCTTGAGCAGAAGTTAACGTTATAGAATGAGGAGATTGTTATGACATGGAATAGTTAGGATGGACTGTAGAAAAAAAGACTGGAGATTGGTATTACAGTACTCTAGGTAAGAAGTAATAACAATTGGAACTACAACAGTAGCAGTAGCAATAGAAACAAGGGGAAAAGATTTGAGAAATGTTGCAAGGCATAGACGAAAAAAAAATTTTAGAGTTGGAAAGAGATCTCCCATCCTATCTAATCAACTTAATCATGTATGGGAAGAATGAACCGTCTTTACAACATCTTTTAGAAATGGCCATTCTCCTTAAAATAAAATCCTTCAGAAAAGGGGAATTCAGCATTTCATGTGACACAATCTGTAGCATTTCTTACCTCTGATTCTTAATAAGTTGTTATTTGTATTGAATTGAAATCTCCCTTCTTGAAAATTTCTTATATCCTTCAGTCTGTTGTCTAAGGTGACAGGAAATAAGTTTATTTCTACTAAATAATAATTCTTCACACATTAGAAGATGGCTGTCATATTTCTCCTAAATCTTTTCTCCTTAATGCTAAACATACCTAGTCACTTGGATGGATCATTAGGCAAAACATTTGGAATTTCATCACCATTCTTATTTCCTCCAATTTATACATTCCAGCATCTTATTGGATGCAGGATTAAGGAGAAAGGCAGAATCAATAATGATTGCAAGATTTTTAAGCTAAGAGGTCTGGCTCTTTGATATGGCTTTTGATGTTGCTATTTCAGGCAGTCAGAGAAATCATAGCAAGAAAGTCTATAATAACAAGCTATTTTGCCCTAAACCTTGAAAATCAGATTAATTTCTTCAAGTAGTACAACCCTTCCATAGATACATAAAATACCTAAGGTTGCAAAATTTCTTTGCATTTTCACTTTTTAGTTTTTTAGTTTTTAATAATAGTTTTATATATTTTTTAAAAAAAAGCAGTTTTGCTAATTTTGTTTCTCCTCCTGAAAATATTTTTTTCCAAGCTTGTAATTAGAATAGGCACATCTTTTGTTTTGTTTTGTTTTTTTTACTGAAATCCATTACCCTAGGATGCAGAAAATTCCCAAATTTGTCATATAACTACTTGTTGATATGAACCTAGAACGCTTTTATCACCAAGATTACTATTTTTCTTTAACAATTGCTTTTATAAATGACATTGCAGTTTGGTATTGGCTTCACCAATACAGTTAATCCAAATGGTCTTGCAAGCTGCTTCTATTGTAATTAATAAAGTTATTTGTTTGATGTCGAATTCAGTTAACTGATAGGAAATTGGTAGAATGAGCTAGTTGCATTTACAGGGGGAATTGTTGCATGAAGAATTGCAGTGTACTGACATATGAAGGTAGCCTGGATATTTCTTACTATATTTCACTCTTTCTTACCAAGTAAAACAAACATTTTCTTGGAAAACATTGACAGTCTCTCCAGGATAGAATTGTTCAGTGTTTTATTGACTGTAGTGAGCTGCCTTGAATCCAGGTAAATAGAGAGGTATCCATGTAGTCAGCTGGAGATGTTGTCAACTTTTGAATTTGATATTTTTTTCTTTCCGGCTGATTTCCAGATCTCATTGTAACCAATAGCAGTTCTTTGTCTGTGTATTATTAAGAGATGCTTAGTTATAATGAAAATTTTAGGATTCTTCGGTTTATTTTTTCTGACTATTGAGTTTGCTGAAGCTTTGTTTTTTTGAGAATCACAGTTGAATATAGCCAAGAAATAATTGTTGTTCTCTTTTTTAAAAAAACTTTTCATTTTTTCTTGTTCCTTAAATTTGGTAATCTGCATATGATATATTTTAGGTTTTTACTTCCCTTTTTTTTCCCTTTTGATAGTGTCATGTTCTGTCCATAATTCTACTTTTTGTTGGGGTTGATTGGTGGAGACAAAGTTGTCCTTATTTTAAAAACCAGCTCCAAATCCATTGGAAGGCAGGGTTTACTAAATAAATAGAATTTAAATATAGCCTACATGATAACTCTTTATGAACTAGAACATTTTGTTTAATAGAACTCATTCATTTTACATCTCACCTTCATGGTACTGTTGATAGAATTACAAATTATTTCAGATACCTCACTGTGTTTCAGTGAGCGTATATTAATATTAATGAGCTCATAGCTTTATGAAATTGAGAAGATGGCCATCAGTTGGGGAATGACAAAAAATTGTGGTATATGAAACAAATGGAATGTTGAGGAAGTAGATAAGAGGAAAACCTGGAAAGACCTAAATGAACTGGCGTGGAGCGAATTGAGCAGGTTCTGGAGAACAGGGTTGTGTGTAGCAGCACTCTGTGATTGTTACCTGTTTTCTGAGCAATTTAGTGAATCTTTACAGTCTCAAAGACTTGTTACGAGAAAATGCCAAATCTTTCTGGAGAAAGAACCGCGGAGTGAGGATGCAGATCAGAGCATGTTGTTTTTACTTTTTTTTTCTTTCTGATGATTTTCCTCTTTTGTCCTTATTCTTTCTTAACAACAAAACCAATGTGGAAATATGTTTAACATACTTGTACATGTACAACCTGTATTAGATGATTGCTGTCTTATGGATGGAGGTAGGAGATGGAGGGAGCAAGGAAAATTCAGAACTCAAAATCTTACAAAGATAAATGTTCAAATGTATCTTTAAATGAAATTTGAAAAAATGAAATTATTAAGGGAAAAAATAACAACAAAAATCACAGAATATGCAAGATTTAACTGCTCATTTTGTCATCTGTAAGAGGACTTCATGACTTTGGTACTTCCTGTATCCTAATAGAATTTTAGAGATTAAAGGAAACTTGGTTTCCTCTCAAGATCGGAAAGAAACAATGTATAAATGAAGTAAAAAAAAAAATCTCTGATCAGGTTTTATATTAATTTCAGAAACAGGATTTTTTCCCCATATGGTTTGTTGAACCTAATTACAACATCATAATTTTAATGTTCGTTAAATAGATAACCTAAGACAAAACTTCATTTCCCTGAGTTTGGGGAAAAGACAGAATTTTCAGATTGATGCTTTCTTTTAGGTCACCTTGTGTTCATGTGTGGTTCTATTAGCCTATACTTGTAACACTGTGTACATAAATAGTTCGGGAATCATCAAAAATAAAAGACAAGAGGTTGGAATTCCAGTTCCTATTCTATGGGATTCTTACTTGGCTGCTCTGCTTTCAAGTTGTCTATCATTCCCCCACTCAGGACACCTATTCTTCCACCAAAGAACTGAGTTCAGAACCCAGTCCTGTCATTTACATCTTTCAAAACCTGGGTAAATCACCTTTATTCTCTGTGTCTGGTTATTTGTTTATAAAGTCAGGATTTAGGACTAGATTACATGTAATGTTCCATCTGGCTCCAGCTCTATGATTCAAAGAAATAGAAAATAAATTATGGAAGGATCTAGGAAGTCATCATCTAAGGTACATTGAAGGCTTGAAGATAAGAATTATATAAAGAAGACATGAGGAAGTGAATTCTAGAGGGCATTTTAAAATCTCTTTATAGTTTAAAAGTTTTCTAGTTTTCTTTTCCTTCTTATATCTCTTGTGATTGTTTCTGATGAAGTCTCTTCATTTTTTCCTTTTATTTTGTTATTCTTTTTATTCTGAATTTTGTTTTATCTTTGAAAAATTCAAGTATTTTTTCTCATGCTTTTTCTCTTGGTCTTTCAGAATTTTTTCTTTTGACATTTTTTTCTTTGACTCATAAAAATAACCTAATTTCAAAATTATTTTGGAGTTTACTTTTCTAAGTCTCCTAATTCAGCAATTATTTTGATGTAAAATTGAGTATGTTGTGCACATACTCCTTTTAACTTTGTCTTGTATGGACCAGAGAAGACTTCAAATAAACGTTTGCCTTTGTATTGTACATTGAAGGATGTGTGAGATTACAACGGGTAGATATGAGAAAGAGGGGTAGGCTATTTCATGTGCCAAAAATGGTATGAAGGTTCTGGGAAATTTTTGGACATATTTTGGTGTTGCATTTAAATTTGACTAGAAAGTAGAGTGTCCAGAGTTCTCATCAACAGTTATGAAACAGTAGAGAGCAATACAAGAGATGTTGCAAGGCTGTATATAATTAAGTGTCTAATGAATGTTGTGAGTTCATAAAAGAGAGATATCATAGTTGGTTTAGTGCATATGGCATCTGTTTTATGTAAACCTGAATGATTTGTTTTTCTGTTAAGGGAAAAGGATCTCATTCTTGCTCTATGGTTGATTTTGTGAATGGTGCTTTGACAATTGCAATTTCTTCCTTTTCATCTGAGGAATAAAAATTTAAGCCCATGGGAACTGGTGTGTAGGAGATCTCAGTGAAATTCCTAATTCACTTTGTGATATCACAAGATGAATGAGGACCAAAACGAAAGTGAATGAGATTTAGCGATTAAAAAATCATTATTAATTTTGTAGAGAGTTGTTTCAGAAATGAGATTGAAAAGGGCTGAGGAGTAAATGAGAGCAGAAAAAATGGAGGAAGTTGATGTAGTCAGTTTCTTCAATGAGTTTGACTGATAAAAAGAGGAGCTATATATGACAATTACCTTAAGGGCATAGAAAGGTCTAGTGAAGAAATTTTTTTAAAGGATGAAGAAAACTTGGACATGTAGAAGTAACCAGCAGATACAGTAAACCAGGTGTGAGATTTGTTGAAGCATGAGAGATGACAAAACAAGAGCAAAAGGAAATTGAGAGCAGAAGAAAATGTAGTTATTTTTGGGTTGGCTTACATATTAGGGTCAAAGTTGGGAAGAAAGGAAAGTGAAATCTGTGTGACAGTATCATATGTGTATATTTTGGAGAGGTAAGTCATAGCAGAAATATCAAGTGATGGAGTTTTATAGCAAGAAAGAAACTTGTCAGAGTTTTTGATTAGGGAATTGAAAGAATTAGTAGTCATAAGATTCAGTGTGTGACCATACGGTTGAGATGACATGGAATGGTAGGTCATAGGATTTAAGAAGCCTCAGGTACTAGGAATTTGGAGAGTTTAAGGAGTATTATTATGAAGATTGAATTCCCCTAATATAAAGGTATGTATTGAGGTGAAGAGAAAGGTGGTGAACCATGTGATGAACTCCTTTAAAAAAGTTAAGAGTATATGGGGGCTAGGATTTATACAACTTTCTGCATAATTTGGATTGGTCTATCTATGATTTTGATATTCAATGTCAGAGAATGGTGAAATTTGCTAAATGGTGGTAGAAAGAGATTCTGGAAGTGGCATTGAAATGTTTACACTATTTTACCTTGCCATGACAAATATCCTATCTATGTTAGAAATGAAGTACTAGGAAGTAGTGTTGTGGGTGTGTTGGGTGGGGAATCACATTTGGAATCAGGGAATAGTTGATGCAAAGAACATGGGAGAAAGAGATGGAGAATGAAGGGAAGTTGTAGAGGATGTGCATAAGAATGCAGTCTGTAAGGCTGGAGAGAGTATTTTTGTACAAGTGCAAGTGTTAGATCAATATTCAACCTTATCCTACATTTCCAGGCTTTTTAGACCTCATCACTTGCTATGTACTCTGTAATCTAGGGACACTGACCTCCTGACTGTTGTATGAACTTGAAATTCTGCCTATAAGCTGCAGCTATTTTCTCTGTTTGGGTGTCTAGCATCCACATAATGCTGCCCTTTTTTGTTCTAGGATTCATATAATGACCATCTGAAATCCCAGCTACAACAGGAAGCCTATCCCCACCCCTCCTAATACTAATTCCTTCCCTCTACTGCGTTTTTCTTATTGATCCTCTCGATGTGTTCTTCATGGAAACTTGTTTGCTGGATTTCTGTCTCTCCCCAAGCTCAGATTGTAAACTCCTTGACTACAGAGACTATCTTTTGCCTTTAAACACATAGTAGGTGTTTTGTAAACAAAGCTTTATTAACCAAACATCATAAGGAGATAATTTAGAACTCACCATTCAACCACAGGAGAAGGAGGTGATAGATTAATAAATAAAAAAGCATTTATTTAGGGTTTGCTATGTGTCAAACAGTATGCTAAGTGCTATGGGTACAAAGAAATAAGAAATAGTCTCTGCATTTGGAGAAATGATTGGACTCATACAAAGTATATAGTGGTGTGTGTGTGTGTGTGTGTGTGTGTGTGTGCGTGTGTGCGTGTGTGTGTGCATGTGTGCACCAAGTTCAATGAGGAGGAAGAGAATTATTGCAAGGAGAGTTGCTATGTTTAACGAATAGCAAGTAGTTGGGGACCAAAGTCACTCAGTCAAGGAAGAAGCATAATCTTTAAGCATAAGAAGACAGGAAAGGTAGGAAGAGAGTCTGTTATGATGAGTTTTAAAACTTTAGATTTGATGCTAGATTTAAAAGGGACTTTTTGGAGTTTGTTGAGTTGAAGGGGAGAAAATAGGAAACCCCAAGTTTTAGAAAATCACTTGCATATGAAGAGAATACAGGTTGGAGCAACATTTGAGGTACATATAAGGGTTAGAAGGGTATTACAATAATCTACTCCCCTAGGTTATGAGGTCTTCTTTTGGCAGCTATCCTGGAGTGGAAAGAACTGACCTTACTTTACAATACCATAGAAAAGACAATGTATGCTAGTTGATTGGTTATGTGAGCTGAGTGACAATGAGGAGTGAAGGATGACACTCAAGTTTTTATTTTGGGTGAGAGGATGTTAGTTTAGAAGAATAGACAGGTTTTTTTTTGGACAAAATGTCTTGAATTTTGCTTCAGCCATTTTCAATTTGTGTTGTATGTAATATATATTTTGAAATATAAAAAAGATACCTCTCAATCTCCTGAGGCTTTTTGCTGGGAAGAGGCAGAAGTATAGGAATTTAGTGACTTTCCTCTGCTCATCCTAGGTTGGAGAAAGATGGCATGGTGTGGCAGTAGCTAAGCCATATTTGGAGGGAAGTTGGTATGCTATGACTTCAGTCTGCTACTGATGCCTTTTCTCTGTAGTAGATGGGGAAAAACAGGCATTTGAGTAGATGGTATTGGTTCATCAAGGGTTCTCCTTAGCTACAAATTCTATGTCAATGAAATTCCCAAAATAGTATTTTTAGATAGGGAAAAACCAATAACATTTCATATAGAGGAACAAAGTCAATGTGCAAGGTATCAAGCATTTATTAAACAAATATTATGTGCCAGTTACTGTGTTAAGTAGTTTATATACATTATCTTATTTGACCCTTACAACAATCCTGTGAATTAGACACCGAAATGTTGTTTCACAGCACCTCCTTAATGTATTAAGATTATCAAGAATTTTAAGTAAAATATTAAAAAAAAAAGTGAGAATAAGGAAAGCTTAGAATTACCAGATTAGAAACTATACTTCAAAGCAGTGGTCATCGAAACAGTTTGGTACTATTTAAGGCATAGATTCATCAATATGCTGTGTAGAATATGTACAATATAGAGAAGCCAAGAAATATAATGGATAAATTTTTGATAAATTCAAACAATGGAGAATGAAATCATTATTTGATGAATGCTACAGGGAAAAATAGAAATACGTGTAGTAGTATAGACTGTTTTAAAGCTTTGTATCTTACACTATGTTTCACCAATGCAATATTTATAGCACCTGCTGTGACTGTAACTATTGCATGATGTTCAATCCCAAAATAAACCAAACTCTCCATAAAGAGGACAGAACTGAAACATTTATTTAGACACCAGAAAACCAAAAGCCCAAACTAGTAAGCTGATTCCATCATAGTCCAAAGATATTCAGAAACCACAACTGAGAACCATAGCATCCTTTAGCCTTCCTACCAATACAAGATCAATATTTACTCACAAACATCTCTCTCTCTCCTTTCCTGAGCTCCACTCTCTCCTACCTTCTCTGTATCCCATCTTCCTGTGGGCTCTGCTTCCTTTCAGCAAACTCCTCCCACTACAGGCTCCATGTGACTACATTCAGCATATTAGGGAGCAGAGTTTATCTTCACAGTAGGAAAGCTTCCTGTGGGCTCTGCTGCACCCTTCAGCAAATTCCCTCCATCACAGGCTCCATGTGATTATATTCAGTCTGTTAGGAGGCATAGTTTACTTTCAAAGCAGGGAAGGTCTTAAAATTCCCTTTCCCCTTACACACTGCAAATCAACATAGTCTATCAATGGATATACAACTTAGAGATTTAGGGTGGCATCATAAACAGTTTAGCACAGTAAGGAAGAAATTACCTATTAGATCTATAAGAAGTGAAACATTCATGATCAAATACAAGAGAGCACAACAGAAGATAACATAGACTATTTTTTTCCTTCCATGAAATTAAAAATTTTTGCAGAAACATATCCAGGCTAGGCAAAATTAAGACATAAACAGATTACTGGGGAAAAACAATTTTCTCTGATAAGGATCCCATTTTTAAGTCCTATCAGGAAATATATTTGAATTTCTGAGAATAAGAAACATTTTTAATTGATAAGACATTAAGAGGAAATTTTCAGGGTAAGAAATCCAAATTCCAAATAGGCATTTAAAAAAAGCCTCAAATCATCCATAATTAGATAAATTCAAGTTAAAGACCCTCTGAGGTACCAACCTCATATCTGTCACATTGTAAAATTGCAAACTCTCATAAGATATAAGTCACAACCTATTTAACCCATATTAGAGCTCATTCTTCACTTCCTGGACCTCTTTCCAAAAATAATGTGACTATTGATCAAAAGGTTCAAGTTTTTCCAACTCCCTCCCCAAATATTCATAGAGCTACAGTATCTTATTCTTATTTTCATCAAAATATACATGTTCTATATAAACAATTCCATATTACTAGGGAACAAGTTAGACATATCAGTAAAAACTGTCCTCAATGTGTTATCTATGTTACTCTTACAGCCTCTCTTCTGTAACAGTAATTAATTTAGCAGGTACTTAGCTCTTAGGCTAAGTTGTTGCTGAAATAACAGGAAGAAGTTGGCTGAGATAGGAAGCCAGTGTGTATGTGTGTATTTAAGAAGAGCTCCAGAGGACAGAAAGTCAGAATCAAGAATTTTCCTCCTGGTGGCTCCTGGTGGAAGGAGCAGAATTGTCTTAGCATCTGGGAGCTGGGCTGCTACTGGACTGAGAACTGAGTTGGAGTCTTCTATGAAACCAGAATCTGGTGAAGGCTGAAGTGGTTGCTGCCTCCTGGAAGGCTGAGATTTCTTCTGGGTCCTAGGGCCAGCTAAACTGCTGGAGGACTGAAGAAACGTGACTGGGATAAGCCTTTGTTTGTATGTGGCTTGGTTGATCCTTGATTGATTGGTTGATTGATCCCAGCAACAGAAATTGTGAAGGTTTTGAAATGAGCCACACCCTGTGAACTTTAGTGTGTACCAGGAATGGCCCAGAGGACTGAACAAGGAGCTGGGAGGTGTCTGCCTCTGAATCCAGATGACTGGTGGATTCAGGTAGGAGCTGGGACCATGGAAGGGGATCCAGGGAATCTGAGAGACCACCCCAAGTCAGGATGAAGAAAAGGCCTCTCCTTGGATATTGAATGTGTGATGAAATTGAAGTTTACTAGACACTGAGGGGTGGAGGGTTTGCATAATTTTCTAATGATTGTATTTAGTGATTAATGATACTTAGTAATTGTGAATCTGGATAAGTGAATGATTAAGTTAACTTATGATTGCCCCATGAGTGGAAGACTGACTTGTATCGTGAAATGATTGTATGATTAAGTAAGGAGAGTTTCCCCCTTAGGGAAACCAGATGATTATTCTTTTGTTCTTTGTTCCAAATACTGTGGCCACTTTGGTGAAAACTATGTGGCCATTCTAATGTTAAGATGTTGTAAACGTTATATTGTGATTTTCTGTGATAAGATGTAATGTTGTGAATATTATATTGTGATTTGTTGTGAATGTTTGCCTTGATTTGTAATGGAATGAATGGAATGTTCACTATACTGTGTGATCAGAATGTTAAAAGCTGTTCACAGTAGCATTCTTTTGGGAAGCTGCTTGTGTAGGGCATTACACCTTCACACAGGTGAAGCAATAAAAAATGCAGTTAACCATATGTTACAGTCCTTTGCTTCAATGGTCATTCTGAAACAATTGAAAACTGATCATGCCCTTGCCTACCTTAGCAAATTATTTCAATCTTTCTGTGACAATTTTAAAATAAAATTAATTAAAATCAGCCCTTATAATCCCACTGGCCGTTATACTTGAGAAACGGAATAAGATAGTAAAACCTATTTAAAAAAATAAAGGGGGACTTAGACTGATATGCCACAAAGGCACCCAGCTTCTGTTTCATACACCCCCAAAATTTTTTATACATAATTAAAAATGAGTATACACCAGAAGACAAACAATGTGAAAAAGTGCATAATTCCCAAATGAATGTTACCCAAACATAGAAATGGGAAGGGCCTGACCATTTACTAATGGGGGGGGGGGTGAGGTTGTGTTTGTATTTTTCCAGAAGCTGCAAAATGACCCGTGTGGGTGCCCAAAAGAAATGTCAGAGCATGTACTCCAAACTTGCCCAGGAGATTAAAGAACTGCATCAGCATAAGAAGAAATCACAGAGACAAAACATGAGAATAAAGAAGAAGAGGCCTCCTAATGCAGCCACTGCACAAAACAGCTGCACCCACATAGGGGCAGATCAAATATTTATTATATCAAGCCAACAAACTGAAAATTGTTACCCCAGGATTTGTGTTTGTTGCTACGATCACTCTGATTTCAATACAAACTAAACTAGTTACATCCTGATTTAAGTCCTGAGACACATACACCTAGCTATGTATATATGACTCCTATATATGAAATATTACCTGCATTAATTGTACTCTTACTCAATGTATGTCTACTAGAGATTCTGTTGTAGTAATTGTTAAACAACCTTCATTCGCTTTTTCCAACTAATTTAACTCATACTTGGTATCAAACATCAGGGAGATATGCATTACATATGATTTTTGACTTCTCAAAAAGAAGGGGGGATAGGTTTGTTAGATTTCTTATTACTAGACTCATTGCCCTAATATTATTGATAATTTCAACCACGGTGTCTGCAATTCCTCTACAAAAAGAAAACCAAACTTCACAATATGTTAATGAATTATCAAAATTGTTTCTGTAGCCTTTAAGACACAACAGAATAGAGATCTTTTATATAAGATCAATGTATTAGAACAATTAGTATTGTATTTAGGTGATGAGTTAAAGGCCTTAGAAAACTCAACTGTTACTTAGATGTAATTATAAATATTCATATATTTATATAACTCCTTTACCATATCTTAGCTCTGATTCTAATGCTTTTGGGGGCAAAATACATGCCCAACTTCTTGGTGCTTGGCATGATTCAAATATTACAAATCATATCAGTAAACACCCCAAATTGTCATTGTTCTGGAACTGATCCAAGAATATTGCTAACTCGATATTATCAACATTGTTAAAGTTATCTCCTTTTAATTTGATGTCTATAATTTTACATATTTTACCTACATTGATTATTGTATTATTTCTTTGTACCTATGCTTATTCTGTTGTTAATCCTTTGTGCTTGCTTCCTATGTATATTGTGTCTTGTATCCAGAAACCTCAGCACCCTTGTTGCTAAAATTTATGGCGTTAAGTTACTTGCAAAGAAAGGGGGAGATGTTGAGGGCAAACTCCAGTTAGGCAGGTAAAAGTGGCCAGCTTTTTGCAGCTGCTCCCAGGCCAATAGGATGCTGGCTCAACACTCTCCATGACATGCAGGGAATATAACTCAGTGAATTCTTACCCTGATAGTAGTGACGCAAAGGGAACTAAGTACAATGGAGTGTACAGCCCGTCCAGTGTGAAACAGGAACAGTAGATAAAGAATGGACATGATAGCCTTCAAGGTCTGCCTAACATCATCTTCCTGATATCATGGAACTAAACAATGCAGTAATAGAAAACATAGTGACTGGTAGTTACCTTCTTTGTCTCATTGCTCTACAAAAACCTTGTTCATTGTGTCAATAAAACGGAGTTCGGAGTTCTATCCTGAACTGCCCGCCTGGCCCAGTTTGTCTCACGTCTCCGACCACATTTGATGATGTTATCAAGTGGCCCCATGACACCTTGCAGGGTTGATTTTTTAAATATGCAAACAATTTATAAATTATAATTTTGAGCTATTTTTCATAACAGTGGTGGTATTATTGTTTGCTAAATTGATCGGGTTATATCAGCGTGATGACAGTTCTGTCAGTCACTTTTATTCACTCCCTTTTCATTTAGTGGTGCAGTTTACTTGGGTGTTATTTTCTCTCCACCCACGTTTTCACCTGTTCTTCTCATGGAGGAAGTTATCTTCTCAAAACAGCCTTATGAAATTTGAGGATAAAAAAAAATGGAGACACTCCCTCACTACCATCTTTCATTCACTTTGTTAACTAAGATCTCTAGACGACCTTTATTAAAATTAAATTCACTGCTCTGAGAAATTATCAAGTTAATCAGTAAATCTTCTATATCTCTGAGCCCTTAGCCAGAGACCTAACTTTGAGAAAAGGCTGGAGTTTTAGATCTCTCTTTTTCTTTCTATCTATTTTCCAATTACTTCTTGTTACTATATTTGAATAAGAATCATATTCTCATAGATTAGCCATGAGGCAGGTTAAAACGTTTTATCAAAAAATAGGTATTACTTGTGATTTGGCTGATATTTTAGAAGCTGAAATCCTTTTGGTTTTTGCCAGAGTAGAAGGATTTCATATGAATTCAATATTGAAATGTATGTTTTGAAGGGACCAGGTTTCCTAAGCTTGTAGAAGTTTATCAGCAAAAAATTTTCAGCTATAGCAATTATTGAACTAAGCCACAGAAGACTAGACAGTTTGTGCCCCCACTGATGAAATCACATATCTTTTGTTGCCCATATAGAATGTAAGCTTCTGGAGAACTGGGACATTTATTTTTGTCTTGGAGTATAAAAGAGATGTCAAGAAAACTTTTTTGAGCCAGTGTAATTTTAAAAAAGAGTTATAGTGTATTTAGAATATTTAGAGAGCTACAGGGCTTTGTCATGTACTGAAGGAAAATAATACCACGCTGGAGTATGGAAATACAAGAGTGATCAGGAAACGTCCCTTGTAGAAGGTGAGGTTTTAGCTGGGACTTGAAGGAAGCCATGGAGGCCAGGAGGTTGATGTGAGGAAAGTTTGTGTGAAGAACATCAAGGAAACCAGCATTCCTGGATTGAAGAGGATGTGGGAGAGGGCTGAGGATGATAAAGTGAATACTGGCGAAGTAGGAAAATGTCAGAGTATAAATTATATATGTAGCAAAGACAGATTTTTATATTCAATCTTAGAAGTGCTAGGGAGTCTTTGGAGATTTTTTAATGGAGGAAGGGGGAACTGAGAGAGAGCCCACAAGGACGAATTACACTGATGTTTTTAACTGTGTGTCATGGACGATGCTGGTGCCCTGAACCAAAACAGGACACTTAGGAGGAGGATAAGATTTGGTGGAATTGAGTTCTTAAACATAATTGTGTCCTCTGCCTAACTACACTGAAAGTATAGTCCCTCAATTGGAAGGGGCTTGTTATCTACATTTCGGAGAGTATCTATAGAGTATTCTAAGCCTTTGTTGTTGGTGTTTGTCCTTCTTTCTCAAAGAAGACCAAGGAAATCAAGAGTGTCATGATTTGACTTGTATGAGAATTGGAGTGAGGTAGAGGTGTGCAAAGTCATCGGCCTCACTCTTTCTTCCAGAGTTAATGTAGTCCAGTTGCAAAACAAATGTTGTGTCAACTAGAAAATGAGTCATGATGCAGTACGTGACCTTGGATTTTCTAAAATTAATCTCTCCCCAATCACAGCTCTTAAAGATTTAGATTTTATGTGGCATTTTATCCCTTGAAAGACTCAACTTGTGAGTAGGAATTCAGGTGCGTAGCTCAAAAGAGTACTACATTTGTATTCTGTTCCCCTACAGTAGTACTGGACTGTAATAGTAATTGGTTTAGCAGGATACTTAGCACTTAGTACTAAGTGGATGGACAGTACTAAGTGCTAAGTGTGGAAGGTGCAAACTCTGTCCCATTGTTGAGAAGGCATGAACTCCCCTGTTGATGTAGAAGAAGGG
>CM053589.1:77819701-77840909 GCA_028646515.1 Pseudochirops corinnae
TGAATTCTTTCTAGTTCTATTTTGGCCTCTGGTTCTAGAATATCCAGGCAATTTTCCTTGAGAATTTCTTGAAAGATGCTTTCTAAATTCTGTTTTTGATCATGGCTTTCTGGTAGTCCAATAATTTTTAAATTGTCTCTCCTGGATCTGTTTTCCAGGTCAGTGGTTTTTTCAAGGAGATATTTCACATTGCCCTCTATTTTTTCATTTGTTTGGATCTGTTTGATAGTATCTTGATTTCTCATGAAGTCATTTGCTTCCCTTTGCTCCCCTCTAATTTTGATGGAATTATTCTCTCCAGAGTGCTTTTGAGATTTTTTCTCCATCTGGCAAGGTTGACTTTTTAAAGCATTCTTCTCCTCATTGGCTTTTTGGGCCTGTTAATCTATTTTTTAGGTTGTTGATTTCTTCAGTCAGATTGCTGACTCTCTTTTCATGATTTTCTTGCAATATTCTTATTTCTCTTCCCAATTTTTCTTCCACTTCTCTTATTTGGTTTTCAAAATCCTTCTTCAGCTCATCTCTAGCTTTAAGGCAATCTTCGTTTATTGGAAGCCCCTGGTGGGGGAGCTCTGGCTGTGCTGTCCTGCAGCTCTCTGCCTTGGTCCTTCTTTTCTTCAAAGAAGGAATCAAGGGTTTGATTGCTGTTCTTACCCTGCTTCTTACGCTTATTCTTACTCATGGTTGGTCAGTCCGTGATTTTTTTTTAAATCTCTGTGGGGCTCTGCTTCCAGAAGGGAAAGCTCTGTCCAAAATCGCTGGGGTCCTCCCGGCTGCCATAGCTCTCAGGAAGGTGCTAGGTTCCTTTCCCACTTATGGCTCACTGGTTAAAGAAGACTCACAGGACCAAAGCCTAAGACCATGATCTGAATCCAGGCCGCTCAACGAGAGAGCACTTGGCCTCTGAATGATTGCTTAGTCCCCCTGCAGTCTGCAGGCCGATGGTGCTGAAGCTGCAATGCTGAGGTGGGTGTAAAACCTCTGCCTTTGGCTTTCCCACCCTGGAGGCGTTTCGGCCAGACTGCTTTTCTCACAAGACCTCGCAAGCCCCACTGACATAGTTCTGAACACTGCTGCAGCTGCCGCCAATCTGGTCACCCGAGGCTCCTCGGCTCCTCTCATCCAGCCGCCCCCAGGGCTCAGCCACGGCTTCAGGCCAGGCTGCTTTCAGTTTGCAGTGCTGATATGGTTCCTCATAGCTGAGCTGACTTTAGTGGAAAGTATATTTGTGTGCATTTTGGAGTTCTGGGATTAGTTTAGGGTCATATTTTATGGGTATTTTGGTGTGGCTATGTGAGAGCTGCGATATGTTGCTGCTCCTACGCCGCCATCTTGGCTCCACCCCGAGAAGCTTTTCAATTTAAGATGATCAAAATTATCCATTTTGCATTTTGTGATGCTCTCTAATTCTTCTTTTATCATGAAGTCTTCCTCTCTCCATCAATCTGACAGGTAAACTATCCCTTGCTCTCCCAGATTGCTTATATCAGTCTTAATACCTAGATCATGCACTCATTTTGACTTTATTTTGGTATATGGTGTTAGATATTGGTCTATGCCCAATTTCTGATGTACTGTGTTCCAGTTTTCCCAGTAGTTTTTGTCAAATAGTGTGTTCTTATCCCCAAAACTGGGGTCTTTGGGTTTATCAAACAGAAGATTACTATAGTCATTGACTGCTGAGTTTCGTGTACCCAATCTATTCCATTGATCCACTACTCTACTCCTCAGCCAGTACCAAGTAGTTTTGATGACTGCTACTTTATAATACAGATTCAAATCTGGTGTGGCTAGGCCACTTTCCCCAGCATTTCTTTTCATTAATTATCTTAATATTCTGGACCTTTTGTTCTTCCAAATGAATTTTGCTACTATTTTTTCCAGCTCTCCAAAATAATTTTTTTTTGGTAGATTGATTGGTATGGCACTAAATATGTAATTTAATTTGGATCAAATTATTTTTATTATATTATCTCAACCCAGCCATGAGCAATTGATGCTTTTCCAATTAGTTAAATCTGACTTTGTGTGAAAAGTGTTTTCTAATTGTTTTCATATGATTCCTGGGTTTCTTTTGGCAGGTAGATTCCCAAATATTTTATAATGTCTATAGTAACTTTAAATGGGATTTCTCTTTCTATTTCTTGCTGTTGGATTTTGTTAGAGATATATAGGAATGGTCAGGATTTATGTGGATTTATTTTATATCCTGCAACTTTGCCAAATTTGATTATTATCTCAAGTAGTTTTTTACTTGATTCTCTAGGATTCTCTAGGATATTATCATATCATCTGCAAAGAGTGATAGCTTAGGCTCTTCTTGGCCTAATTTGATTCCTTCAATTTCTTTTTCTTATTGCTACTGCTAACATTTTTAGTACCAAATTGAATAAGAGGGGTGACAGTGGACATCTTTGTTTCATCCCTGATCTTATTGGAAATACTTCTAGGTTATCCCCATTACATATAATAGTTGCTGGTGGTTTTAGAAAAACGCTACTTATCATTTTAAGGAAGATTCCATTTATTCTTATACTTTCTAGTGTTTTTAATAGGAATGGGTGTTGTATTTTGTCAAAAGCCTTTTCTTGCATCTATGGAGATACTCATGGTTTCCGCTAGTTTTGTTGTTGATGTGATCAATTATACTGAGAGTTTTCTTGATGTTGAGCCACCCTTGCATTCCTGGGATAAATCTTACCTGATCAAAGTGTATTATTCTTCTCATGATGAGTTGCTGTAGTCTTTTTGCTAAAATTTTATTTAGAATTTTTGCATCTATATTCATAAGGGAAATTGGTCTGTAATTTTTTTTCTCTGTTTTGTCTCTTCCTTATTTAGATATCAGTACCATATTTGTGTCATAAAAAGAATTTGGTAGGATGCTTTCTTCTCCAATTTGCCTGAATAGTTTGTAAAGTATTGGTGTCAATTATTTTTCAAATGTCTGGTAGAATTCACTAGTAAAGTGAATCTGGCCCTGGAGATTTTTTCATAGGGAGTTCATTGATGGCTTATTCAATTTCTTTTTCTGAGATGGGGTTATTTAAGTAGTTAACTTCCTCTTCAGTTACTTTGGGCAGCTTATATTTTTGTAAATATTCATCCATTTCACAAAGATTATGAAATTGGTGTACATATCATTGGGCAAAATAATTCCTAATTATTGTTTTAATTTCCTCTTCATTGGAGGTAGATTCACCCTTTTCATTTTTGAGACTAGAAATTTGGTTTTCTTCTGTCTTTTTTTTTTTATCATATTGATTAAAGGTCTATGAATTTTATTGTTTTTTTCATAATACCAGTTCTTAGTTTTATTTAACAATTGAACAGTTTTCTTAAATTCAATTTTATTAATCTCTCATTTGTTTTTCATTATTTGTAATTTAATTTAATTTGGGATTTTCAATTTGTTGTTTTTCTAACTTTTTTAGTTGTATGCCCAATTATTTGACCTCCATTTTCTCTATTTTATTTATGTATGCGTTCAGGGATATAAAACTTCCCCTAAGAACTGCATTTGCTGTATCCCACAAGTTTTGATATGTTGTCTCATTATTGTCATTCTCTTGAATGAAGTTACTTGATTGTTTTTATAATTTCTTGTTTGACTCACTCATCCTTTAGGATTAAGTTATTTCGTTTCCAATTAATTTTTATTCTATCCTTCCATGTCCCATTATTACATATAATTTTTATTGCATCAAGATCTGAGAAGGATGCATTTAATATTTCTGCCTTTCTACACTGAATTTTGAGATTTTTGTGCCTTACTACATGGTCAATTTTTGTGTATGTGTCATGTACCACTGAAAAGAAGGTATATTCCTTTTTATCCCCATTCAGTTTTCTCCAGAGGTCTATTGCATCTGTCTTCTTTCAGATTCTATTTACCTCCTTAACTTCTTTCTTGTTTATTTTGAGTTTAGATTTATCAGGCTCAGAGACGGGGAAATTGAAGTCCCCTACTAGTACTGTTTTGCTATCTATTTCTTCCTCTAACATCCTTAACTTCTACTTTAGGAATTTGGATGCTGTACCGCTTGGTGTACAAATGTTTAGTAATGATATTGCTTCATTTTCAATGGTGTCTTCTAGCAGGATATAGTTTCCTTGCTTATCTCTTTAAAATTAGATCTATTTTTGCTTTTACTTTGTCTGAAGTAAGGATTGCTACCCCTGCTTTTTTTTTTTACTTTAGCTGAGGCATGATATATTTTACTCCACCTTTTTTACCTTTATCCTGTGTGTATCCTCCTGTTTCAGATGTATTTCTTGCAAACAGCATATTATAGGACTTGTTTTTAATCCGTTCTGCTATCTGTCTCCATTTTATGGGAGAGTTCATCCCATTCACATTCACAGTTATGATTACTATCTGTATCTTTCCCTCCATCCTATTCCCTCCCCTGTTTATGCTTTTATTTCCCCCCTTCCGCTCCTTAAGAGTTTTCCTTCTGACCACCTACTCCCTCAGTGTTCACTTCTTTTTAGCCCCCCTCCCTTTCCATACCCTTCTTCCTTACTGCTTCTTCCCTCCCTTCTAACCACCCCTCACTTTCGTAGCCCTTCCCTGCTCCTACTGCCTGTTGAGTATGATAGATTTTAATACTTAATGTAGTATGTTATTTCTTCCTTCAACCAAGATTGATAAGAATAGATCTCATGCAATGCTCCTCTCCCTCCTTTCTTTCCCTCTATTATGATAAGTTTTAAGTCTCTTCTCAAGAGTCCTATACTTAACTGATTATGTTATTCACTCCTTTCGCCAGAACCAATGAGTGAATAGCTCATATAATGCTCATTTCCGTCCCTTCTTTCCCTCTACCATAATGTTTTTGTGCCTCTTTGTGTGACATAACTTATCCTTTTCTGCTTCATTCTTTCCTCTTCTTTCATTGCAGTCCCTTTGCAACCCTTAGTAAGATTTTATAATCATCATTTTGTGTGATTTATAACCATACCCTCTATTTATCTGTATCCCTTTTAGATGTCCCCATAAGTATAGAATTCATGGTATTAACAAGTATTGGCTTCCCATACAGGGATGCAAACAATTTGCTCTTTCTCTGTCTCTCTTGAGTCTTGTAATTGGAGGGTGAATTTTCCATTGACCTCTCGCTTTTTCATCAGGAACATCTCATAGTCTGTTATGTCATTGAATGACTATATCCTTGCTTGGAATATTATG
Organism: Pseudochirops corinnae; assembly: GCA_028646515.1. NCBI lineage: Eukaryota > Metazoa > Chordata > Mammalia > Diprotodontia > Pseudocheiridae > Pseudochirops > Pseudochirops corinnae. Next base: position 77,824,893 of record CM053589.1, read on the forward strand.
CTCAGTTTTAGTGGATAGGTGCTCCTTGGTTGTTACCCAAGCTCTTTTGCCTTGTGAAAAATCATATTCCCATTCCTCTGATCTTTCAATTTAGACACTGCCAGATCCTGTGTGATCCTCACTGTGGTTCCATTATTTTTGAATTGTTTCTTTTTGGCTGCTTGTAGTATTTTCTCCTTTACCTGATAGTTCTGGAATTTGGCCACAGCATTGCATGGACTTTTCAATTTGGGATCTCTTTCAGATGGTGTCCAATGGATTCTCTCGATTTCTATTTTACCCTCTGCTTTTAGGATCTCAGATCAGTTTTCTTTGATGAGCTCTTGGAAGATGTTGTCCAGGCTCATTTTTTCTTTATGATTTTCTGGTAGACCAATAATTCTCAGATTGTTTCTCCTCTATCTGTTTTCCAGGTCCATTATTTTTCCATTGAGATATTTTACCTTTTTTTTGAATTTTTCATTCTTCACGTTTTGTTTAACTGATTCTTGATGCCTCATAGAGTCATTAGCTTCAATTTGGTTGATTCTAATTTTTAGTGAATTATTCTCCTTGGTTAGTTTTTGAAGCTTTTTCCATATGTTCAGATTTCATTTTTAGTTCATACATATTTCTTTTTAAGGAGCTGTTTTCTTCGTTGTAATTTTTTTCTATTTTCACAATTTTTTTTTAAAAGAAGTGTTGATTTTATCTTCTGCCTCTCTAATTTGCTTTTGAAAGTTCTTTTTGAGCCCGTCTAAGAATGCTTTCTGTGCTTGAGATCAGTTTATATATTCCCTGTGAGGCTTCAGCTGTGGGTGTGGAGTCAATACTGTCTCCTTCTGAATTTGGTTCCTCCCTCTCATAATAATAGGATTCTAGATTCTTTGTCTTTGCTGTCTGCTTTTTACCCATTTTGAGGCAGGGCTTTAGCCACACTCTTCCTCCGGCTTCCTAAGTCTTTACTCTTTAAAATTTTCCTCTGGGGCAATGATTACTGTGTTTTTAGGGTCAGAGGAAGGGCATTGGAACAGCCAGGGTTCACTCTGCCATCCTAGTCCTCGGAAGTTTGGATGGGGACTTTTAAAATTTCCAGGCTGTGGGTTGGTAGTCCCAGGAGTAGCTGCTGCCACTGCCAGGGGCCCTGCATTTGTCTCTTATCCTGATCCATCAGACCCCAGCCCTGCAGTGATAGGCCTGAGAATGGCCCTTCAGATTGGTGCATCAACCTGCCACCACATTGTCCAGGCCTCTGGGGCTCCGCAGGATGCCCCCATGAAATTGTCTGGGACTCTATAAGGGATTATTTTTTATGAATGCCGGGAGACGTGGGCATATTTGTAGGCAAGAGGGAAGGAGCCACTGCAGATAGGGATAGATTCAAGATTTGAGAGAGATTACAGATGTGCATGGAGGGTGCCTGTAGGAGGGGAGCCTGTTTTTTTCAATGCCTTCTGTGCACAATGTTCAGAAAAGCCCAGTTGCTAGGAAAATCAATAGGGTTTTGATAATGGTGATTTTGCAGTCGCTTTTTTTTTTGGTTTTGTTTTTTGTTTTTATTTTTGCTTTTTGGTTTTGTCATACAATATCAATATTTATTTTCTTATTGAATCTGAGAAGAAAATGATTTCCATAGAGCTCTGATATAAATTCCCTCCTTTGGACTGCTGGGAATGAATAAATTCTAAATAATCATATCAGCCCTCTGGGATTTAAATTAAGCAGCAGTTCAATTTGAAAGTCTAATCAAATCATCTAAATATCATTAATTTATAATTTGTTGAATTATAGGGGCCCTAACTCTTTTTGCCATTCCTGTAGGCCTTTCATTCAACCACCCTTTTCAAGGAATTGAGGCTGATTTCAAAAAAAGACACTATAGATACTTAGAGGTTGGAGACAATTTAAAATCATGGTTCATTGGGTTAGGTCACAACCACTTAAGTGATTTATTTCGTATACTTAACGAAATAGGTTAATTAGCTTAACAGAAATTATACGACAATGATATTGGTACACAATTACCACTAAAGCAATTTTTATTCCCTATGGAAGACAATTTAATTGTGAAACTGAGCATAAAATAGCCAAGCATGGATAGATTCTATACCATTACTGCCATCATTTTTTTCCCCATGGCTTTTTATGCTCTTCTTATAGTCATTAGTGGTCTTTTGTCCTCTTCTGTTCATCCTGGTGGGTGGTAAGGGTGTTGGAAGGGCTTTCTCCCAAACATTTCAGTCTTAATTTGTCCTAATGTCAGGTTTTTTAGGAAATGATGGTGGTAGTTATTTTACTACTGATATCCTTCTATGACAGCTACTATTGTTCTTAATTGCTATTAAGTCATTATTATGTGTAGCCTCTCCTACTGAGCAATCTGAGCATAGTAACAAACTGAATAAATTTAACTTCTGTTGTATTTGAAATGAGGTTCAAATGATCTTTTCTGCTTTTAATTTAAATATTTGATCCCTAATGCACTCATAGATCCTCACATCTCACTGCTTGCCTATCTTTTTAAAGCAAGAAGCATTTTGGTCACTAGTGCAAGAAAATGTGAGATACATCAGCCCTATATGGCTCTTCCCTGTTTTTGGGGTGAAGTTCTCCTACTTGTTTTATCTGGAAAACACATGCTTTAACAATTTTTGTTATGTTCTTGGCTGTTTTGATGTTGTTAAATGTGCTGAATAGGCCTTGGACACTATGATACAGAATGAAAAAGAGTAGTTGAGGGTAAGGAAAGCAGGGAATAATAGTTTATATTTTAATGCGCTATGCCAAGGGATTTAAAAACATTGATGACCATTTGGTCAATGCTAGAATTTGAACTCATATCTTCTTGACTCCAAGTCTAATGTTCTGCCCATTGTGTTGCCTAGCTGCCATCGAGAGAATAATTTACAGGAGCAAAAATTAGTCACCTGGAGTGGCTAAGTGGCACAGTGAATACAGCACTGGCCCTGGAGTTAGGAGGACCTCAGTTCAAATTCAGGCTGAGATACTTAACCTTTACTAGCCGTGTGACCTTGGGCAAGTCACTTAACCCCAACTGCCCTGCCATCCCCCTCCTAAAAGAAAAAAAAAAACCCTGACAACCCCCCCCAAAAAAGTAGAATTGGTTTGCTACACTATACAAAGAAGAATTTAAAACATAAGATATCATTTTTTCACCTTACAAACATAAAGATGAAAATATTGATTTTTTTTCAGAAATCCTACATAAGGAAGTACATGATATCCTTTGTTTTTCCTTCTTTTCATTCCTGTTCTTGTCTTTGGGATTCCATTTGAGGGCTTCTTGGCAAAGATACTGGAGCAGTTTTCCACTTCGTTCTCCAGCTAATTTTAGAGATGAGGAAATTGAATAAAAGAGCATTAAGTGACTTGCCCAAGGTCACATCCCTAGAGTATATGTGATGTCACATTTGAACTTGCATTTTGCTGCCTTCTGGCCTGACACTCTATCCACTGAGCCACCTAACTGCCCTAATAATCATAGTTCAAAAAAGTAGTGCTGTCAAGTGAAATAAAGACCAGACAATAAATGAACTCACTGATCATCAAAACTGGGTTTTTCCCAAATCAAAATTAGTATTTTTGTAATGTATACCTCTAGTTTTCAACCCACCTTAGAAGAAAGTGTGTTTTGATCATTTTTCCCTTCTTGGTGAATCATACATTTCCATTGAAATGTTGTTAGCAGAAAAATGCATGCTGTTAAATCAGTGCATCTTACTCTCTCCTGACTTCAGTCTATCCTAAAGTTGGCAAATGAGGAGGACTTTACAGCAAAAGTGAAAGATCTTTGGTTTTCATAAAGTCTAAATCTGAGCATGTTTTTCCCTTCTCAGTAAACTCAAGTGGCTCCCTGTTTTCTGCAGCATTAAATTAAAAAAAAAATCCCTTCTTTGCCATTCAAACCCTTTAGTAACCTAGCCCCCACCTACTTTTCCAGTCTCACACCTTACTTCCCAAGAGGTGCTGTTCAATCTGATGATACTTGCCTTTTTACCAGTCACCAAACAACAGTCTCCGTCTCTTTGCTATGTAAACTCTCTAACTATCCTCCATGCCTGAAATATTCTCTGTCCTCTACTCTGCTTAATGACCTCCCTAGATTCATTCAAGTTACAATGAAAATCCTTCTTTTTTTTCTAGAAAATTCTTCCAACTATTCTTAATTCTAATACCTTCCCTCTGTTATTTCCTATTTATTTTGTATGATTCTTGCTTTGTATATATTTATTTTTGTGTTTTTTTCCCCAACTACACTGTAAGCTCCTTCAGGGCAGGGACTGTCTTTTTCCTCTTTTTGTATACTCCAGTATTTAACCCAGTGCCTGGCATATATTAGGCAATTACATTGTTTATTCATTGACTTTTTGTTTGGTGATGGCAATACATTGCTTACTTTGCATGTATTGATTTGTTGTTATGCCCAGGTTGCAGGTCAGATTCACTCATCAAAACCAGGAGCGCATTTACTTTTGAAGGTATAACAATTCAATTAACCCTATATCTCTTTATTTTTGTTGAATGCTCAGTCCATAATTTCTTCCTTTTTACCCCTTGAAAGTACAGATAATATATTAATAAATAATTGATTCAATTATACAATATAAAGACTTATTGTGTAGAGAGAGCTTAGTGTTTTTCATTTGTTTGTCTGATTTTCCCTCCTTGGGGCTGCCGTCTTCCCCTTACCCCCTGCCAACATGATGTTACACTTGTATGACTGGTAAGTAGTCAGATTACACATTTCTACCCCCTTTTCCCTACATCCTTCTCTAAGTGAATCTTTAATTTCTCCCAGTATGAGAATCAGAAAGTTTGAGTCACTTGTTTGATTATTTTGCTCTTCAACTAGAGAGGGGCTACTGGGCTATTATGTATGTATGTACATATGTGTGTGTGTATATATATATATACATATATATATGTATATGTCCTGGGTTATCTATCTGTGTGCTCCCTTAAATATTATTAGTCATGGGAATATTATCAGGTTCTATCTAATTTCTTCTTGTGTTTCATTTTAAGGCTTGAACTCTTTTCCATGAAATAAAAGAAGCCAATTTATCCAAATTGGTAGTAAAACAAAAATCAGTGAATGTAAGATGATACATATTATATGAGATATATATATATATATATTAAACGATATCAAGTCAAGGAACTCTCTCATTTGTAGAAAGTTATCTCAGTTCAACCAAGAGAGAGAGCTTTATATCTCACTCAAAGGGAAATTCCCCAAAACATTTAGTGGAGCAAGCTGGGAACAGGAATTTGATGGAGACTTCCAACTCTTGTCCTTTTTCTGAGTCTTTAACATCAACAGCCAGAGATGGAGTTGGCTTCTTCCATCTTTTTTCTCTAACCTGCAAGGCAGAAGTTGCCAAAAGCCACTCAACAGTGAAAAAAGACTTTAGAGCTTTCCTCTTTCACATTCTTGCCACTTCTATGTAGCTTACCCCTTATGGAGAACAGGGCATTCATCTCCACCAATAAAAAGAGAGTCATATACCATTGGACTTTGGGACAGGGATTTCATTCCATTTAGTTAAGTAGTTAAATAATTTATTGAACAGTATTCATTCACCTGCAGAATATTGAACATATTTAGAAAGGCATTGTACTCGTACAAGAAATGTGTCCTCTGTTTTCAGTTTATTGTTTGAATGAAAGATAAGAAAGAAATAGGTCATCATTATTCACGATAGAATTTTATGAGTGTAATGCCAAGCAAAGGCAACTTTCAAGGTTTGGAATACCAGCATAGCAAACTCCATTTATTTAGTGACAGATTAAGGAAAAACATTCACAGAACAGAGAAAATCAAAATACAGTGCAACTCATTCATTTAGCAAGTAAGTTCTCAATTCAATCCAAGTACTACTCCACTCCTGAACAATACATTCATTTAGTCAGTCAAAATCTCTCTTCTCAAATGGAGATTAGTTTCCAGTCATAAGCAAAGTACATTCATTTAGTCAATCAAAGAGCATTAAAAGTCAAAAGTTTCCCACCCCTGGATCACAACTGAATTACAATACCATCCATTAATGCCAAGTACTTACTCAAAATGGACAGGAGAGCACAAAAGGCCATCTAACCTTAAGGTTAAGACATCATCACAGCATTGAAAACCCAAGAAAAGGTCCTTCCTTCATCTTGACACAAGGCAAGTTCTCAGAAATCTCTGTTCCTGGGGAGACAAAGCTTAACAAAGCCACAATATACAATGCCAGTGTCCTCATTAATTCACTCTCTGCCTGCTGAACAGTCCCAGAACTCCTGAAAACATCAGCAAGACCCCCTTCCAGGATTTCTGTAAACATACAACAAGAAAATTCTCCTTCAGGGCTTCTGAACCAACAGCAAGCTTCCAGGACCTCTACAACAGCAGCACTGTCCTTCACCAGCAGAAGTATCTGGCAAAACAACATCAAAACAGACAGACAAAATACTGGCATCACAGCCATGCCTCCTCAGTTCTTGGCAGCTCAGGGTGACAGTTCTCAAAAGTCTTTGGCAGCTCCAACTCGCCCTCAGAAGTCTCTCTCTCAACAACTCTGGCCCCTGGCAATTCTCCTCTCTGTCTCCATGATACTGCTCTCCAAAAGTTCTTCTGGCCTTCTTTACTTGGGCCTTCTCTCTGCTTCTCTCTAAATCCACGGCACCAGCTCCTCCCAGTTCAGCCCTATCTCTTCCTGTCAACAAGTCCCTCCCACAAGTGGGATTCACAAGCTCTGGGTTTTAACACTCAACCTGAAAACCAAGCCACTATAGGGGGATCTTTAAAATCCATTACCATTACAATGAGAAGGGATGTATTTACCAAGAGACACTATAAGACACAGGAGAAGAAAAGAGAAGAATAGAACCTTGGATAAATTGGAAACACTTCTCTGCACAGATGCTAAATTACATTCTTCCTTAGGGAGAACATTTATATTGTACATGCAGAGAAGTCAGGCAACAATCATGCGATTAATGTATATGTTCTTGACCTAGGACCTGTGCACTTATTCTACACATATTTTGATAACTACATTTCAACAAAATTGGCCTCATTTTTAAGCCTATATATTTTTCATGTATTTAAAAATACAATTTTTAGAAGGAGACTGTAGGCTTCACCAGATCATCAAAAGAGACTGTGACACACAAAGGAAAGCCTAAGCTCTGCCACTTGGCACAATATCTGGCATGCAGAAGGTACTTAATAATTCATCATTGATTGATCTGTGCTGAAGTAATCATTGTCTTTCTCTTCCTCTCCTGCTTCTGGAATCGAGTCTATTGTAGTGATTTTGTATTTATCAAGTTTCAAAATGATTAGGGTCACAAACAATTTCAAGATCCTTAAATTTATATGATCTGAGTTGTCTATCTTTGTATAATCCTCTTTCTTCCTGTGATGACTTTTTTTTTTTTTGGTTCAGCCAGGCCTGTCTCCAGATAGTAAGCTCTGTGTTATGAAAAAAGAATTAAACAGTTAGTCTTGTGGAACTTTCTTTGATTTGCTCATTTGACCACTTTAATTTTGAGCCAAATATTTGATATATCTTATCTTAGTTGATTTTGACAACAGTTTTATTTTGCTTTTATTCTGGTAAAGAAGATTCAATCCATACTTATAAGCATTTACATCTTTCAAAATTAAATGAAAATAAGTCATTATGACAATACAGGTAATTTGGCAGTACTGTCTCATTTTATTTATGAGGTAGTTTAGGCACAGGTTTTATTTACTTTGCCACATTCACACAGAGAGTCTCTGGTGAAACTGTATTAGATTCCACCTCCCTAAGCTTCTGAATCCACAGCCTATTTTTCTGACACTTAGTATTCTATTCTTCCCTGCTTTCATAGTCTGAGAATGGGGTTGGACTCTATTGTTTTTGGATATGTCATTTTTATAGAGGACTCATTTGGGTAGTTTTGAATGGAGTTCTTCCCCAAGTAGTTAGAATCATTGGGTTTTCAGACACTAAGGGTAATTTGTTTATTTGCTTCCAGATTGCACTGATCCACTTTTCTGTTTTTAACCAGACTAAATAGTTTTGATGATTACTGTTTTGTTAGTAACTGTTGTGATATAGTCTTGCTAGCCTCTCTGTTTTTCATTTTCCTCCTCTTTATTTCCTTTAAGATTCTTATCTTTTTGTTCATTAAGATGAATTCTTTTAAACATTTCTTTCTAGCTCTAAGAAGTAAATCACAGGTTGCCTTATGTGCTTGGGATTCAATAAGCAATCTAATTAATATTTTCATTTTTATTATATTGGCCTGGCCTAACCAAGAACAACTGATATCCTTCTAGTCATTTAGGTCTATATTTATTTCTCTTTAGCATTTTGTAGTTTGATCCTTAGAATTTCTATATGTACATTGTTAGGTGGATTCCTGAATATGCATAAATTTTAAATTTTTTAATTTTATTTAACTAGTTTTTGGGGGCGGGAAGGCAAGGCATTTGGGGTTAAGGGACTTGTCTAAGGTCACATAGCTAGTTAAGTGTCAAATGCCAGATTTGAATTCAGTTACTCCTGAATTTAGTGCCAATGTTCTAGTCACACTTCTGAATATTTTATACATACTATTGTTATTTTAAATGATCTTTCCATTTCTTTGTGCTAGTTTTATTGGTAAAGTACAGAAAAAGCTGATCATTTTATTGGTTTATTTTATATACTTGTCCTTTGTTAGTGCTTTAAATTTTTTTTGTTTGTTCTCTAATAATTTTCACAAATATCATTTGCAAAAAATTGATGATTTTCTTTCCTCTCTGACAGTACTTATTCCCTCAATTTCTTTTTCTTGTCTCATTGCTTTAACTAGCATTTTTCACTCTATGGCAATTAAAAACAGCAATGGATATCCTTCCTTTATTAATGTTCTTAATGGAAAAGCTTTTGTGAATTAAACTTCAGGAGAATACAGTCACTAGATTTTCCAAGAGCAATGATTGAGTTTATTTGATTACGGTTATCTTCCTGGTTAAGGTATAATTCCTTCTTTTCCTGTTTTTGGAAACAATTTCTGTAATATTTAAATTTAATATTTAAATTAGTAAGGAATAACATATAAGTCCTTTGTAGAAGGTCTGTCTCATGTGTTGTACTCCTTCATATAGAGCTCTACTTTTATGGGTACTAGTATAGCACACACATTAATCACTCACTCTTGATTAATAATAATAATTGCTAACATGTAGCACTTACTATGGGTCAGGCACTGTGATAAGGCACATTACAGTTATGTCACTTGAAAAATTATGAGTATTCCCTTTAAATTAGTAAATACTTACTTAATATTTACATTTGCTTATAAATTTGACTGCTCCTGATGTATTTTTCTTAGCAATTCATTTGTTTCATTTAATTTTTGTCAATTTCAGCTTATTTAAATCTCCATTTCTTATTCTTTTAATATGGAGATTTTATATTTTTGTAAAATTTTAAGTGTTTCTTTTAAGTTACAAGATTTTGTCATACATAGTGGGACTCATTAGTTTCTAATAATTTCCTTTTTTCTCTTCACTTGTTCAGAATTCTTTTTTAAAATTATTGTCATTTTTGTTTGACTTTCTCTTTGATTGACAGAATTTCTACTTTTGTTTTTAACTTTTTTCATTTGTTGCCTTTACATATTTTTTTTTAAAAAAACTTTGCTTTCTGGAGACAGGAGGACCTGAATTCAAATTCTGCCTTAGACACTTAATAGCTCTAAGACCTTGGGCTCCTCACTTAACTTCACTTGACCTGCCTTCCTCCCTAGAAAAAGAAAAAAACCCCAATCTTTCAGCCATTCATTTTTCTCTTCTTCTTCTTCTTTTTTTAATTGTTAATGAATTTTTAGGGACCTAAATTTTCCCTTTGGGAATGCTTTGACTCAATGCTAGTTTCATTGTTGTCATTTTCATTAGTGAAATTTTCTATATTTCTATGGTTCATTCTTTGAACTTCTACCCTTTTTATTATTGAATGATTAAGTGTAAACTCTTCGAATTTTTTCTTTAAAGTCTTTTTGTTGATGATACTGTTTATTATATTGTGATCAGTAAAAATGTGATTTGTATATATGTGTTTCTGCATTTCTTTATGAAATTTTTTATAAAACTATTTTTAAAGGTATAGTCCACAGCCAAAACCTATGTATATGCCTTTCTATTCACATTCAGTAATTACTAGGGATCTAGTATATTTAAGTATCCTAAAATTCTTTTGAGGAGTTTAACTTATTCCTTGTTTATCTTTTTGTTAGATTTGTCTTGATCTGAAAGGGATACATATTGTGCCTTTCAATTATTACAGTTTTGCTTTCTATTTCTGCCTGTAATTACATTAATTTTACCTTTCATTTTTTTTTCTGTTTTATTTAAGGATAGTATAGTTTCCTTTCTTATGTCTTTTAACCATTGGTATTCGTACTCTTGTCCTGTCTGAGATCATGATGTGTTTTTTTGAGTTTACCTGAAACATAAATTGTTCTTTAGCCCTTTATTTTTAGCAGTGTAAAAATGTTTGTTTCCATTATGTTTTTTGCAAGCAACACATTGTTTGTTTCTGCTTTCTAATGGATTCTTGTATTGTCTTCCTCTTTGTTGACTAATTCTTCTGTTTCACATTCACAATCATGATTGATCATTATGTATTTTTCTTCTTCATATCTTATTATGCCTTTCTTTTAATTGCTCCCTGGCCTTGAGTTGGGTGACCTCCTACCCTTCTGTTCTTAAGTACAGAAGATTATGATAACAGAGGAATATGACCAGTTATAATTATCTGTTCCTGAAATGATGTGCTTTGTCTCCACCACCCCTATTCTATTCCCCCAGATAGGACCCTGAATACACATTCTTGCTACTTTTCTTCTTTACTTTTAGTCCTTCAGTATTTCATTGGGTGTGCAGTCTCATTGCTGTGGTTACCATCATCAGGATTAGAGGTCACATTCTATCCTATGTGACTTTTGTCCTCCTATATATAAGTAACAATTATATATAACATATAAATGTTATAATATATAAAAGCAATAATTATATATGATAAAATATAAGTCCTTTGTAGAAGGTCTGTCTAATGTGTTGTACTCTTTCATATAGATCTCTTCTTTCATGGGTACGAGTATAGCACACACATTAATCTCTCACTCTTGATTAATAATAATAATTGCTAACATGTAGCACTTACTATGTGCCAGGCACTGTGATAACGCACAATTATGTCACTTGAAAAATTATGACTATTCCCTTCAGTCATGATACATTTCTCTAATAATACACATTCAAGATGACCCAGGATGCAATTGGAGACCCTGGCCATTTTAAGCTAAGGCCTTTCCAGGTAGTTAGAAGGAGGTGACACCCATTCAATAAATAGGATTCTAATAAACAAGTCTAGGGATGACCCCTTTAATTAGAAAAAGAAAAAAAGTCATCTCCACTCATCCTTAAGAATATCTGCTCACTTAATCCAAATGACTCAGGAGTAGAAAGAGATGCTGATGACCTTGCACAACCTTCCCTCACTCAAATCAAAGTCAATTACAAGTCATGTCATCACTTCCCTTATGCCATGGTCCTCTTTGAAAAGTACAAACACAACCTGTCAGTTAGACCAAGCTACCTGAATGGGGATACAGCTAGTTGGGCAACTCAGCTCCATCCCCTCTTGTTATGGGAATCTGAAGATCTTCCCTGCCCCTAGGCCCTTTGCTAAAAAAAGTGGCTATGTGACTCTGAGAACTTTACTTGATTTGAAAGTATACTCTGCCCCCTAAAAGTCTGAATGTGGTCACATGGAGCCTATGGCAAGAGGCTTGTTTTTTGGGAATGCCTGCGCCTTGTAGCTTTGTGATTGAGCAGTGGGTCAAGAGAGCTGTGACATTCTCTGAGCCAGGAGAAGGCTATATGTATGCCCTGATGTGAGGTTTTGCTTTGGGGGCTCACTTTGAGAAGAGTTGTGTGATTTAGCCAAATGAGACTCTGGGAAGCTGTTGAGCCTCTGGCTTTGAAAAACCCAGATGTTGGTGCTTCCCTCTCTAGTAACTGAATAGGTATGGATGTAATAGTCAGATGGTTGGAAGCCCGTCTGCTGATCTGTTTCTTTGTTTGCTTGTAACTTGTGTTTGCATTCTCTGAAGTTCAGGGTGCTGTCTTTTTCCCCCTGAACTAGGTAAATGATATATGTTTGATTGATTAAAGTGAGACTGTTAACCCATTTTGAGTTGCTTTCCTTTAGAAAAGCAGATCTAAGAACCTTTGCTAGCAGCCACCCTATGTATGCTAGGGTGCTTGCTGATACACCTCTCCCCCCGTCCCCCTCTCTTTCTCTTATTCTCTTTTTTCTTTCCCTTCCCTTCCCTTCCCTTCCCTTCTTTCTCAAAATCTTAAATCAAATTTACTCCAAACCTCATACATTAGACCACAATAAATCCCTGCCCAAGTTCCCCTTATTAGCTATATTTTGGTCCATTCTGGCTTAGAGTGAATGTCAATGGTAATTGTTTCTCTTTGGAACAGCAACCCTGAGGGTCTTCCCTTCTAAGCTTGATGTATACATGTACCTATATATACACAACACTTTCTCTGTTATATCAGTTTTATTGTTTGTCCTTTCAATTGTGTATCATAAGCAGAATGACAGCATTCCCTTTTCACTGGGTATTTCATATATGTTTAGTTATAATAAAACTTGTTGTGTTGTTATGAATGCCTTTTTGGAGTAACTGCAATGTGCTATGATTTACTTTGTAGAGGCCCTTGTTAGCTAGGATAAGGAGTCTATGTTTTATTTGGCAATCTTAAGGGAGCAACCGAAGGTTTTTGAGTAGTATGATTAGATCTTGTGGTGGGAAGTTTACTCAGTTTGATAAATAGGGGAGAGACTAGAGATGGGAGGGAGTATTCATATATGTGTAGTATACTCTAGTTTTGGTAAGGAGGGCCTGAATTAGGATGCTAGCATTTAAAGAGGAATGAATTAGATGTATATAAAAGCTAATATGTAAGTAGAAGAAATAGGACTTAGTTACTGATTTAAACTCAAGGATGCCAAAAAGTGGTTGCACTGGGGTTTTTGCTCACCCCAAAACTATTGGGGTTTCATGATGTGTTGTGGTGGAACCATCTCAAAGAATTCAGAATTAGATCACCTCCAATCCAAGTATAGGCATTTATTGAGATTGACACCTCTCATGAATTGGACTAAGTTTTAAGAGGAAGAAGCCACCTCAGAGAAAGCAAAGGTGGACTTCCACAGGGTAAAGATACAGCCACATAACAGAAATCATGAATATTTAAAAGGAAGGTGGGGCCTGCCAAGGGACTAGTCAATGGAGGAGGTGTCCTGCCTATGGTTTGGTGGTTAAACATTCTGATTGTGCTGTCCTCCAATTAACTAGCTATTGTGGTCCTGTCTGGTCAAGATAGATAGTTAGGTATTGCGGTTCTGTCTTGGGCTAGATGGATGACGTGATTGTGATAGATTCCACAAACACACCTGTTTCTGTGGGACTGGGTCTGGGGGCAGTGACTAGATAGAGGCAGTACCTGGGTTCCTGTCACATAGACACATCTGATGTTTCTGTGGGAACTAAGAGTTCATGGACACACCTGTTGTTCTAGTGAGCAGTGAGGCATATATGAAGAAGTTAGGACATTGGCCTGGGTGCGGTGTGGGGGGGGCTAGTACAGTGGGCCTGCATTTCAGTTGACCAGGCTTATAATGAAGTTAGAATATTGGGGCTGGGGACAGCTTCATTAGAAATCCATCAACTGGATGTGCCTAGATTAAAGTATAAGGAATGTCAGATAGAATTCTGAGTTCATATAATCCTGAGTCATTGATAATGGTGGTATCCTAAAGAGAATAGGATGCTTAGGAAGAGATGTGAGTTTGGCATGGGAGATACTGAATTTAGATTTAAGATTGAGCTGCCTTCTAATATAACTTACACTGAAACCAGATTTCCTGTCTGTGAGTCTTTGTGCTCTTTTCATTATAACAGGCTTTGCCACTTACAAACTGGGACAGATACTTAGTGTTTTATTCATGTCTTAGTACCATGTCATCACAGATTTTGACTTAGAAAGACCCTATAAGACAATTAGTTCAGAAACATTTTCTCTATGATGTAGCATCTTTTCTTGGAGTAGTAGTGTCCTGTATCTGGGGTCTTGGTCACGTGAGTTTGAGACCCTAACCACACAAATTACTAATTGTGTAATTTTTTTTATTTGATCAAATTGTTTAACTTTTCTATGCTTCAATATCCCCATTTGTTGAATAACATCAGTGCATTATCTTAGAATCATTGTAATGGAAAGTTCTTAAAGATTATGTAATCCTTCTCCAATCTGAATAGGAACCCCTTCTGGGACGTACATCCCCAACATGGAGTCCACCATCCTCTACCTGTAGACCTCTCCATTTCAGGAGAACCCATTATATCCTACAGCATCTAGTTCCATATGTGGTCAGATTTAATTAACAGGAAGTCATTGCTTTTTTTTTTTTATAAGCAGTCTAAATGTACCTCTCCGCAACTTCTTCCCATAAATAAAAATCATTTACTCAATTTCTTTATTTCAAAACTGAGGAGAGCTTTTTCCAGGAAGGAAGGCCCATTCATCCCTGATTAAACAAAGAGTAGCAAAACTCAGGTCCAAATCCAGATTCAATAGATGCTAGATCTGGCCCCTCCAGTGCAATCTGTGATAAGGAAGCAGGTTTATCAATAGATATCTAGAAAGAATTTGTTTCAAATTATTTTAGATTTCTGCATTGAGAAACTCAGATTTTTAGAAGTCAGTATTTCCAGAATGTTCTTTTTCAATGAATAAAATAAAATATTTTTTAAAAACCTCATTTTGTTGGACACTAGTTTTGCTCACTTTGTAGAGGAAGGTCAGGGTAAACACAGGGAGGAGGAAGTATCACTTCATTTCCCAGTTTATTCCTTGCTTTCTTATAGTGTAGATGAGTAGTAGAAGCTCAGAATAAAGTACAGTTATCTTTTTCAAACATGATTTTCATAAATTTGGTTTTAGTTATATCATGATTTAGCATAAGAAGTTGGAATTTGGGGGATATTTACTGGAAGCTGCAGATAACCCTGTAAATGTTTAGAATCTCAGAAATGCACTATATATATATATATATATATATATATATATATATATATATATATATATATATATATATATATGTATCTTATATCAAAACATTTTTTCTTTTAATGCCATAAATATTCCCAATTTCTTCCTTTTTTGTTATGAAGGAAGGGCCAGGAAACATTTTTGTAGACTTATTAGATTTCCAGGTCATCATGTCTCTAATCCCTTGGAATAGTTGTAATTCTTAGGGATCTCAATGCCCAAAGCACTGCTACCCTATGTAATAGATAGTATTAGCAGTTTATAGCATGGTGGAATCAATTAACAAGGATGATTTATTGCCTTAAGAGAAACCTAGTTAAGTATAAGGATCAGATAAGAAAGATGAGAAAAGGACCTGCAAAGAATATGATAAAATGGTGAGCCTTGATTGTGTTGATTGTCTCAACTGACATAAATAAATATATGAACAACAATATTGGGGCTGGCGGCAGCTTTATTAGCTCTTAACTGTTTTAAAAACAAATGAGTAGATTATGCCATCCAGTTAATGAAAAACACCAAACAAGGTTGGATGTGATGAAATGAAGGGAAAAAGAAGTTGCCAGTGTGTAAAAGGAAGTTAGAATTGATCATGAGATTGAGGATGTAAGAGACCATTTGAATGATTTGATGGAAGATGTAAATGAAGTACAAGAGGTGCTGAATAATAATTATGGAACACGAGTGACTGAGAGACATGACTTAAAGACAGAACTAGATGCACAGCATGGTGAGCTTTGATCTGATGAAGCAAGTATTTGTACCAGCAATTCTTGAAGGTCTTCCAAGTGATGCATAACAGAAAGATAACCTCCTGGTAGATAAAGTAAATCAACACAAATCCCTTCTATATGCAGTTTCATTTA
>CM053589.1:77841409-77866041 GCA_028646515.1 Pseudochirops corinnae
ATCTCAGGGCAATTTTCCTTGAGAATTTCTTGAAGGATGCTTTTTAAGTTCTTTTTTTGATCATGGCTTTCTGGTAGTCCAATAATTTTTAAATTGTCTTTCCTGGGTCTGTTTTGCAGGTCAGTGGTTTTTTCAAGGAGGTATTTCACATTGCCTTCTATTTTTTCATTTGTTTGGATCTGTTTAATAATATCTTGATTTCTCATAAAGTCATTTGCTTCCATTTGCTCCACTCTAATTTTGAAGGAATTATTCTCTTCAGAAAGCTTTTGAGATTCTTTTTCCATCTGGCAAATTCGACTTTTTAAGGCATTCTTCTCCTCATTGGCTTTTTGGGCCTCTTTTGCCATTTGAGCTAGTCTATTTTTTAAGGTTTTATTTTATTCAGTCATTTTTTTGGATTCTCTTTTCATGATTTTCTTGCATCATTCTTATTTCTCTTCCCAATTTTTCCTCCACTTTTCTTATTTGGTTTTCAAAATGCTTCTTAAGCTGCTCTATGGCTTATAGGCAGTCTGTATATTTCTTGGAAACTTTTGGTGTGGGAGTTCTTAATGTGTTGTCTTCCTCCCATTCCCTACTTTGACCCTTTTTTGCTGAAAGAAGGAATCTAAAGTTCGATTTCTTTTCTTACTTTGCTTCCTTTGCATGCTCATGTTGCCTGTCAATTACTTGACTTTTTAGCTTTGTGGAACTCTGCTTCCAAAGGGAAAAGCTCTGTCTCAAATCGCTGGGGTTTTCACAGCTGCTGGAGCTATTGGGAGGCTGCTGCATTCCTCACCAGTTTTGGCTCCCTGAAAATGCACCCCAGGACCACCACCCAAGACTGTGATCTGGATCTAGGCCACTTGGCCTCCCTGCAATCTGCAGAGCAGGAGCTTCTGAAGCAGCCACGTGGAAGCGGCTGCTGGGTCACCACTTCTGCTGCTTCCTTACCCTGGAGGCAGTTTGGCCGGACTGCTTTTCTCCCCCAAATTTAGCTGAGTTCCATTCGCCTTTCACTTTATCCTTGTTTCTTATCGGTTCATGGTTCTGGAAACTGCCGCGGCTGCCACTGATCCAGTCTCCTAAAGTACTCCAGCTGCTGATCCTCCTGGCTGCCCCAGGGCCAAGCTATGTTTTCAGGATGGGCTGGTTTTGGCCCCCAGTGTGCTGTGATGAGCCCTTCCTGCTGAGTTGCCTTCACTGGGAGATGTGTTTTTTCTGTAATTTTGTGAGTTCTGGAGCCCTAAAATTTGTTTAAAGTCATATTTTACAGGTTTTTGAGGTGCCTATTTGGGAGCTGTGGAGCTTTCCTGCTTCTATGTCGCCATCTTGGCTCCACCCCATTACCAATGGGCCTTTGCCTCTGTTTCTTAATTTGTAGAATGAATTGGAGCAGGAATTGGCAAACCTCTCCAGTATCTTTGCCAAGAAACCCCACAATAGGGTCCCGAAATGTTAAAACAGGACTTAGAAAACTGGTCTAACCATAAAGTACTAAATACCTGGAGTATTATGCATCTGCACCTCTGCCTCAGAGTTCTTCTGTCATCCTTCAAGACTCAGCTTAAGTGCTACCTTTTTCAAGAGACCTTTATCCATTCTCCACCCTCTTACCCACCCGAAGTGCTAATTCATTCTCTCTTCAGATTACCTTCTATCTATTCTGTATATATCTTTTATGTATCTAATTACATGTTTTTTTCTCCCAAATCAAATGAGATAATATCTGCAAAGTGCTTAGCACAAGCCTGGCACATACAAAGTACTTGTTAGATACTTAATCCCTCCCTTCCTCACCCATTAGAATGTATTCTCCATTAGAGAAGAGAATGTTTGTTTTTTTTTTTCAGGGTTTTTGCCTTTCTTTGTGACTTCTACTCTTACCACCATGCCTGGTACATAATAAACACTTAATAAATGGTTGTCTACTCTTCTAAATTGTGTTCTGATGATCCAAGTCATTGACTTAAGCAGTGAAAATTTTCCTATTCTTTACTTTGCGATATTTGATTACTACCCCAGTTTTACCTTGTTTTTTTGTTGCTGCTGATATTGTCTTGGTTATTAAAAAAATCATCCAGCCCTTTTGTTGCAGTTCATTCCCGATATTGCTTTCTTTCAGGGTGAAAACAGCATCAAAACCTTTGATTTTCTTGAAGCTGAAACAAGACCTTTCTTCAAGAAGCTAACCACATACAATTGTTGCTCTAGCTTCTATCTCAGCAAAGGCAAATATCATTGTAGAGTGGTGGGAGTATTTTTGTGGTTGACATTTTAGTCTAAAAGGTAGTAAGATCAATTACTGTAAACAGAGCTATTATTTGCAGTATGTGTGAAACACTATTTCTACAGTTTACGGACTCTATTTCAATGTGAATCTCTAGAACATAATGAATTTTTTCTTATTTTTAAAGCATAACCTGCTTTGCTTTATGATGAGGTAATCTTTTGTAGAGAAATAGTCTGGGAAAATCACACATTCCATATTCCAAAATGTCAATAAGAATTTCAGTATGTTTCCTTTTTTATAAAGTGCTCGAAGTTATAACAGCCATAATACTTTGAACTTTCTCATTAATCCTGCAATGTTATCCAGGAGATAGGGTGCAGGGTTGAGTCAGAAAGATCTGAGTCCAAATCCTGCCTCAAACACTTGCTCAAGTGTTTGATCTGAGCAAGTAATTTAATTTCTATTAGCTTCATTTTCCATCAATGTAAAATGAGTCAGTTGGACTAGTCCAACTAGTCCCTGTCAGCTCAAAAATTTAATAATTCTTTTATTCACAGTATCTCAAGAAAGAGATCTAAAGAAATTCCTTTTAAAGTCCGTAGCCTGTGGGAAGTCAACATAAATGACAATTTAAATATCATCACAAGCAGGTAGACATTTACTTCAATACCTTACCTAGTGGTAGAAATACCTTGAGAGCTCTTTTCTTATGACATTTTGACACAAGTGATTGTGAGATAAACACCACATTCCTTTTTACAGGTGTGTTTTTTGGAAGTCTTATAAAACCCTAGGGGGAATGTTCTAATTCCTATCTGTCACAGAAACTCTTCCTTCCCTCCCTCATTCTTATTAATATTCCTTCCTTTAACATAAGTTACTCTCAAATCTCAGAGGGTCCTGCATTAATAAACTGAGACCCATTTATTTGTAGTGAGAGTTTGGACCTCTGTTATAAAAGAGGAAAGATAGATACATATCCCAATTTGTGTACCAATGAGGGATTTAGGAAATCTTTCTCTAATACTATCAATTGTAGCCCCTGTTTTCGTGTATTCTCTGCACTCTTAACTGCCAATGAGTAGTGCACAGGTTCAGTTAATTAATTGATATCAATTTTTGTAAAGTGATATTAACTATGAAAATATAGCAGGAAAGGAAGTTACAAGCATTTTACCCCTTATCTTGTGTCACTATACTACCTTGGTCTCCAGGTGAGTTGGATTCAGACTTTATGTAGCTTCTGCATAACATTCATTTCACCAAATTAATTACTTTCCAAATATATCATGATTGATAGATGAGTTTTCATATCTGCAACGCTGTGCCAGGCATGTTTCTCTAGGACTTTTCTCTCCATAATCTGGCTTCTAGTAAACACTGATGTGGACTTTATCCTCTTAAATTCTCATATTTCATTCTCCTGACTTTTTGAAGCTGCAGAAGCAAAAGTATTTTCCATTCTTTTCCTAAAATTAGGCATAAATTTGATTAAAATAGAACAGCAGCAACAATACCATGTGCTCATGGGCTACATTTTATTTATTTAGTTAGAATTTTAATAATGCCTCAAGTTTGATAAAATAATTTTCAAATATTATGTCCCATTATTTTCACAGCTTCTCTAGGGTGTAAGTATTATTATCTCCATTTTGCAGATGAATAAACTGAGGCAGAGAGAAATGAGGTATTTTGCCTGGAGTTCCACAGCCAGTAAATGTCCAACACTGAATTTGAAGTCATTTGTTCCTGACTCTAGATCCAGTACTCCATCTTCTCTTCTTTACTACCTCCCGGCTCACTTGCAGTGGCACCAGTGGGGAGATAAAGCTTAAGACCTCTTTCCCTATCTGGGAATTTCATCAGTTCTTCAATCAAATACGCTCAGATAGGACTGCAGATCAGTTCTGTTTTGTTTGACTGATTAGACCATTTTGAATGTGATCTAGTTCTTACTTCCTAGCCAATCAAAGATGTTGCTCTTCATCCATGGTTAATGAACTTGAATCATTTACTGAATATATGCCGATGCTTTCGTCTTCTTGTGGGGATTGTGTTACAGAAGCATACTGTGCATATTTATAAGGAGTGGGCTCATTGGACAGTACAATGTTAGACTTTAATTCACTCACTGAAGCACAAACTATTTCTTGAGTTGCTAGGGATCACATGTGACAGAGTTTGAGGCCTGGAGTCTGGAAATCCTGAGTTCAAAATTTGGTTATACATTTGTTATACATATAGTGCCTGCATAATTTACTTAACCTCTGCACAAATTACTTAACCTCTGTCTGCCTCAGTTTCCTCAATTGTAATAACATGATTCTACCAGGGTTGTTGTGATGATTCAATCAGATAATATTTGTAAATCACTTAGCATGGTTCCTAGCACATAGTAGGCTCTTAAAAAACCCTTTCTCCTTTCTTTCCTTCCTTCCTTCCTTCCTTCCTTCCTTCCTTCCTTCCTTCCTTCCCTCCTTCCTTCCTTCCTTTCTTTTACATAGCACTGTTCTCAGTTCTCAGAGATTGTTGGGGGCCAACTCAGGCAGGTAGAAGCAGCCAGCTTCTTGTATTTGCTCCCAGGCCAACAGGATGCTGGCTCACCACACTCTATGATGTGCAGGGAACAGAGCTCAATGAATTCTTACTCACTCTGATAGTAGTGACACAAAGGGAACTAATACAAAGGAGCCTCTCCAGTGTGAAATGGGAACACTTGACAAACATTGGACATGATAGCCTTCAAGATCTTCCTGACATCATCTGCCTGACATCAAAGAACTAAACAAAGCAGTAATGTAAAACATAGTGACTGATAATTACCTTCTTTGTCTCATTGCTATATAAAAACCTTGCTCATTGTATCAATAAACTGAGTTCTATCCTGAACTGCCCACCTGGCCTGGTTTATCTCATGTCTCCATTCACACTTGGTGCTGGTATCTAGTTGCCCCTGCCAAGAAATTGAAAAAAAAATAGTATAAAATGAGGTGCTTGGCACCTTTCCCCCTTCAGACCACCCCTGGCTTGGGATAGTCCACTCCTCTATTCTACCCCTTCATTTCTTCACTATCTCTATGCTTTTGCAATGATGGTCCTTCAAACCTAAAAGACGTGTTATCCTAATCAGCTTTGTCTTTTCACTCTCATGACTTCATTCAGAACTCAGTCCAAACACCAACATCTTCAGGAGGATTTTCGCTTGGCCATTAGTGGCCATTTCCCTTCCCTCCAATGTTCCTTTATAGCTGTGGTTGATGTCTTTCATTTTCAAAGAAGACCGCAACTACATCACTATGCTAAAGTTAAGTTTCAAGTGTCTGAATGTGGCTGATCAGAGTGATACAAGTTTGGAATGCTCTACCACAGGTCAGGCACATATAGCCAGTTTGAACATTTGGGGTGAATTCTCCAAATTTGCACATCCTTCATTTTCTTTCAGCTGCTTCATTCCTGCTTTGTTGTTAGAGCATAGCACCTTCTCTGATGTGGGGATACCGTGCTGAGCTGTCCTTTGCCAGTGTCTCCCACGTCACCCAGTCAGTTCCTGAAGTTCTTGAGAGAGATCTTGAGGGTGTTCTTGTATTGCTTCTTCTCATCACCATATGAATGCCTTTCCTGTGTGAGTTATCCATAAAATAGTCTTTTTGGTAAGCCAAGAGATTGAAAAAAAAATAGTATAAAATGAGGTGCTTGGCACCTTTCCCCCTTCAGACCACCCCTGGCTTGGGATAGTCCACTCCTCTATTCTACCCCTGCATTTCTTCACTATCTCTATGCTTTTGCAATGATGGTCCCTCAAACCTAAAAGATGTGTTATCCTAATCAACTTTGTCTTTTCACTCCCATGACTTCATTCAGAACTCAGTCCAAACACCAACATCTTCAGGAGGATTTTCATTCATTCAAACAATATGGCCAGGCCATTGGAGTTGTGCTTCCTGAAGCAGTTTGAATACTTGGCAGTTTAGTTCGAGTAAGGACCTCAGTGTCTGGTACCTTATTCTGCCAGGTGATCTTCAGCATTTTCCTAAGACAATTCAATGAAAGAGATTCATTTTCCTGACATGCCCCTGCTACAGGGGTTCCAGGTTCCACAGGCATACAACAACGGGGTCAGCAAAATAGCTCTGTAGACCTTCAGTTTGGTAGTCAGTCTAATACCTCTTCTCTCCCACACATTCCTTCAGATCCTCCTAAAGACTTAGCTAGCTCTGGTAATGCATGTGCCAACCTCACTATCAGTGTGTACATCCCTGGGAAGTGCAATACCAAGGTAAGTGAAGTCATCCACAGGATTCAAAAACTTCTCCATTTGCTGTAACCAATGGTTCCATGTGTGGATAGTATGATGGTGGCTGATGGAACATCTATGTTTTCTTGGTGTTAATTGGTAGGCCAAAATTAGCAGAAGCCTTAGAGAATTGATCAGTACTTTGTTGTATCTCAGTTTCATAGGGTGCGTTGAGTGCACAATCATTTATAAACAGAAAATCATTTATCAACACTCCCTCCACTTTGGTCTTGGTTTGTAGCCTTTTCAAATTGAAGAATTTACCATCAGTTTGGTAGCTGACATTGATACTGGGCTCATCCTCATTGAGAACATTTGACAACATAGCTGAAAACATCATGCTAAAAAGCATGGGTGCAACCACACAACCTTGTTTCGCTCCATTGGTGAATGGGAAGGTATGAGATCTGTCTATTATCTAGAACCTTGTCAAGCTTGCCGTCATGAA
Source organism: Pseudochirops corinnae (assembly GCA_028646515.1). Taxonomy (NCBI): domain Eukaryota; kingdom Metazoa; phylum Chordata; class Mammalia; order Diprotodontia; family Pseudocheiridae; genus Pseudochirops; species Pseudochirops corinnae. Next base: position 77,848,367 of record CM053589.1, read on the forward strand.
ATTGACATACAATGGTGCTGAACTTCTCCAGACAACCAAATTTTGGTATAATTTTCCATGAGCCCTCAAGACTAACAGTATGAAAGGCCCTGGTCAGATCTACAAATGTTGTGTACAGACCTCTATTCTGCTCCTGTAATTTCTCCTGGAGTTGTTGGGCAGCAAACACCACAATGACTGTTCCTCTGCCATTTTTAAAGCCACACTGGCTCTCAGGACCATCTTTCAGGTGAAGGATCTGCCTATCAAGGAGGAGCCTGGCAAGCTTGCTAGCAAAAAATAAGAGAGCTCTCCCACCTCACCTCCCGATGATTGTCAATGGACAATCTATTTCCTTTACCTTTATAGAGATGGATAATGTAGGCATTCTTGACCTCCTAGGGCATATCCTCCTCTTGCCGTATGACTTGGAAAATTTAAGTCAGCTTTCGTATGAGTAGTGGACCCACTACCTCATAAATCTCAGCTGGACTAACATCAGCACCAGGTGCTTTGCCATATGAAAAGAGTCTAATGGCATTCAAAACCCCTTTTTCACTTGGACCTTCAGCTAGGGAGGGTTTGACTTCAACCTTAAGTAAACCGTCAATGACCTCAGCACTGATTGATGATGGTCTGTTGAGAACAGTATGGAAGTGTTCAGCCTATCTCTCTAGGATCACGTTCTTATCACTAATCAATGTGAATCCATCAGCAATGAGTAGCTGAGATGCACTATATGTCTTCAGTCCATAAATAGCCTCCTTGGTATCATGAAAATGTTTTAGATTGTTTCTATCAGCATGAAACTGAATTTTATCTGCCTTCTTACTGAGCCTAGAATCCTGTATCTCTCTATGCTTTGCTTGTAATTTACTTCTGATGGAATTTTATTGCTGCCTTCTTAGAGGTGGATGAACTATCCTGCTGGTAAGTCCTGTGAAGCTCTTATTTATAATTTAGCACCTTCTGTATTTCCTGGTCATTTTCATAAAACCAGTCTCAGTGTTTGGGAGTGTTCTGACTCAGATGAGGAAATACAGTGCTATACACCAGTCCTCTCCTTTTCTGCTCCATTTGTTGCCACGTGTGTGTTGGTTCAACTTTGCTTCCAAGTTAGCAACAAACTGTTTCCACGCAGAGAAGAGCTCTATTTTACTCACACTCACATTAATACTTCTGGTTGTCATTTTGCTTTTGGGTTGCCAGTTTTGATGAATGCAGATGTTTAGCTTTGAAAGGATAAGTCTATGTCCAGTTTAGCACTTTGCACCACACATTGCTTTCATTACTCTAACATCTTGTCTGTTTCTTCTCCTTACAATCAAATTGTCTATTAGATGCCAATGATTACTCCAAAGGTGCTTCCATGAAGTTTTACTGCATTTAGGTATATGGAAGACAGTGTTGCTGATGAAAAGGTCATGACTTGCACAAATTTTCAGTAATAAGTGACCATTGCTTTTGCTGTTTTCAAATCCATTTCTCCTTAGGACTCTCTGCCAAGTCTGGTTGTCTGAACCCATTCTATATCAAAGTAACCCAGAAACTGGCCTTTATTTTTCAGTCTTGTTTCACTCAGGGCTGCTATTTGGATGGGATACCTGTTGAGTTCCCTTTTGTTTTTCCTTTTTGAAGTGGGGTAGGCAGGGAAATTGGGCAATTGACTTGCCAAAGTTAACTCGGCTAGTAAAATGTTAAGTGTCTGAGTCCTAATTTGAACTCAGGTCCTCTTGACTCCAGGGCCGGTGCTCTATTCACTGTGCCACCTAGCTGCCACCTGCTGAGTTCTTTTGCAGCAAGTGCTGTTTGTCTTACAGGGCTACTCGATATTGTTTTGTCTATAAGTGTGCTGGTGGTGAGTGTAATGGTCTTTGCTGATGTTTTTATACCTTTTGTTTTGACCACTAATTGGGATTCCCCGCCTTTTGGGGAATCAGGTCAGGGTTGGGTTGGGTAAGCAGTCATTTTTAGGGCACCTTTTCTAGTGCATTCCACATTCCAGTACTTGAGCAGTCTGATCCTTAAAAGACTGTTTAGACATCCAGTGGCCTGCTATATTCCATTGCTGTTTCTAGTGAGAAACAACACTATGGCCTGAGCCGCCCAATGTGCAGGGTTGTGACTCTAGGTCCCAGTGTATCTGCATCTGATGCTTCATCACTTGCTGAAATGACATGTCTAAACAGAGAGACCGCAGAGTCTGAATAAAAAGTTTTTAGGAGCTTTATTTTAGCAGCTGGGGTTGACTCCACGCCAATTGTTAAGGAGAGCAGCAGCTAGCTCAGGGTTGCAGAATCTTATATACAATATAGCTTCATTGTTTTGCTAACTAACATAATTTGTCACTAAGCTAATTATTAATGCAGGTACTAAGGCATGGGGGGAGTTGTAATTACATCTGTAGGCAGGGGCTGATGGATAAGGGAGGGACACAGGGCATGACAACTGAGCACAAAGGAGAAGAAAAATGAAGAAAAAGACAAATTACCCAGTTCTTCCCAGGCCGGTTCATTGACTCCTATCTTGAGTTCATCTCAAGTTCATAAAGCTTTTACTTGGCTGATTTCTAATTTCACAAAGTATCATTTAACTGTTTCCTGGGCCAGTTTCTTGACTCCTATCTTGAGTCCATGCTACTTAACTAGTTCCTGGCCACTTCATTCCTTCTTTTGTTTTTGGAAAGAATCAAATCATAGATTCCTGGCCACTTATGGGCTTGATCTACCTGGGTGTTTAAAACAGCATACTGAGACTTTCCTGTAACCAGGGCTGCTGTGCCTACAGCAGTGAAAGCAGCAATACCTAATCCTACCAGGAGGGGAACAAGGATGCCAAAAAAGTAGGAGAAAAATGACCAGAAATAGAGTGAGCATGGGCTAGTATAATCCATTACTCAGGCTAATTAACTTTCCTTCACTAACATAACTATATTGCCTTAAACAAGGGAGGTTTCTGACCTGAAACTCACAACTGAATAGCAGATATACATTCTTGTTTCACAAAGCTTGTCTATCCTTTGATCACATTCACTTTGGAAGAAAGAAATACTTCAGAAATTGAATCTTTTACATATACACTCAGTTACAAATGTTAACTTCTGCTTAGTTCATGGAATGGCTACAAATTCATATTGAAACAGCAAAGTCTGTTCTGTTTTACAACTCGTTACATTAATTTAGCAATACTTCAATTGAAAACTTTTTTAGACTTTCAGAAACTGCCACACAAGACCTTTCAAAACATCCAGCCCATTTTGGCTGGGTATGCAGGGTATATTCTATTCTTATGAGAATCGTTAACTTAGTCACACATTATGGTCACTGAAACCTGCTTGCTCTTTTCTACAGTAAGGGATGGGGGGGTGGTCAAGGTAGCACGATGAGAATACAGAGCAATAAGCTAAAGCTGTAGCAGTGCTTGTGCAGGCCTGGTTTAGATTCTTGGAAAAGCTGTCTGCATCTGATGTCGTCTTTTTCAGGTCCCCTGGCTCAGATGTTCACTCAGGAGTAAGGAGTATTCACAAGCTGGAGTGGTCAGTCAGGCCTGACAGGAGCTCACAGAAACATGACTGAGTACCAAAGGTACCTAGAAATGGTTCAGTTTTTCTAGCCACACAGGGCTAGGCACAAACATCACAATAAAGATTTACAAAGAATTACAGAATTGCTTCCAAAATCCAAACTTTTGATCATATCACCAATCATACTCAGGGCTTGAGTTTCCATGATAGAGAAATTTTTGAAAGCCAATCTTATATACAAATATATAGTTCTTGGAAGTCTGTTGCTTCCCTCAAAATTTCAGGATCAAGTTACCAATTTTTCTGCTTTTCTAAAAATAAAACTGCAACTACCTGGAGACAGGAGGGGCTTGGATAAACCCCGCCTTTCATATTTCCAATCAAACCTTTGTCTGTCCTTCCAAATCCCTCAAAGCCATTATCCAGAGTATTCAGCTTCCTTTACACTTGTTAACCACAAAACAAGACAGTTCATATCTTTTACTGACTACTTTCTGTGATCAGAGAAACTTGCTATAGAAGGAAAAGAAACAGGGGACATATGATATTCCAAATATGACAGGATAAAACATCCTTGGCTCTGTTTAAATTCAGGTAAAGTCACATTTCCTTATTCATGCCATTTTCCAGATCAGGAAACTGAGTCAAACAGTGTTAAGTAATTTGCCCAGTATCACACAGTTGGTACGTGTATGAGGTTATGTTTGAACTTCCTGACTCCAGGGCTTACCCTCTATTATTGCCCCACTTAACTTCTGTAATACCTGTAAACTTCTTTGCCACATTAATAGTATCATATGGATGTTAGTAATTATTATCTTGCCTAGATGTTATCTACATATCATAGCTCTCTCATGGCATGTAGTACTACTCAGATGGGTCCAAGTGGTTTACTGCTATAGTCAAGTATCTCCTAGTACAGTGTGGATTGGGATTCAGCAATTCAGACACGATTTGCTCTTGTAGCTTTCCTCTTCTCTCTTGTTCCACAGGGTAGCACTCTGGGTGATGACCTCCACAAGCAGAGGTTGGATGCTCTTGTTCACTTCCCACCACTTCTCAGGGCTTGGGTTTACATAAGATTTCCAGATAAGGGATCTCCCTTGGTGCCTATTACATCGGTGGTTTGGTGATGGGCTCAAGGAGCAAGGATATGTACCAAAAGGTAAATGCTCTCGAGATGCATCAGGAAAGCCTGTTCTAGTTTGTTACATGAGTCTTCAAGAGGAGGAATGTGGTATTTTTTACTGTCAGTTATTACTCGAATATGACCAGCATCCGGAATGTGAAAGAGCACCAACACTGTATAAAAGGATTCATGTCTAGGAGAGTGGGACCATTCATTCCCTCCTCCAGATTCTTGGTCTGCATTAAAAATTAGGCTCCTTGGCCCGGCTTGGGAGGGCTAGGAAAGACGAAAGAAAAAAGAAATTCACAGGATAACTTTGTAACACGTTCATGGGGAATAGGAAGCTTTGCTTGGTAGATTTGTCATCTCACATGCAATAACTTTTATGGCAGTATGTTTTTGGAGTAATTGTTTTGTTCTTGTGAATTGAAAATAAAATACATTTTTTAAAAAGAAAAGAAGAAATAAAAACTGCTTAAGGACAGTGTCAGTTTTGGTTCTGTAATTCCAACTACTGTCTAGCATGTGGAGAAAATTAAGAATTTAATTAATGGTTTTTGAGTGATTGCCTTTATGAATTGACCACTTAGGATCTACTGCTCAGGTGAGGGAAAAAGAAAGGATAAATCTTCGAAGATGCTTCTCTGAAGTACACTGCCACTGCTGTTCAGCTGCCCACCTTGTGCCCCATGAGCCCCCTCTTCTCTCTCCTTCTCCCCAGCACTGGTTCAGTATCCATAACACATCTTCCTTATCTCCTTATCTCTAGTTGTACCAGTTGTAGAACAGACATTCAAGCCCCAATTACTTCTTGTTAAAAAGTACCTAGAAGATCTTGGCTCTGGTCCCTTTTTATTCCTTCCTACAATACAGATGGATCTTACTTAATCTATCCCGTACCAAAAGAACCTGTTTGCTTTTGTATCACCCACTATTCTTTTCTAAGTAGTCCAAGTGGAAGGAAAAAAAAAAATCAAAAGGAGCATAGGAGGTACCTTCCTCTGCATCTCCTAACCCCTATTCTTTTTTTCTCTCTATCACTTTCTAAAACCTTTAGAAGATCTTACAAACACCACGGACTACTTTTCCCTCCTTTCCACCCCCCCGTTTCTTAACTGTTCCCCCTCCTTTACCTGTAGGGTGTATTATTTATTTTTAATGTAGTTATGTATTTTGTTATTTCTTCTTTGAACCAAGATTGACAAAATCTCATGCAGTGTTACTCTCCCACCCCTCTTTCCCTCTATTATGACAAGTTTTATGTGTCTTCATGGTCCTATTCTTAACTGATTATGTCATTCTGTCATTACACCAAAGCCAACAACAGTGAAGGCCTTATAATGTGGATCTCCTTCCCCTCTTTCCTTCTTCTATAATATGTTTTCATGCCATTTTGTGCAGCATAATTCACCCTTTTCTGCTTGTTCTTTTCCTCTTCTCCCATGATGGTCCCTTTGTACCCCTTAATAAGGTTTTTATTTATCATCATTTCCATTAATTTACACCCAAACACTCTATTTATCTATATCTTTTTGAAATGTCACACTAAGTAAACAATCCTCAATATTAACAGGTATCAGCTTCCCATATAGGGATGTAAACAGGTTGTTGCTCTTAAATAGCAAGTTGTTTGTGTGTCTTTTTGCTGTTTACCTTTCTATGTGAATCTTGAGTCCTGTATTTGGAGATTGAATTTTCCATTGAGCTCCTGCTTTTTCATCAGGAAGGTCTAGAAATCCCTTATTTTATTGAATGACCATCTCCTTGCCTGAAAGATTATGCTCAGTTTCACTGGATAGCTGATCCTTGGTTGTAGCCTGAGCTCCTTTGCCCTAGGAAATATTATATTCCTGTCCGTCTCATCTTTCAATGTAGAAGCTGCTAGTTCCTGTGTGATTCTGACTGTAGTTCCACAATATTTGAATTGTTTCTTTCTGGCTGCCTGCTGTATTTTTTCCTTTTCCTCATAGTTCTGGAATTTGGCTGCAACATTTCTTGGAGTTTTCAATTTGGGATCTCTCTTTTTTTAAAAATTAACTTTTGTTTATTTTTAGTTTACATCATTCATTTCTACGAGATTTAGAGTTACAAATTTTCTCCTCGTCTTTTCCCTGCCCACCACCCCAAAACAGTGATTGCACTATATATCCCCTCCCCCAATCTGCTTTCTCCTATGTCCTCCCCCATCACCCCTCTGACTTTCTGGTAGGGCAAGATGGATCTCCCTACCCCAGTGCCTGTATATCTTATTACCCAGTTGCATGTAAATAATAATAATAATTATTATTATATATATACACATATATATTTATATTTTTTAACATTTGATTTTAGAACTTTAAATTCTAGATTCCTTCCCTTCCTCCCTCGTCACCCACACCCACTGGAAGGACAAGCAATTTAATACAGGCCATACATGTGTGATTACACAGAACATCTCCACAATGGACATATTGTGGAAGAATGATTATATTTCCCTCCTTCCTATCCCACCACTCCACTTGTTCTATTCTCTACTTTGTCCCTGTCCCTTTACAAAAGTGTGTGCTTCTAATAACCCTCCCTCACAACCTGCCCTCCCCTCCATCATCCCCCCCTCTCATCCCCTTTTCCCCATACTCTCCTGTAGGGCAAGATACCCAATTTAGAGTGTATGTCATTCATTCCCTAAGCCAAATTCAATTAGATTAATGTTGATCCATTAAATTTGGGATCTCTTTAAGGAGATGTATGGTGTATTCTTTCAATAACTATTTTATCCTCTGGTTCTAGGACCTCAGGGCAGTTTTCCATGATAATTTCTTGGAAGATGTTATCCAGGTTCCTTTCTTCATCATGACTTTCCTTTAGACCAATAATTCTTATATTGTCTCTCCTGGATCTGTCCTAAAGGTCAGTTATTTTTCCATTGAAATATTTTACCTCTTTTTCTAATTTTTCATTCTTGAGGTTTTGTTTGACTGATTCTTTATGTGTCACAGAGTCATTAGCTTCTATTAGGTTGATTCTGATTTTTAGAGAATTATTTTCCTCAGCTAAGTTTTGGAGTTCCTTTTCCAAATGTTCAGATTAATTTTTAGGGATTTATTTTCTCAAGTTAGATTTCGATCCTCTTTTTTTTTTTTTCCATTTCACACATTTTACTTTTTAAGGAGCTACTTTCTTCACTGCACTGTTTTTTCTATTTTCACAATTGTAATTTTTAAAAAATTGGTCATTTTATCTTCTACCTCTCTAATCTGTTTTTAAAGCCCTTCCTGAGCTCTTCCAAGAATGCTTTATGGGCTTGAGATCAGTTCATATTCCTTTTAGCGGCTTCAGCTGTAGGTGTAGAGTCAATGCTGTCTCCTTCTGAATTTGATTCTTCACTCTGTCAATAGTAGGATTCTAGAGTCTTTGTCTTTGAATCTGTTCTTCCCCATTTTGAGGTACAACCTTAGCCATGCACTTCCTCTAGTACTCCCAAGGCTTTACTTGGTTCCACTATGTTAGGATTTTACTCTGGGCCAATGATTTTTGGGTCTTCAGGATCAGATCAGGGGATCAGAGCAGCTGGGGTTGATGACACTATCCTGGTCCTTGGAAGTTCAGGTAGGTGATTTCTAAATTTCCAAGCTGTGTTTTGATAGTCTCAGGAGTAGCTGCTGTCTCTGCTGTGGGCCCTATGTTTGTCTCTTACCTAGCTCTGACAGAGTCCCCAGTCCTGTGGTGATAGGCCTGGGAATGGCCCCTGCGGTTGGTGGATCAGCTTTCCCCAGTGTCCGCTTGTTGTGGGCTGTGTCCTCCTTATTGTGGGCCATGTCTGCCTCATTGTGTGCTGCCTCTAAATATGGTTTTAAATGGTCACTTTCATAAGATTTTGAGTTTCACATTTTTGCTTTTCCCCTTGCTCCCCAAGGTGACATGTAATCTGATACAGGTTATACATGTAGAATCATATTAGACATATTTCTTCATTAGTCATTTAGAGAGTTGTCTAGAAAATTCAGACTACCACAGAATGCAGTAATTTGTCTCAGAGGCTTGACTTAAATCCAGGCTCTCCTGATTCTGAGATTGACTTTCTGTCTACCCTTTAATGCATATTCTCTTTATCCCTGCTTGTGTTTTAAATTATTTTGGAACAAATTGTTAAAATTTCAGTGTAAGAATTTATAACTAACAATTCAGCAAGTGTCAAAAATTAGAGGTTGATTTATTGCTTCATGGATTGTACAGACCAGTGGTGGGGAACCTCCAGTCTCAAGGCCTTATATGACCCTCTAGGACCTCAATTGTAGCCCTTTGACTGAATCTAAAATTCATAGGACAAATCTCCTTAATAAAAGGATTTGTTTTGTAAAATTTGGAGTCAATCCAATGGCTACATTCAAGGTTCCTCCCTCCTGGTCTACACTTAAGAAAATGGTGGAGAAAATTTTAAGTAATCCAGATTGAGCTGAAAAGTATATGGGTTACTTGTATTTTCTGGATAGGGGGTTGTTATATATCTACTAGCATGGCACAGACTTTACTCTTATTCAGTAGGCCAGTGCTTCTTATTTTTTAATATTTATGTTTTTATAATATTCTGTTTTTCCTGAAATACATGTTAAAATAACTTTTTAAATATATTTTTAAAAAGTTTTGAATTACAAATTTTATCCTTTCCTTCAGAAGGTATGCGATTCTATGTAGGTTATATTGGTGCATTCTTGTATAACATTTCCATATTTGTCATTTTGCACAAGAAGTCTCCCAAAAAAGGAATCAGGAGAAGGAAGGAAGGAAGTGACATTAGCATGCTTAAGTCTATAGTTCGTCAAAATCAGTTCTTTTTCTGGAAGTATAAGGCTTGTTTCATCATGTATCTTTTGTGATTGTCTTAGAACATTGTATTGTTATATTTAGCTAAATCATTCAGTTTTTCATTATACAGTAGGGCTGTTACTATATACAATGTTCTGGTTCTGCTCATTTCACTTTGTATCTGTTCATATACGTCTTTACAAGTTTTTCTGAAATCATCCTGCTCATAATTTCTTACAGCACAATTCCATTACAATTATATACCACAGTTTGTTTAGCCATTCCCCAATTGATCAGCGTCCTTTTGGTTTCTTATTCTCTGTCACCACAAAACAAGCTGCTAGAAATATACCAACACTGCCTTTCAAAAAAGCTGCAGATTTTATATCTACTTGTAGATTTCCAAATTTGCCTAGCAACAAGGACAATGATACAACAGGAAGTGAGTAGAACTCGGAAAACAATATGCATAGTAATAACAAAACCGAAGATCATCAGATCAACAGAAGCACTATTGAGTCACAATAACCACATTTATCTACAAGATGGAAAATGTGCTCTTTCCTGGTATGGATTAGGGGTTACTGTTGTGGAACACTACATATGCTCTCAGACTTGCTTAATGTGTCATTTGGTTAATATTATCATACCTTTACTGTGAAATGATGTTTTAGAAACCTTATAGTTAACTGGAGTCCAGAGGAGAGACTCATGCTATGTCACACAAAGTTAGTAGTGTGTGCACCCCAAAAACTGTGTACAATAGACATCCTTACCCAAATAATACTCAGAGGTTTCTCAAGGTAGGAAGCAGAAAAGAATGGTTTATTTCTATCTCAAGAAACGGCCACCCTCCTGACAAATGGTCAGAGAGGGGAAGTAATTTACAAAAGGAAATGGTGAAATTATAAAGCCCTAATGCAGAATTCTCCCCCACCCCCCTTCTGGCCCTTTTCTTCCATTGGCTGGAAGTTAGATGTACAATCTAAGTGTGGCAATCTACCTCAAGTACCAGAACAAGGAAACAGTAGACCATCCAAAGTACATTTGAGAAAGCACTTCTGTCCTTATTTGGCATATCTTATGCTGAGGTGTCACTGAGGAGAGGGGTGACTCCCTACTCTGAGTTTTGAGTCCTTGTAAATCATGTGATGTCCAGGGAAGGGAAACTTGGGCCTGTTTCCCATGAAAAGCCTTACTAGATTTTAGCATATAGTCTGAGAAGTTTTCACTTCTTTCACTCAATCCCTCCTCTCATTTTCACTTTCTGAAAACTTCTCACACCATTGCTGATAAGCCCCTTCTACAATCTCATCTTCCTCAGTTTCTAGACCCTCAAGGCTAGGCCTGTCCTCTTGGTCAATTGGGGTTCACCCTTGTCCTTTTAGTCACAATCAATTGTACAGGCCCCTCAGCTGTCCCTTCTAGACTTATGATTTTGCACCAAGTGTTCTGGACTATTCCTGTAATCAAAACTGTTTTCGGTATTCTCTTTGAGTACTCAGGGAATGGGGGCTAGCTGGACAAAGGGTATACTGACCAGGAGCGGAGCTAAGGTAAATCTCATGGCATTATGCTCTTATTATAAGTAAAAGAATTATGCAAAAGGGGTAGAGACACAAACAAGGATTCCAGCCACTAGTATAGTTATAAGCAGAAAAGGAATTACTATAGGTAAGGGTTCAGGGCTCATGAGCTCAGCCTGTAGGCAGTGGCCTTCGCTGAAGGCACAACTTCAATTACCCTGAATCTTCTGGACCAATAGTCCATTCAGTAGCAAGATTCATGGGTCCCTTTACCCGAGTATGGTATCTTTAGTCCAGACTGCCATATCTGAAGTCAACAGAATCTGGAAAGTCGTTCCCAAGATCGGGTAACCTTTCCTCTTTCCACACCCGGATCAATACCCAATCTCCAGGCTGGTATTGATGCATTGGGACCCCAGTGGCAGAGTTTGAGCTTGGATCAAGCCTTTGTTCTGTAAAGCAAGGAGATGTTTTACCAAAGCATGTACATAATTTCTAAGAAATTTGCCTTTGTATCATATTGGATTTATATTATATTATATTATATCATATCATATCATATTATATTATTGGATACCAGTTTTTTTTTGGGGGGGGTGGTTTTTTTTTTCATTTCAACCAGGATATGGATGTCCAGACAAAAGTTGATAAGGAGATAGTCCGATGTTTCTCCTATGATTAGTTCTAATCCTGACAAGGGCTAGCAGGAGGCACTTAGTCCAAGGTAGTTGGGTTGCAATTGTCAATTTTGCCTGGAAAATTCATCACGTGGTAGTGAATTTCTAGCCAACTAGTGAACTTTAATTTATTTGTATTGGGGTTGTTAGAGAGAAGGCCAAGATAAAATTTTGCCAAAATTATTAACCAAAATAATGGGAAAGGATGAGATAGAGAGAGAGAGAAGTGGAGGGGAGAAAGCCCAGAGGGAGGGCAGTGCTGTGACTAACCTTCATAGCACCCAGTAATTGTGGTATCTGCCTTACTCTGGGGAGGGTTTGTATTGTAATAAGAGTCAGAATGCTTAAGCCTGGGTTAAGCCTGGGGCAGTGTTCTGTTTCTAGATGATGAATTTAAAAAGGGTTGAGGCAGGAATGATGAAAAGCACAGAACTAAGAAGACTGGCACTCCCATCCTAAACCACCCTCATGCCCAGCCTTTGGTGGTTTTATCTAGGGAGGAAGCAGATTTGAAATTTCACATAGCATGGATTACAGCAACACACAGTCACAATGGTGAGGTCCTCCCTGTACATGATTTGGTCAATACTGAAGCAGGTAACAAGCTGGTAGCATTACTTATGGATTTCATGTGAGACTCTTGACATACTATGATGAAGTAAATTGCATTTTTATTTAAATCAACCAGTAAATGGATATGAAAACTCAATGTTTAGGCATAATTAAGTTGAGATGGTCTTTCAGGGAATTCTTTAGGGAGACATGAAGCAGATTGGGGAGTGGAGTTTCATTTTGGCCTATTCCATCCCCCAATATAATGAAGGTGTACCTTTTGAACAATAGTAATGCAGATGAAAGTGTGTTTACACAGATGAGCAGTGGGATTTAGGTGAATCTAGGGTTCAGCCTTTCCTGAATAGGTAGCATACAATGTACCTTTGGTGCCTGATTACCGTAGTCTTTTATCACAAAAATCTGTTGCAGGAAGAATGGAGATATGAAGCCAAGTCAATTTTACCTCTTGAATCTGGTACCTACTTACTGGTACCCTGCAGGTGTACAGTCTGCTGAAGATTTCACCTTTGGATGCCCCAAAGAGGAACTTTTATACCAAAGGGGGAGGTTTTGAAGCACACTAAAAGCTTTCCCCCAACACTTTCACGTTTTTCATCATTTTTCTTCCCACATTTGGTAACTGGAGATGTTTGTGGTATTTAATGCATGCCTTGCTCCTTCTCAGCCTGCCCTATACTTTCAGTGAAACTATAAACCTGTGGCTTTGAATTTGCTAGACTGTGATTTCACTGTAGGTTCTATCAAAAGCAAGAGGAAAATGCATGAAATAATAGAAGGGACATTACAGGAAATCACCACACAACAGCTTTCCAGTTCTCTAGGTGCTTTCATCTGAGAATAGGAGCTGTAGAACAATGAATTTCTAAAACAGGGTCTGCAGTAAATAATTATCTTCAGCTCACAGACCTCAGAAAGAAAATGAGTCATTGGATAAACAGTGAGTAAAAGCTAGGAATCCTGCTTGCTAATCTCCTATTGTTAGTAAATTTAGTTACCTTTATTATACCTACTCTTTTCGTGCTTGTGAATATTATATAGATATTCTGAATATTATCCTCAATGTTATTTTTATACTGGTCTTATATGATGATGATGCAGGAAGTGGTGATGTGACTATGCTACTATAAAGAATTTGAATGCAAAGCAGTTGTTCCTACTGGAGAAGGGCTGGTAGGATTTTACATTCCTTTCCTTAAAAACTTCAGCTACTCTTCTAAAGGCATATTATACCTTACCTATAAAAGTTCTCGGTTTAAGATCTACTTTCTAGGGATAAATGAACTGTTTTGGAGTTTAACTATATTATATTACTCAACTAAATTTTAGGTTAATTTGTTCCCAATGGTATTTTCAGCCATTCATTTTTTAAGAAATTGATTCAGATTAGTATGTTGGTTTTAGCTTTACTCCAGAGGCTATCTGAGCTGTTATAATTTTTAATACATAATTACAGAGTTTGATGGGGTTCAAAATAGAATTTTTAGTTCTGAGCTGTGAATATGAAAACTTTCTGGAACATTTCTTCTGTATTATTTTGTTTACATTTTTATGCAGTTGTCCTCTTTTCATGAATATTTCAAACTATGGATTCAAGAAGAGCTACCTGGGAGAGTACCATAGAATTTTCTAGTGTGGACTTGCTCTGTGACCAATACAAGTGAACTTTTAGTAAACTTCAATTATTTTTGGCTGAATAGAATTCATTTGGCAGGACCAGATCAAGAATGAACCTGTGCTGACGGCAACGACAGCTGCATTCCAGGAGACCCTAACAGCAATAGTGGCTGCGCTCAGAGAGGCCCAGAGGAGACCTGCTGATCCACCAAGCACAAGGGCCATTCCAAGACCTATCACCACAGGGCAGGGATCAAACTGAGTGGGGTAAGAGACAATGGCAGGGCCTGTGGCAGGGGCAGCAGCTACTCGTGGGACTACTCATCCAGAGTCTGGATATTTAAAAAAACAAACAAATCCTACCTGAATTTCTAGAGACCAGGATGGCAGAGTGAACCCCAGCTGCTCCAATCTCCCCCTACCCCTGAAAACACAGAAATTATTGCCCCAGAGATAAACTTTAAGCAGCAAAGGCTTAAGAACCCTAGGGGAAGGGTGTGGCTAAGGTCCTGCCTCAAAATGAGAAGAAAGCAGGCTACAAAGACAAAGACTGTGGAATTCTATTACTGTGAGAGGGAGAAACCAAACTCAGAAGGAAATAGTATTGACTCCACACCCACAGCTGAAACCTTAACAGGGATTATGACCTGGTCTCAGGCACAGAAAGCATTCCTAGATGAGCTCAAAAAGAACTTTGAAATCTGGGTTAGAGAGATAGAAGACAAAATCAACACTTCTTGTAAAAACAAAAATGTGAAATTAGAAAAACATTACAATGAAGTAAATAGATCCTTAAAAAGTAAAATGTATGAACTAAAAATGAAATCTGAACATATGGAAAAGGAACTCCAAAAACTAACTGAGGAGAATAATTTGCTAAAAATTAGAATCAACCAAATTGAAGCTAATGGCTCTATGAGGAACCAAGAATCAGTCAAACAAAACATCAAGACTGAAAAATTAGACAAAGAGGTAAAATATCTCAATGGAAAAATAACTGACCTGGAAAACAGATCCAGGGGAGATAATCTGAGAATTATTGGTCTATAAGAAAATCATGATGAAAAAATGAATCTGGACGACATCCTCCAAAAGCTCATCAAGGAAAACTGCCCTGACATCCTAGAACCAGAAAATAAAACAGAAATTGAGAGAATCCACCTCCTGAAAGAGATCCCAAATTGAAAAGTCCTTGAAATGTTGTGACCAAACTCCAGAATTATCAGGTAAAGGAGAAAATACTACAAGCAGCCAGAAAAAAAAAATTAGATATTGCAGAACCACAATTCTGTGGTTTGCACAGCGAGGATCACATAGGATCTGACAGCTTCAATGTTGAAAGATCGGAGGAATATGGAATATGGAATATGATTTTTTGCAAGGCAAAAGAGCTCAGCTTACAACCAAGGATCATCTACCCAGTGAGACTGAGTATAATCTACCAGGCAAGGAGATGGTCATTCAGTGACATAACAGAATTCTAGACCTTCCTGATGAAAAAGCCAGAGCTCAATGGAAAATTCAACCTCCAATTACAAGACTCAAGAAAGATATAGAAAGGTAAATAAGGAAAAAACAAACACACAGAGAACTTGCTATTTAATAAGAGCAAACTGTTTACATGCCTATATGGGAAGCTGATACCTGGTAATATTGTGAATTCTGTACCTACTGTGACATCTGAAAGGTATATAGATAAATAGAGGGGGTGGTTATAAATTATACAAAATGATCATAAAAAACCTTATTAAGGGATTGCAGTGGAAGAAAAGGAAAGAATGAAGCAGAAAATGGTAAATTATGCCACACAAAGAGGCACGAAAACATTATACTAGAGGGAAAGAAGGAAGGGAGGTGAGCATTATATGAGCTTTTCCCACATTGGCTCTGGTGCAAGGAGGGAATAACAATCAGTTAAGTATAGGACTCTATCAAGAAGAGACATACAACTTATCATAATATTGGGAAAGAGGGGAGGGAGAGGAACATTGCATGATATCTATTCTTTTTTTTTTTTTAATTTCCTCCCTCATCACCCACCCCCACTGGAAGGACAAGCAATTAAATACAGGCTGTACATGTGTAATTACATATAAGCTCTCCATAGTGGGCATATTGTGAGAGACTGATTATATGTCCCTCCTCCCTATCCTGCCCCTCCTTGTTCTATTCTCTACCCTGTCCCTGTCCCTGTTCCTTTACAGAAGTGTGTACTTCCACCAAGTTTCCCCCCCCATGCTGCCCTCCCCTCCATCATCCCACCTCTCATCCCCATCCCCCCTACTCTCCTGTGTGGCAAGATATCCGGTTTAGAGTTTATGTCATTCTTTCCCTAAGCCAAGTTCAATGAGAGTAAGGTTGACCTTTTCCCTTTTGCCTTCCCGTTCTTCCCCTCCATTGTAACAATTATCCTTTGCCTCTTCTATGAGATGATTGACCCCCTTCTGTCTCTCCCTGTCTCCTCTCATTCTAATCCTCTCTCACCTCAGCATTTCACCTTTTAGAGTATTGTCCCTTCCTATTCAATTGATCTTGTGCCCTCTATGTATTCATATATACACATACTCAGATATGTGTTTGTATGCATATATAAACAGTCCTATATAGACATGTGTGTATGTATATGTATATATACATTTGTATTCCCTTCACCTATCCTTATACTGAGAAAAGTCTCATAAGTTACAATTATCACTTTTATGTAGTGGACCAGACTTTCATGCTCCCCTTCTTCTATGAGGCAGATATACAGACAAATTATAATCTTGTTGGGTGGATGCTTTCTTTGGATCTTGAAATATTCTAGAAATTTGAGGGATTATCTAGTCTTGTGACTCCCTGTTTGTTTGTGCCTCCGGACATGGTCCTAGGATAAAATTTTAATAAATGATTAGCCTTCGGCTGGGGCAGGAGTGATAGATTCCAAGAATGGACCGTTCATTCCAGGAATTCCTGCTATAGGGAATATAAGCCTTATGATTTTCTTGTATCTTTGGCTCTGTATGAAATGGCTCTGTAATAAACAGACTATCGAATACATCCCCGTCTCTCTCTCTCTCTCTCTGTTTATTCAGCTGGTTGCTAGGCCACATTTCTGTGCTGGTCACAGCACTTTTCCATGTTGGCATGTGAATAGTTCACCTTTGATAAGTTCCTTATGATTTCTTTTCCATGTTTACCTTTTCATGCTTCTTGTATTTGAGTGTCAAACTTTCTTTTCAGTTGTGGTTTTTTTCAGCAAGAATGTTTGAAAGTCCTCCACCTCACTGAATGACCATATTTTCCCCTGGAACACTCTACTCAATTTTGCTTGGTAGGTGATTCTTGGTTTTAATCCTAGCTCCCTTGATGTCTGTAATATCATCTTCCAGGCCCTTTGATCCCTTAACGTAGAAGCTGCTAGAACCTGGGTTAACTTAATTGTGTTTCCTCAGTATTCAAATTGTTTCTTTTTGGCAGCTTGTAATATTTTCTCCTTGATCTGGGGACTTCGGAACATGGCTATAATATTCCTAGGAGTTTTCTTTTGGGGATCTTTTTCAAGAGGCGATTGGTGAATTCTTTCAAGTTCTATTTTGCCCTCTAAAATGTCAGGGCAATTTTCCTTGAGAATTTCTTGAAGGATGCTTTCTAAGTTCTTTTTTTGATCATGGCTTTCCAATAATTTTTAAATCATCTCTCCTGGATCTATTTTCCAGGTCAGTGGCTTTTTCAAGGAGATATTTCACATTGCCTTCTATTTTTTCATTTGTTTGGATCTGTTTGATAGTGTCTTGATTTCTCATAAAGTAATTGGCTTCCACTTGCTCCACTCTAATTCTGAAGGAATTATTCTCTTCAGAAAGCTTTTGAGATTCTTTTTC
>CM053589.1:77882809-77908867 GCA_028646515.1 Pseudochirops corinnae
CTGACTTTAGTGGGAAGTATGTTTGTGTGCGTTTTGGAGTTCTAGGATTGGTTTAGAGTCCTATTTTATGGGTATTTTGGGGTGGCTATGTGAGAGCTGCAATATGTTGCTGCTGCTACGCTGCCATCTTGGCTCCACCCCCCCTCCCATGCTTTTTAACATGATGCTTTTGGTAATGCTGTCAGATGGTTTCGATGAGGACAAGAACAATATCAAGATCATCTTGATACCTGATAAAAGGTCACTTATGGTAAATCATTCAACTTGAAAAGACTACAAGTCAAGACTAAAGTAGAGGAAGACTTGTGTGACTTTTTGTTCAAGAGGCTGAGATGCAACTGAGTATAGATCAACTCTCTGCTGCTTGTGCTAATTTTGACCAGACAACACCAAGAAAACAAATTTTCTACCAGCAAGCACTTCACTATTCATATGTGGAACCATTGGCCATTGCTAAGTAGAGCAATTTTGAATGCTGTAGTTAAATTCACTTACCTTGGCAGTATGCTTTCCAGGGATGTACACAGAAATGATAAGGTCAATGCACACATTGCCAGAGGTAGCTCAGTGTTTGGGAGGTTCTGAAGGAAACTATGGGAGAGAAGAGGTATCTATCAGACTGCCTACCAAACTGAAAGTCAGTAGAGCTATTGTGCTGACCTTACTGTTGTATGCCTGTGAAACCTGGACAGTATACCAGTGCTATGCTAAGAAACTGAATCACTTCCATTTGAATTGTCTTAGGAAGATTTTGAATATCACCTGGCACAGAGGTTGGGAACCTGTGGCCTCGAGGTCACATGTGACCCTCTAGGTCCTTGGATGTAGCCTTTTGACTGAGTCCAAGTTTTATAGAACAAATCCTTTTATTAAGGGGATTTTTCCTGTGAAGTTTGGATTCAGTCAAAGACCTGTACTTGCGGACTTAGAGGGCCACATGTGGCCTAGAGATCGCAGGCTCCCCACTCCTGAGCAAGATAAGGTACTGGACGCTGTGGTCCATCCAAACCCTACTGCAGAGAGTGCAATTCCAATGAGATGGCCACTTTGTTTGAATGCCAGATGTATGTTTGCCTGAAAGACTCTTTCATGGAGAACTCACTCAAGGTAAGCACTCACACGGAGGTCAGAATCAGAGATACAAGGACAGTTTCAAGGTCTCTCTGAAGAACTTTGGAATCAATTGTGAAACATGGGAGATACAGGCCCAGGACCACCCAGCATGGAGTGTCTGCATTAAAGAAACGTAATGTGAGGGGCACGTAGGTGGCGCAGTGAGTAGAGCACTGGCTCTGGAGTCAGGAGGACCTGAGTTCAAATCTGCCCTCAGACACTTAACACTTACTAGCCGTGTGACTTTGGGCAAGTCAGTTAACCCCAATTACCCTGCCTTCCTCCCTCCAGAAAGCAAAAAAAAAAAAAAAAAAAAGGTGCTGTGCTCTATGAGCAAAGCCAACTTGCAACAGCTCAAAAGAACCATGAGATGTGCAAATTTAGAGACATCTCCACTCCAAAGGTTTATTTGTGCCTGAGTTGTGGTAGAGCCTTCAAACCTCATGTTGGTCTGATTAACCACAGCTGTATACACTGTACATTGACCCTAACATAGTGATGTCATTTTAGTCCTCTTCAGTTACAAAAGACAACAACCAACCATTTAACTACCTCAATACCTTTTGAAGACATTAAGGTCCTGAGGGGACATTTGTTTCTTCTTCCCCTTTTTAAACTTTTTTTTTTTTTAGTATTTGTCAATTTCTTTTATTTTTATTTTAAAATTTTTGACATTAAACAATTTTTGACATTTTTTTTTCAAATTTTATGTTCCTAATTCTCTTCGTCCCTTCCTCCTTCCCTACTCAAGATGGCAAGGAATTTGACATGGATAATACATGTCCAGTCATGTAAAAATTATTTCCATATTAGCTATGTTGTAAAATAAAAAAAACAAGTTTTTTTTTAAAGTAGGCTTTGATCTGCATCCATACTCCATCAGTTCTTTCTCTGGAGGTTTCTCCAGTTTTTACAATATTAGCACTGCATCACCAGGAGCAACTTCTATCTGCTCAGGTAAATGTATGTTTCTAGGTTTCTCTTAACTCTTATGTTGGCATTTCAAAGTTCTTACTTATACTCGGCTTTTCAGGGTAAATTATTATTTGCTGTAAGCCCATATCTTTTGCCTTTTAGAATACTGTATTACTAGCTCTTCTTTATAATAGAAGTTGTTGCCAGTTCTGGTATCATTCTGACTTTGGTATCTTAACACTTTTCTGGATGTTTGTAGTATTTTTTTCCTTTGACATAGGATCCCTGAATTTTGACTTTGACGTTGCTGGGGACTTTTCTTTTAAGAATTCTTTCCAGGAGGTGACCAGTAGATTCTTTCTGTCTTAATTTTGTTGTCTTGTTCTCATGGATTGGAGCAGTTTTCATCTATATTTTCTAGAAACAATGTATTCAGGCTGCTTTTTAAAATCATGCTTTTCATAGAGTCCTGTGATTCTTAAATTTTCTCTTTTTTACTGATTTTCTAAGTCAATTGTTTTTGATATCATATAGCATACATTTCCCTCTATTTTTTCAGTCATTAAACTTGTTCTATTATCTTTTGCTACCTCACAGAGTCATCGGTTTCTGTTTGCTATCCTATTTATTAGGGAGTCTGCTACTTGGGCAAAGTTTACCATTTTTTTCTTTTAAGTGATTTAATATCCTAATTCCTTCTACTTCTATTTATTTCTTTTATCTCTTGCTTCATTTCTTCTAGGTAATTCACGTAGTTTTGGTAGAAAATCCATTGTTTCCTTTGAGTCTCTACTTGTAATTGTGTTAGTTATTTTCTGCTTTGGAGGAAAATCACTAGATATACAATGATGTTTTAAATATTGATCACTGTCTTCTTGAGTTTAGTTCCTAAAGTGGATCTTGTTGCCAGGACTAGGCTTGACCCTCCGCTCTGCTTTTGGGTAGGATGAATGGCCATAGCTGACCATTCTCTCAGTCCCCGTGGTTCTTACACTCATCTCTACCTCCTGGTCTTGGGCCTTACTGCATCTTTATGGCTGGCAGTGTTAGATCTTCAGGGCCTTCTCTGATGTCTTAGGACAGAGTGTTATGGACTTAGGAGGGAGGCCCTAGGTACATAGGCTATGGGCATCGCCATGAAGCACTGGTTGTTGCATCTTCCTGAAGTTTCTAAGGTCATCACTGTGGTTTTCTGACGCTTCTAAGGCTTTCTCAGTGAGCCCTTAGCCTTTGCTGCCCTTCCCTACAAGGAGCCCTGCTGGTTACTGGTATCTTTGGCCTTTCTCTATGCTTGCTGGGAAGCTTCCAATTTATTTGCCTGTGTTGGCAATGGTTTTGCTGGAAGTCCCCTTTCCTATTGCCCCATGGGCTTCTGGCTGACTTTTTGCATAGTTCTGGGGGTGGAAAAAGTAACTTATTATAGTTTCTCATTGGATTTCTTGTTAATTATTCAGTTGGTATGAATTTTAGGTTTTTATCTGAGCAAGTATAGAGAACTGAGTAGTTCTCTTCTGTTAAATTCACTCCCCTTCTGTGTTCTGCCTAACAGTGAATATTGTTTAGGTTTCTTCAGGACTGGAGTAGAAAGAGCAAGTATAGTCTTATAACCCCAAACACAGGAGAGGAGTAGTAAGCATTTGAGTCAGACGCTGTAGGGGAGGGTTTCTCCAGAACAGGATGTGAATAGCACTATTTTACTCTTAGCACTATTTTGATCCTTTTTTTCCCCATTTGTTCTCTCCAAATTTCTGAGACGAACATAGCTAAATGCACCATGCTAATTAACCAAGTATTTCGTTCTGATGGCTGATATGTTGTGGCAAAGGGCTAAGGATGGGAGGGTGGGAAAGGGAGGTAACAGAAAAAATGGTCTCTTCAAAAAGATAGCAAAGAGTAGTTTCTCTTAAAGCTGGAAATGTAGCATATAGGACAGCTGCATGTGGCAGGGAAGTGGCAGAGGAGGGGGAGGGAACCCACCTGGGTTCTTCAAAGGTGCCTGTATCTAGCTTTAGACAGCACAATGTTATTTCTCATATTGGCCACTGGAGGGTAGTATGACCACATTTATCTATCTCAGCCCTCTAGGTAGCAGGAGTGACAGCCTTAGCGGTATGCAGACAGAACAGATGAAAACCAGTTGGGGCCATGTTCTAACAAGGAGCCCAAAGAGGGGCTCCTTGAGCTAGGGACATTCTTGCAACCTCCTAATCGCTGATCATACTTCTCAACAATCCTTGTGAGCTATAGGAAATAAAAAGTTTGGTTTCAATACCCCTTTGTACTATCAAAATTGTTCCACAGTCTTTGGGGCAAAAGCAAATTTATCCTCTTTTGTTTATTCCCTGTAATAGTAGGGAATTGGACTGGGAAGTTTCCGTACCTTTTTCCTATTTGATTCGTTTGTGAATCCAGTCTAAGAAAATCCTTCGTGCCTGTTAGCTAGTAGGTCTGTCAGGCCTGAGATATGTCCCTGTAGAAAGCAGGGCAGGGTACCAAGTTGGGAGGTAAAGCCTTGACTGTTTCCCCAGAGTCAAAGGGTGGCCCTAAACTCGTGATCCCTTTAAAAATGAGAAAACAATTTCACCATCTTTTATGTGGCCAGGTTTTAACTCAATCTTCATCTCACCAAGGACTTTTGTTCAGGTAATCAAATATCCTGCAAGATGAAAATATTTGTTTTCTTCCTTCTTCTTCCTTTCTTTTTTCCTTCCTTCCTTCCTTTAACTCCTTCTTACTTCCTAGGGTCACAAAAAAGTCTCACAAACACTGTCACTCCAACAATAAACTTTGTTCACCCACAACAAACCTTCTTGAATTTAGGATGTGAAAAAGAAATATAGTGGGAATGAATGATCTCTAAAAACAGAAAAGTCTTAGAAATTAGACAGGATTCCCTTGCAAATGAATTCAGTTCATTTTAATTTGATTGTTTTCTTGTATAATACCCTCTCTGAGCTTACTCAACACACTTGCTCTTCTGTTTGCCATTTGGGATCCCCAGGTGGGTGCTATTACTCCCCTCAGAGTTCTAGGGGTTAATACTATAGATCCTGAGCCCCTACCAGTGTGCTCACGGTTGTCAATCAGCCAGCCAGCCATTCATCCTCTATTACCTTTTTTTTTTAAAGAAGATTTATTAAGATGGTAGAAAATACTACTCCCAAACTGAGGGTCCACAGTCCTCTCACACATACAGTGTTTCTGAGCAGAGTGGGCTCCAAATTAAGGTCCAATGGTAGTTAAACATACATATAGAGACCATATGGGTACCAACTGCCTCCTACATAGGGTACCTACTACCTCTTGGCCTTAGATATTCTTTTCTGCCTTAATGGAGTCTTCATGAAATTTTCCTTGGGTGTAGCGCTTATCTAGGCAGGCCATTGGTATTGGGTTGAGCTGTTCTGGTACCCTCTTCCCTACCCCACCCCCTCCATCTACCTGGGTGCTAGGGAAGAAGTCTGGCTTTTGTGCTGGCTCTTTTTCAGTCTTGGCTGCTATGGGGTTAGGACACTCAACTACTACCTTTCAGAGTCCCTGCCAGGGCATATTCAACTCCAGGTTGATAGTCACCTCATTACTCCTATGATTACTACTACGACCTCTGGTGGATGCTACTACAATTCTGGTTGCTGATGGGACCTGTGATAGAACCTCTGGATCTTCCAAACTCACAAAGTCGCTTCCTAGACACATTAACTTTGAAGTACTCATTTCATCTAATATTAGAAGAGAATAAATACAAAGAAAAAGAGATAGCAGTGTGCTCACAGCTGCCACTGGCTGGCTGAAGGGGATGCCAGGCAGTCACCTTTCTCCCCAACCAGATCTCAGACCATTTCAGAGCAATCCTGCCTCTTTGAAACTGCAAAGAAAAGAAGACGGAGAAGAGCAAGTTGTACCTTTTATATGTACACTCAGTTGTAGCTCCATAATTCTTGAATCAATCATTTCCTCTGACTCTACAACCATTTAGAAGACTTTTCTCATCATTTTCTAGCAATCCCTGAGTTGCCCATTGTAGAAAAGTGGCTCCCAAAAGTTTTCATGCGGTTTGATTGAAAGCAGGTAGAGAGTATCTTGTGAGGGTTTCCCCACACCTCCACTGGGCAATTCCTCCAGAATTTGCCAGATTCTAGAAAATATAAATGAATGCCTGAATTTCAAGGCCCAAGGCTGGGTGTTTTACAAAGTATAGTTCTAGAACCTGAGGTTCTGGAAGCTTACAAGTCAAGATTATATGTCAACATATTATACTCAGCTATGTACCAAGAGATCTGGATAGGCTCTCATACTAGTTTTAAGACTTTGTTGATAGTATTCATTAAATTATTCATTGCATTTAATTAATTCTTCATCTGTAAAATGAGGGAAATGGAGTAGATTATTTCCAAAATCCTTTTCCAGCTCTAACCTGTGATTTTGACCTCCTGTTTGCTGCATTTGGGTTACCATGAAAGCAGTCTCAGTGGGGCCCTACCTCTCCAGGTGCCACTACATTTCTTAGTTCTCCATCCCCTCTAGGAATGGGGTATTCCAGGTTGTGTTTCTTCTGTTCTCTCAGCATCCATGGGGGTATTATGAATGTCAATTGCTTTAATGTTAATTGATTTAATTATTGATTTCTAGGTTTGTTATAGGCAAATAAACTCATGATGAGTTTGAACCCTGATTAAACAAATATATGTAATAATGTTTTCTTAGACATTATAATAGGATATTTCTTTCTTTTGAGCTTATTGATTTTAGCAGAATGGTATAGGGAACAGTAAACATATTGTACTGGGAGGTAGATGTCAGACCCCTGTTGTCTCCTTGACTGGGGCATGACATAGGCCTGAAATTTTATCTTCCTGTGCCAAAGAGTAAGAATACTTCAAACAAAACAGGATAATATAGGACTGACAGATGAGGAAGACCTGTTCTATCCTAAAAGAGCTTAGGATCTTAATTAAAGTTAATTAAAGACTTTCTGAGGTCCTTATGTTATTGATCAGACTATAAAGTTAGCTTTTGAGATGAATGAAGCAAGGTGCTAAGTTAAGTTGGGGAAAGGAACCCAATTCTTTAAAAAAACTAAAACTAAAAGACAACATTTTCAATTCAATTGAATTCAAGACTGTGGAAAACTCCTTTCAGGCCACACCCCCAGATGATATGGTGAATGCTTATTAAAGAGAAAACAAAGAATTGGCTGGCTTTATTTATGAACTTAAAAATAAATAAATGAACTATAAACAACAAAATCTGAAACCAGCCCCTGAGACCTGGACTTTCACTTCCTTGATGGAAAGCAAAACAGAGCAGCATCCCCCTCCAAATAAAAGTGAAGTTACTAATCAGACCACTTTAGCTGCTGGCCACATCCTGCGTGCTAGCCTCCACACTCTGTTTACAGCTGGTGAGTCCCTCCAGAGCCTTCACCAGCAGCCAGCTTAACCCTTTCCTTACATCACAGGGAAGCTCCAAATTCTGCTATGAGCCTGGGGTGGAGCAGGGGCACTATGATTGGACTCCATCCCTTTACACTCTTCCCATTCCTTTGGAATATCCTTTCCATGTCCAACCATATACCAAATGGTTAGATCTCTCATGATCTGCATTCTAACTTGATTTTCCTCACTATCTTCTTCCTCTCCTGCTTATCCCAAAGTTATCGCAGAAGAGATAAGGTATACCATCACTCCCCCAACTCCCTCTCCTCCGCATCTATAAGGAAAATCAATAGATTCTGAAGCCCATTGTCTACCTTATTCCTCAATCTTTCTCCCTTAGCTTCTGATCTCTCTCAAAAGAACAAAATGGCATGAAATTTTGTTCTCCTTAGTCCAAATCTGTCCCACTTTCCTATTCTTCAGAGCAAGTCAATCAGTTGGTGCAAAGGGAGGGCGTGGGTTTAAATCCTGGGCCTTGCACAAATCACCTCTCTGGGCCTGTTTCCTTATTTGTAAAATAAAGGGGTTGTTTTTGACATCTGGGGCATAGCAAAATTAAATATTTTATCCCTGTCATGGCTAATTAAGAGAGGGTCCTCTATACTTGGGTGTGAGGTCTTTCAGAGCAACTGAGAACTTAGAAGAAATTCTTGCTTATGTGTTGTTTTCATTTTGTTTTTATTGATCTCTTTTGTCATCACATGATCTTCTGAATATCTCTCTATCTCTGTTATCAGCAGTTCAATACGATTAACCATGTCAGTATTGTCAGTAAATCCAACCATGCAATACAATCTGAATGCATGATCCCCCACTACTACAGTGAAAGGACAAAGACACATCTTCTCAACCCTTCTTTAAGGCCCTATCTGCCCATTGTAATTACATAGCATCGTTTCTCTCATTTTTGTTCTTTCCATTTACGTTCTAGTAGTCATATAAGTTTTTCTCTTTCTCTTCTCTAGTAGTTGTATAAGTTTTTTCTCAGTTTCAGTCTGAATCAGTTCATATAACCCTTCCTATGCTGCTCTAAGTTTGTTCTGTTTCTCCTTGCTTATTCTACATTCATATTCCATTGCATTCATGTACTGCAATTTGATTGTTGTTGAGTTGTTTCAGTCCTGTCTGATGCTTTGTGATCCTATTTGGGGTTTTCTTGGTAGAGATACTGGAATGGTTTGCCATTTTCTTTTCCGGCCCATTTTACGGATGAGCAAACAGAGGCAAACAGGGTTGAGTGACTTGCCCAGGATCACACAACTAGCAAGTGTCTGAGGCTAGATTTGAAAGATGAATTTTTGTGACTTCAGGCCCTGTACTCCATCCACTGTACCACCTAGCTGCCCTACAATTTGATTAGTCATTCCATAATCGATAATAATCAACTTTGCTTCTAGTTCTTTTCTACCACAAAAAATGCTAATGCTTATTTTTGTTGCATATTTCTGTCTTTGACTTTATTGGGAGTATATGCCTAGCAGTGAGATCTCTGGAGTCAAAGGGCTTTGATATTTTAGTCACTTTATTTTAGCCTAATTCTAGGCCATTTCACAGCAGCACCAATAATATATTAATGTCCTTCTTTTACCACAAACTCTCCATGGACGTTTTCGTCTGTTTGCCGTATTTGCTAGTTTTTGAGAAGTGAGGTGAAAAACTTCAGCGTTATCTTGATTTGCATTTTTCCTTTTGTTAGCGATTTAAAGCAGTTTTTCATATAGTTCCTACAAGTTTCTGTCATGTATTTAATAAGACCTGAACCTTCTCTGCTGAGCTCTGACTTGCTCAGCTGCAGCTTGTGTAGCCTCTATCCAATGGATTGAGTAGCAACACCTCTACATAGGGAATGAGATTATTATATATTCAACTTATGTTTGTCTAAGAGTCTCTTAGCTTATGACTGTTGGTCAAGAAAAAAAGAGGCTAAAGTACAGAGACGATCAGTCAGTTAATAAACATTTAGTAAGCGTGCCAGGAACTCTGCTGGGCACTAGGGATACAAGGTAAGGTAAAAGACAGTTCCTGCCCTTGAGGAGGTTATAATTTAATGGGGGGGAGGGGAAGATAACTATGTACAATCTATATACAGGACAAATTCAGGGTAACTGGTTAGCATTTTCCTGATACCTCCCTGACACCAGCTCTTGGCTTTGTGGACAGATACACCAAGAAGAGAATAGCCCCATTGAACTGGGAGGCGTTCACCTTTCAGCTGCAGTCTTCAGGAAGGAGCTTTAACCATCAGAGCTCCAAGTCAGAATATGGGCACAGCAACCATATGACCCAGTTGTACAGTCCTGATTTTAGGAAAATAAAGAACATGTTTAATGATGCTTTACAAAACGAATATATTCTATCTGGTCACCTGTTTCTAATTTTTAGTTTGGAAGATGTATGGTTGCCATATAGATGAGGGCAAATCCCTTTTACAGGGACCAAACCAATGTTATTAGTCACTCTTATAGCTTGAACCCAAAGTATCTTAGCTCCTGATTTAATTCAAATATTTATTAAGTACCAACTATGTGCAGGGCCTTAAGTGTTAGGCTTTAGAGATAACAGGGCAAACCCTCTCCTTTCTCCCCACATGTTTAACTTTTGTCTTGATTTCCCCTTGCCCAGATCCTCTTCAACTTCTCATTTCTGTTTTTCATTCAGTTGTTTCAGTCCTGTCTGACTCTTTGTGATCCCATTTAGGGTTTTCTTGGCAAAAATACTGGAGCGTTTTGCCATTTCTTCTCCAGATGAGGAAACTGAGGCAAACAGGGTTAAGTGACTTGCCTAGGGTCACCTAGCTAGTAAGTGTCTGAGGCTGGATTTTGAACTCAGGAAGACAAGTCTTTCTTACTGAAGGTCCAGCACTCTATCCACTGCACTACCTAGCAGCTTTCTGTTTCTCTGTAGCCACCAGTAAAATACCTTCTCCTGTGGCATCCTGCTACCCTTGCAAAAAGTCTCTTCTCCATTCTCTGGGGGCAGGTTGAGAGAGAATTATTACGTGACTGAGCTTGCCACTTTGTTCATTTCCTGGAGCAAGCATGGACTAGTAATAAATGATGCTGCTGAGTAAAAACGAAGTATTTTTTTATGCAACAAGTAAAGTTATCTGATCTCACTGTTGGTAGTATCTTCTATTGGGAAGTCCAAACATCAGTACTAAGGTTGGTTTTGCCCTGGGTCATAGCTGTTTTGTCCCCTAATGCTGGAAGGTCTTCCCAGATATTTTGCTTACAGTAAAATTCAGTTGTTCATTGCTGGGCATGGGGTATTCTGTGGATCTGTCGTAAGTCACAGGTTCACTGAACCACAGAATTAATAGATTTTCAGAATCAGAAGGGATGCAAAGGGTGATTTAATCCTATCTCCTCATTTTACAAGTAAGGAAACAGATCCAGAGAAAAAAGATGACTTACCTGATGTCAAAAAATCATTTTCTCCTATCTCTGGAAATGAGCTGATTGGCCAATTAAATAGTGGTTGCATAGCACCAACACTCAGTGTTTACTTCTTTTAAAATCTATGGCACAAGTCCAGGACCTGTTGTAGAGTCTAAACTTGATCACAGTAAAATTATCATCTCCCCTGTTCTGAATACCCCTAATAGATTGGCTTTTTAAAAAGAAACTGTAAAGTCTTGAGGACAGAGTCTATCTTACAGTGAATGTACACACAGAGTAATTAGTTGAATGAATCAATGAATGTATTTCTCAACTCTCAGAGAAGGAATTTACTCTGTTGCCTCCTCCCAACTTTAATTTCTTTTCTCACCTCTCAAGGTGATCTCTTTAGGAGCTATGTAGTAAAAGATGGTAGTTATCCAAAGTTCAGCCATCTGGCTCCAAAGAAAGTCAGAATCACTAGAAAACATTGTAATGATGCTAGTTGTCTGGGCAATATATTGTCCAGGGAGAAAAGTAACCCCTGACAGAGAATATTTTATCCTTATAAATACAAGGATTCTAGTCAGATGTTTACTGCTAAACTCGTGTATATTTCATGCACAAGTGGGGAATAAAGGCAAGAGAATCAAATGCCAGGGCATCCAAAGTAGTCTTTCTTTGTCCAGTTTTTTTTAAAGGTAATCTTGGCATCTAGCCAGGGGAAAGGGGGAGCATAGCATAGTAAAGACATAGCCTTTATGATTAGTGGATGAGGGTGCAGGGGAAAGAACAATGTAGGAAGTGGAGTCAAGCCTACTCAAGCTATTTTGAGGTTTTGTGGGAAGCAGCTGTGATCTGGAGTTGTGCAAGTGGAATGTTGAATTGTCCCCACTTGGCACTCAAAGAGAAGGTCCATACTACCAAAACTGGGACTACCAGTCTAGAAAATGGAACACCAACAGAGTTTCTTCCCTGATAGAATTCTAAGACCCCACAGTGCCTAGAAAATCTCTCTTACATAATAAATATTGCAAATGTATTCAAGCTGATTTTGGGTCTTGATTCCAGAAGGAGAGCCTCATTTAAAACCTATCCCATTTAAAATGGGATTTCTCTGTTGCCTCCACTTACCACTAGATTTCCTTCTTAAGTCTCTTCCCGCCCTAGATCTATGATCTCATGACCTCTCTCACCCAATTCTCAACTCCTTGTAATATGACTTCTTTTGCTACTGCTAAGGGAGAGCTGTACTGGGGTTCAGGAAGACGAGTTAAAATCTGACTTCAGAGACTAGCTGTGATTCTGGACAAGTCAATTAATGTTTCTTAGCTTCATTTTCCTTATTTGTGCAATGGGGATAATAAAAGCAGCTATCTCAGGGGACTGTTGTGAGAATCAGCCAAGGTAATATATGTAAGTGCTCTGCAAACCTTAAAGGACTATATAAATGTTAGCTATTATTATTTACCATGAAAGGCAGTGTGGTTTAGTGGCTAGACAGCTTTCTCAGAAGCCTGGAAGACCTGAGTTTGAATCCTCTGTCTGGCACATATCAGCTTGGTTGACCCTGAGCAAATCACCTAACTTCTTACTTTAAGTTGCAACCTGCACTGGGAGAGAGTGTTTCTTAAAGGAATGAAATCACAGGCCCGGTCTCTATTACTAGTATTATCACTAAACTGAGACTGCTCCTTTCCAAGGTCACCAATGACCTTCCAGTTCAACATCTCGACCTGCCTATTGGACTCCTCTTCTACCCAATTATTCTTCAAACTCATCTTATCAAAAATAAAGCTTTCTCTTCCCCTTTGAACCCTACTCTCCCATCATTCTTCCAGCAACCCAACTTCATAACCTGCAAGCCATTCCCATCTCTTCCCTGTCTCTTACTGCCTCCCCTCTCCCCCCCAATCCATCACTTGGCTAAGTCTTGTCTATTCTGCCTCTTTTGCATCTCTCATGTCCGTCCATTTCTCCCTGCTCACCACACTACATAACAGTTCAGGCACTCATCACCTGAACTAAGGCCTCCTAATTGGTCTCTTCCTCCACTCTCTTTCCTCTCTAGTTCATCCCCCACACACAGACACACAAATATCCCTCCCAAACCGATACTCCCAAAGCACATTTCTGACCTTGTCACTCCCCTGCTCAACAAGATTCTTTGGCTCCCTATTATCTCCAAGATAAATTCAAACTTCTCTGGCATTTAAAGCCCTTCATAGCCTGGTTCCAGTTCATCTTTTCAGGCTTATTACACATTTCTCCTCCTCACAAACTCCACATTTTGGGCAAACTGATCTTCTTGCCATTTTCCTATGTCGTTTCTGAGCCGGCCTTTATTCCTGGAATTCTGTTCCTCTTCACCTCTACTTCTTAGAATCCCTGGCTCCCTTAGCTTGGGTCAAGCGGTACCTTCTACAGGAGGCCTTTCTCCGTTCTTCCTGCTTTTAGTATCCCTCTTGAAATTACTTTTTATTTGGTAGGTAGCTTATACTTACTTATCTGTGCGTGCTCCAGTAAACCCCTTGATGGCAGTACTCTTGAGTTTGTCTTGGCGGCGCCAATGCCTAGCACCTAAGTGCT
The DNA here is from genome assembly GCA_028646515.1 of Pseudochirops corinnae. Lineage (NCBI taxonomy): Eukaryota > Metazoa > Chordata > Mammalia > Diprotodontia > Pseudocheiridae > Pseudochirops > Pseudochirops corinnae. Next base: position 77,896,239 of record CM053589.1, read on the forward strand.
CATTCAGTGTTTTATTCAAGATGGATCCATGCGTATACATTACAGCCAACATGGAAAAGTCGGTCATTTGCAAGCAGACCCACCCAAAACTGTAGAAAATTTTGATGCAGGGCTTAAAACAGAGTGAAGATAACTTGAAAAAAAAAACAAACCACTTTTTGCTGAGTCTAAAAACAATGAATTAGAAAACCAGATAACAAAAACAAAATGCTGGAACCTGTAAACATCTTCCCTTGTCCCCAAGGAGGCAGCTCTTCTGAGGTTCATTGAGCCCTTCAAAATTTCTGCTTATGTTCAGACAGATAGAATTAAGTTTTACTCTTTACTGTGCTTTCACCAGCCCATCTAGCTAGCTAGCCAGATTTCTTCTACTCGTCATTCACCTACCACATTTCCTTTTTTTTTAGTTAATACTGTGTTGAAAACTCAACTTTAAAGTAAATATTACTTTTTCTTACTTTTGTTTCAACTCCATAAAGAGTAGATTTTAAAAAATAATTCACTTAAGCTCTGAATAAAAGTTTTTTTCTGCTTTTCGGCAGGTCCCATCTGCCAGCTTGCAAAAGGGCCAGTTTCTACAAATGGACTATAACATGTGTATGTATGCAAATGCAGCAAAGAGAAACTAATATGAGAAGATTATCATGGCCCCCTGTAGACTTCCCCCACCCACTAAGAATGCCCCCATCCACTTAAAAGCCCTCATTCTGAGTGATTGAACTTGGCTCGCCTATCTAGTTTTCCACTCGCCAGCTGCTCTGTCCCTCCACTGGGCATTCCCCCTATCTCTTGCTTGAGGATATATGACACTGCTTCAGTGACTCCGTGGAATCCCACCTCGCTAGGTCTGTAACCTCACTTGGTCCTGCTGGTACTCACCTTAAACAGAGGCTGTTTATTGGGTATGCTTATCGAGATTCCTTTAAAAATCTACTGGATACGTGGTCCAAGGCTAGTGGCCTCTGTGTGAAACTGAGGTCAGCCTTTGGCCAAATCCCAAAAATTTAAGAGACACTATTTTCTCAAATGGTCACATTCTCTAGTGTAGACACAACTACGACTTGTTAAACACACCCTCATTAGAGGATTAGCTGGGTTGAATGGAATGAATTTTAGGTCTGTCAGTCTCTAATTTCCTTGTTTATTCTTCCTTAAAGTCAAATAGTAGTCTAATTGGCAGATTCAGACAGAGTCTGAAGGTGAAAACTGGGACAAGGAAAAGAGGATGGGCGTGCCCTGTCTTATTCTGGTTCCCTGTTCAGCATTTCTTATCACATCTTTATTCCTCCTCTTTTAAATCTCAACGCCAAATCCCCATTTTAGAAGACCTAGAAGCCCTGGGTTTAGAGTAGGATGATTTTTTTTATCCTGTCAAATTAAATATGTGGCTGTGTGATGTTCTACCAACAGCAGATCTTGGCAGAATTATTTATTACATGGGGTGTGTGTGTGTGTGTGTAGAGTACTGGAGTACATTCACACTGTTATCTAGCTATTAATCCTAAATGATACAACCTCTTCTGTTAATAGTAAACTCTTAATAAATACTTGACTTTTTCCCTTTCTCCCTCCCTTCCTTTTTTCTTCCTCCTTTCCCCTCCTTCCTTCCATCTTTCCTTCCTTCCTTTATTTTTCAACCTCTTTCAGTTTTCATTCAGACCCATAACTCCACTGAAATTGTTCTCTGAAAGGTTACCAATGATCCAAATTAAAACCAGTGTCCTTTCCTCAATCCTCATTATTCTTACCCTCTGTAGCTTTTGGTATTCCTTCCTCCTTTCCTTTGAGATCTCCTATCTTTCCCCCTTTTTTCTTTTTTTTTTAAAATTAAATATAATTTATATATATAATATAACATATAAAAATATATAATATATATTATGTATAATAATAAATATATATTATAATAATAAATATAAAAATTAAAAATTTTATGAACTTGAAAACCACTCCAAAAATGAACATTTCAATTTACACAGAGTAGAAAAGGAGGATTATATATATATATGTATATGTGTATATATATATATATATATGTGTATTGTGTATAGCTTGGTTTAAAAATATGCACTTAAGTATATTTTCCCACCTTCTGCAAGAAATCTTTCTTGGTCCTCCTTAATGTGTTAATGTGTTCCCTCTGTTGATTATCTCAAATTAATCTTATACATGTTTTGTTTGTACATAGTTGTTTTCATGTTGTCTCCCCTAATTAAACTGTACCTTTTTTTGTGTCCCTGGTGCTTATCACAGTGTTTGGCAAATATTAGGTACTTAATAATTATTCATCAACTTGACTAAGAATATGACATTATCCATTGCAAATTGTTATAAGTATAGTCAAAGATAAGCTAATGATAATAACTTGGGTATTCTTATAGCACTTTTAAGGTCTGCACAATGCACTCTTCAGAGCAACCTCATGAGGCAGGCCTATCAAGTATAATTTCAATTTGACAGATGAGGAAACTGAGGCTGAGAGAGATTAAGGGACCTGGTGATTTGTCTCACAGCCATTTAGCAGAAGAACTGGGGCTCAGACTGAGTCATATTCTCTAGAGAAACCTTTTTTTTTTTTTCCCTAAAGTCAGGCTTCTAACTTCATAAAGTCAGTCTTCTGACTCCAAGACCCAAACTCTTACATTCTGTGGTATCTTATAAGCTGCAAACGATCATTTCCCCTTCCTTCTTAATTTTCAGTGGAGGAGATGGAGGAGGAAAGGGATGATGACACAAAACTGAGAAGTTCAGAGAAAGGGGAAGAAGAGCTCAGGCAAGGCTCCAGGGCATGTGTCAAGATGGCAAAGTTATAATTTCCTCAGCCTTCATACAGAGTATTCATATACTTAAAGATGAATACCTGTTCCTCATTCAAGAAGAGATGTCAAAAGGAGACATTTCATTAGCACAATCCATGAGACCTTACTGTTTCTTTATGTTGTTCCAACTGGGTGGCACAGTAGATAGAACACCAGGCCTGCAGTCAAGAAGACCTGAATTCAAATTCAGCCTCAGATACTTACTGGCTGTGTGACTCTAGGCCAGTCACTTAACCATGTTTGCCTCAGTTTACACATCTGCAAAATGAGCTGGAGAAGGAAACGGGACTGAAACATGACTGAACAACAACAAAACTATTCCTTGAAGGCCATTTCAAGGACTCAGAAGTCATCTACAAGTTGTTTTTTTTTAAAGAAACCTTGCTCTAGTTCTTCTAGGAGGGAATCATAGGAAGTTGGAAGGGTCCTAACAATTATCTAGTTCAACCCGTTCATGTTGTAGTTGAAGTAACTGAGGTGCAGGGAGGTTAACCTTTTTCTAAGGTCACACAGGTAGTAAAATAGTAGAACCAGAACTTGAACTCAGGTCTTCTGACTCCAAACCCAATGTTTTTCCCATTAATAACAGATGCCTCTTCTCTATCAACCCTGATTATGCTCAGAATTCTGCATTTATAGTGATGTGTGCAGTATTTATATTCATGTATTTGTATAGCATTTATAATTTATAACGTAGACAGTAACTGGCTGTGTAACTCTAGGCAAGTCACAATGTTGCGGGGCCTCAGTTTCTCCATTTGTAAATTAATATCCCCACATTATTTTCAGATTTATCTTTTATTATTTATAGATATGGGCATGCCACTCCCTTGTTAGAAAACCTCCAAAGATATTCTCTTGCCTACCAAGTCAAGTTCAGACTTCTTAGAATGGCATTTCTAAGCCTTCCATGAGCTCAAGCCGCTGAGCTCATTCTGCTGCCTTCCACATAGTCTGTATTCTATGCAAACCACCAGCTGGCATCCCTTCAGCACTCTCTTAACTCAATAAACCCATAATTTGGCTCATGTTATCCCTTATATCAGAAATACCATTTTTATCCACATTTTAAGGGTCAACTCAAATGCCACCTCACTCACGAAGACTTCCTTGATCCCCCACTTCTCAAGGCCCTGCCTGGGGACTTCACATAATACTTTGCTTGTACCTCCTTTTTACAGACTTATGTAGATCAGCAATTACAGTACCATGCCTGAGTTCAAATTTGGCTTCAGACTACTTACTAGTTGTGTGACTCAAGGCAAATCACAACTTCTGCTGGCCTCAGTTTCCTCATCTGTAAAATGGAGATAATAATAGTATCTACCCTGCAGGGTTGTTGTAAGGATCAAATGAAATAATAATTGTAAATCGCTTGGTACGGTGCCTGGCATACTATATAAATGTTAGTTATTATTATTTTGATGTATTTGTGTATATTTTATGTTTATATATTATTTTTATGCATTTATGTGTTTTGTTTTTACAGATTTTATGCTTATTTTGTTTGTTTTCATGTATTATATTTACATAGTTTATTTATGACATGTTTCTGTAATCTATAAACTGTGTGAGGGCATGGAGGGCACTGAGGTCCTAAAAAAAGCCTGTGGCCCTCCCCTGCAGGCCTGGCACAAGAAGTGTTTAACAAATATCTGAGCAGTGCTCACCTGTTACACTGAATTGTGTGATCTCCCAGGTCCTCTTCTATAGGGCCTACGGTCAATACCTGCTAGTTTATACTACTGTTGGTTTCTCTACCCTTAACACCTGCAAGGTCATATTATTAGTTTCTCCTGGCAGTGCTTCAATATCTCCATTTAGTTTTCTATGGATATAGCAGGAAAGGCAGGCTGCTACTTCAGCCTTCACTGTGGTACCTAGGGCTTAAAGGAAAATTTTGACTTAAGGGACGGTCAACCTCCCCTAATAGCAGACTGTATTGGGAGAGGGGGAGTGGTCCATAACGGCTGGATGAAAAGAAAGTATAAGAAAAAAAGTTTGCTCTTCTGGTGCTGTTTTTGCAATGTGAAGGGCTTTCATTCATTTTCATTCTATCCAAAGGAGGACCATTCAACTGGTTTGTTCCTAACTTTTATTATATTATTTTTAGCTTTTTTGAAGGGAGTGGTAGGGAATTGTTTTGAATTCATTTCTGGCTCCTTTGTTCTCTTGGTTCTCTTTCCCTTTTAAGCCTATTTATTTCTAAACTTTTTTTCTTTTCTCAGAACATTTATAATGTCTCCCGACTGTCCCCTTCTCCCTCTCCCCAAGCTCCAAAACACATACCACATCATTTTTCTTTGTTTTTGGTCTCCTTCACTTTGCATCTGGGCTCTTGGATGGTTCCTTCTGTCTTCTGCTTTGAGTTTGCCTCCTTTCCTCTCCCACCCTGTTTCCTGTACTGGTCTTTCTTGGGCTTCAGTTCTTCCCCCCAAAGCTTTCCTTAGGCCACATGGGTCTTTATTCACGTTCATCTGTTAAAGCTGCGCTGGCAAGGAATGGGCAGGCAGCCGGCAGGCAGAGGCTAGGGTAGCAAATGAGTAAGTCAATTAACCAGAGGTTCTCAGAGATCCAGGCCACTTTAGAAGGGTGATTTCCTCCTCTCATGATCTGTCTCCCCTTCTATACTGAAGCGTAATAGCACAGGCTCCTTATCAAGAGGTAGGGATGATAACCTATGTAATACCTACAAGGGTTTGAGTCGATGCTATTGTATCAGGAAGCAGAATTGAAGCACTCTTAGGGAATGTACCTTCAATCCTAGAACTCCCTTCCATTGTTGATCCCAGCTTACGTGTCTTATTAGAGTCATATAAAGAAAGCCATGATTTCACTGAGCCCCACAAGGTGTTGGACTCTGTATATTGATGAGAAGTCAACCTTTCTAGCTTTATCCTGTCAAAAGGGATAAAGGGTTTGACTTGGTTCTGAAGGTACTTCCAGGTATCATTTCATGATGAGTATGGGCTGTCTTCATCTTTAGTGTATCCCAGAGGCTTGGAAGCATTTGAAAAGCACATCTATCGCTAGTGCAATTGAGGGATTAGAAGAAATCCCTGTTTTTGTTTAGTTTTTTTTTTTTTTTACCTTGCCCTTGCCTTTTGGCAAATCTGTATAATGGTACGTATGTGGGGCACTTGGCATTGAATTAGCCATGGTAGGGCTTTGATGAGAGGCATTCCTTATAGTCTAGGGTAGCATCAGACAAAAAGAACTTAAATAGCTCAGGCAGGCATTTGTGTCTAAATTTCCAAGTAAGGACCTGAGACCAGAGAAAGTGTAATATCAAAAAGAGTGACAGTCTTGGAGTTACAAGGAACTGGGTTTGAACCCCCTTTCTGATACAACCAGCTATGGGACCACCGTAGTCAATTTCCTCATCTGTAAAATAGGGATAATATTAGTTTCCTTATTTGCAAAATGGGTGCTTCATCTGTGAAGTAGAGATAATACTAGCCAGTTTCTTCATCTGTAAAATGGGGATAATAATACTATCTAGTTGCCTCATCTGTGAAATGAGCATAATACCAGTTTCCTCATCTGTAAAAAAGGGATGATAACACCTTTAACACCTACCTCAAAAGGTTATGAATGAGATTTTTAAAAAAGTGCTTTGCAAACCTGACAACTATTTAGTGCTTTGGTATTACTAATAATAATTATTAAGGAGCACAGGGGAAAATTGTCCTTTTTCAGAAGCCTACTACTTTCTAGAGATCTAGTCCTTCTAGAATATTTAATTGGGTCAGGGATCTTAGTCTCTTGACTAAGCTTGAATATGCCTATTTCTTATTCTGCCCTCTCTCTTCCCATGAACCACATTTAATAAATATTTACACCCCCAAGCTGGCAAGAATCTCTCTCCAGCTGCTTCCCCAGGTCTCTGGGAGGGCTTGTTTTCTTACCAAGCAGCTGCAGGCAGATCTGGTTGCCTCTGACCAGACAAGGGGTAGACGCTGGTTAGGGAGCCCACAAAGGCCCTCTAGATTTGAAGAGTACATATGAGGGGAAAAGTCTCCTGTATGAAAAAAAACACAGGGAGGCAAACAACCATCACCCAATCAAAAAGGTTTTTCTGATAATGATAATAGTGACTGACATATTTGTAGTGCTTTAAGGTTTACAAAACAGTTTATAAGTATTACCTTATTTTGATCTCACAACAACCCTAAAAGGTGGGTGCTATCATTACCCCCATTTTACAGCTGAGGAAATGGAGGCAGGCAGAGGTTAAGTGACTTGCCCAGGATCACACAGCTAGTTAGTGTCTGAGGCTGAATTTAAATTCAGGTCTTTCTGACTTCTGGTCCATTGTGCCACCTTGTTTAGTCTTGAGAATGTAGAGTCTAAGTTGGATTGTATGAGGGAACTTCCTTCTAAATTGAAGAGCTGTGAAAAACCTGACCTGGGTGGTCCTGAGGTACACCTGTGGTAGAGAGGTAGCAGGGTACAGTGTTTAACTGCAGTTGGAATTTGGAGAGCTTGGGTTCAAAATCCTATCTCAGAGAGTTTCTACCTGTAAGACCCTGGGCAAATCACTTAAGTTTCTATCTTTTGGTTTCTTCATATGCAAAATAAGCAGGTTGGACTTGAGGGTCTCCCCCTTCTATATCTAATTCTACAAAACTATGATTGCCGTTTTCATCCTTCATTTTCAAAGATGACCAATGACATCCAGGTGATGTCTTGACTTGCACATGAATTGGATTTAAGGGGAGGCAGAGTTGTGTGTTGCCCAAGCTGGCCACCAACCAAACCAGATAGTAGATTTACCCTAACCTCCAGTTCAGTCCCCAAATCCCTCTAGACTCTTCATGAGAGACACACCCCATTTCCTCTTCTCTAGCCCTCCCCTTGTCCTGTCTTTCCCCCAGGATTGGACCAATACCAGTCACTTTGCTCTGGCAGCAGGAAGGTGGGGTGTTCCTTGTCTCCCCCACCTTCTTCCTTGCAATATCAAGGAGTGGTGGAGCATCTCCCCTTTTCCAGGAAGGAAAGTGTCAAATCTGTCAAATCCTTTATTTCCTTGAAGCATGTTCCTTTCTCTCTTTTCTCTCAAAATTTCTTCTTCTTCCCCAAACTCCTTCTTACATTAATACAGCCAAGTCTGTCAACTTCCAGCAAGATTTCTTTTTCTCCCTATTCTCTGTATCTTAGGAGGTAACTTTAAAGTCTTGGAGTGAGTAGAGATCAGAAGAAAAGTGGTTGTTTTCTGCTTTCCACCCTTTACTTTGGCTCAATTTGTCTCATATAATGTGTTGTTGTTTGGTTGGGGAGGGGTGGAAATCATAATTAATATAACTAACCTAAAGCATGTTGAGCTCTACACAAATACAGCACTTTAGACAAACAAGACAAAATGATGTTTTTATTCCAACCATTCTTTGTAGTCAAGGGAAGTTTGTGTGAAGGAAGTGATCTGCCAGGTGTGGGGAGCACCCAAGGATGTGACTCAGCCTGTTCACAAGCTGAAGAGGAAGGAGATGGGGTTAAAAAGCCCATGACTTCATACATGTTGCCCTGTAAAATACTCATTCTAAGTTTGCTGGAGGGAGTGGGAATGGGAGGGAGGATGGGGTGGAGGCTACAGGCACTAAGTCATGACAAAAGTCCAGCCCATCACACAGTGTGCAATGGGGTGAAAGGGTCTGTAGTGACTGAACAAAAGCCTCCTTTTCCTTCCCTACACACCCATGCCAGAAAGGAAGAAAACAGAAAAAAAAATCACCCACACTGAGCAAAAGTCCTTGGTAGAAGCAGAATCATGCAGAGCTATCGTGCAAGGTGCTTGTGTGTGAGGAGATGGAGACCAGGGACAGGCTGGATTTTTCACACACGGCCCCGGTGGGAAGTTGCAACTCTGAAATGCAGCTGTAGGACATTCCTGCCTGCCTTCCCAGCCCCAAATGGTGTAACAAAACCCGAATAAAACCCCCACCCACCCTGCAGATATTACTACTCCAGGGTAGAGGCTGGCGTTCGAGAAGGCTTTCCTCCCCACCTTTCCCCCGCCCCCTTTTCTGTTTCTATAACTGGCTGAAACAAATTTAGCTGAGCAGCCCCACCCGTCTGAAGGCCTAGGATTTCAGAGCAGCGGGGCTCCCTTACGTGAAAGCCCGTGTTTTTCGGGACCTTGTAACTGTATCCATTCCCTTGGGGGACTGGAATGCATCAGATTTAGAAGGATTTTTGCTCTGCAGGGACCATCCTTCCTCAGTGAATTCTTTGGCACAGGGTGGCCTGAAAGCTGATCTGCAATAGTGAGTTGACTTTCAATCACTTAGTCCTAGATGTGTTTTAATTTAAAAAAAAACAAAACCCCAAAACTTTTGTCCGTCTACCTGTCCACGCTCATCTGAACCTGTTCTTTGCTATCCGTCTTACATTTTATTATTAAAAATAAAATAATAGCTTGAATTTATATATGCTATTTTTAACGTGTTTTCCTCACTACCACCCTCTGAGACGAGCAGTCCGAGAATTATCCCCGCTTTACAAGGGAGGAAACTGTGGCTTAAGGAGTCCATAAGGGACAGGCACCCAATCACAAATTTAGCGAATGAAAAACTCCAGACCTGAGCAGCTCTGATAGAAACATTACCACCTGTGATACTCACATCCCTACCTTACAGAGAGGCTGTGAGATGGCCATGATGCAAGGTGCATAAAGCACTCTGTGATCCTTAAACTGATATACACATCTGTGTGTATATATGTGTGTGTCGTCACTATTATTAAAAAAAAGATATGAGCAGGTCTTCAAACTCCAAATACCTTACCTGAGGATCAAAGATCACTTATATCCAAATTTCTCTATAAAGCATCACACCCCGGGTCACTCTAAGTTAAACTGTGATGATCAAGTTCCATATTCACAGATGTTCAATTTATGGACTAACATTGCCTTTGGACACTCCACTCTTTACTAATAGGGAGTTCTCCCTCACCCTCAACTTTCTAAGGATGGAATCCTTCTTCGTATTCTCAGAACCTTCCCCTTAGCAGAGCCCTTTTCTTCAGTCATTTCACCTTCTCTTGGTTGAACTAAAGCCTCTGAAGAGTTAGTCTACCCACAAATATGGGTGAAATAGAATTTTATAGGTTAGCTCAGAAACTTGAGCCACAAATAACATCATATCTTTGGGGAAAATATGATTAGGGTTTCAAATAGTGGTCTGAAAGTGAAATATTTGGAATATAGCCGTTTGGTAAAGGTAGAGTCAAATATATCATCTCATATAGGCCTTTCCTCCAATACACTAGTCTAGGAGTTCTGAAACATTTTTTGTGTGTTGTAGACCCCCTTTTGCACTCTGCTGAGGCCTATGGATCCCCTTCTCAGAATAATGTTTATTGTCTTCATTCATAATCAAAGGAAACACTAAATTTCAGTTAGGTTAGTAAAAAATAAAGATGTAATTTTTCCCACCTAAATTTACAGACCCTCTGAAATCTGTCTGTGGACCCCAGGCCACAAAACCCTATTAAATCTCTCCTCTTCAGTCCTGTCTTGGCTTCAAAGATACTAAATTCCTGGTTCTCCACCTTACCGGTGTGACTTTTTCCTAACTGATCTTTTCCTTTGCAGGTTCATAACTGATCACCTCTCCTATAAATGTGAATGTTTTCCTGGGCCCTCTTCTTTCTCTAAACCCTGCTCTTTGGTGATCTAAACTAGTTGTGTCAAATTTAAATAGAAATAGGAGTGAGGAAGGGACGACTAATCTATACGTAAATCAGATGCCTGTGGGCCACATATTGACTTAGTTTTAAAATACAATGTTATCTGTGTTTTATTGTATTTTTATTCATGTTTGATTAATATGTCCCAATTACATTTTAATCTGGTTCAGCACCATTGCGTTTGACACTTCTGATCTTAATGGTTTCCACGAGTTTAATGACCATCCAAATCTATATATTCAGCTCAAGTCCCTTGAGTTCCAGTTTTTCATTGTCAAATGCTTTGTTAGACATCTCATCTCAAATTTAAGAAGTCCAAAATGGAACTTCTAGTATCCTCCCCTAAACTTGCTCCTTCCTCAAATTTCATTGTTTTTGGTAGGTGAGCTATCATCCTTGTTACCCAGGTTCATAACCTTGGAGTCCTCTTTGCCTCTTCTCTCTCCTTTACCCTCCAAATCGGATCAGTTGCCAGATCTACTGCACTTATGACAAGTACTATCCCAACATCTTTAGGATTCGTCCCCTCCTAATTATCACCCTAATTTGAGCCCTCACTATTTCTCACCCAGACTATTCATTCTCCTCATAAGTGTCCTTACTTCTATTCTCTCCCCTTTTTCAGTGATCACAGCTGCCAAAATAATCTTCCTAAGGCAGAGGTATGACTATTACTCCACTGCTCAACCATCTTCCCAATAGAGGATACTGCCTCCAACATAAAATACATAATCTTTAGCCTAACCTTTAAAGTCTTCTACAATCCAGCTCTACCCTACTTTTCCAAACTTGGTTTCTGTTATTCCCCCTCTAGTCCAGACATACTTGATTATAAGCTAGTCTTTGAACTTAATGTTGGACATTTCCGTTCTATATGTATAGATAGGCATAGGCATAGGCCTGTCCCTCATGCCTGGAATGTATTCTCTCCTCACCGTCATCTGTAAGAACCTTTAGCTTCCTTCAACTCAGGTAAAGCTGTACCTGATCATTTCTACCTAGTGTCATGGCTCTTTTTCCTCTAAGAACCTTGTATTTATCTATATATGGGATATATCCTTCCAAAAGAATATAAGCTCGTAAGGGCAGTGCTTTGCCATAGCTAGCATGCTGCCTCATCTGTAGTGAGCATTTAATAAATGTCTGTTGAATTGCACTGCATTAAGAGCATATGATATTATGCTACCTGGGGGTTATAGACTCTGTATTTGGGCAGACTTTTAGGAAGAAGAGAGGTGAACAATAGAGCTACAACTAGGAGTTGTTGCACTTGAGGCAAGCAGCACAAAAGGTGCTCTCACTTAGGGCCAGCAGAGGGAGACAAAGACCGCAGTATAAGACTGAGAGGTCTCTGCTAGAGGGAAATGGGCACCAGGAACAAGATAGACTGGGAAAGAAACTCACTCTAGAGAAAGCTACCCTCTGGTAGCTTTTTATTTTTATGAATTATTCTTGACATCTAGGTGCTAAGATCTGTTATTTCTAAGTTGCTGAAGAACCCCAAGTGCTATCAGTATCCTCTAAATTTGATACTCCAGGGCAAAGCCCCAGTTGCCTCACCCTAGTTACTGCTTTGTGTAATAGAAAAGAGTGCCAAGATTGTGGGCGTGTCTTTTTTTTTTTAACTCTCTAAGGTTCAATTTCTCCATCTGCATTAATGAGGGGGCTGGACTAGCTGATCTCTAAGGTATAAAATTCTATGATTTAGACATCTACTATGGATAGTTTGGACTCCTGCCTAGACTAGAAGCCTGGACAGCAGGACTTTTTGAGGTCACTTTCAAAGTCATTTAATATCTGACACTCAACTTCTTCTAGCTCTAAAATAAGGAAAACGATATATGTACTATTTGCTTCATGGGACTGTTGTTAGAAATGCACTTTGTAAATCACACAAATATATATTACTCTAATTTCTCTTTTTTTCATTAGAAAAGTAATCATGGGCCATGGTAATTCCTAAGGTACCCATTATTGCATCATACCTTGCTTAAGAGCAAGTTCTTTTTTTTTTTTTTAATTTTATTATAGTTTGCATCATTCATTTCCACAAGATTTTGAGTTACATATTTTCTCCCCCTCTTTCCCCCCCCACCACCCCAAAACAGCCATCCCAGTGTGTCC
>CM053589.1:77909367-77929740 GCA_028646515.1 Pseudochirops corinnae
TCTCATCCCCCTTCCCCCAACTCTTCTATGTGGCAAGATGCCCAGTTTAGGGTTTATGTTATTCCTTCCCTAAGCGAAATTCCGTGAGAGTGAGGTTGACTCTTTCCCTTTTGCCTTCCTCTTTTCTCCCTCTATTGTAACCTTTATCTCTTGCCTCTTCCATGAGATAGAGCAAGTTCTTTTTTAAAAGGCCAAAATACTTTACAAGTGATGATTCTTGCTTTGTATATACACTAGACTGAGAGATAGATGAAAGAAGAAGCACAAAAACTCAGTTTTGGAAGGGACCTCAGACACTATCTGGTCCAACTTGAACCAAAGCAGCAGGTCCCTTTACATCAAAGATACTAAACTCCTGGTTCTCCGCCAGTGGTCACATTGTCAAAGTCTAGGGATTTTGTTTACTTGAGGGAGAACCCAGTATCTTCTGAGAGAGACTATTACATTTGGGTAGCTATAATCATTTAGAAAGTTTTTGGATTTCTCCCCCTTACATCAAGGTAACATTCCTCTTTGTAACTTATATGTCTTTTTTTCAAGTAAGTGATGCAGTGAGTAGAATACTGGGCTCAGAAGACCTGATTTCATATAATCCAGGCATTTGCTGTGTGACCCTGTACAAGTCACTTAACCTGTGTGCCTCATCTTCCTGTACTATAAAATGCGACTAATAATAATAATAGCACCTGTCACAGAGCTCTTTAGAAGATCAAATGAGGTAATATTTGTAAAGTGTTCAGCACAGGGCCTGGCACATACTAGGCACTTAATAAAATGCTTGTTCCCTTCCTTTCTTTGTAATTTTTACTGTTTGCTCCTAGTTCTACCCTCTGGGGCCAAGCAGAATAAGTTTAATCCCTTTTCTAGATGATATCCCTTCAATTAATTTAAGACAGTTATCCTGCCTCCTCTAAGGCTGCTTCCTCTTTCAGGTAAAAAAAAAAAATCCTTATGTGGCATTGTCTTGAAGCCCTTCAAAATCCTAGCTGTTCTTCAGTTAAATTTCAGTCTGACTCTTCATGACCCCATTTGGACTTTGCTTGGCAAAGAAACTGGAGAGGTTTGCCATTTCCTTGTCTACCTCATTTTACAGATGCAGAAACTAAGATAAGCAGGGTCAAGTGACTTGCCCAGGGTCACACAGCTAGTAAATATCTGAGGCTAGATTTGATCTCATGAAGATGAGTCTTCATGACTCCACTCGCAGCACTCTACCTACTGTACTATCCAGCTGCCCATCTCTGGATGCTAAAAATTTTATCAGTCCTTCCTAAAATGTGACACTTAAAACTGAACATGACATTCTAGTAGCAGTCTGACCAGGACAGACTGACCTGTACAGTGGAACTGTCACCTTCCTAGTCAGATTTCAGTGTGAAAAGTAGGAAACAAAAGGGAAGAATGACCACTGAATACTTTGAATTAAAACAAAAACAAATTTGAGGCTGTTTCAGAAGAGTTGGATGTTCTAAGAAAGGAAGAGCAGCTCACCCTTCAAGAATAACAAGGAAACAAATGAGAAATCAGAGGAAGAAGAGACTGGTAGCGGTTGATGATTTCCTATTGAAGGGATACTAAGTCAGTTTTTTGCTGACCTGATAACAGGAACATCTGCTGTCTTCCTAGGGTACTTATCCAAGAGGTGACAAAGAATCTTCCAAGATTTGTTGGAAGAGATGACCACTACTCACTTGTAGTGAATTGTGTGGGAACAAAACTTGGGCAGAAACTGAAGACCTTAGGGGTACTGCTATCCATCAGAGGAGAATGATTCAGAAAAGTGAGCAGCAGGTTAAGGAGCTGGCATCTGAGGATGAGATTCGGATTTCTGGACCATGGCTTAAAATATAGATTCCTGGTCAGAGATGGAGTCTGTCTAATGAGGAATGGTAAGAATATGTTCTCTGAGGAGCTTGAAAATCTAGATACTCTAGACACTGGTGGTGGTCAAACTCTAACAGGAAGAAATGGGGTCCCTAAATCATACAGAAAGACCTCTGTTGCCCTTGTTGGTTTAGAAAAGCACACAAATCCATGTTCTGCTGTAGTTTTATTTAATTTGCTAAGTACTTCCCAATTATATTCAAGTTGGTTCTGCCACACCCAGGAATGTTGGGCCTTGTATTCGATACTTCTCCAGACCCTGAGATTTTCATCTGGTAAGAATGCCTCTTTGAGTTTCAGAATCAAGCAGAGATGAGCTGGATGTAAATAGGTCCTAGATGCATTTACTGAATCAACCAAAGGTGTAAACTAGGTGCAAATGAGTTTTTAGATAAAATTAACAGCATTAATCACCCACTATGTGTCAGGCATTATTTCTAAGCACTGGGGACACAAAGCAAGGCAAAAAACAAAAACAAAACCCACTGCCACCAAAACCCAGTGCCTGATCTCAAGGAGTTTCACAGTCTAGTGGAGGAGACAACATATAGACAATTATGTGCCTAAAAGATAGCAAGATAATTCGAGTATATACAGGATGAATTAGAATTAAATTTGGAATGAATTAATTGCTTCTAGCCATGGGATGAAATCAGATGACAACATGCAGAAAATACATTGGTATTGGTGGAAAGAATTAGATACACCCATAACCAGAGGGCAGCAAGAGTGGGGCGAGACTCTTCTTTGACCAGGCAATGACCTTGTGAACTTTGGTTTGTCTTTCCCATGAGTGTTTCTAGCGATATCCTCATTGGTGGCTGATGGCAGCTCCGGCATTAGGAGCTCAGAGATACAATAAAGGCAAGTGTCATACTGAGAAAAGGCAGTTTCAGTTGGCGCCAACTCCAGAGTATATGAGAGAGCTAAACCTATGAATTACCCCTTTGCTAAATCTACCTTCTAAGCTGGAGCCCACTTTCCCCTGAACTCTACATGTGCTTATGGGACAGTGTGTTCCAGATACGTGGGGAGAATGTGTTCGTACCAATTATTCTATTTTTTTTTTTGGAGGGGGGAAGGCAGGGCAATTGGGATTAAGTGACTTGCCCAAGTTCACATAGCTAGTAAGTGTTAAAGTGTCTGAGGTCATATTTGAACTCAAGTCCTTCTGACTCCAGGGCCAGTGCTCTATTATTCACCATGCCACCTTGCTGCCCCAGTACCAATTATCATTACAATACTCTATTAGTAAATACCCCTTTCTAAAAGTAAAATCAAAGTTTGGCTGGGTGATGATTTGAGGTGGGGGCTCATGAGTCATAATTATCCCTATAACTTTGAGGGAAGAGTAGTCAGACACTCTGAAGACCCAGCCTGTTAGTGCTGGGAAGCAGCCCAGAGGTAGGCTGTAAGTGCTTCCTGAGATCCTTTTAAGAACTGCGTGTTGGAGATATTCACCTTCCATTATGTGCCAGCAACGTACTGTTTCTCTTTAAGTGTTCTGTGATGCTGGATTCAAAAACTCAAATTCACTAAACACTTATATGATACAGACAGTCAATTCTTAGTTCTCCAGTGTATAAGACTATCAAGAATAGCCCAAGGTCTAGATTCAATTTTACCTTCATTTAAAATAACTTCTCATTTATCTGACACAACAAGAGGAGATGCCAATTAATTCTATGGAACCTTTCCTCCTACCTTAAACTATTTCAAGTCTATCACCCAGGGAATGGTTGGATATCAAACCTAAAAAAGTCAGGATAAGGTGTTTGGATGCTATCTTCTCATTCATCACTTTCATAAATGTGAAGTCCTGGTCATTTCATGTTCCCACATTTGACCAAATAGATGAACAACTGGAGACTGGTAGCTCCATTTGCAGAAATGTGATTTTTGCTTTCAATGCACTAAGAAAACCCGATGATATCACAGTTCTTTTCTAGGTCTAATCACCTCATTTGACCAATGAAGAAACTGGGTCCCAGAGAAAGGCTAAATGAGTTGCCCAACCTCACACAACTAGTCAGTGGTAAAGACATGACTGGAAGGCATTTTCTCTGATTGCAAATCCAGCAGTCTTTCCACCTGCATAATGGTACTGACTATCACAGACTAAGCCTCAGGACCAGTGGCAAGTCATTTAACCTCACCTTTCCTAAGGTCTTTTTGCATCTTTGTCTTTCTTTGAAATTATCTGTGAATTTCTTCCCGGTGACCCACAAACTTTCTTTTAGTGCTTAATCTGAAATTTTCATAATGCCTTAACAGTTTTGCCTTTAATAAATTTATTTTTTAGTTAGATACATCCCTGCTGTTGCCAGACAAGAGAAGATGGTTCTGCGGGTGGACACTTGAGGAGAGTTGAAAACCAAGCTGCAGGAGGAAGAAGAAGGTGCAGGTCACCCTCTCTGGCTGGTGCACTGACTTGCCTCACCCTTAAATACAGCCATCAACTTGATCACGTGCTTGCAGCTTCCACTACAGACTGCACAGCCGAGGCCTGGCAGCTCTCAGCTTCTCTCTGCAGGAACAGTCGGCTTCCCCTGAGGTGCCTGACCCCATTTATGCAAGTGAGTAATTTTGCTACTTTTTTTTTAATGAGCCATTACTGACTTCTTTTCCCGGTACTACCAAGGAGATCCATGTAAAAACAAAGTGAACAAGCCCAAATTTAAAAATAACTTGATACTCATATCCCTAGATTAGTTTTGGGGCTCACTTTTCGAAGTCTCCTAGGTTCAGGCCCCTTAATCTGAGAGTTACTCTTTGCTGTGCATGAGTCTGTTAGGCGGGACACCTCCCGGCCAAAAACTGCAATGCAAGGGAAGGGGTGATCGACCAGACTCGGCTCAGAAAGAAAGGAAAGAGTTAAAAGACAAACCCAATCCAAGACATTTTAAAGTGGATGGATGATCGGGGAGAGGGTGGTGTGACCTAGACCAGCTGAACTCGGGGATCTGGACCTGGCTGCAGTTAAATTTCAGTCCTCCCTCTCACAGGGTCTTACCCCCTCTTCCCCTCCCCTCCTTACTTATGGACGGCCCCTCCTGGGACCCTGTTGCCCCAGTGAGCTCGAAAGCAGCCGTAGGGGCTGGGAGGACCAGGTTAGCAAATGGTTAACACGAGTTTCATTCCCTCCTGGACTCTGTAACCCTTGGAAAGTCCCTGAAATGACGTTTCCAACCCAACAATTAAAGAGAGTTTAATTATAGAGAGTAGCTCCCAGAGCTGGGAACAAACCCGGTCTGCCTAGCCAGTAAACAACTGCAGAGAGAGCCACATGCTGGGGGCTTTCGGCCCTGGCTGCTGGTCTGAGCCAAGGTGGGGGTGGGAGGAGGGTTGGGAGAGAGGCGAATAAGGGGGCCCTTGAGTCGAAGGGAGGAGGGAGAAGAAAATGTGTGTATAGTGTGTGTGTGCGCCACTCATATTTAGAAAGTTTAAAGAAATTCGAAGAATTAGGGTTTAACTTAAAAAAATTTTTTTTTGGATTGGATATAGTCTGTGGGCGTCTTTTCGTTTGGTTATTTTGGCTGATCTTGTGAACCAGAAGAGGAAAATGTGGCAGCAGCCAAGAGGAGAATTTTAAAGCCCAATTCCTGAGGGTTGCAATGCATGGAAGAGGAAGTGGGAACAGGGGCCATTTGTTTTGAATGTGATCTCTTTTCTCTTCTCCTATTTTCACCACTTTTTCTCCTCCCTAGCCCTCTTATCCCTTTCCCCTCCCCTCCACCCGCGTCTCCCGTCCTACTCCCACCCCCCTGATTCTGCACTCAAGTCTCCCCCTCTTCCGTTCTTTGCTTCCCCCTCACTTCTTCGCTTCCCTCTCTCCTTCCTCATTTCCCATCTCCCTCAGCTGCGTCCTACATCCCACTGGAGGTGAGGGCTGGTCCTGCGGAGTTAAGGACATGTTTCAGAGAGGGGAGGAGGGCTCAGCCAGGATGAGTTCAATCCGAAATAGCCTCACATCAGGAGTCAAACAAACCTCGTGGTCTTAATGTGCAACCTACTTTGTGTATTGAAATCTGGAACTCATTACTTCATCACCAAGTAACTTTATGAAATAAAAACTTTTTACCCCCAGACTTTAGAAACTTTCCTCCACCTCCTTCTCCAGTTAGGGGGAAATCATAGTTTAGGAATAAGCAAAACCTTAAAAAAAAAAAAACCCAAATTTTAATGATTTAAATTAATGTGGATGTGAGTTATTTCCCTTCCTGGAGCTTGCCAAATTTAAGTAAAAATTGGAAAAGGGTGAGTAAGGGGGAGTGAATCAACAGGAGACAGTTGTTCTGGGGCAGGGTGGGGGAAAGGCAGAAAAAGCCATTTGTGTTAAAAATATGCGAGTCAAAGTATAGAAATATGAAGTTTGCTTAGAGTGAGAATAACTTCACATTTATGCACAGCTTACATTTACAAGTTTTAAAGTTGGGAAGGATTTTATTTCTAAAACTTAATGTTTTAAGTCGCTCAGTATTTGCTAGGGCTATTGGCATTTGTTTTGTTTTTTAAATAAAATATGGAACCTCTTTAAATGTGCGTTAAAGGGGGGATAAGGCTAGTTCTAGTTTGCCTTTCCTACGAAAAAACGTGCTTATAATAGGGTGACCTAATTACATCGTAATGGAAAATGCACTTAGGCACACAACAAACATACTAGGTTTCATAATAAGATTGAGCAGTTAAAAGTGTTGTGGAATAAACATCTGAGTCGAGTTGAAGGGTTTTACTGCAACAAAGATGGCAAAGGGCTCATGGAAACGAAGGAAAAAACACTCCAGAGACGGTCGTTTCGGTCTCCGTCTTCCATTCCAAAACTTGTTAGGGCGGGGGAAGCGAAACAATCTATCTGTCAGTCAGCTAACAAGTGCCTACTATGTGCCAGGCAAGCGCTGTGCTAAACCCCGAGGGAGAAAACATTAGCAGAGTGGATTTTTTTTTTAAACTTTAAAAAGAACAAGTTTCGGCCTGAAAGCCCCATGCTCTTCCCGTCCCGCCAAAACAGGGTAGAAGAAAACACCTAGAGTGAAACCAAGCCTTGAAAGACCGAAAAGCCATCTGTTACATTCAGTTGGGCTGTTAGGTTAGGAGGGGTAGAGGGTGAGGAGACTCAAGCACAGTGGAATAGGCAGGCTCTCCTTCCTTTCCCCAACCTCAATTTTAAAGAACCATTTATTCTCAGGTTTGGGGAGGAGGGGAGACCAAGGGGAAAAGGAGGGAGGGTTTTGCAATGGACTGCTATGGAACTTGGAGGGAGTCTGCAAAGGAGGGCTTAGTGAAGGATTTAGGATTGTCTTTGCTAAGAATCCTTGGAGGAGAGAGGAGAAAACGAAAGAAATTATTTTATTCCTTAAAGAGTAGAAGAGAAAGAAGTAGTGGAGGCAAAAGATCGAGCGGGGTGGTCGTTTTTCTTGCAAACTCCCCAAGCGAGAGAGGCATCCCGTAAAACCTGGCGGCTGGAGTACAGAGGCATGCGGACACGAATCGTGCCATCCACCTCGGGCCCCAGCCGCTGCAGAGTAATTCTCAAGAAGCGGAAAGAAAAAGAAAAACTTCCCTGGGTTCCTATCCATCCTCCCCCCCCCCCCCCCATGCACCTCATGCACTGCATGGCCCTGCCTCTTAGAAAACTGAAAAGGCGTCTGAACTTTTAAAAATCCTCCCCCTCCCTTTTTCAACAAAAAAAGGAGAGAAGGAGGACAATAAAGGGGAAAGATTAGAGCAAACTGAGGACAACTTTTTAGGTTTTAAAACGAGACTTAATTAAAAAAAAAACTTGCCTGGGTTCCTAGAGTTTCCCCCCTTCCCTCCCTGCCGCCTCTGGGAAAACTTAAAAAGCTCTTGAGAGCATCCAAACTTTAAAAATCCTTTCTCTTTTTACAAAAAGGGGGAGAAGGAAGAAACTAAAGTGAGGACAAGAACTTTTTAGGTTTTCAAAATAAGACCAAGTTTAATAACAAAATTTTTTTTTAGTGTAGAACCTGCAGAGACCCGATTCAGATCTCAGCAAAAAAGAGAAAGTTGATACTGCCTTCCAGAAAAGAAGAAAAAAAAAGTGGGTGGAATAAATGTGATGTCACGGATCACATTCAGAAACTGACAAAAGAAAAAAAAAACTTGTCCATTTCTCCATCCTCCCCCCTCCTCCTCTTTTTAACTCTAGGTGTGTTTAAAACGTACATGCGGCAAAGGGAGTGAACTCTAAAACTTTTCCTCTTAAAAAGTTTTACGGCTTAAGTGTTTTTTTTTCTTTCCTTTTCTCCCCTCCCCATTCTTTCTTTTTAAAGTTTTTTTTTTTCCCTCTCTTTCCCTTGCGTTTGACCGCATGGCTGATTCAACCTCGTTGTCAGTCAACTTTTTTTCCTCCTCTTCCTCATTTAAATGAGTTTAAAGCTCCTCCTCCAGCTAGCAAGTCTTGAAACTTTATAAATTGGGCCTTAAAAGCTCAGCAGCCTGGGAGAGTCTAAAAGCCGAGGGGGTGGTTGGAACTGGGAGTGAGAAAACTCCACAACCCAGAGAAACTGGAGGCTGTGCCTTACCAACACTGTGATACTTTAAAAAAAAACTTTTATATTATATATATATATATATATACACACACATATATATATATATATTTGCCCCCCCTCCCCTTATTTGAACTTCGAAGATGACCACAGCTCTGGTGTCTGCAACCATCTTCGACTTGAGCGAAGTTTTATGCAAGGTAAACCGGGTCAAAGCGTTTTTTCCCCCCAATTTAAACTTGCTTAAAAACAAAACCTTTAGCTCCTGGAAAGTGGGAGGAGGGATAGATACAAGGCAGGATTTTTTTGCGTCCCATTATTACCCTTCGCCGTCAATTTACATCTTGTAGAAGATCTTCCTTTTGCCTTTTTTTTGTTGTTTAAAAGTTCAGGAAAAAAAATAGGATGGGATTTTTAAAAAAAGCAGTCCTATGGGAGGAGGAAGGAATCTGCAGTTGTCCGATTACTTTTCTCTTTTGGCAAGTTTTTTTTTTTAATTATAATTCGGCATTCGTTTCACAAGAAGTTCAAAGTACACTTCCGCGGCTCTGTCCCTTCTCCCCCTTTCACCAAACTCCCTAAAGTGCCTTTCTCTGATTTGTAATTCTTGTCAAACTTGGGTTCACCTTCTTTTCAGTTTTGTCTTATAAAATTTGAGAATTGATTCAGTTTGAATTGCTTTCTCCAAGGGGAGTCCGGTCGTCGTCTTGGGGGTGATGGGGTGTCGAGAGGGGTTGCTGTGGGGGGAAAGATGGCTAAGATTGGATCAGAAAGGATATTGCAAAAGGAATGTGCGGAGGAGTTTTGTGTGTGTTAGTCTTAAGTCTAGTCTGAATACTGCAGTTCTTCCTATTGAAAATACGCGACTTTGCCTGAAGACTTTTCATTTGGGTAAATCTGGCACTTTAAGGAAGCCAAGAAGGGGAGTGTAGGTAAAGTGACTTTTAGGGATTGGGAGCTGGAGATATTTTCAAACCTTAGAAACGCGTTTGAATTGTGTATCTGAAACGCTGATTTCTTAAATTCGAGGGTCACTGCGACAAATAATGTCTGCCTTTCAAGAAGTTTATATAGACTTCCGAAAGTTGAGTTGAATGTGACCTTAGACATTATGTAGTTTCAAGAAGTGAGGGTGGCTTAGCAGTTAACAAGATGTTTGAAGTTGGGAATATTGTGGGAAAGTAGTATATGTAGCAACTGGCTGACGTGTTTTAAGTTTTCTTTCTTTAGCTAAGTCCTGGGTCTCCCTCCCCCCGTTCGAAAGGGTGAAGTTGCTCAGCCACTTTTAATTGCTAAAGTGTTTTGACTACGTTTTAAACACGTCTGGTCTTGTTTGCCTTAACTTTTCCCAATTTGCTTCTGCTGTTGGTTGCTGCTCCCACGGCTGCTGGTAGAAGTGCAAGGAATTACTAGGAGTTGAAAACACACACACACACACACACACACTCACACACACTTCTTGATGTCCTTCCTTTTCACTGTTGTTAATTTTAGCCACCTGGGAACTTTTCCATTCAATCTTTCTTTGATGTGATTGTCTCCCCCCCACCCCGCAACCCTCTTTCTCTCCCCTCCCCCTCCTTTCTAAATGAGCCCCATTGTTGGAAACTCAGCTCTCAGCTCTCAAGCCGTAATACGTTTGGCTGGGTTTGGTCGTGCATTGGGGTTCGCCTTTATTTCTACCCGCTGACCTGAAGGGGCAAACACTGAATTTGCACAGTGACACCCACATGGTGCTGAGAACCCAGCTTCCCTTCCACTTCCAAATTTTGGGTATATTTTTCAACAGGTGTGACTGGAGGGGGGTGTATTTGTGGGACAGAAGCTTGTCTGTGGTTTCCCCCAAGGACAGAAGGAAGGATGGGGATGGGGGGAAGTAGGTGGGGGGTGAGACTTGAGATTGAAGCTTCCTTTTTTTTTGCCTTTCTTCCCCCTTCCATCTGCAGCTTTCCTTTAAAGATTAAACACTGGTGCCCTTATCCTGCCCTGTTTTTGCATGCAGCCAAAAATCTAATTGCAATGGAATCCTCACAGGGTTGGGGGTGGGCAGAGGAAGGGGTGGTGATGTAGAACTATGATGGAAGATATTCAGGACAAGAGCATGTGTTTGCAGATTATCAATGAGTTTATTTCCCTGGATACCCTTCTCTACCACCCTTACCCTACCCTTTCTGTATTTTGCTACCCAGCTAGTCTCTAGAAGTAGAAAGCTAATGAAGTCTAGAGGTCTGATTTATGGGAGAAGGGTTTAGAAGGGATGAAAGAAATTGAAGGAACTTTTAGGCCAAGGTATAGGAGAAAAAGAGCAGGCATCAGGGGGTGTAGGGGCTGATGGCAAAGACTGATAAAGGGTAAAGGGGAACATAACTGATGGGTTGCTGCCCGTAGGACTTTTAGGGGACACTCCAGAAATCTGGGTTTCTTTGGGAAGGTTTCAAGTCTATCTGGGGTGCCAAACAGGTTGCATTTTAATGAAATAAGTGGAGAGGCAATTTTTAGGGGGCTTACTATATAGTGGCAATGGGTGTGGCAGGGAAACTTTGTTAGAGTTTTGGGGGAGAGGGAGTGAGAGAATATATTTTTGCTAGTACAGATTGTTTCATTCTTTGTACTCAAATATCTAGCACTTAATAAATACTTGTTGATGGTTTGTTGATTTCCTGTTGATTGAGACCGGAGCCTCAGGTGAGGATTGTATAGAAACTTAGAGAGACTGTGTAGAGTGAGAAGTGAATTTGCCAAGAGCAGATAAAGAGATATTTAGAGGGACTGGCTGAGAGAGGATTGTTTGGGTACTTGTGCTAAAGGAGGAAAGAAAAGGGAAGGGATGTTGGGGCTGCAATTTGCTGGGAAGTTGGGGTATGCTGTGTGCTTTTGGCAGAAACCAGTTGCC
Organism: Pseudochirops corinnae; assembly: GCA_028646515.1. NCBI lineage: Eukaryota > Metazoa > Chordata > Mammalia > Diprotodontia > Pseudocheiridae > Pseudochirops > Pseudochirops corinnae. The sequence goes on from CM053589.1 coordinate 77,920,654, forward strand.
TTCCTCCGTCATCTCATTTCTTCTTCCTTTTTCCCTCCCTCTCTTCTCCCTCTTCTTCCATACAGAATAACAAGATGCTCAACTACAGCCCCTCCAGCCCAGGGGGCTGCCTGCTGGACAGGAAGGCAGTGGGCACCCCAGCAGGCGGGGGTTTTCCCCGGAGGCACTCGGTCACCTTGCCCAGCTCCAAGTTCCACCAGAACCAGCTCCTGAGCAGCCTGAAGGCAGGGGAGCCATCCCAGACTCTAAGTTCCAGGGACAGCCGCTTCAGGGACCGCTCCTTTTCAGAGGGAGGTGAGCGGCTCCTGCCTCCTCAGAAGCAGCCAGGGGGAGGCCAGGTCAACTCCAGCCGCTACAAGACGGAATTGTGCCGCCCCTTCGAGGAGAACGGAGCCTGCAAGTATGGAGACAAGTGCCAGTTTGCCCATGGCATCCATGAGCTAAGAAGCCTTACCCGCCACCCCAAGTACAAAACAGAGCTGTGCCGTACCTTCCACACCATTGGCTTCTGCCCGTATGGCCCCCGATGCCACTTCATCCACAATGCTGAGGAGCGCAGAGCCTTGGCAGGGGGCCGGGACCCCTCTGCTGACCGTCCCCGCCTCCACCATAGCTTCAGTTTCTCTGGCTTCCCCAGTGCCGCCACCGCTGCTACCACGGGGCTGCTGGACAGCCCTACTTCTATCACCCCACCTCCCATCCTGAGTGCCGATGACCTTCTGGGCTCACCCAGCTTGCCTGATGGCGCCAACAACCCCTTTGCCTATTCCAGCCAGGAGCTGGCCAGCCTGTTTGCCCCCAGCTTGGGGGTGCCTGGGGGTGGCTCTCCAACCACCTTCCTCTTTCGGCCCATGTCAGAATCCCCCCACATGTTTGACTCTCCTCCCAGCCCTCAGGACTCCCTCTCGGACCAGGAGGGCTACCTGAGCAGTTCCAGCAGTAGCCACAGTGGTTCAGACTCCCCTACCTTGGACAACTCAAGGCGCCTCCCCATCTTCAGCAGACTCTCTATCTCAGATGACTAACCAGGACAGGGAGGGTTTCCCCCTTCCTATTTTCCCCTCAATTCTCTTCCCTCTCCCAAATTCATCTATCCTCATCAATTTCCCTATAACCCTTTCTACATTAACAAGGTTAAGCTCAACCCCTTTCCCCGAGCCTTGGAATACCCCCCACTCCTTGCCCCTTTTTTGTCCCACCTAACATAATGACAAGTCCATTTGTCTGTAGTCTTCTCTAGCTTGAACCTCTTCTTTCCTACCCTCTTCCCCCAATTCCTCATCAATTTTCTACCCTACTTTACATAAAAGACAAAAGTCCCAACTGTTGGTAGTTGCCTTTCTCTCTGGCTTAAGCCTCAAGTGCCAAATCACAAAAGCAAAAAGCAGTAACAGTTTACAAAAACAACTTAGTGCCTTTAAACCTAACTTTTTTTTTTCCCCACTGTGACTACATTACTTCTCTAGCTGCAGAGGGCACCAGTGGGCCTTCTTGACAGCCCTTCCCATGTAAAGGGGAAGGAGTGGTGGGAGGCTTTGGGGAGTAGAAAAGGATCATTGGAATCAGCAGCTCCCTCCACTGGCCAGGAGAAACTGGACATCTATTTCAGTCCCCCTCTCTCCCCCCCAACCTCCTTTCCTTCCTTTCCTCTCCCTGGGACAATTCCCACCAGGCGGCCCACTGCATGTAGAAAGCTGGCAGCATTTGAATCCTTTCCCCTCCCCTCCCTCCTATTCCCCTTGTTGACTAATCTTGCCTGGGTCTATGCAGGTCAGCAGGAAGGAAGACTTGAGAATGGACAAAGATTTGTGACATAAGTGGGACTTGAACGATTTAAAATTTTATATGTGTTTTTAGTGGGGAGGGAGGAAGGGAGTGCTAGGTGGACCATGAAAGACTTTTGATTTTGGTGCTAAAAAGTTCCCCAGTATATATGTGACACCTATAAAAAGAAAAAAAAAAGGAGAAAGTATAAGGGGTGAGTGGTGAATGGTATTCATTCCATATACAATTTCTGTGTAAAATGATTTCCAGTAGAAGTAGCTATAATGGTTTTTGCTCTAGAGTACATTAAGTACGTTAGGACTATTGTTATAGCACTCACGCCATGCTTTTTTTTCTGGGTTTTTAACTATAACTTTCAGAAATTGGAGAGCAAAAATTTTGCTTGTCACTGCACACAATATAAAAAAAAGCTTATTTAACTTATCAAAAAACGTATTTATTGCCAAACTATGCTTTTTTTTGTTAATTTTGTTCATATTTATCGGGATGACAAATCCATAGAATATATTCTTTTATGTTTAAATTATGATTCTTCCATATTAATCTTAAGATTGTGAAGTCTTTTTTTTCCCTTTTTTTCCCACAGTTTAATATATTATACTACAATGACATTTTTTTGTAACTTTACACCTTTTGGTTATTTTATTTTAAAAAAAATGAAAAATTAATTTAAAAAAATGCAAAAAACTGTTGGATTATTTATTTTAGAAATTCCCCCCTTGTGTTGGACTGCAAATTGAGTTTCTTTCTTTCTAGACCTTACACAGCTAGGACTTAGAATGTATGTAAAAGTTGTGGTAAAAAAATAAAACAGTAAAGAAGGAAAACAACTTTTTTTTGTATAGCCTCTAAAAGGGAAAAAGCAACAGCAGCAGACAAAACCCTCGGACTTCCCATGTGCTCCTCAGAACATTCTGAGCACAGATTTGTGGTTCAGTATTTCAGGTCTGGAGTTTTCCTATATTAGTGTAAACAGAACTCAAACATGGACACACACACACATACACAAAGATGAATGTAATTACTTTTTTCCTGTTACTGTTCACTACCGATGCTTTCTATTTCTTTTTCCTTTGTGTGAGTTTATTTAAAGAAAAATCTTTTTGTAACGACTGTTTGCAGTTTAGAAATCAATAAACCCCCAGGTTTTTTTCAAGAAACTTTGGCAATGATACTGGTTTTATTTTTGTGTATGCGAATGGCACTTCTTAAATTTCTGGTCATCTTTTACCTCCAGTTCCTCTTCTGTCTAATGAGAGAAGGTTAGCTATGCAAGTGCTAAGAACTCTTAATATTCCACAGTGAGAGAATCTCTTTGGGACTGATCTCTGTCACTTCCCTTGCTGACACACTAAGCAATGTGCTCCAAAGGGGTGGGGGGGACGGTTTAGGGTTGTTTCCTGACCCAAGGGCAATGTGATCAGTATCTCACCTTCCCCAAAGAGCCAGTCATGAGAGTTGTATCTAATCCAGTCACACTTAACCCATTTTCCCCACTAGTATTCTCCCAGTCTGCCTTTTCCATTGTTTCAGCTCCTTCTGAAACATTGTTTCAATCCCCATCTGAGCTAGGCATTGTACTTCCAGGGGAGTTATGTTGCTACCTGGCTACCCATAGCTGCAGCTGTACAGATGATATTGGGAGAATTCTCCTTTCCTCACCATACTATACTGTTCCTTTGACCTCTCCCTAGATCCCCCTGGAACTGTAACAGGCACCAAAGTGCTCCTCTGCTCCTCCTTGATCCGGGGCTAGTAAGAGAGCCCTGTCTCCTTTTTCATTTTGGGCAGGTATCATGAGTTGCACAGTTTGAATAGGTATGGATGGGTTATGACAAATCATAGATCTCATTACCTTAACTTTTTCCTTCAGACTCTCCCTTCTGGATTTCCCTGTTACTGTCTGAAGTACCACCAACTTTTTAGTGTCCCAAGTTCACAGTTGAGTCATCTTTGACTCCTCACTCTTCTTAACACGTTTCAAGTCTTATCTCCATAAACAAACATATAACAAGTTTTATCTCCATAAACATCAATCCCATTTTGTCCCCTTTATAGCTACATAACCTAGTGGCCACTTCATTTGAACTATTGCAGTAGCCTCCTAAATGGTCTTGCTTCAATTTCCCCCTGCAATTCACAGCTGTCCAAGTGAGGTTCCTGAAAGTACAGGCCTACAATAAACTCTAATAGCTCCTTATTGACTTTAGGCTTAATAATTAATCATTAACTCATCATTAACATTTATATGTTTCACAATTTATATAATTAAATACTAATTATGCAAATATAATTTATGCAATTATAAATAAATGTTCACATTAGGGATGTGTGCTCAAACCTTTTATGCTGATAGTGGTACAGAATCAAAAAAGTTTGGAGGTCACTTCTCTAGAGCTTTGACCTGTACCAAAGTGAGGGACCTTTGTAATTTCTCCTTGTTACTTTTTACTAGTTTGGTCTTTCAGAGATATTTTTCCAATCTAGGGGGAGCCACTTTAAGAGGGGGAGGGAGTGGCTAGTTGAATATGACTGAGGCAGCACAAGCTCTGTTCCCCATGCCCACACAAAGAACATCTTCCCACCATGTAGATCCATGAGGTTTTCCCACCAGAGTATCCGGCTCCCTCTTCTGTGGTAGCCATCAACCTATGTAGATCTAGCCTCTCAGTGACTGAGACTTGGATTCTAAGAAGCATGATTTTAGTTCCATGTTTCTTAAACTGTTGTTTTTTCATCCTTTGTTCTTGAAGAGGACCAATGACATCATGAGGGTGATAACTTACTTTCCAGGTAGATAAGTAGCTAAGAGAGACCTGATGCTAGCCGTGGTTGGGTGTGTTGCTACTCAGAAGATCTGGGGAAGTGTATTTTCTTGAATTAACTAGGCCTATCCTGATAGCAGTTAGTTCTGTAATAGACTAATTAAGTGAAATTCAAGGAAAGGATTGGCTAGGCCTAGGAGCATCAGTAAACTGAACAATGTTTTCCTTAGCTTTGGCCTCTACTATAGAGGATAGAGGTGTATGAACCATCAAAAAATATGTATATTTGTATATGCCAAGTCTTTTGTTCAAGGTCCAAGGTAGGAAAACTTTGTTGAGGCTAGAATGGGCCTCTTGGTCCCCAGAGGTCAGACTGTGCCCCATCGTGGGGAGGGTTGGGGGCAAAAGTGTTTATTTTGACATTTTTCTGAATCTTGGTTATTGAACTTCGTTCATATTAGCCAAAATGTCAACCTGGGTGGAGGTGAGGGAAGTGTGACTTCTTTCCTTTGTATGTCACCAAATAATCATGAATTGGTATATCAGACTATCTAAAGCATTGATCTGGGACCCAGAAGAAATGAGTCTATATATGTGCTGTCACTTAACTAGTCACAGGTCCTTGGACAAATTTTGTAAACTCACTGACCATGAGGTTCCTAATCTAGAAAATAAATAATAATATTTATGCTACCTACCTCACAGGAATGAGCAGACCCCAGAGGACTGGGCAGTGGCTAAAATATGTTCTGAAAGCTTGTCTTTCTCCCACTACTTCTCAAATAGACCTCAGATTAGTGATATGTAGGGTAAGCCTTTTTCCTGGGTTCATGACTTCTAGACAGCAGAGGTTGGTGGAGAACCCAGGGTAGCACACTGCCTTTGTATCTGTCCACCCTTTGGTTCAGACTTGCAATGGTTCTCAACCTTCCTAATGCCATGACCCTTTAATACAGTTCCTCATGTTGTGGTGACCCCCAGCCATAAAATTATTTTTATTGCTACTTCATAACTGTAATTTTGCTACTGTTACGAATCATAATGTAAATATCTGATATGCAGGATGTATTTAAATTGAACATAACCCACAGGTTGAGAACCACTGGTTCTGAGATTCTTAACCTGGGGTCCATGGATACCCCTTAGGTATCCACAGAGAGATTTCAGGGGATCTATGAACATGGATGGAAAAAAAATTACATCTATTTACATTAAATTCTAATTGAAGTTTAAGCACACCAGACTGCCAAAGGGGTCCATGACAGCACACAACAAAGTTAAAACCCTTTGTTCATTCTTGTTCCTTCGTGACTCTGGACAGTCTGTAGAGTACACTATAGAGAGAATGGGCTAAAGCTAGAAATGAGAAGGGGGTATGTATATGGGAATGGCTGGTCTCTCTGTCTCCTTTTCCTACTGCTTTTATCATTCATTTGAGTTATGTCCAACTCTTTGTGATAGCATTTGGGGTTTTCTTGGCAAAGATACAAGAGTGGTTTGCCATTTCCTTCTCCATCTCATTTTATAGATGAGGAAACTGAGACAAACAGGGTTAAGTGACTTGGCCAGGATCACATAGCCAGTAAGTGCCTGAGTCTAGATTTGAGCTCATGAAGATGAGTTTTCATGACTCCAGGCCTGGCACTCTATCCACTAGCTGGCCCTTTCCTAATGCAGCTTCCCCAATTAATAGTTCAGTTTACTAACCATTTTTATTTTCTAGAGGAGATAACCAGGTCATAGAATCATTAAGCTAGAGCAAGAAGGAACCTCAGAAGTCATCTAATTAAACCCCCTTATTTTAAAAATAAAACTGTGATACATTGGGGTAAAGTGAAATTGCTCAAGGTTGTATGGGTAGTAAGAGAAGTAGTGTGGAGATTTGAACTCAGGTCCTGGGATTCGAAGTTTAGTGCTCTGAGTTCAACACTGTTTCCATTGAAAGGATGGTCAGTGGAAGAATTCCAGGAACAATGGATTTTTCTAGGAGGAGATAACACAGTCTGGGAAATGGAAAAAGGATGGGAAAATGTGGGCCTACATCCTAGATGGCCAACCTCAGCCTGTTCACCCAGCCTCAGCTCCAGGTATCATCTGGGCCTGGGATGTGCTGTCACTATGGCCAAGATCTCTTGCCTGAAAAGTACAAGTTTGATGCCCAGGGAACTGCTGGTAACTCAATGGAGTTTTATTAGAGTCAGCAAGACCCAGATTCAAATAAGACTTCAAACTCTTACTAACTGTGTGACCTTAGCCAAGTCACTTAGTCAACAAGCATTTATTTAATATACTTAACCTTTGTGCCTTATAGATGAGGAGTTTCCTCATCTATAAAATGAAGAGGTTGTATTACATGGCTATTAAAGTCCCCTTCAGTTCTAAAGCTGTGATCCTATGGTGTTATTACTTGGGCTAAGTAGAGTAACCTGATAGATTTCTAGAGAAGGAAATATCTTTATCTGAGAGTTATAAATCACCATTCTCTTCCACCAAGATGGAACAAAAGAAGTATCCTTTTCAATTCGAACATGAGAGAATGCAGAAAGACAGACTGTAGGAATGTAGGAAGAAAAGAGAATGTAGTGAAGAAAGGATTGCTGAAAGTATGGTCCTAAGACACTAGGAAAGGCTACTAAAGAACAGGAAGCAGAGTGATGGCTCAATGACCTATGCCTTCTCACCCCAGAAGTCACTGAACTTGCTCCATAAATCCTTGAGCTGATATGTTTGAAGGTGGGTGTTTCATGGGAGAGGGGATAGGCTACCCTTTTGGACTTTCCTCCTGTTCTGACTGCTGTAGGGGTGCCCTTTGTTAATCATTAATAGAGGAAAAGATCAGGCCCCAAGAAATCCTAGAGTGGGAATCAGTCTTGTCTTGTTATCACAGACCTGCCCCTTGTATATGTGACAGGGCTAAGTCAATATCACTGATGGGACTGTCTTTATCCCCACCTGATTTCAGAGGTGGCAAGTTATTTCCCTTCACCTACTCCCTCCAGAACAGTCTTTTTTCCAGCTTGAATATTGGTTGGAAGAAAAGAGGTTCAGAAGATCAGGAAGCTAGAGAGCCAAAGCTAGGCATTTTTCTTGATTGGTACAACATATAAAGTGCTTCCTACAAGTGCCAACACTTCCTGGTGATATGATTTGGAGATAAGTAAAACCTCTATTCTAAGGAAGATAATGCTGTGTGTTCATTCATATGCCATCAAGATTTAGGAGCAGATATTTTTCATCTTCATTTTATAGATGTGGAAACAAACCCTAAGGGAGCCAGGATTTAAGGTTACCTGATGTTCTGGTGTTCTGCCTTCTTACACATTTTTCTTTCTTTTTTTTTTTATGGCCATCAATATATTTTTATTTTTTAAATTAATTTTTGTTTATTTTTAGTTTACATCTTTCATTTCCACGAGATTTTGAGTTACAAATTTTCTTCCTGTCTTCCCCTACCCACCACCCCAAAGTAGCGATCCCACTGTATACCCCCTCCCCCAATCTGCTCTCTCCTATATCCTCCCCAATCACCCCTCTGACTTTCTGGTAGGGCAAGATGGATCTCCCTATCCCAGTGCCTATAAATCTTATTTCCCAGTTGCATCTAAATAATAATAATATATATATATATTTTAACCTTTGATTTTAGAATTTTAAATTCCAGATTCTTTCCCTTCCTCCCTTGTTATCCACCCCCATTGAAAAGATAAGCAATTCATTATAGGCCATGTATGTGTAGTTACACAGAACATCTCCACAATGAACATATTTTGAAAGACTGACTATATTTCTCTCCTTCCTATCTCGCCCTCCGCTTGTTCTATTCTCTACTTTGTCCTGGTCCCTTTACAGAAGTGTGTGCTTCTAACAACCCTCCCCACCAACCTGCCCTCCCCTCCATCATCCCTCCTCTCATCCCCTTCCCCCCTACTCTCCTGTAGGGCAAGATATCCAGTTTAGAGTGTATGTCATTCCCTCCCTAAGCCAAATTCAGTGAGAGTAAGGTTGACCCATTCCCTTTTGCCTTCCTATTCTTCCTTTCCACTGTAACAGTTATCCCTTGCCTCTTCTATATGAGATGATTAACCCCATTCTGTCTCTCTCTGTCTCCTCTCATTCTATTTCTCTCCTGCCTCTCAATTTCACCTTTTAAAATATCATCCCTTCCTATTCAATTAATCCTGTGCCCTCTGTCTGTGTATACCTGTACACATATGTACATACACTCACGTTTGTATTCATATGCATATATACTCTCCTATATAGACGTGTGTATATATACATATATATACAGACATATACATATATACATATATGTACATATCCATACATACATATATATACACACATTTATATTCCCTTCACCTATCCTCATACTGAGAAAAGTTTCATAAGTTACAATTATCATTTTTCCATGTTGGCATGTAAATAGTTCAATTTTGATAAGTTCCTTATGATTTCTTTTCCATGTTTACCTTCTCATGCTTCTTGTGTTTGAATGTCAGATTTTCTATTCAGTTCTGGTTTTTTCAGCAAGAAT
>CM053589.1:77930240-77956605 GCA_028646515.1 Pseudochirops corinnae
TCATGGTTGTTTAGTCCGTGATTTTTTTTTAAATCTCTGTGGGGCTCTGCTTCCAGAAGAAAAAGCTGTCCCAAATCGCTGGGGTCCTTCCGGCTGCCGTAGCTCTCAGGAAGAGGCTGGAAACTCTTCCTATTTACTTCTGGCTGACTGGATAGTGAAGACTCCAGAACCGAGGCCCGAGACCGCGATCCAGATCCAGGCCGCTCAACACGAGAGCTCTTGGCCTGAGAACAATCGCTCAGTCCCCCTGCCATCTGCAGGCCTCGGGCGGGAAGCTGCAACGTGGAGGCGGGTGCAAAATCTCTGCCTTTCGCTTTTCCGCTCTGGAGGCCTTTCGGCCGGACTGCTTATCTCCCCCTTTCGCAATCCCCACTAGCAGCTGGTGCTAATCCGCTCACCTGAGAGGCTCCTCCCCTGCCCCTGGGCCACAGCCGCAGCTTCAGGTCAGGCTGGCTTCGGTTCGCAGTGCTGATATGGTTCCTCATAGACGAGCTGACTTTAGTGGGAAGTATCTTTGTGTGCGTTTTTGAGTTCTAGGATTCGTTTAGAGTCCTATTTTATGGGTATTTTGGGGTGGCTATGTGAGAGCTGCGATATGTTGCTGCTGCTATGCCGCCATCTTGGCTCCGCCCCTCTCTTCTGTTGTTTTGATCCTCTTTGTCCCCCCAAAAAGATTCTATAGCCTGATTTTTTATGCTGTTTGTTCATTTTCCCAGCTAATTACTTGGCTTTTGAGCTCTTTGCCACAGTAGATCTCTGCTTCCAGAGTGCTGTGTCCCAAATTTCTGGGGTTTTGCACTGCTGTCATCAGAGCTGTTCTCAGAGCTATGAGGAGGGCGCCCTCTTTACAATCACCATACTGATGGTCCTTACCCCCAGGACCAGCACCCAAGACGCAAGCCAGATCCACGCAAGTCAAAGCAAGACCAATTACCCTCTGAATGGTCATTTGGTCCCCCAGTGACCTCCAGGCCTGGAGCTTAGGAGGTAGCCACATGGCAGGAGCTGCAGCTACTGCCACCTCCACCACCCCAGGGGCAGGGGATGGACCATGCTATTCTTTCACCCAGTTCCAACAGAGTTCCCCACTGACCTTTAACGTTCTCTTTGGTGTTTATAGGTTGAGACATCTGGAAACCGCCACAGCTGCCAGTGTTTCAGTCTCTTGAAGTCTATTCTGGTGGGTCTGGGCTGGCACAGCGCACATGGGACTGTGTTCTGCTCCCAGCTCATTGCAATAGACCCTTCTTGTCTACCTTCCAGGTTGCATTCAGCAGGAGATTTGTTTCTCTCTGTCACTACAGCTCTAAAATTTTTTTAGTCATTTTCTACAGGTTTTGGTGGTGGTTGGAGTGGGAGCTCAAGTAAGTTCCTGCTTTTACTCTGCCATCTTGGCTCTACCCCTCTCTTATTTGATTTTTAAAGTTCCTCGAAGAACTTTCTTTTGTGTTTGGGACCATACTTGATGTTTCTAATTGAAAAAAGAGTAACTTTTTGTGCTCCATTAACTTCCTCTGACTGTGAACCCAGATCTTCTTTATCCCCATGGTAACTATTTACCTATGTTTGGATTCTTTCCTCTTTGCTTACTCATTTTTATGTTTTATTTTGTTTTTTAGCAGCTATTAGTGTAATCAAGTTATAGTCCTGAGCTATAGGGAATGATGCTTCAAGCTTCATATCCTTCTTACTGTTATTTTCTGAGGTCTGTCCTGGGCTCTCTTCTCCATTGCTAAGCCATAGCTAGAGTCCCTAGTCACACTGCCTTGCAACTGATCTTGTTCCTTGTGGTCTTTGGAGTGGCTTCGAACTATAGCTCTCCATCCTTTCTTGGAACTGAAACCAGGGGCTCTGCTCTCCTGGAAGTGCCCACAATCCACAGAGTCCCTGCCCCTCACTACTGCACTCAACAGGTGTGTCCCTGCAACCACAACCTTGGGTCCATCTGAACAGCACAGCTGTACTTGGCTTCCCTTTGGTTTTTTAGTCTTCTACTCAGCCATCAGACCTCCACACTGTCAGTGAGATGACAGCTTTTAAGGTTCAGGCTGCCTCCCAACCCAGCTGCCCCAAGGGCTTGTTGTTTGTTGATTCTGCAGAGTTGGCCTGGAGATGTTTGCACTTCACTCAGGCTGAACCTCAACCCTGGAGGTCAGGTCTTTCTTGGGGTCTTCTTAAGTTGACTTAGAAGTAAAATTAAGTTTTGTTTATTTCTGCTGCTTTTTTTGTTGAAGAAATTTGGAGAGCTGAAAGTTTTCTGACCTACTTGGCCATCTTACCAGAATCTTCTCCCTCTATGACTTGTCCTTGACCGGTAGGTTATTCTTTAGGATTAGATTATTTAGTTTGTAATTAATTTTTAGTCTAGATTTCCTTTATGTAATTTTTAATGTAATTTTTATTGCATTATTGTCTAAAAAGGATGCATTTACTATTTCTGCTTTTCTGAATTTGGTTCTGAAGTTTTTTATGCTGTAATATATGGTCAGTTTTTGTGAGGGAGCCATGTACAGCTGAGAAAAAGATATATTCTTTTATGTTTCCATTTAGTTTTCTGCAGAGGTCTATCATATATAACTTTTCTAAAATTCTCTTTAGCTTCTTTCTTGTTAATTTTATAATTAGATTTATCTAGTTCTGAGAGGGGAAAGTGGATGTCCCCCACTAGTAATTGTTTTACTATTTTCTCCCATAGCTCATTTTAACTTTTTCTTTAAGAATTTGGATGCTATGCTGTTTGTTGCATATGTGGTTTGTATCATTATTACTTCATTGTCTATCATACTTTTTAGCAAGACATAGTTTCTCTGTTTTAATTAGGTCTGTTTTTGCTTTTGCTTTGTCTGAGATCATCATTGCTTTTTTTTTTTCACTTCAGCTGAAGCATAATAGATTCTGTTCCAGCCTCTTATTTTTATTCTGTGTGTGTCTCCATTTCAAGCATATTTCTTGTAAACAACAAATCGTTGGATTCTAGTTTTTAATCTATTCAGTTATTTATTTCTATTTTGTGGGTGAGTTCATCCCATTCACATTGCAGTTATGATTACTGTGTATTTCCCTTTATCTAATTTTCAAATGTTTAAATTTTTCTCTCTTTCTCCTTCCACCTTGCCCTTCCTAAAAAGACTGTTTTGCTTCTGACCACTGGCTCCCTTAATCTGCCTTCTTTTCTATAAGCACTCCCTCCTAATCTTATCACCTTCACCTCCTTGAAGCGTAAGATAGATTTCTTTACCCAACTGCCTGTGCACATTATTCGCTATGAATTTTAATGAGAGTAAAGTTCATGTGTTGCATGCCACACTCCCCATCTTTTCTGTTGTAAAAGCTTTTTCCCCAGTTTTTTTATAAGATAATTTTCCCTGTTCTTCTTCTCCCTTCCCTCTTCTCTCAGTGCATCCCTTTTTCTCACTTCTTAGTTTTATTTTTTTGAAATCATCCCATCATAGTCAACTCACACCCATGTCCTCTGTCTATGTATAATACTTTTAACTGCCCTAATAATGATAAAAGTTCTTTGGAGTTACATGTATTATCTTCACATATAGGAACGTAAAAAGTTTAACCTTATTGAATCCCTTATGATTTCTCTTTCACATTTACCTTTTTATGTTTCTCTTCAGTTTTGTATTTGAAAGTCAGATTTTTTTATTGAGCTCTGGACTTTTCATCAGGAATGCTTGACCTTTATTTCACTAAATGTCCATTTATCCCCTGAAGAAAACATTTACTTTAAGTTTAAGTTACTTAGTTTTCTTGAGTAGGTTATTCTTGATTGTAATTCTAGCTCCTTTGCCTTCTAGCTCTTTCATATTCCAAGCCCTCAGCTCCTTTACTGTGGAAGGTGATAAATCTTGTATGATCCTGATTGTGGCTTTATGATATTTGAATTTCTTTCTGGCTGCTTACAATATTTTCTCCTTAACCTGGGAGGTCTGGAATTTGGGTATAATATTCCTGGAAATTTTCATTTTGGGATCTCTTTGGATTCTTTCAATTTCTATTGTCCCATATGGTTCTAGTATTTCAGGGTGGTTTTCCTTAATAATTTCTTGAAAGATAATATCTAGGCCTTTTTTTTTTTTTTATCATGGCTTTCAGGTAGTCCAGTAACTTTAAAATTATTTCTCCTTGATCTATTTTCTAGGTTAGTTGTTTTTTCAATGAGATATTACACATTTTCTCCTATTTTTAATCTAATTTTGTTTTTATTATTTCTTGGTATCTCATGTGGTCTTTATTTTCTATTTTATCCAATTCTAATTTTTAAGATACTGTTTTCTTCAGCAAGCTTTTGTCCCTCTTTTTTCACTAGTAAATTCTACTTTTTAAGGAGTTCTTTTTTTCAGGGAATTTTTGCACCCTTTTCCATTTTGCTAATTTTTTAAAAAATATATTATTTTCTTCAGCATTTTTGTGTCCCTTTCCCCCATAATTTTCTTGCATCAGTCTTACTTATTTCTCCTCTTATTTGGTTTTTAAAAGCCATTTTGTGCTCTTTCAGTAATTCTTATTGCACTTGTGTCTACTTCACAATTTTCTTTGAGGTTTTGCTTGTAGTTTGACATTGTTGTCTTCTTAATTTTTCTTGATTTTCCATGTCACCATATTAACTTTTTATGGTCAGGTCTTTTTTTGTTTGTTTTTTCTCATTTTCCTAGCCTATTTTTTCACTTGAATTTTATACTAAAGTTGTGCTTTGCTCCTAGGTTTGAGGGGGCACTATCTGAAGCTTCAGGCTTTTTGTGCTGCTTTTTAAAGAGCTAGTTCTGGGGTTCTGTAAGTTTTCAGTACTTCCAAGGTGGTATGATCTAAGGAGGGGTTGATAATTGCTTTCTTGACCTATGCTTTAGTCCTTTTTATTCAGAAATGCACCTTGTTCCCCTGTAACCACAAATGCTAGTGTTCCTTTCTGCCTTGAATTAGAGTCTTTACTCTGTTATGAGTGACCATAAGTACTCTTCTCTACCCTGGAATTGTGATTGGAGTTCCTGCTCCCCTGTAGCCATTCCTCTTCATTCTTGAAACGTGATCTGAAACTGTGTATGGACAATGAAATAGGGTCCTGCAAAACCCAGAACCCAAACCGTTTCACTGAAATAGTATAATATTGTTGCTTTGCTAAAGGAATTTCAGTGGTCCAAGAGAAGCAAAGAAGCAGCTTTGTCCAATAGGACAGGATAGAGGCCCAGAGGAGGAACAGGTGACACATAGTGCAGACTGTTCTCTAAAAGAGACCAATTACATTGAGATTAGCAGCCCAGAGTTATGAATTCCTCTAGGTACATGGGTTTCCCTACTTGTGTGCCTCACCATGTTAGATTTCTGTAAGTTTGTGCCCACTCTGCTTCCCCATTGGCCCCACACTGTTTACATTGGTGACAGGATATGCCTGGAGTTTATGGGATGATTTTTATCATTTGATTATTTCTGATTTTGGCTTCCACTAAATAAATGTTATGTTATGATTATTTTTGCTTTTGCCTTCTATAGAGGGTGTGTAAATGTTTTCATATTTAAGAGTCAATACTATCATTGTAACTGACTTGTGTAAATGGGAAGCACATTGGTGGGGGCTCAGGAGCTAAAGTGGCTAGTTGTAGCAATGAATTCTCCCTCTTCCCCTTCCCCCCAACCATACACACAGCTAGGTTACCTCTATCCCCAGAGTGTGAATTGTAGCTCCTATGGCCAGCCCCTGAGAATATCATCATCTGCTAGTGTGAGCACATTAGGTTGAGTCACCTAAGAGTGGAATATAGGTGCCATGTTGTTACCTAAGGGCTATATTACCAGAATGAGTACATCAGTGCCATACCCAAGCTATATGAGATACAGTATTCTGGGAAGATGTCTCTGCCCCAAGCCAATTACTATAAAGAATATGATGCCCCAGTAATTTAATCCCTTCATTTAGTGGGCAGAAGAAGATTAGCATCTTTCCAGGTACTACTACAATTGTAGTCCCTGAAGGGGCATTATGTTTCAAGAAAATCTAATATACAAAAGTCCAGGGATGTGGTCATTCATGTTATGAATCATTTTTTTTTCATTTTAAAAGGCCTCATCACAAGTTTTCTATATGTATTAAATTTTAAAAAATTTTCAGGGGATGGGATCAGGCTGTCTATTCAGTATTCATAAGCTTACTTCCTTTTTCTAGAGCTAAAATGCATGAGGCCACATTCTGATGTTACCAGGAGAAACTCTAGGTGGGGGCAGAATGAACACAAAGAGATTTTAGAAAGAAGCTTGGAAGATTGAATCTATTCCATTTAAATACAGTATTCAATGCCATAGGCTTTATTCAAGTAAGAATTGGTTCTGTACAAAGGAACATGGACGTCTCATAGAGCTTTGCTTTCCATCCATGAGCAGCCCTTGACTCATTAACCCTCTCTGTTCATTGGACACTGAAATGATTCAATGATCTGCTCTTTACTGACCACAAGGAGGCAGAGTTATATTTAGCCCCTCCACCCCAATTATCCCCACCCTTCCATGGAGTAGAGTGATCCAGAAGCTATGCTAGAATGGGTCCTCTAGTTCAGTCCGAGTTATTCCACCTAAAGGAATGAAGCTACCTAAAGGATAACAACATTTTCTCATTGTGCCAACCTAAGGATATAACCGAATACAGGAAGCATGTACACATATATACACACTAGATCATTGATTTTAGGGTTGCAAGGGACCTCGGAGGCCACTTAATCTAACCTTCTTATTTTAAAGATAATTGAACAGAGGGCCAGAGAGGTTAAGTGGTTTGCCCTAGCATTAAGATGGAGTCGGGAAAGCCTTTTCATAGAAGGTGGGATTTAAGCTGGGACTTGAATGAAGCCAGGGAAGTCAGAAGGCAGAGATGAGGAGGGAGAGAAATACAGCATGGAGGACAGAGAAGATGACCTGAGATGGGAGATCTTGTTGGAAGTGACTTGGTGGTGGAAAAACCAGAAGGCCAGTGTCATTGCATTGTAGTATTCATGGGGAGTAAATAAAGTATAAGAAGCCTGGAAAGGTAGGAGGGGGCCACGTCGTAAAGGACTTTGAAGACCAGAGATATTTTTAAAAGTTTTATTCATGTGTTTTGTTTTTCTATTACAAACATTTACAATTTACTCCTAATTTGTAAGAGGTCTCTTGAAACAAAGTAAAACAATTAAGTAAAAATAATAATACCTCATTTAAAAGTGCATGCAGCATTTGACATCTGAAGTACTACTCCTACTTCTTATGAAAAAAAAAGAAGAGGAATCTATTTTCTTTCCCTTCTACTCCTACTTTATTGGGAAAAAAAAGAACAACTTTTTTTTTTGGTAACAAATATGCATAATCAAGCAAAATACATTCCCTCAATGTTTACAGGCTATATAAATATGATACATATAACACATAGTATATGAATAGTGTGTATGTAGTCCCATATATACACAATATATATATGTGTACATGTACTTATTCCTCATTGTCCATCTGTCTTGTGAGTAATGTTTCATCACTAGTCCTCCGGAATCATGAATGGTCATTATATTGTTCTTTTTAGTGTTACTTTATAAATTGTTGACTTGGTTTTGTTAATTTCATTCTTCATCAGTTTATAAAAGTCCTTTAAATTGTTCACTTCCTCAAAATTGATGTCACAGTATAAATTGTTCCTCTGCTTACTTCACTCTGCATCAGTTCCCATAAGTCCATGACTTTTTGAAATCACTTATTTCCTCATTTCTTACAGCACAGTAGTATCCCTTCACATATATGTACCACAATTTATTTAGCTGTTCCTCAGTTGATAGGCATCCCCTTAATTTCTAGCAATTTTTTTTGCTACCACAAAAAGAGACACTGTAAAATATTTTGCTACACAAAGGATATTTTCCTTTCTTTGATTAAATGGCCTACTAAATCTAAGATTAAAAGGTAAACAATTACCTGAGGGAAAAATTCTTTACAAGTATAATACAGTAATAAATTCTTATTTCATATATGTATATTTACATATACATATATAAGATTCAAATTTATAAGAAAAAGAGCTATTCCTCAATTGATAAAAAGTCTAAGGATATGAATAAGCAGTTTATACCCTGGGAAGAAACCCAAAGTATCTACAGCTATATGAAAAAAGTACTCCAAATCACCACTAATTAGAGAAAAAATTAAAACAATTCACGTGTATCAGAGTGCCAAAGATGCCACAAAAAGGAAAATGGTAAATATTGGAAGTGCTATGGGAAAATAGGTACATGGGTGTACTATTGGACCTGTAAATGGGTACAATTATTCTGGAAAGCAATTTGGAATTATACATAAAAAGCTTACTAAACAATGCATGACCCTTGACCACTATGCCTTTTCTAGGCCTATACCCAAAAAAGGATTTTTATATTTGATTTTGAAGATGATAGGAAACCACTAGAGTTTATTGAATGGGAGTAGGAGTAGAAGGTTACATGTTCAGATCCTTACTGTAGGAAGATTAATTTGACAGCTGAGTGGAAGGTGGGTTGGAGTGGGGTGAGACTTTAGGCAGAAAGGCCAACTAGAAGGCATGAGATGGTAAAGGCCTGAACCAGAATGGTGTGAGTGTTATAGGAAAGAAGAGATGCTACAAAGTAAAATGAGCAAGACCCGAGGTTGGATGAGGTTGGGGGGAGAGAGTGAAGAGTCAACAATAATATCTAAGTTGTGAGCCTGGGTGACCAGAAGGATGATGGTGCCTTAGACCTGTGGCACCCAAACTCGAATGGGGGGGTCACTAAACCATAATAAGGATCCTTTAAAAACATTTAGTTTTTAAATGTAGTATTATCTACATTTTATTGTATTTTTATTTATTTTGTTAAATATTTCCCGATTACATTTTAACCTGGCTTAGGCTGCACCCAGGAGTGTTACAGCAGCAGGTTTGACAGCTCTGCCCTAGAGAGTAATAAGGGAGAGTTCTGAGAGAAAGATTTTTTTGGGGGGAGGGGTGTAGGACAATGAGTTTGGTTTTAGATATATTGAACTAAAGATAATTTAGAGGGGTTAGCATTGGCAAGAAGGACTACTTCATGTGAGACAGGGGTGAGGAAGATGATAGTGACACAAGGCATTTCAATGATGTGAAATTAGGAGGAGAAAAGGAGACAAGAAGAGTGAGCTCTTAGCAAATGGCCTTAATTTTTTCAGTGAAATATGAAGCAAGTTTCTCAGCTGAGAGAGTGATGGGAGGGTAAACTGTGGGAAATTTGAGGGATGAAAAGGATGAAAAAGCAAGTTGGTGAGTGGGAGAGTAAGTTAATGAAGAAGGGTAAAGAAGGATTGCCTTGCAGCGGTGAGGATCCAGTTGAGATTATGTAACATAAATTTGTAGCATGGTTTTGTGATTTTCTCCAGTGGCAGCATATGAATAGGAGTTAAGGCAGCAGATAGTGAGAGTAACCTGAGGCTGAGTCTTGACAGAGCAAAACTGGTGATAGGAGAAGGAGGCAAGGAACTTGAGAAGAGCAGTATGCTGAGCTGATTTACCAGAGGACCAAGACAGGGAAGGGAGGACATTGTTACTAGTGCAGGGGTAATGGATAGCCTGGGAAATAATTGAGATTGAGAGATTGGAGGTCATGGTGAGGACCAAGAATAGAATTTGGTGTTTTAAGACAGAGGAAGAGAAGGAATTACAAGAGATTATAATCAGAAAAAGAAATGTCAGAGTTCATGAATGTGGAAGTTGTACATTTTGGGTGACAGCAAGAATGAGGGTTTGACCATCTCTGTGTGTTGTTGAGGTAAAGTAGAGGAATCAGTCATGTGAAGTTGAGGAATTGTGAAATTAGGTTGTTTGAAGGAATATCAGTTGTATGTTTAAGTCCCCAGGCAGAGGTGTGCTGGAGCCAGCTCATACAGATTGTTATATTTTCAGCACGAGCATTTTCATTTTGGAAACTGGCAAATGCTACAAATCAGGGATTGATTTGTTGTTTTACTGATTGTCAAGGAAGTGATGTGATTATATTGTGAAAATAATGCAATTAGGGAATGACTTGTATTTTTATAAATTTGGCTCTGTTATTTTTTACATGATTGCTCATGTGTAAGTGATACCTGATTGCTTACTGTCCCAGGGAGGAGGGAGGGAAGGAGACACAAAATTTGGAACTCAAAACTTTTTTAAAAAGGTTAAAAATTGTTTGAACATTTAATTGGGGAAAATAAAATATTTTTGAATTAAAAAAATATTTATTTAGATATACAGGCACTGGGGTATAGAAATCCATCTTGCCCTACTAGAAAGTTAGAGGGGGTATGGGGGAAGATATAAAAGAGAGCAGACTGGGGGAAGGGGTACACTCACTAGGCTTGATATCTTGGGGTGGGGGTAGGGGAAAGATGGGGAGAAAATTTTTGTAACTCAAAATCTTGTGGAAATGAATGTTGAAAACTAAAATTTTCAAAAATAAAAAAATTAGAATATTAAAATATATATTTATTTATTTTTAGTTTCCAATATTCACTTTTATAAGATTTTGAGTTCTAAATTTTCCCCCTTTCCCAAAACAGCGTGCAGTCTAATTTGGCTATACATGTATTAAACATATTTCTACATTAGTCATTTGTGAAAGAAGAATCAAAACAAAAGGGAAAAACCATGAGAAAGAAAAAACAAAAAACAACAAAAGAAAGGGAAAACAGTATGCTTCAATCAGCACTCAGGCATGGACTGAGTACCTCAAAGGAGAAGAGACTATGGAGTGAAGATGGGAGAGGGAAATCTGGAAGTGGCAATGGGGAGCAAGGAGTATTCCAGCTGACTGAAATGAACCCAGTACTAGAATGAGTGGCCCTCCAGACTGTCTTATCAAGAGGTCTCAGGGAGAGCCAGAAATGGAGAGAAAAGATTTAAGATGAAATTAAGTGTTTCCTATGGAGCAGGCATTTCAGAGAGAACGGAAGAAGGGGTGAGAAACCTTAGAAGGGGGAATTGGGAAGGGTTGGGTTGAGGGAAATAGGAATAAGAGACTAGGCAGTAGGATTAGGGTATGTCTGTGTGTATGTGAACAACTTTGAATGATGACAGAGGTGGGATTCAGAATCACTGGGATGGAGAGGTGTGACTAGGTGGGAGTTTGTTAGTCATTGAGGAATGAGTTTACATCAGTTATCAACATCCCTAGCTGAGGGTTTAGCCTCAGGATGGTGTCCTTTCAGGGCCTTAAGAGAGGGGACCAGTTAGAGGGGAATGAAGGAATGGCATGTCTTCCTAGGAAAACACACTCAACTCCTCCCAAAGATAGGAGATATGTTCGTAATGGAATGGAGGTTCTTCACTGTTGCCCTCTCTAGAATTCCTGCTTAGAGCTCTGGTGTGGCTTCTTTTCTCAGGTTTTAAAGGTCATTGAATGAAGCTGTGCAGGATCAAGTGGGTAGTGCAATGGTTTATCGGACCTTGATAGGAGACCTGGGCAATACCAGCCCAGTACAACCTTACTTCGAGCCTTTGTCATCTCCCATTCAAGTGGAAGGTCTACCCCAGAGATATCTTTAAGCTCTCTTGCTAATAATAAAGTTGATATATGACAAACTTTTGAGACAACTTAATCCAGTGAGTTTGTGCTAGTCCTCAAATCTCTCAGTTTTCCTCATCTGTTAAATGAAATAATTTAACTTCTGAAGTTTGTTCAAACTCTCAAATCTATGATCCTGTGATCTAGTTTTACCCCGTTTTATAGATGAAGGAATTGAGGTGAAATGACTTGATATAGAGATCTCATTCCTACAGGCTAATAACATTGATCCATTATAGCTGATTAGTGACAGAGTCCAGGAGTACTGATCCAGTCCCCTGTATTGCTTTGGAAGAATCCATTTCCTTGTGGGAAAATAATTTAGTTAGGTCTCCCTCCCAGTCTGGGGGCGGCTAGGCGGCTTAGTGGATAGAATATCAGGCCTGGAGTGAGGAAGTCATCTTCCTGAGTTCAAAGCTGGCCTCAGATGCTTACTAGCTGGGTGAACCTGGGCAAGTCACTTAACCCTAGTCGCCTCAGTTTCCTCATCTGTAAAGTGAGAAGGAAATGCCAAACCACTTTAATATCTCTGCCAAGAAAACCCCAAATGGGGTCATGAAGAGTCAGACAGGACTGAAAAATGACTGAACGAGGAAACCACACCTCCCCCCACTCCCCAGTCTGTCCTTTACTACTTATCATGAAAACCAGTCAGGTTTCTCTGGGAACAACACTTTGTAATGATTAATTTACCTTTGCTCTCTTTTGGTGAGGTGAATAGAGACTGAGATCCTTCTCCCCATTTTAAAGAAGGAAAGAAACAGGAACAGAGAGGGTAAGTGGAAGCCCAGCTTTGCAACTCATCCCTTAGTTTTCTGGGTGACTTTTTAGCTGACTGCTTTGTAAATTGGAAATAATAATATTTTACAGCAGGGGTATTGCCATGATTAATGAATGATTATAAGCAACATGGAAATTCAAGGCCCTTATAATTGTCAAGCTGATTAGTCCCCAGTTACTGATAAACTGTATACATAGTTATTCGATTATTTTTCCCATTCCCTCCTCTTACTACCCCCATCCCCTTATCTATTTGTTGTTCGTTAGTCGATTCATTCATTCAAATTCTAAGATTAGAATGAATATGACCCCATGGCAGGTTTTGAGAGCGTCCAACCACTGAAATGGATAAAGAATGAAAAGGAGGATCACCCAGGCCCCTTAAGAGGTTAAAAGCAGTCTGCTCAAATTCTCTGCTTAATTGTCTCAAGCTGGGGCTGAGGGGGATAGAAGGGGGGTGGTGCAGGGTGTGATTCATTAATTGGCCCAAGATGGGGTTTGTCATTCCAGGCCTTGTTATCCCCTTTCCTGTCAAGAGTTCTTGCAGCCTTGGCCCAGGGACACATGGAGATCTGGGACCCTGGGTGGGGCAGGGCACTGCTCCCTCCCTGGGAAGTTCTGGAGCCCACACAGAACACTTAGACTGGGGTAAAAGAAAATGCTTGGGCTCTTCCTTTCCTCCCTCTCCCTACCCCCTTCCTGTGGCTTTGAATTGTTTGTAGCATTATCTGAATCTTTGTGGTTCCCTATGTACATGGAATGAGAATAACAATCCTCCAACCACAGGCTGAAGGGGCCTGGTTTTCTGTCCACAGTTTGGGTTGGTTTCATCCTCTTTCCTTTAAGGTTCTGTGCAAATTGCTTGATAAAAAGACTAATATTGGACGGAAGAGCCAGTGCCTTTCTTTTCTTAAAAATGTATTGAACAATCACCAATTACTAATAATGAGGATGCTTAAGATCAAGAAAGGGAAAATCACTAAAACAGAAAGACCCCCAGTCTGAGAGTCAGATGACCTGAATTCTAGATCGCCTACTGCCACTTATTAGCTGTGTCACCTTGGGCAAGTCACTTAAATATTGGGGATTCATTTCTGTTTCCTTATCTGTATGAAGGAAGGAGGGAAATGAGCATTTATTAAGTACCTACTGTATGCCAGGCATTGTGCTATGTGCATTTGATCCTTACAACAGGTAAGATAGGTGGTATTATGTCCCCCATTTTATAGTTGAGGAAACTGAGGCAAAGAGATTAAGTGACTTACCCAGGGTCACATAGTAAGTATTTGAGGCTGGATTTGAACTCAGGTCTTCTTAATTCCAGTCCCAGCCCTTTAGCCACTGCTGCACCATTAGCTGCCTCTCATCTGTAAAATGAGTGGTTAGGTGAAATGATTTTAAAATCCCTTCAGCCGTAAATTTCTATGAGTATTTTGGAAAGCAGAAGTCCCAGAGCTAAATTTAAATTTCTTTCCCATACCGTATTAATGAAGAAAGGCAATCGAACCAGCAGGGTCTCTATTTTGAAAACTTAACTGGAATCTAAAATGGGATTGCAGTTGACACACAGGATGAATAATGTCAGCTGACTCTCATGAAGCTAGCGAGGACATCTGCGCCTTCATTCCGGCCCAGCCACACACAGGAATGGTTGTCCCCAGTCTGGGGATCATATACATAACCCTGAGATGCCCCTCGCTAACCCTAATCTCCAATCCCATGTGCTTCACCCCTTTTTTCCGTCCAATCTGAGTTCCCTGGCCATCTTCCCCCTCCCCCCCGCTCTGGCCTCACTTGGTTAACCAGCTGAACTTTTTACGTTGGCCTCTGCCCTTGATTCTCTTGCCTCCTTGTTGTGTGGAGGAAGTCTTACCGCTGTGCTGATGGGACCCGCTGCCTGTTTATGCGAAACAGACTCTTGTGGGCTCTCCCTGCTGCTCACCTCTCCTTTTGCTCTTTCATGACTGAGTTCTATTTCATTCCTTCAGCTTGCTCCAAGCCTCTCTCCTTATCCTCCTCCCCGCCCCCTTCAGCCTCCTCTCAAGCAGCACAAGATGTTGCCTTATAACTTCCTGACAAATTCCAGGCTGTCCCTTTCCAGCTCCCTCTTCTCCCTAATGCTGTACTTTAAACTCCCTCCATGTAATCCCTTACTGTCTTCCTTTTGTAAACAACTGATTCCGTCCTCTCCTATTTCTTCTGTGAGCTCGTTCCTTCTAGCATCACCTTTCTTTTCCCAATTTTCAATCTCAGTAGCACTTGGTCTTCTGTTTCTTGAGGCAGCTGGGTGGATGGAGACAGAAATTCTGGAGTTCAAATCCTGCCTCAGACACTTCTTAGTTATGTGACCATGGACTAGTGTACTAAATTTCTTTCAGCCTCAGTTCTCCCATCTGTAAAATGGGTATAATAATAGCACTTTCCTCACAGGGTTGTTGTGAGAATCAAATAAGATAAGCAAACCATTGTATACACCTTACAACTTTATATAAATGATGGCTATTGTTATTATAAACATGACCAACTCTAAAAAAAGGCATTCATTTGATCCTTCCATCTTCTCAAGCTATCATACTAACTCTCTCTCTTTCATCTTATAGCTAAACTCCTAGAATAAACTATCAGCATGAGTTGATTACACATTCTTGCCTCCTAGTTATTTTTTTTTTTTTTGCTTTTTGGAGGGCAGTTGGGGTTAAGCAACTTGCCCAAGGTCACACGGCTAGTTTTGTGTGTTTGTGTTAAGTGTCTGAGGCCACATTTGAACTCAGGTCCTCCTGACTCCAGGGCCAGTACTCTATTCACTGGGCCACCTAGCTGCCTCATCTCCTAGTTATTTCTAACCTCCTTGCACCACCTAAGTCCCCATTACCTAACTGAAACTGCTCTTTTCAAAATCTCTAATCTTTTCTTCATTGCTAAATCCAATAGCCTTTCATTAGTTCTCATGACTAGATCATATTTGATAAGGCAGGTAGGTAGTATAGTGAATAGATGCCAGGCCTGGAGTCAGGAAGATCTAAGTTCAAATCTGGCCTCATATACTTATTAGCTATTTGATCCTGGGCAAGTCACTTAACCCTGTTGGCCTTGCTTTCCTCATCTGTAAAATGGACTGAAGAAGGAAATGCCAAACCACTCCAGTATCTTTGCCAAGAGAACACCAAATGGGATCACAAAGAGTCTAAAAGGACTGAACAACAAATTTGTCACTCACTCCTGATTCTTGATTTCTGTACAGCTTTTGAACTATTGAACACTCTCTCCTCCCTAAATTCTGATAGTCCTTTTTTCACCAGGCTTTCCTGCCTGTCTGCCCACTCCTCAGTTTCCTTTGGTGGATTATTATTCATGCTCTTTCTCTCTCTGATATTTTGCCTGGAGTTGTTTTGCAATGTTAACATAATCCCAATTTCTCTTATTCTTCTCATTTCAATGATATGGAACCCTTTCTGCCATAGAATAAATCCTGCTCTGCACCTATTGTTGTCGATTCCTTTATTCCTGTCTTCCTCAATCTGACTTCCCTGATACCTCACTTCAGTTCTACCCACTCCTTGCACTGGGGCTTCTGGAATGCCTATTTCATAATTAACAAGCTTTCTAAACTCCTTCATCCTTCCATCTTTTGGTACTTATTGAAACCTGCCTCCCCCACCCCCACCCCTAAAATGCAATCTTTCCAGTACTGATTGGAATTTTTCTCTTATACCTCTTGATTGACTGGCTATAATCCTTCAAATTTATTACTCATTCTAGATCTTGGTATTCATTTTTTCATTTTTTATACTTTTCATTGATGGCAACTGGTACCATATCTCCTCTTTTTTTTCTTCCAGAATTTATTTATTTTTAGTTTTCAACATTCATTTCCACAAGATTTTGAGTTCCAAATTTTCTCCCCACCTCTTCCCTACCCCCACCCCAAGATGAAATGCATACTGATTATCCCCTTCCCCCAGTCTGCCTTCCTTTCTATACCCCCTATTTCCCTCTTTCCCTCTTCCCCCTTACTTTCTTGTAGAGCAAGATGGATTTCTATACCCCAGTGCCTTTGTATCTTATTTCCCTGTTGCATATAAAAACAATTTTTTAACATTTGTTTTTAAAACTTCGAGTTCCATATTCTTTCTCTTCTTCCCTCCTCACCTAGCCCCATTGAGAAGACAAGTAGTCCAATATAGGTTTTACAGTGTAGTTATGCAAAACATTTCCATAGTCATATTGTGAAAGACTAACTATATTTATACCTTCCATCCTATCCTGCCCCCCCATTTATTCTATTTTCTCCTTTGACCTTGTCCCTTTTCAGAAATGTTTGCTTTGGACTATCCCCTCCCCCAGTCTGACTCCCTTTTATCATCCCTTCTCTTTTATCCCCTTTCCCCCTACTTTCCTGTAGGGTAAGATATCTGATTAAGTATGTATGTTATTCCCTCCATAAGTCAAATCAAATGAGAGTAAGGTTGACTCATTCCCTTTCACTCCCCTGCTCTTTCACTTCATTTTAACAGCTTTTTCTTGCCTCTTTTATGTGACTTACCCTATTCTATCTCTCACTTTCTCCTTCTCCCAATATATTCCTCTCACGCCTTAATTTTGTTTTTTAGATGTCATCCCTTCATATTCAACTCACCCTGTGCCCTCTGTCTATACATACATATATACGTGTGTGTATTCCCTTCACCTATCCTAATACTGAGAAAAGTCTCATGTGTTACAGATATCGATTTTCCATGTAGTAATGTAAACAGTTCAACTTTAATAAGTCCCATATGATTTCTCTTTCTTGTTTACCTTTTCATGCTTCTCTTGAGTCTTGTATTTGAAAGTCAAATTTTCTATTCAGCTCTGGTCTTTTCAGCAAGAATGCTTGAAAGTCTTCTATTTCATGGAATGTCTATTTTCCTCCCTGAAGTATTATACTCAGTTTAGCTGGGTAGGTGATTCTTGGTTTTAATCCTAGCTCCTTTGACTTCCAGAGTATCATATTCCAAGCTCTTTGATCCCTTAATGTAGAATCTGCTAGATCTTGTGTTATACTGATTGTGTTTCCACAATACTCAAGTTTGTTTCTTTCTGACTGCTTGTAATATTTTCTCCTTGACTTGGGAGCTCTGGAATTTGGCTACAATATTCCTAGGAGTTTTCTTTTTGGGATCTCTTTCAAGAGGCAATTGTTGGATTCTTTTGATTTCTATTTTATCCTCTGGTTTTAGAATATCAGGGCAGTGTTCCATGATAATTTCTTGAAAGATGATGTCTAGGTTTTTTTTTTATTATGGCTTTCAGGTAGTACAATAATTTTTAAATAATCTCTCCTGGATCCATTTTCCAGGTCAGTGGTTTTTCCAATGAGATATTTCACAGTGCCTTCCATTTTTTATTCTTTTGGATCTGTTTTATAGTATTTTGGTTTCTCATAAAGTCTTTAGCTTTCATTTGCTCCATTTTAATTTTGAAGAAATTATTTTTTTCAGTGACCTTTTGGACCTCCTTTTCCATTTGGCGCATTCTGTTTTTTAAGGCATTTTTCTCCTCATTGGCTTTTTGAACCTCTTTTGCCATTTGGGTTAGTCTATTTTTAAAGGTGTTATTTTCTTCAGTATTCTTTTGGGTCTCCTTTAGCAAGCTGTTGACTTGTTTTTCATGATTTTCTTGCATCACTCTCATTTCTCTTCCCAATTTTTCCTCTACTTGTCTTACCTGATTTTTGAACTCCTTTTTGAGCTCTTCCATGACCTGTGATGAATTCATATTTTTCTTGGAGGCTTTTGATGCAGGAGCCTTGACTTTGTTGTCTTCTTCTGGTTGTATGTTTTGTTCTTCTTTGTCACCAAAGAAAGATTCTATGGTCTGATTTTTTTCTCTCTCTTTGCTCATTTTCCCAGCCAATTACTTGCCTTTGCCAAGGTAGGACTCTGCTTCTAGAGTGGCGAATGCTCTGTCCTAAATTTCTGGGGTTTTGCGCAGCTGTTATCAGAGCTACTTCTAGGCACCTATAAATTTTCTGTGCTTCTAAGGTGATATGATCAAAGGATAGATGTTTATTCCTCTCCTGGGCTGTGGTCTGTCCTGTGAGTGACCACAGGCACTCTTTTCTGCCTCAGAACTGTGAGGACTCCCTCACCCTCCACAAGTCTCCACAAGCTCTACCACACCTGCGCTCCTCCTCATCACAGGACCCCCAACCAAGACTGTGATCCACATCCAAGCAGGACAAGGCAAGAGAATCCTGCCTCAGCACCAGCAAAGAGATCCCTGCAATTGCCCTCTGATCAGCCACTTGATCACCCCACCATCTGTGGGCTTGGAGCTTCAGAAGCAACCATTGGTGCTGCTGCTGCTGCCGCCTCCTCCTCCTCTACCCCTTTTCTGTCACCCAGGTTCAACAGAGTTTTCCCACTGACCTTTTACTTTGTCTTTAGTGTTTGTGGTTTGAGAAGTCTGGAGCTGCCAGTGATTCAGTGCTCTGCGACCTGCACCAGCCACGTCTGTGCTGGTGCCCGGCTGCCCTCTGCTCACAGCCCAATGTGATAGACCCTTCCTGTTAGCCTGCCAGGCTGGCTTCAGCTGGAGATGTATTTCACTCTGTAATTTTGTGCGTTCTGTAGCTCCAAAATTTGTTTAGAGTCATTTTTTTATAGGTTTTTGGAGGTGATCAGGGGAAGAGCTCAAGTAAGTTCCTGCTTTTAATCCACCATCTTGGCTCTGCCCCCTTGTAGTAGTTTTCTACTGACACTCACCTTCTCTCCTTCCCCCTGCCCCCAGCCCTTCTCCTTCTTTTCTCATTGAGTTTAGTTCCTGGCTTGCCGTTGCCCTTTTTGCCCCACCGCCTGTCCTCATCATAAGGGAATTGAACACACATCTTGATGTTCCTTCAAATACCCTAACTTTATAGGTCTGCTACTGATCTCATCTTCCATTCCACCCCAGCTACACAAAGGGATGGTAGTAACTTTGATCTTGTCCTCCCCCACAAGTGTTCCATTTTCCATATCTATGAATTCAGAAACTCCTTTAACCAATCATAATCATTTATCATTCCATCTTTCCCTTTGCCTTAAGATTCCTTTCTTCATCATCTTCAACATGACCTCTAATCCATCTACCCCTCAGTTCTTTCCCAGACTATCACTCAGATCCTGTCTACACTTTCCTGCCTTTGTAATATTTACCCCTTGGTCAATCAGTTCAGCTCTACCCTGTCTTCTGTTCTTGAATCCTTTGCTCCTTGTCCTGTTGCTGGTCACACCTTGCCAAATTCCAACATGGAATTACTACCACCATCTGCTTACTTTGTTCCAACTCATGTTCTGTTGAACAAGATAGGAATAGAGGCTAGACTCATGATTTAATTGTTATTGGGAACTCCTTGGTGAGGAAACTCCCACTAGCAATGCACTAGCACCTTCTCTGTAATTTATGGTTTTAGGGAATTGCCAATAGCAGGAATTGGAAGACTAAGGACCAAATCTACCCCATACCTGTCTTTGTATGAACCAAGGATGACTTTTACATTTTTAAATACAATAAAACTTCAAATAAAAATTAAAGAAAACATTCATAGTTCTTAGCATTACAAAAGGATAGCTAGGTGTCACAGTGGGTAGAGAGCCAGGTCTGAAATCAGGAAGACACATCTTCCTGACTTCAAATCTGGCCTAAGACAACTGGGTGACCCTGGGCAAGTCACTTAAATGCTGTTTTCAATTAAATATCAAGAAACATGAAGAGATTTATCTAAGAGACAGAGATAAATATGCTCCAGTAGCCTGAGAACTCACCTGATTTTAAACCTATTGAACTGTTTTTCAAAGGTCCAAGGCACATTTAGTGACTAATGTGATAAAAGTATGGTTTCATGATGAGAAATACTAGAATGTGTCAAAATCTTTTGGAATCTGTACAAAATTGTGTAAAACAAATGTCAGCAGTAAAAGAAGAAATTGCATGTTAAAATTTTTAAAAATGTAAAAAATTATTGGACTTGTTTTATGTTAAATTTAATTGTTACTTTGTTCCAATTTATATATTATATATATATGCATATATACATATACGTCTTCTCCTCTTCTCAGCTAATGTTCTTGGAAAAATTAATTTATTTATACTAGGTATCTCCACTTCTTTTCTTCTAACTCTTCTAAACTCTCTCCAGTCTGGCTTCTGACCTCATCATTATATTGAAATTACTCTCTCTGAAATTTTCTCTTAATTGTGAAATCTAGTTGACTTTTTCTTAATCTTTACTCTTTTTGATCTTTCTGGATCATTGACACTATTGATCACTGTCTTGTCAACAATCAATAAGCAATCATTTATTAAGTGCCTACTATATTCCAACTAGGGGTGGAGAACCTGTGGCCTCAAGGCCACATGTAGCCCTCAAGGTCCCCAACTGTGGCCCTTTGACTGAATCTAAACTTCACAGAACAAATACCCTTAATTAAAGTATTTGTTCTGTAAAACTTGGACTCAGTTGAAAGACTGCACCCAAGAACCTAGAAGGCTATATGTGGTCTCCAGGCCACAGGTTCCCTACTCCTGTTCCAGACATTGTGTTAAGTGTTGGGCATGCAAAGAAAGACAAAACAAACAAAAAATAATCCCTGCTTGCAAGGAGTTCATAATCTAATAGGAGAAAGAACAGACAAACAACTATGCACGTACAAGAAAACAAGAATTGGAAATAATCAATAATGGTAAGGTACTAACATTAAGGTAGTAGAAGATGGGATTTTAGCTAGAACTTGAAGGAAGCCAAGAAACAGAGATGAGGAGGGAGAGAATTCCAAGAATGGGGGACAGCCAGTGAAAATGCCTGGATGGGGAGATGAGTTATCTTGTTCCATGAACAGCAAAAGAAGCCAGTGTCACTGGATCTCAGAGTACGGAGCCTTGAGGGCCACCCAGGGTTTGGGAAATGAGAAACATGATGGTGCAGCAAATAATGCTAAGAAAGAACAGTTATTCAATTAGGAGAAGAACCAGGAAAGAGTAGGTACATAGCAGCCAAAGGAGGTGAGAACATCCAGGAGAGGTTTAAGTGTGTCAGAAGCTCTAAGCAAGGTCAAAGAGAATGAGTGCTGAGAACAAACCAGTTGAGCAGTGTGTTTATGAACCAGATAGCAAGCAGTAAAGAATAAAGAATTAAATTAGTGAGAGGGAACTCCAAGAGGAAAAGAGAGTGTGTGATCAAGGGCACAAGTGGGGGCTGAACTCAGCAAGAAGAAGGCTTACTTCTTCCTTAAAGACTGGAATGGAGGAGGAAGAGTAAAGGGATTCTGAAGTATAGAATAGGAGAGAAAGAAGAAACTCATGGTGCCTGGCTGTGATTTTATTAGTAGAGTAGGAGGTGAGATCTTTTGTTGATAGAAGAGAAATGTGGGTTTGTTGAGAGCTTGAGGTAAGGGAAAGTTAAGAACAACTGATAACAGATACTATGACAGTCAGAGAACAGTCAAGAGTAGGAGCAGAGATAGTGGGTTGTAGGGATAACCAGGGACTCAGAATTTTACAGGGCATGAATGGTAGAAATCAATCAAGAGTCAAGTAATTATTAAATACCTACTATGTGCCAGACTACTGGGTGTTGGGGATACAAATGCAAAGAATGAAACAGACCCTTCGAGCTTACGTTCTATTCTAATGGGAGCAAAAGCAAATGGGTATAAAATATATAGAGCAAAAATACGAAATGAATAAATACAAATATGCATGAGGCAGCTTGGGAGGGAGGCTCCTGGCAGCTGGGGGAACCAGGAAAGGCTTCATGAGGCCCATCTTAAAGGGAGAGTGGGCTTCAGTGAGGTTGTGGTGAGGACAGAGCTCGTCCTGGGGATGGGGGACAACCAGCACAAAGATAAAGAAACGCAAGGCGGAGTGTCTTGTGGGAGGAGCAGGGAGACACTAGTCTGACTGGACCACAGAGTGCTGGATTGCGAGTAACGCCCAGTGAGGCTAAGAAGACAGGGCAGAGCCAGGTGGTATAGAGCTTTAAAAGCCAAAAAGAGGATTTTATGTTTTTACCTCGAGGTGACAGAACGTGACTAGAGTTAGGGAGTTATACAGTCAGATTTGCCCTTAAGGAGAACTGTGTTAGTGGTGGTGTTGTAGTGGATTAACTGAAGTGGTAAGAGACTTGAGTCAGGGAGACTAATTGGGAGGCTTTCGCCATAATCCAGGAGAAGTGATGGAGGCCTGGACTAAGTCGGTAGCTAAGTGTCAGGGGAGTATTGGGAAAAATGTGAGAGCTCTTATTAACTCCAGATAATAGTAAGCGTGGTCCTGCCTATGTGTTGTTTTTGTTCCCTCAGGCTACCTAATTGCTGTCTTCAAGGCTAGCAATGTCCATCTCAGGATCATTATTTGCTCACCTTACTCAAGAGAAGAGACAGAAAGCAGAGGCAGCATGGTCTCCAGCTTTTCTAAAGCAGCACATGTGCTCTGCCTGTCAGATCTGAACATTGTCTGAGCTGGGGCACCTCACCCACCTCTCAGTAGCTGTCCCAGTAAGAAAGTTAAAATTCACTGTTTCAGAATGAATGTATCACCAAAGAGTCTCAAGAAAGTGTGTATCGTATAGCTATCAGTGGCTTCCCAAATGACCATTCAGTATACTTCCCAGTCTCCAAATTAAGTCTTCAGGGAAGGCCTATGCCTCACAGTTATGGTAGAGATCACTACAACTCCACTCCCCCAATACAGTTATGCAAATTCAACAAATAATAACTTATCATATTTATTATCTGTAGGGCATGGTCCTTAAAGACCCAGAACACATTCGTATTTATCTCTAGTTACTGAATGCTCACAGACAATCTCCTGGGGCTCCTCTTCCTCCACATTACACTTACCCCACTTTAACCATGAACCCAATCCTGCCAACTAATGCCAAATGTCTTAAGCCAGGCTTGACTCAGGTTGGTCTGGTGGTTCAGGTTAGGGATCAGAACAACATGAGTCATTCAAAGACTATCTTAATTGGAAATCCTCCAGAGTGTGTTTTCAAAGAGATGTTGTGTTGTTGTTGTTGTTGTTGTTGTTGCTTTTCTCCCACTCAAGAGGAGACATCTCCTGATAAATGAGACACAAGTGTAAGGACAAACTTGTGATTAACATTCAAGTTTGTATTAGCATTAAAACATTAGAAGGAGAAGGAGAGATGGGAAGTGGCTGGCATTACTGGCATTTGAGACACAGACTCTGCTGTTCTCCCAGTAGCCTGATGGAACAGCCTGAGGCCATGTCTGGAGCTGACTGATTATTTCAGACTTTTCTCTGAGAAAGAACTGGTAAAAGAGCACAATTTGCTTGTCTTTCTGTTCTCCTTTTCTTTCTCTGTATGGAGGGGTGGTGTGAATTTTAAACCTAAAGTTTTCCTGTTCTTTAAAGTTCGTTTACAAATCTCTGTTTAATTAGTTTGACAGTGAGCTTAGGAAAAGTTTTGGTTGATCATAACTGCTTCTTGGTTTGCCTGTTTCCTTAATCGTGAATAGTAAGTTAGAAAAGAGAAATAGTGAGGCATACCATGTCGAGTGATAGAGACAGCAAGAGAGACAGAGAATAGATACTCTCTCTGAATTATTGGGGAGAAGTTCTCTTTGGTTGGTGCCTCTGGGATTTGGGATAATCAGTTGGATGGACAACCTATAGACCTTGTCCATCAGCATAGACATTTTGGAAAGATGCTGCATATGTCCCACAAGCTGGGTCCAGAGTTTAACAGGAGTAGGAAAGCAGGATGAATCGTCTCTGGGAAATTGGAAAGGTTTTTTTAGTGGCCCCAAGCATCTTCCTGAGACAAATCTCCATTTAAGAAAATAGCGTTCTACTGTTATTGTTTGATATGTCACAGGACACTTCAGTCCAAAGAAATTGAAAATGAATATCACTCAGAGAGCACTGGAGAGCTGCACAGTAAGTGTGAACCAGAGTAAAAGATTTTGTTGTTCAGTCATATTTTACTCTTTGTGCCCTCTTTTTGAGGTTTTCTTGAC
The DNA here is from genome assembly GCA_028646515.1 of Pseudochirops corinnae. Classification (NCBI taxonomy): domain Eukaryota; kingdom Metazoa; phylum Chordata; class Mammalia; order Diprotodontia; family Pseudocheiridae; genus Pseudochirops; species Pseudochirops corinnae. Next base: position 77,954,569 of record CM053589.1, read on the forward strand.
TGTAATGGTTTGTCATTTCCTTCTCTAGCTCATTTTACAGATGAAGAAACTGAGACAAACAGTGTTAAATGGCTTGCCTAGGGTAACAAAGGTACTACGTGTTTGAGGTTGGATTTGATTTCAGGTCTTCCTGACTCTAGGCCTGATGTTCTATTCATTGTGCTACCAGCTACCCCAGAGTAAATCATCCAAGAAAGGAAAAAAAAAGAAGATGGATTGGTCATATGATGAAGTCAAGGAATAACTAATTTATGAATTGACAGTGAGTATGCTTCACCAGTATCCTCTCAATGTCAAGAGAAAGCAAAAAAAGATCCCTAGGTAAAAACGTATTTCAGTCATGCCATTAAATTCATGTGACTGGCACACAAGTAGATTAGATCATGTATCCCACTACCTGGAAACTCATATGTCCCTGTTACTGGTATTCCCATTTACTAGAAGCTTCTAGGACAATAATCCTCTAGGATAAGCTAAGAATCCCAAGTCTGACAAAATGAGTCCTGATCGTTCTACACCTTGGCAATCTGGGGTGGTCTGGAATAGGATTATAGGATTTAGATCTAGAAGGAGTCCTAGAGAATATCTAATTCAACATTCTCATCTTACAGTTAAGGAAACTGAAGCCCTGACAAAGTTGAATGACTTGGCCAAAATCATAATGGTAGTAAGTGGCATAGTCAGGATTTGAACCCAGGTCCTCAATTCGAAATCCCCTGAAATCATACATTGAATGTACCCTACCAGAAGCAATCTCCCCTTCTCCATAAGTTTTATTGATGCCCTTTTTAAACATCATAATTATTCATTAATGAACTCAACCCTTTCATCTTGAAATTCAGTTCCCTGTTGCAAGAAAGAATAATTAAGTAAAAAGACCTGAAACACTGATCATATCTGACAGTATGTACAACATTAAGGAGAGGCTTAAGTTTTATTATCTATTCCCAGGGATCATTATATGCTTTTTTGATAACTCAGAGCTGGACTTCCTTTCGTTTACATTGTTGTAGTCATTATGTACACTGCTTCTTTGGTTCTACTTATTTCAGACTCTTGATAAGTTTGCCAATACCTATCAACTTTTAGCTTGCCACAAGTATTATCACTTTTAAATTCTAATCGTGTCTACTAAGAAGCAAACAGAAAAAAAGCTATTTTTGCTCTACATGGATATCACCTGCACAAGGAACAAGACATGATGCTTCTAGTCCTTAAAAGAAGGATTTGGGTAGTCAGAGGGGTTCTGTAATAGGAGGCCATATCCTGCTACTTACTCAACCCATCCTGCTCTAAAATTTCTCTCACCTGAGTCTTTATTGGTCAGTCTCAGATGAACCAGGTTGGACTTGCTGGGTTAAAAATAATTTTTATCGATTGTGAAATAGGGGAAGTTTTTATAGAAACCCTAATTCAATAATTAAACTGAACAAATATGTATTTAAAAACTACTATATGTAAGCCATTGTGCTAGGGATACAAAGATAAAAAACCAGTTTAACTCCTGCCCTCAAGGCACTTACCATCTACCAGAAGGGGTGTAATACGCACATAAGTATAATAAATGATAATGTGCTTTAGGAAAATTGAGGAAGGAGAGCTCAAGTTTGGTTAGGGACATCAAATAGTGCTTCATGGAAGAGGTTGTGCATGAATTAGAACCTGAAGACTTAAGAGGTGATGGGGGGGGGTAGGGACCCTTGATAAGCTCACCGAGTATAAAATTTGCATAAGATCAGATGTATAGAAAGCCCATTGGTGCTTTGTTTAGGCAGGGGTGGGAAACCTAAGGCCTTGAGGCCACATGTGGCTCTCTAAATCCACCAGTGCATTGACTGAATCTAAACTTTGCAGGACAAATCCCCTTAATAAAAGGATTTGTGCTAACGCTGTACACCAAAGTCAAGTCTAAATGGGTGCATGATCTAGGTATAAAGGCTGATACTGTAAATAATATGGGGAAGCAAGGAATAGTTTGCTTGTCAGATTTATGGAATAGGAAGGACTTTATAACCAAAGAAGAATTGGAGAACATTA
>CM053589.1:77957105-77974456 GCA_028646515.1 Pseudochirops corinnae
TTGCCATTTGAGTTAGTCTGTTTTTTAAGGTGTTATTTTCTTCAGTGTATTTTTGGGTCACCTTTCATCATTGTCTTGCATCATTCTCATTTCTCTTCCCAATTTTTCCTCTACTTCTCTTACTTGATTTTCAAAATCCTTCTTGAGCTCCTCCATGGCCTGTACTCGGTTCATATTTGTCTTGGAGGCTTTTGATGTAGGAGTTCTGGCTTCGCTGTCTTCCTCCTGCTCCATGCCTTGATCCTTTTTGTCCCCAAAAAAGCATTCTGTGGTCTATTTGTGCTTCCTGTGCTTGCTCATATTGCTGGCCAATTACTTGAATTTTGAGCTCTTTGCCATGGTAGAATTCTGCTTCCAGAATGGAGAGAGCTTTGTCCCAAATCACTGGGGTTTTTGCAGCTAGTTGAGCTATTAGGAGGGCACCCTCTCTACACCCCTCACAAGCTCTGGATGACTGGTGACACATCCCAGGACCACCACCCAAGACCGTGATCTAGATCTAAGCAGGTTAAAGCAAGAGCGATTACCCTCTAAATGGTTGCTTGGTCCCCCTATAATCTGTAGGTCAGGAGCTCCTGAGGCAGCCGTGCAGAACAGCCACTGTACCTCCACCACTTCTTGCCCCGGGGGCAGGAGCAGGACTGCGTTCTTTCATCCACCCCTGTTCCAACAGAGTTCCACACTGACCTTTTACTTTGGCGTTTATGGGTTGAGAAGTCTGGAAGCCGCCATAGCTGCTGGTTATTCACTCCCCTGAAGTCTATTCTGGCAGATGCTATTTGGGCCTCCCTGGGGCTGGAACTGCACAGCTCATGCAGGATTGTGCTCAGCTCCCAGTGCGCTGTGATAGACCTTTCCTGTTGGCCTGCATGGCTGTATTCAGTGGGAGATTTGTTTCTCTCTGTCACTTTGTGGGTTCTGTAGCTTTAGAATTTGTTTAGAGTCATTTTTTTTTACAGGTATTGGAATTGTTTGGAGCCAGAGTCCATGCCAAGTTTGTGCTTCTATTCCGCTATCTTGGCTCTACCACCCCCCCCGCCCCCGCCCCAATTTCTAAATTCTAATCTTCAGTGTAGAGGAAGAGGGATTTTGAATTCCCTAGGCAGAAAGATCTTGGATTCTGGTATTCTGATCAGAGAGGGAACATTTTCCCAGGCAGCACTGGCCATGGAGTTGTCTTATAGGTAACACCAAGTTAGAGAGTTTAGGGACTGAAACTTCTAAAGAGAGATTTCTTGAATCCTGTTCTTAGAGAAGGAGGCTTGACCTTATCATCTGTGCAGGGTCCTACTTGGGGAGCAAAGTTAGTGAATTTCAAGGATGGTGCAGGTTTGACAGGGTATTGATTGTTTAGTAGACTCCAATGTATGTTTGCCCTTGGAAGAAGATTAAACCACAGAGTGTCACTATGAGTCTGGAAGGGACTAAGTATGATCTTATAGGAGAAGAGGATTTCACTGGAATGTCATGGTATTTTTCCAAGTTTCCTTTCAAAAGAGTTGATGGGATGTATTCTTCATGTATTTCTATATGTATTTATGTTCTCCTCTGAGTCTTTTGTACTTCCTTTGGGGTGAAATTCAAGCTGTCCCATACTAGATATGCATTTAATACCTACAGTGCCTATATGACAGCTAGATAGCCTTTTATTCATATTTGGCTTATGTTCATTCACTGTACCCTGAGTATATTAGGAGATTTTCCTGGAGCAATTCCAGGTGGGGCAATGAGGCTTCCAGGATTGGCCCTGGTTCTTGTGAACCCAGAGCCCTGGAAGAGTGGCTGGGCCATGGCTACCATGCGTATAGACATTTAAGGGCAAGAGCTTCCTAGACATTGTCTCCTGTGAATTACTAGGCATCTCCACATTCCTTAATGTCTGCAAAAGTGGCATTCAAGTGTTCGGTGGTGTTACTAACTTAATGTGTTTGTTTAAAAGGGGGAGGCTGCCCAATTCCAGTGTATTTTTTTGTGAGCTGACAGCCAGCCAGGTTTGATGGGAAATCCTGTAGATTATTTCCACATGGGAGTTTACAACACAAATAATTTGTTGCAATGGTAGGAGGCTTGGAGGCAAGCAATGATGGTTTTTGATGATGGATTTTGCAGCATTCTGTATGATATTTCCTGGGCGGAGGTGGGGGCAGTTATTGTGGGAGCAGGAGGGAAGCCAGAGGCAGTCTGTACTGAACTTGTACATGTACAGGCCAAGCTCCCTCCTACTTTTTGTCCCAAAGATCACCTGTGCATAAATCACAGCAATACCTAAGCACACTACACAATGTGGCTTTGAACAGATAGCCCCACAGGGCACATGCAGCTGCATGTGCTGCTTATGCCCATGACACTTATGCAATACACATAGGTAGAGTGCCCACACATATGCACATCTTCTATTTCACACAGTTATGCTATAAGCAATGAAAGCACGATTTTACCTGAACTTGTTTAAAAGGTAGATGTAAAAGCAGTATCACATATTCCAGGAGACTAATGTTGAATGTGAAACTTGGTTACATGACAGTAGGCTTATGAAAGAATGAAAAAAGTCTTCGGAGCCAGACCTAAGTGTCAGCAGACAGCTCCATGCTAATTCTTAGTTTCTACCAGTGCAGGACTCATGTTCTCTTGTCTCTAGCTCTCCACTTTTTTTCTCTCCCCACCCACAGCATATTCTTTGATCTCTTCTGGCTTCCTTTTCTCTGATGTCACTGATTGTTTTCTTCTCCATTAACTCCTAGAGCCAATTCCTCTTCTCTTGACTCTGAAATCCTCTCAGCTGCATCTAGAGCTGAACCTAAGGAACTTTGCCGTTGGAGAGATGATGACATCCAATATGGAGGCCCTTATACTGCTGTCATAGGTGAATATGGTGTGGGGATCCTTGACCAGAATCAGAAAGTAGGAAGATATTGATATTGAATTGTGAATCTTGTCTCCAACATAATTTAATCATCCCTTTCATAGATTACCACCTAACAACCTCCCTCCCCACCAACCCTTCCCAGAAGCTATGCAAGTTTCCATTTGTTGTTGTTGAGTTATTTCAGTTGTCTCCAACTCTCTGTGACACCATTTGGGATTTTCTTGGGATTCTCCAGGCTCATTTTACAGGTGAGGAACTGTGGCAACAGGGTTAACTAACACAGGGTTAAGTCACACAGCTAGTAAATGTCTGAGGCTGGATTTGAACTCAGAAAGATGAATCTGATTTCAAACCCATTGCGCTATCCACTGTATGGTGATACAGTGGATAGCGCAATGGGTTTGAAATCAGGAAGATTTGCAAATTTGCTTTGCAAATTCCCATCCTTTCATATTAAGGAAGATTATGGCAAGAATCTTGGCAATAATGACTATAAGAGAGATTCCCTTGTGATTGTCACAGGACAGCCTGTTTTCTTTTCCTTTATAGATATGGACAGTGAGGGCATCCTTGATCTCCTGGGGCATAATTTTGTCTCGTCATATAATCTGGAGGATTTCAGTCAGCTTCTGTATGAGTAGTGGATCCCATTATCTAAAAAAAATTTAGATAAAAGGTCCCTAAAATATTACTCAGGCCCTATGTAATAGAAGGGAGCCTGTGATCAAGATTCATAATTTTTACTTAGCATATTACAATATTTTAAGAAGAATCAAGTAATTGAAGTGTGTATTCATAATTTAACTTACTGTGAATGTCTTTTTATTTCCATAGATGCCTTGCTCTAATATCATATCATAAAATAGAGGTGAGTTTTTGTTTTTGAAGATTATAGCTACATCATAAAAGTTGAAAAAGCAGTCTGTTTTCTGAGGTTCAGTCTACCTTATTAGGGAAAAGCTCATTACCAGGTTGGATACCAGGTGATATATATATGGTATGTATGTATGTATGTATGTATTTTGGCAATGCAAACTCCCCAGATAAAGAAAAAAATGCAAAATATTCCTTAGTCCCCCCCTGCTTTCACAGTGACAGTGGTAGAAAAGGAAGTATAGGGGGCTAAGAATCTCAGAATGTGAGAACTAAGAGACAACTCAATGACCATCATATTTAACTCATAAACAAAAAGGAATCCCCACTAGAACATGCCCAGCAAGTAGGTATCCAGGAAGCTTTGGCAGCAGATTGGCTGTATAGGAAGAGTAAGGATTCAAAGCCAAGGTTATAAGAGAAGGCTTAAGAATCACAGAATGTGAGAGTTGCTAGGGACCTCAATGACCATCAAATTTAACTCACTGACAACAGAAATCCCCACTAGAACATGCTCAACAAGTAGTTATCTATCTTGTATTTGAAGACCTCCTAGGAGGATGAACCCATTTCCTCCCAAGGCATCCCATTCCACTTTTAGATTGCTCTGATTGTTAGGAAGATTTCCTGGCATCAGACATAAATCTGCCTTTTTACAATGTCCACTCTTTGCTCCTGGTTCTGCCCTCTAATTCATTCTTCACATGACAACTCTTCAAATACTTAAACATAGCTATCATATTCCCCTACCCTGCCCCCCCTAGTCTTCTCCAGATAGAACACACCCAGTTCTTTCAATGGATTCTTATGTAACATAGACTCATATTCATCAAACTGGTTGCCCTCCTCTGGACACTCTCTAGCTTATCAATAGCCTCCTTAAATTATGGTGTCTAGAACTGAACACAGTACTCTGAATGGGGTTTTGATGAGGGCAGGGTCCAGTAGCATTGTCATCTCCCTTTTCCTGGAAGCTACACCTCTCAATGCAGCCCAAGACTTCCTTAGCTTTTTTTTTTTTTGGCTGCCACATCACACTGCTGAATCATACTGAGCTTGCAATCCCCTAAAACTCCTAAATCTTTCTCAGAACAACTGCTGTGTAATCATGACTCCTCCATCTTGTACTAATAAAATGGATTTTGGGGGCAAGACTTCACATTTATCCTTATTGAATTTAACCTTTATAGATTTAACCCCACCAATTCTCTAGTCTGTCAAGCTCTTTTTTTGGATTCTGAGTCTGTGATTCAGTGATTTCGCTATCCCTCCCAGCTTTCTGTCAACTGCAAATTTCATGGGTATGGTATCTATGCCTTTATCCAACTCATGAATAAAAATGTTAAACAGCACAGGCCCAAGCACAGATCCCTGAGGCACTCCCCTGGACACCTGCCATGGTGACATTGAACCAGCAATAGCTACTCTTTAAATTTGTCCATTGAAATAATTCTTCATTCATCTAATTGTCTTGGTGCCCAGTCTACATCTCTCTGTTCTCTGCAAGAATAGTAAGAAATAACATATCTGAAATTTTGCTAAAATGTACATGAACTGTATCTCCAACATTCCCCTACCCTCTGGTCAAAAAAAAAAAAAGGAAATAAACTTAGTCTGGCATGACCTGTTTTGTTGTTTTTAAAATTTGATTATATTTTATTTTCAGTTTCAAATTCTTTACCCCTCCTTCTTCTCTTCCACCCGTTGAAAAAGCAAGAAAGGCAAAATCATTTCAAATAATTCAAGTCAAGCAAAACAAATTCCCTCATTAGCCATGTCAAAAAAAAGGAAAAAGAAAAAGAAAGGGAAAAAAAAGTGCTTCAATATACACTCTGAGTGGTGATTGTCATCTTTGGTTCTTTGTAATCCTCACTTCCCTTTCTAAATGTTCATCAGCCGTGTCTTTGATGAGCCACTCTAGAATTTTCCCAGTTATCAGCATCAAAGTCACTTGCCTATCGTTTGCAGATGCTTTCCGTTTTGAAAATCGACACATTTGCTCTTCTCTAGTCTTGTGGCACTTTTATCACTCCCCTTGATAGTTCAAAGATCACTAACAGTAGCTCAGTAATCATATCTGTCAGTTCTTTCAGTACCCAAGGATGTGGTTCATCTGGGTCAGGTGACTTGAAGTTAAGTGTTCTCTAACCCTCTTCTTATGTGTCTTAATTATCAACTCCCTGCTGTTGATTTTTGTTTTGTCATTTCCATTTCAGAGGCCATTCTTCTTGGTGGAGAAAACAGAAGCAAAATTAAAATTGGGCAGCCCCTTCTTCTTTTTCTTGTCAGTTGTTATCATCCCATCCACCCCAAATAAAGGATTTAGGCGGCCAGATGGTGGAATGGATAGAGCACTAGGCCTAGAATCAGGAAGATGTGAGTTCAAATCTGGCCTCAGACCCTTTGTAGCTCTGGACCTTGGGTAAATCACTTAACCTTGGTCTGTCTCAGTTTCCTCATCTTAAAATGGGGGTAATAAAAGTACTCACCTCCCAGGGTCATTATGAGGATCAAATGAGATTATAAAGCACAGTGCCTGATACAGAGCAAGCACTATATAGATGTTAGTTATTATCATCATTATCATCTCTTCTTTCATCTTATTTTTCTCATATAGCTTTAAAAAAACACAACCCATTTTATTGTCCTTGGCTTTCCTTACTAGCCTCAGTTCATTTTGAGCTTTAGCTCTGATGCTAAGTTTTAGAGGCTTCTGCCACAATCTTTATATTCAGAATGTTATTTGGCCTTGCTTTCGTTTTCTTTTTACATTTATTTTTAAAAAATAAGACTTAAGTTGGTTGGTGAATTCCCTGTGTATTTGTCTTTTTAGAAAAATTCTATCTTTTGGTCCTCACTTAATTTGTCTCCTTTTAGGTCACATAGAATCATACAATTCTTATATGATCTACAAATGCTAATTTAACTATTAGCACTCTAAATGTGAGATTCTTGCTCAAAAAATCAAGGAGTTTATATACTACTAGTGGAATGGAGTCAAATCTCTACTGACCTATTCTGACTACAAATGAATCCAGGAGATATAGAGGAAGCTGAATCTCAATGGGGAAAGACTCACAAGTTCTTTAAATAAGGGAGATGATGGAGTGGGTATTGGTTTTTGCACAAAGGCCATAAGAAATTTAATTTCGTTGGACATCTAGCAGCTTGAGCATATTGAGGAGCCTAATAAAAGACCACCATGAAAATAATTATTGCTTATGTGCCAATATCTATTGTAGGGGATGACTATGTAGAAAAATTCTATAAAGAACCTAATGAGATCTTTTGAAGTCAGCATATAGCTTGATAGTCAGAGTCTTCAATATGAAAATGAGCATAGAGGAAGATAACAAAAGAAGATATATGGGACAGATGGACAGCCCAAATGCTTCACTGGCATCAGACAAATGTAAAAAGGCTTAGAGAAAGGCCTCCCAATGCATTGGGTATATTCTGTATGGAAGATTTATTGAAGGCTATGGGCAAGAATTCCATAGGACAAGAAGGCATGAATGGTTTGCTATTTGTACCCTTGGAAGGTGTACCCACGTTGAGGAGATTACACTGAACTATTAAAGTGAACATAATTTGTGGCCTAACATCTCCACAGGCCATGCTAATAAGTCTGCATTTTAAACAGATGACTCAGCACCTTGAGTAAGCCACTGTTGAAGAATAACTATGTAGGAAAAATACTAGAGATGGAAAAGGAAAAGACTATATTTTGCAGGAGAACTCCTGAGCTGCTGGGTGGTTGTGATGGCAGAAATGTCACCCAAAGCAGAATGCCACGGAATTTTCCATGGGCATAATTTATCAAAGAATGTATCTCCAATTTCTTAACGTGAATCAATGGCAAGATAAGATTTATTTCATAGACTTGCTAAAACATGTTCCATAAAATGTCACATTAAAAAAATGCCTTCCATAAATATGCACTGAAATAATTCAGCAGTGACTGGAACCAAGTTGGGTTAGGAAGGCTTCCTAGAGGGACATAAATTTTGAACAGAGAATGGATTTGAGATCCATATTCCTAGGTGGCAAATTTAATTCCAGTTGAATTTTAGAGGGATAGGACATACAGAAATGTGATAGAGAGGGACAGGATTTCATTCATTACAGGTGCACATATGGAGTAAGTTTTTGTGGACTATATGTGTTGGTGTTAAGAAGCTTCAGTGGCTTCCTATTGCTTCTAACATAAAATGTGAACTTCTGTTTGGAATTTAAAGCCCTTCGTATTGTGACTCCCACCTTGTCTTTCTAGGCTGGTCATTTCCTTTCATACACTCTCTGGTCTATCTAGACTTATATACTTGTGTTCCCTGTACACAACATTCAATCTCTTGCCTGTATAAACCAGTGAAATGTGACCAAGTATGTGATCTGGCCTCTGGCAGCAGGGTCAATGCAACCAAAGGCTCCTGGTTGGTTCCTTAAGCCCAATGACAAGGAGGGGATGAGCATGTCCTCTGGCCACTTCTGGTAACATGTGCTCTGGCTTCTCACTGTTCTTATGCTCAGGGAAAGAAATGCCAAGCAGAAGCAGTAGTTGGGGGCTTGAGATTGAATCTCAGGCAAGCACTTGTAGTCACGGCTGCATAGATGACTGCTATAGCCATCACTGAGTGGGGAGGGAAGATACCATCCCATTCTTTCACCCTTCACTAGAAGTCCAAGGGAGAGCTGGCAAGAGTCACAACATGCTTGAAAGGGGAAAAGAGGTTGAGAGTGAAAGTTATTGCTTTATTTAACCCTGCTGGCTCAGTGGCCAGTTCTCTTCAGCATAGTCCCTCACCTTCATCCTCCACATGAAAGGATCAACCAGGAGTAGGTCATGCGTGCCCTTCAACAATAGGCAGATTTTGCCCCTGGAAGTGGCTTCATTGCATAGTTAGCCTCACTCCTCCTATTCCATTTAGAATGCTCTCCCTCTTTACCTCCATTTATTGGAATCCCTAGGTCTCTTTAAGGCCTAGCTCAAATGTCTCCTTTAAAAATAGGTAAATAAATAAAAAGCTGGGCATACACCTGTAATCTCTGCTATAGGGGAGGCTGAAGTACTGTATTTCACCACATAATGGTCACAGATTTTGTGACAAATTTTTGCAAAAAAGTGGGGTGTGACCATTATACGAAGATTAAAAAAAACTGTGCCAGTATTACTTGTCTTTTAGTTTCTGCCAATCTCACACCAACTTTTCACTCACTGAAAACTGTCTTTCTGCAGCTCTTGTTTCCGTGCTGTTCAGTGAACACAATCACTTTCAGCTTGAAGCCCACAGAATAGTTTTTGTATTTACCCATGAGCAGAAAGAAATGCTTCTCATGTTAATGTATTGCTAGCAGGTGAATTGTACAGTTCAGTTAGCATGGGAAGATGCAAGTCTTACCATATCACATGACTTACTCATGACAGTGTCGCCTGCCCACGCACTCCCCTTGCACCTGTAGCTATTCACTGGGTCGAGTGACAATACTATTAGTACTCCATCACTCTAAACAGACCACACAAGTTGGCTTTCAAAGACATACTGACAATGTGTGTATGCTGAGAATTCTAGGCTCATGACTTGCAATATGTGAGAGATAAATGCATATCTGTATGCCACTTGGTGAATATATTGCTGCTCATTTTACCTTTTAAGCGGCATGATGAACAGAATTATACCATGCAATGATTATGTGATGAAACGTATAAAGCAATTTTTGGACTGAAAAACAACACCACAGGGTGTAACAATTTCTGTGATGGCAATGATTAGGTGGTGAAATATGGTAGGTGGATTATTTGGGTTCAAGAGTTCTGAGTTTCAAGAGAGCTAAAGTCAACCAGGTGTGTGTACTATTTAGCAGTAATGGAGTAGGGGGCTACCACACTGCCAAAGGAGGGAAAACTGGCTTAGGTCAGATAGGACGCAGGTCAAACCTGTACTGATCAGCAATGAATTTAAGCCTGTACTTCTAGCCTGGGTAAGATGGGGACTGGCTGTTCAGTCATTTCAGTCATGTCTAACTCTGTGACCCCAATTTGGGTTTTCTTGGCAAACACATTGGAGTGGTTTGCCATTTCCTTTTCTATGTCATTATATAGATGAGGAACTGAGACAAACAGGGGTAAGTGACTTGCTCAGGGTCACACAGCTAGTAAGTGTGTGAGCCCAGATTTGAACTCAGAAAAATGAGTCTTCCTGACTCCAGGCCTGGCCCTCAATCTACTGTGCCACCTTTTCTTTCACTGATCATCTTGACCTTATTTGTGTGTCATATCTTATCTTAAAGTTTGTACTTTCCCTGAATCAGGCATACCATTCTAGAGAGGCAATGTTAGAAAAGAGTTGGATTTCACCCTGGAGTCAGAAGGACCTGAGTTCAAGTCCAGACCCTTAGACACTTTTTACTCTTGTGTGATGCTGGGCAAGTCATTTGACCCTGATTGCCTAAAAAGAAGGAAAAAAAGAAAGGAAGAAGGAAAGAGGAAGGAAAAGAAGAATTGGATTTGAAGACAGAGGACCTGATGCTGCTAATTACTGTCAGTATGACCTTGGACAAGTCAGTTACCGAGTCTAGGCCTCAATTTTCTCATCTGTCAAATGAGGGAATTAGATTAGGTGACTACTAAAGTCTCTAAATCTATTATCTGTTGCCTAATAAATGTTTATGGATTGACCCTTGAGTTCCCTTTCAGCTCTAAATCTATTAAACATCTCAGTAATTGCAACAGTAATTAAGCCCATTGCATTGAATTAATGTATTTGGTGTAGAGGGAAGTTCAGAGAAGCATTAATATCTAAATTCCTGGACAGATTCTTGGTTCTGGAAGGATTCTGGGAAGATGGCAGAATAAGGCAGGAAATCACCTGGCTGTCCCAAATTTCCCCATAAATAAGTTAAAATAATACCTCAATGTGAACTTTTAGAGTGGCAGAAATAACAAGTTGGGATAAAACAATTTCCAGCCTAAGACAACTTGGGGGGATGTTAGGTGGGCAGATATCGCTGAATCAACAAACAACAAGCCTTGGGGGCAGCTGTATATGCAACACCCTCAGCTTCAGGAACTTTTGGGGGTCAGGTGGCTGATCAGGGGAAGATTGTAAGTTCATCTGCTGGCTGGCATTGCACACAAGGCTCAGGTGTGCTGACCAGACAAGGTCCCAGGGTGTGGTTATGGGTGAGGAAGAGTAAGTACACACTGATAAGTGCAATTGCAGAGGGGGTAAGGGTCCTGCTGGCTATGGTCACTTGTAGGAGAGCAGAATCCCTGGTTTTGGTTCTAGGGAAAAAGGGTGAGCTGAAGCTTGCAACTGCTAGAGGGACTGCAGGGATTATTTGGGGTAACAGCATTTCTGGGAGCCCTGGTCTCAGCTCAAGGGCAGAGAGGAGTACCTGAGAGTATTCATGGACCAAAGAGTGAGCTGGAGGAACAATGATTATAGTTGGACTTGGATTATAGAACACTGGAAGAACCAAGAGGTCAAAGGCCCTCAGAGGGAGCTCACAAAACAACAGCACAAAAAACCTGAAGCTTGAGACATTATCCCCCACACCTCAGGTTTAGAGCCTGACTCTAACATTAAGTTATCAGCCAAGAAATAGGCTGCTAAAAATGAGTAAGCAAAAGAGAAAGAACATAAACATAGACAGCCACTATAGTGATAGAGAAGATCAGGGTTCAAACTCAAAAGAAGACAGTGAAGTCAAAACAGATACTTCTAAAGCTTAAAAAAATGAAATGTCACAAGCCCAAAAAGAGCTCTTGGAAGAGCCCAAAAAGGACTTTTAAAAATCAGGTAAGAGAGGTTAAGGAAAAATTAGGGAAAAAAAATGAGTGATGCAAGAAAATTATGAAAAGAAAGTCAGTCAATTAGAAAAAGAGATTCAAAAACTTACAGAAGAAAATAACTGTGCAAATTAGAATTGGGCAAGGAGAAACTAATGGCTTCATAAGACTTCATAAGACCAGCAAATAATAAAACAAAACCAAAAGAATGAAAAAATAGAAGAGATTGTGAAATATCTCATCATGAAAACAACTGACCTGGAAAATAGGTCAAGGAGAGACAATATAAGAATTGTTTGACTACTGAAAGTTATGTAAAAAAGAATCTAGGCAGTATACTTCAAGAAATTATTAAGGAAAATTGCTTTGAAGTTTTAGAGCTATGAAGTAAAATAGAAATAAAAAACATCCACTGATCATCACCTGAAAGAAATCCCAAGATGAAAACTCAGATAAACATCATAGCTAAGTTTCAAAGCTCCCAGGTCAAGGAAAAAATGCTATAAGCAACTAGACAGAAATAATTTAAATATTGTGGAGCTGCAGTCAGGATAACACAAGATTGAGCAGTTTTACATTAAAGGACAAAAGGGTATAGGACATGATATTCTAAAGAGAAAAGGAGTTGGGTTTGCAACCAAGAGTAAATTACCCAGCAAAGCTGAATTTAATCCTGTAAGCAAAAAACTTCTATTTAATGAATTAAAGGACTTAAATGTATTCTTGAGGAAAAGACCAGAATGGAATGGAAAATTTTTACCTATAAGAATCAGGAGAAACACAAGAGGATAAGCATGAAAGACCAATTACAGGGGGTTTAATAAGGTCAAACTGTTCACTTCTTATATGGGAAAATATTATCTGTAACTCTTAATTTTATCATTACTAGGATAATTTGAGAGAGCATACATAAATAGAAGGCTTGGGGTTGAGTTGATTATGATGGAATGATCCTAAAAAATAAAATTGGTTAGGGAGTTGGAAAATGGAATAATTATAAAAATGGGGCATAAATGGAAGAACTATTACAGGAGAGACAGCAGGGGTTGGTGGGCTGATAGTGCTAGAACTTTATTCTTAGCAGGACTGGGTTAAAGAGGGAATTACATACACATTTAGAAGGGTATAAAAGTCTTCTTAACTTACAAAAAATAGGAGGGTGAGAAAATAGGCTAACTCTTTTTAATAAATAAAAGGGCAAGGGGATAAGATAAGGGAGGGACTCTTAAAAGGGGTGCAGATTAGGGAGGCAGTGATCAGAAGTAAATTAGATGTCCAAGGAGGGATGGGATAGAAAGAGAGCAGAAAAGGATAAATGGTGAGGAAAAACAGAATGGAGGGAAATATACAACTCCTCATTACAACTTTGAGTGTGAATGGGATGAACTCACTCATAAAACAGAAAGAGAAGAATGAATCAAAATCTAAGAATTTCACAATATGTAGTTTACAAGAAACATATTTAAAAATGAGAAACACATACACAGCAAAAAAATTAAGGGTTGGAATAGAATTTATTATGCTCCACTTGAAGCAAAAAAAGCAGGGGTAACAATCATGATCTCAGACAAAGTTAAAACTAAAATAGATTTAATTAAAAGAAATAGACAAAGAAACTACATTATGTTAAAAGGTATAGTAGATGATGAAGTAATATCAATACTAAATCTATATGTACCAAATACTATAGCAACTAAAATTTTAAAGGAAAAACTAAATGAATTACAGAAGAAATAGACAGAAAAACTATAATAGTGGGAGACTTCAATCTTTCTCTCTCTGAACTGGATAAATCTAACAAAAAAAAAAATGAGAAAGAAGCCAAGGAGATGAACAGAATCTTATGTAAACTAGATATGATATATATCTGGAGAGATTTGAATGGGAACAGACAAGAACATACCTTTTCCTCTGTATTGCATTGTACCTTTTGAAAAATAATGACTGGAGACAGGCCCCGCCTACACAGCCCAGCACATGCTGAGGTCCCCTAACGAGGCCTGCTGATCCACCAACCACAAGGGCCATTCCCAGGTCTATCACCACAGGGCAGGGATCAGACGGAGCTGGGTAAGAGACAAAGGCAGGGCCCATGGCAGGGACAGCAGCTACTCCCAGGACTACCCATCCAACACAGTAATTATTGCCCCAGAGGAAAATTTTAAGCAGTAAAGGCTTAGGAACCCCAGAGGAAGGGCATGACTAAGATCCTGCCTCAAAACGGGAAGAAAGCAGGCTACAAAGACAAAGACTCTGGAATCCTATTATGGTGAGAGGGAAGAATCAAAATCAGAAGGAGAGAGTATTGACTCTACCCCCACAGGTGAAGCCTTAACAGGGTCTCTGACCTGGTTTCAGGCACAGAAGGCATTCCTAGATGAGCTCAAAAAGAACTTTGAAATTCGGCTTAGAGAGGTAGAAGATAAAATCAACACCTCTTATAAAAACAAAATTGTGAAATTAGAAAAACATTACAACAAAGAGGACAGCTCCTTAAAAAGTAAACTGTGAGAACTAAAAATGAAATATGAGCATATGGAAAAGAAGCTTCAAAAACTAACTGAAGAGAATAATTCCCTAAAAACTAGAATCAAGCAAATTGAAGCCAATGACTCTATGAGGAACCAAGAATCAGTCAAACAAAACATCAAGACTGAAAAATTAGAAAAAGAAGGAAAATATCTCAATGGAAAAATAACTGACCTGGAAAACAGATCTAGGAGAGACAATCTGAAAATCATTGGTCTACCAGAAAATCATGATGAAAAAATGAGTCTGGACAATATCTTCCAAGAGCTTATCAAGGAAAACTGCCCTGAGATCCTAGAACCAGAAGGCAAAATAGAAATCAAGAGAATTCACCAGACACCTCCTGAAAGAGATCCCAAATTGAAAAGTCCGTGAAACATTGTGGCCAAACTCCAGAACTATCAGGTAAAGGAGAAAATACTACAGGCGGCCAGAAAGAAACATTTCAGATATCGTGAAACCATAGTGAGGATCACACAGGATCTGGCAGCCTCAACGCTGAAAGATTGGAGGAACTGGAATATGATTTTTCGCAAGGCAAAAGACCTCAGGCAACAACCAAGGATCACCTATCCAGCAAGACTGAGCATAATCTACCAGGCAAGGAGAGGGACATTCAGTGACATAACAGAATTCCAGACCTTCCTGATGGAAAAGCCAGAGCTCAATGGAAAATTCAACCTCCAATT
The DNA here is from genome assembly GCA_028646515.1 of Pseudochirops corinnae. Lineage (NCBI taxonomy): Eukaryota > Metazoa > Chordata > Mammalia > Diprotodontia > Pseudocheiridae > Pseudochirops > Pseudochirops corinnae. The sequence goes on from CM053589.1 coordinate 77,971,852, forward strand.
ACAAGACCCAAGAGAGACATAGAAAGGTAAATAAGGAAAAAAACACACACATAACTTGTTATTTAACAAGAGCAAACTGTTTACATCCCCAAATGGGAAGCTGATATCTGTTAATATCGTGAACTCTATACCTACAGCAACATCTAAAAGGGATATAGATAAATAGAAGGTGTGGGTATAAATTATGCAAAATGATGATAAAAATCCTTATTAAGGGACTGCAATGGAAGAAGAGGAAAGAATGAAGCAGAAAAGGGAAAATTATGCTACACAAAGAGGCATAAAAACAATATAGTAGAGGGAAAGAAGGGATGGAGGTGACCATTATATGAGCTTTTCCCTCACTGGTTCTGGTGGAAGGAGGGAGTAACACAACCAGTTAAATATAGGACTCTATCGAGAAGAGACATAAAACTCATCATAATAGAGGGAAAGGGGAGGGAGAGGAGCAGTGCATGAGATCTATTCTTATCAATCTTGGTTTGAGGAAGAAATAACATACAACATTGAATATAAAAATTGCCGATATCCTACAGGCACTGGGAGGGGGGAAGGGCCCAGAAAGGGGGGCTGTTTAGAAGGGAGGGAAGAAGTAGTAAGGGAGAAGGGTAGGAAAAGGGAGGGGAATGGATAAGAAGGGAATACTGAGGGAGGTGGCGGTCAAAAGGAAAACTCTTAAGAAGGGGAAGGGAAAAGAGGAAAAACAAAAGCATAAACAGGTGAGAGAATAGGATGGAGGGAAAGACACAAATAGTAATCATAACTGTGAATGTGAATGGGATGAACTCTCCCATAAAATGGAGGTAGAATGGATTAAAAACCATAATCCTACAATATGGTGTTTACAAGAAACACATCCGAAATAGGGGGATACACACAGGGTAAAGGTAAAAGGCGGGAGTAAAATATATCAGGCCTCAGCTAAAGTAAAAAAAAGCAGGGGTAGCAATCCTTATCTCAGACAAAGCAAAAGCTAAAATAGATCTAATTAAAAGAGATAAGGGAGGAAACTATATCCTGTTCAGAGGCACCATCAAAAATGAAGCAATATCATTACTAAACATTTATGTACTAAGTGGTACAGAATATACATTTCTAAAGGAGAAATTAAGGCAAGAATATTTATTGCAGCTCTCCTTGTGGTGGCAAAAAACTGGAGGTTGGGGGGGGGATGCCCATCAATTGGGGAATGGCTAAACAAGTTGTGGTATATGAATGTGATGGAATACTATTGTGCCATAAGAAATGGGGAGGAGATGGTCTTCATATTCACCTGGAGAGACATATATATATACTGATGTTAAGTGAGAAGAGCAGAACCAAGAAAAACTTGTACACAAACACGGACACATCATATGTGTGATGACCAACCTTCATAAACTGGACTCTTCTCAGCAACGCACAGTTGTAAGACAACTCTACAAGTCTCAGGATGGATGGAGATATTTACATTCAAAGAAGGATCTAGAAAGAATTGAGTTTAAATGGAGACTGAAGCAATCTACATGCTATTGTTCTATGCTTGGTTTTGTTTTCTTTTTCCCATTGTTCACTCCATTGGTTACAACCCTCCTATACAACCAGAGTAATGTCCAATGTGAAAGTATTTGCAGATCCTATACTTGATTGCATGCCACCATGGGTAGCGGGAGAGAGAGAGAGGAGAAAATTTGAAACTCAAAGGATTCTGGACCTGAATCATATAAACTAAAAGTAAATAAACAAATAAAAAAAAGAGAAAAATAATTACCATATATTAAGGCATAAAACTTTATAGTTAAATACAGAAAAGTAAAAATATTCAAAACATCCTTTTCAGATCACAATGCAACAGAATTATATTTAATAAAGGCCCATGGAAACACAGATTAAAATTAATTGAAGATTAAATAATCTAATCTCAAAGAATGAGTGTGTTAAAAAACAAGTCATAGGAACAATAAATAATTTTATTAAAGAATGATAATGAGACAACATAAAAAAACCTCTGGGATGCAGCAAAAAAGGTGATCATAGGAAAATTTGTATCTCTAAATGTTTACATCAGTAAAATAGGGAAAAAGCAGATCAATGAATTGAGCATGAAATTTAAAAAAACTAGAAAAAGAACAAATTAAAAATCCCCAATTAAACACCAAATTAGAAATCCCAAAAATTAAAGGTGAGATTGATAAAACTGAAAAGAAAACCATTGCATGAATAAATGAAATGAGGAGTTGGTTTTATGAAAAAGGCAATAAAATAGATAAACCACTGGTTAATATGATTATTTTATTTTATTTTTTGGTTAATATTATTGTTAAAAAAAGAGAGAAGAAAATCAAATCCTTGGTATCAAAAATGAAAAAGGTAAATACACCACTGTATCAGCAATGCAGTATTCACAATGCCTACAGTAACTATAAATATACTGATATAATTATTAATCATGAAATGTAACAGGCTATCTACATAGGAAATATAGCTCATTTAAATACCAGAAAACTGAGTCCCAAAACCAGAAAGTCAAAGCCAACACAGTAGTTACAAAGTTGGTACATGTAGTTAAAGTAGTAAACACCCACATCCTCAAGCCTTCAAACAGGACAGGCTACCTCAGGCAATG
>CM053589.1:77974956-77991490 GCA_028646515.1 Pseudochirops corinnae
TATGGTTCCTCGTAGCTGAGCTGACTTTAGTGGGAAGTATCCTTGTGTGCATTTTGGAGCTCTAGGATTGGTTTAGAGTCCTATTTTATGGGTATTTTGGGGTGGCTATGTGAGAGCTGCAATATGTTGTTGCTGCTATGCTGCCATCTTGGCTCCGCCCCCCAATTAGGAAATACTTAGAAAACCTTCATGGAACTCTCACTCAGCAAGCACTTCAAGCCTCCAAAGGCTCAGGATCTTTGGTTATAAGACCCCTTGATGTCTTACTCAGAAGTTTGAGGGTTTTCATTTCTTCTGGTCCCAGGGAGTGGTATCAAGTAGCAGATACTTTTCTAAATCTTGGCACTTGTTCCCAAGTCATACCACCATGCTCTGCTATATCATGGTATTCAATTCTATTGTGTTTTTATAAATAACAAATGACACCTCCCCATTAGGAACCTATTCCATATCTCCCACTACCAGATGTAATTTTGTACCTCTCCTTTATATTTCCTGTCCAACAGCAAGATTGTTAAGGGGGTAAGTAATGGTAATGGTGGTAAAAAAAAAAAAAGGAGAAAAAGAAGAGATAATCTCAGCTTTACAGTCTAGCAGAGAGCAGAGAGTCAAACAGTGTAGCCACCTTTTTTTCTTGAGCAAGAGAGGTACTATGAAATGGTGGACAGAGCACCACACTCAGAGTCAAGAAGACAAGCCTCTTTCAGGCACTTTTGCTCAGCCTCTCTTTCCTCATCTGTAAAATGGGGATAAGAATATCTGTAGCATACCTTACAGGATTGTTGAGAGGGTCAAATGAAATCATGTAAAATGCTTGTCAACCTTACAACTTTCTCTCTCTTTCTCTCTCTCTCTCTCTCTCTCTCTCGTTATTATCATTGAATACTAGGTAATTTAAGGCAATGCCTCAAACAAAGGATTTGCAGGTTGGTGTATCTGGGGTGATATGTCATTATTATACAACTGGTGAGGAGATACAGTCTCTGGATGAAATCACTCCCTCTTTCTTAAACCACTGCCAGGGATTGTGCCATTTGGTTAACCTTTGTGCCCAGAGGGAGGCAGGTCAGATTGCTACCGTCACTATTCCAGGCTTTTCCAATTGTCAATGAGGTCCTTCTTTGGACTTGTTTGTTTATGTAGTTCCTCTCTGGATATTCATTTATTCATTCATTCATGCAAGGTGTGTTGCCCATAGTAGGTCCTCAATGAACAGTCACTGAATTTAACAACTATTTACTAAATACCTCTCTCTCTTTCTTTCTCTCTTTCCCTCTCATATGTATTCAAACACACACATATACATAGACAGACAGACAGACTAGATGCTGGGAAGGTTATAAAGGTGAATAAGATACAATCCCTACCCTTAGGAAATAATAATAGATGGCATTTATATGACCCTTTTAAGGTTTGGAAAGCTCCTGACATACTTTATCTCATCTGACCCTCAGAAAAAAGCTGTGGTGCAGGTATTGTTACCATTTTATATATGAAGAAACTGAGTCCCAGAAAGAATATGACCACTCAGCTTGTTGTTGTTGTTGTTGTTCAGTTGTTTCCTCTGAATCCAACTCTTCATGACCCCATTTGGGGTTTTCTTGGCAGAGATACTGGGATGGTTTGCCATTTCCTTCTCTAGGTCATTTTACTGATGAGAAAACTGAGGCAAATAGGGTTAAGTGACTTGCCCAGGGTCATACAGCTAATAAGTGTGTGTAGCTGTATTTGAAGTCAGGTCTTCCTGACTCCAGGCCTGGCACTTTTTCCACTGTGCCACCTAGCTTTCCTGGGCCTCCCAACCAGCAAATGTCTAAGACTAGATACAGACCGGACTCTGTGTTCAGAGTGTTTCCCACTGTTCTATTAGTTTTCAAACATTATGGTCTTAGGACCCCTTTGCATTCTTAAAAATTATTGAGTCCCCTTCAAGAAGCTTTTGTTTGTGTGGATAATATTAAATGACTTAATATTATTATGAAAATAGTTTTGACCTCATGGACCCTCTGAAAGGATCTTCAGAACCCCCAGCACCACACTTCATGAACTGCTGTTGCTTCTGGTATAGGGAACTGACCAGTGTTTCTCAATTGCTAGTTAGGTTCATGGATCTTTGGCAATAAAAAGTTTCTCCAAATGGAACTGTTTCCCCTGACACAGGGGGAAGATAAAACAATACCAAATTCCCATGGATTTATTTATCATCTTTATCCCAATGATTCTCAGATCTTCCTGTCCTTCCCAGTTGTTCTGCTAACCTCCAGCCTCACATCTCCAACTACCTTTGAGGCATCTTACATTCATCATGCCCCAAACCTCCTACCTTCTCTGTTTCTATAGGGAGCTATGCCATCCTCCCAGTCTCTCAGGCCCACGACCTAGGAGTCATCCTAGGCTCTTTACTGTCTCTCATCCCTCATGTTCAATCTGTTGGCAATGTTATTGATTTACCTCTGCAGTATTTCTCCTGTGTACTCCCTTCTCTCCTTTGACACTCTACTGTAGGCACTCATCTCCTGCCAGGACTATTGCAATAGTATGCTGGTGGGTTTGCCTGCTTCAAATCTCTCCCCACTCCAATCCATCTTCCATTCAAGCATTAAATCGATTGTCCCAAAGTGTAGGTCTGACCATGTCAGCCTCCTACTTAGTAAACTCAGGTGACTCCCTTTCACTTCCAGGATTAAATACAAAATACTCTGATATTTACAGTCTTTCATAGTCTAACCCCACCTTACCTTTTCAGTCTTCTTACGCCTTTCTCCCCAACGCATGCCTTTGATTTAGTGACTCTGGGTTCCCTGAACAAGACGCTCTGTATCTCAGCATTTTCTCTGGCTGTTCCCCGTTCCTGGAATGCCCTCCATCCTCCTCTCTCAGCCTAACACATTCCCTGGCTTCCTTAAAGTCTCAGTTTAAATCCTGTCTCCTACAGGAAACGTTTCCCAACCCCTCTTAATTCTAGTGCCTTCCTTCTCAGTTATTTCTTTATTTATCCTGTATATAGCTTGTTTGGATGTATTTGCTTGTTGTTTCCACCATTCGATTGTGAGCTCCTTGAGGACAGGGTCTGTCTTTTGCTTCTCTTTGTAGCCCTATTGTTTGACATAGTGCCTGACACACAGGAGGACATAATAAATGTTTATTGACTGATTGACATATGTCATGGCCTTTGCCCTCATGGAGCTTATAGTGTATTAGTAGTATATATGGCCTACAAACAACTTTCATATGGAGTAATATGAGAATAAAGGGAAAAAGCATTGGTTAAGCACTTAATTACGTTAAGTATATTAGAGAAATGAAAACAAAGTGCCATGTGAGTTTATGAGTTTATGAGTAATCATAAAGGAGGTGGCATCTGAGCTGGGCTTTCAAGGGTGGGTGGGATTTTAGCAGGTGGGGATGGGGCATTTCAGGCATTAGGAAGAATTTGAATACAAGTAAAGAAGAAAACTCAGTCCATCTGCAGGCATTAGTATAGTTTGACCAGGAACATAGAATACATAGAGGGGACTAGTATGTAGTAAGAGTAGGGAGATAAGCAGGTACCAGATTGCAATGGGCCTGCACACCAGGCTAAGGAATAGGAACTTAGTCTTCAATAGGGATCCACTGAAAGGCTTTGAGGGAAGTGATATAACCAGATCGAGAAACACATGGGTGACTGCTTCCTGGAGGCCCGAGGAAGGAGGGTGCCTCCCACTAGTAGAACATGACAGAAAGAGCCTTGACTTGAGCTGTTAATACAGCTACTGGCAGGGAGCTGTAGCTCATCAGGAGCTCAGCCGCAGGGGGAGGAGACTGGAAAAGATTGTCCTAAAGGCTGCCTCTCCCTAACACCTCCCCCCCCCACCAGTTAGCTGAGTTAAAGAAAGGAGCAAGATAATAGATAAAGTCCACTGTTTTGATCTGCCTTGTTTACTCAAGGTTGGGTTTTAGTAGGATTGACCCACTGGGGAGCGGGTTGTATGTGTGTATACTTGAGTAGAATGGGTGTGGAAGTCTGAACTGAAGGTTTTGCCTTTAGCTAATGACAGGCATGAGTAATTTTCAGGGATTGTTAGGCATCTTTCTCTTACCCCCTTTGCTCTTTTCACGTTGAGAGAACCCACATTGAAAAAAATTTTAGAACCTTTATATAGTTTTATCCTTGGTGCCAGGAGTCAGTTTAAAACAAAACAAAACATCTCATAAGATCACAGGTTTAGAGTTGGAGGGGACTTTACAGGTCAGCTAGTCCACAACATCTTCATTATACAGATAAAGAAATGAAGACCCAGGGATGTTGAGTGATTCGTCTAAAGTCACATAAATGATTGGTGGCAGATAAAGGATTTTAATCTGGTCCCTCTCATTCTATTTCTAGGACTTTTTGCACTATCTCTGGAAATTGAAGTGGTATCTTAGAGGGACAGGGACTGCCAGTATATGCCCTACAAAGTTAAGGTAATGGTTGGCATTGTCTTGATGTGAGGGCTCCAGTCTCTCTGTCTCTTAACTGGGATCCAGTCTTTAGGGAATTAGGGCAAGTCACTGGCTGACTCAGGTCAGCCTAAATCCAATATTCTCTGATTCAGTGCCCACCATCTTTGGTCCCATTTCCATGGTACTCACTTAGACAACCTGACAATTTTCCTTAAGGGATTTCAGGATTATAGCTACCCAGGGTTTTGTTTAAGGATCTTAAAAATGTTGGGGGGGCAAGGAGGGGAGGGAGAAGATAGCAGTAGGAGATGGAAGATATTGAGGATGCCAAGTTAGAGGGATGGAGATAGATACAGAAACAATAGAAGAACATTTGGAATATGGGTCCAGAGAAATAAATCCAGCAGGCCTCTTCTTTAGGAGTTAGGTGATGGTTTTCTTTAATAGTCTATGCACTTCACTGAGGGTAGGAATGATTTTCTGGGGTTGTTCGTTTTTGGTTTTTTGGTATCTCCAGTACTCCACACAGCCCCTAGTAGGTGCTTAATTCTGTTGAATTGAAATTGAATTACATTAAATTTAATTTTAACCCAACAAACATCATACCAGGCCAGTCCTCTTAGTTTCAGCCCCAAACCATGGAAGCTTGTTTAGTCAGTCAGCTTCTGGCTTGTTTTCTTTGAGCATATGCCCAGACTTGAGATACTGAGCATGAAGATCATCATCTCCCAAATCAAAACTCGGAGCCAAAGGTCTCCCTGAATGAGGTGGAGCCCAGAAAAGGTGGTGACCTTAGCAAAGTTGGGCAAGATTCTACTCCTGCTGTCCCAGGACAACAGCTATGGGCTAGAGTTCCTGGGGCTTCCAAAAAGGTCATGAAGGCAAGTACAATGCCCCCAATACATCTTTACCCATCAAGCACCAGGAACTGCTGCTATTTGATTCTTATAGCAAGTAAATGAGACCATTAAAAAAAACACAAAGCACAATCTATATGTCCAACCTGGACAGATTGTAAACTACTGTGCTTCCTTCTTCACAATACTATTCTCCCTTTTTCCTCCAGGCTCAGCATTATGCCCAGATGTGATGCTAGTTTAATATGGGGGGTCCCAGTATTGCTGTTGAGTAATTGCAGCTTTGATTCAAACAATGTTAGAGGGACCTTGGAAATGATTATCTGATGCCCTCACTATATAGATGAGGAAATTGAGATCTAGGATTCCTACAAAGTCACTCAGCTAGCTAGTGGTGGGCCCAGAAGATGCTGAATCTAAGCTTCTAAAGGTAACTTGACCCATTCCTCTATCTTTAGGAAAAATAATTCCATGGTGCAGTGAGAAGGCATATCTGGCTTCAGGCAGAGGATCTAGGTTTGAATCCCTCTTCTGTCACCTCCTAACTCAGGTTTTGTCATCTGTAAAATGTGATGGTGAGACCTAAACTTTAGGACTCTTAGAGATTCTGCCCTTTGTGTGGGGAGCCAGGTTGTTTTTTTTTTTTTTTTTTTTAATAAAGAAGGATGATAGGATTAGGGACTTTGGAAGTCTTTTCACAGATTTAAAAATTGAGGCCAAGGGAGGTTAAGGTCACGTGAATATTGGCAGAGCTGGGGTTTGAACCTCTGACTCCACTTCTGAGACTCTTTCCACTATACTGCACCGCCCCAGAAACTATAAGGATGTCTCAGGGGGACATTAGATTTGAACCCAGGTCCTTTAGAGAGACAACTCTATGGTACAGCGGATAGAGCACAGGGCCTGGAATCAGGAAGAGCTGAGTTCAGATCTCGCCTCAGACATGTAATAGCTGTGTGACCCTGGGCAAATCACTTAACTTTTGTCTGCCTCAGTTTCCTTAACAGTAAAAAGAGTATAATAATAACACCCATTTCCCAAAGTTGTTGTGAGAGTCAAATGAAATAACACTTGTAAAAAGTGCTAAAAAGTGCTTCAAAGTGCCTGGCACATTGTAAACAGTTAATAAACTCTTTTTTCCTTCCTTTCTTTTAACTTTGAAACCATATCCCTCCATCTGTTATGGTATGAAATATTAAAAAAGTTAATCTGGCCTGTTAGAGGATACTTAGCAGAATCAGATGGAACTTGTAGGGAGGTTTTAGGCCCTCCTCCTCTATTCCCCTTTCCTGAGACTGGCTTCTTCATCTTTCTTTTTGTTGTTGTTAAAGCTTGGGGTTTCTTGTCTGTGTCCTTTTTTCTGAAGCTAATGAGCATGTCCCTGGGAGCCAGTTACTGGGTTAATCTCTCTGTTGCTAGGGGCAGGCTGACACACATTGTGGAGAGAAGTTGCTTTGGTATGTGTGGGTGGGGTGGGGTGGTTTGGAGGTGGTGGTTGGGGTGGGTGGGGGCTGGAGAACTGAGGATTGCAGAGTTAAAAAAGAGCGGATCAAACAGAGACTGATAAAAAGCCCTTTTTGGTGAGGCCGAGCCAGGCACAATGGGGGAAACAGCTTGAGATGAATAAGAGAACAGCTCATTAAAGCTGGGCTGGTGGGAGTTACCAAGGCTTAAACTAACCTCCCCCTTTTCTACTCCTCCCTTCCTTGACCAACTCACAAGAGCCCTTTCCAAACCCTAGAATAGTGTCCAATATTCTGTTTTTACCACTCAAAATTAAGGCATATTCCCTATTTGAAGGTATTTTTTAAAATAAAATTTCCATCTTTTGTTTTGTTTCAACTAAACTTCCCTCTTTATTCCTCTTCCTCCCTAACCCCACGCCCCAGAAGCATCCCCTATAACAAAGACTAATAGAAAAAAGAAGAGAAGAAAGTGAAGGAAAAAAAATCGGACACTCACTATATGCAGTGTTTGGGCCCCCGCTTTCGCAAAGGAGTGGGCAGGATGTCTTTTCGTATCTCTCTCTTGGGCCTTTTGAGGATATTTTTTGACAACACAAAGGTGAGTTTAGTCACGATGAAAATCCAAGCTTCCCCTCCTCAAATTCTTCACATCCAACTAATCAACAAGTACTTATTAGGTGATTACCGTGTGCCTGGTTCTGTGCTAAATGCTGGATACAGAAGCAAAAGCAGTCTGTGTCCGAGAGGCTTCTGTTGGAATGAGAGACTTTATAGGATTCTTTCAAGTTAGGGACTGAGGTCTGACACTGGCACTCAAAAACTTATGGGAATACCTACTGGTTTTGTTTGTCTTTAACAATGAATTCTAAGCTCCTTAGTCTAGCATGGAAGGCTTCTTTGCATCTGCTTCTAACTGACCTTTCCAGCCTAATCCACCATTCCCCTGACCATTCTTTACCTTCAGACAAACTGGACTCATCTTTTTTTGAACTCACTTTGTTTTTTTTCCTATTCTTGTTCCTTGGATCTAGTCCACTTCATCTGGAGGAAAAAAAAAAAAAAAAAAAAATATATATATATATATATATATATATATACACACACACACACACACACATATGTATATGTATATAATATGCACACACCTATGAACTTTTTTGCTCATTTATTTATTACCTTTTTCTCCTTTTCTCTCTTTCTATCATTTGAAGTTCTATTGATCTTTTGTCTGACCACTCTAGAGTTTCCTACTTTATATGAAGAAGCCCTCTGAATTTCTTACCCTCTCCTATATCCACTAACCAAAGCTGGAAATGATCTCTCCTTTTTCAGAACTCCCCTAGCATTTTATATATTCCATTTTATGTTATAGTTACTCATGTATGTAAAAAGGTATGCCTGATCATGGATCTCATCCTTTTGGAACTCCATCATCCAGGAAGCTTCATGGTATGAGGAGCATGAAGAGGTCTTGAAGGGTATGTATTTGGAGGGAGGGGTCTTGATGAATAAGGAGAGTTTTGTAAAGGATGAAATCTAAGTCTGGAGAAGCATGAGATGGTTAGCTAAAAATGAATACATAGATGCATGGAAAAAAATAACAACATTTATTAGGAAGAGATAAGAAGAAAAAAGACAGCTGAGTCCCGAGCCCTGACATTCCATCTAGATTCTGCTACTCTGCAAGAGCTTAGGCCTTTGGTGGTCAGAGATCCCTTCTATTGCTCACTCATACACAGGATAGAATTGGGGGTGGGGGGTGAAAACAATTTCCAAGAGAACCCGGGATCTATGGTTAGGCAGTCCTCTGTTCCCTTATATGTATAAGTCTTATTTCCCCCTCTAGATTGTAGACAAGGATTTTGCCTTATTTTTTTTAGATTTCACCTAGCACCTAATATAGTGCCTTGCATATAATGGGGCTTCTATGAATTCATGAATTTCCAGGGATTTTCCATCCTCTGTAAGGACAGGGTAAGGGATATGGGTTCATTTTTAGCCAGAGAAATTCGTTAGCTCTACCGAGAAACATTTCTCTCAGGATATCATAGGGTGACCTAGGAAGATCTATAGCTACAGCTGATATCAGTTGTCACAGACTGGTCAGTTGGATTTAATGTAATGTAATAATGTAATAATATTTACATTTTCATGGTGTTTTATAATTATAGAACTTTTTTTTGCATGTCATCTCGTTTGAGGATAGGTAGATGGCCAAGTGGAAAGAGTGCAGGACCTAGAGTTAGGATTATCTGGGTTCAAATCTGACCTCAGTGAGTAGCTATGTGACCTTAGGCAAGTCACTTAACCCTGTTTGCCTCAGTTTCCTTATCTGTAAAATGAGCTGGAAAGGTAAGTTGCAAACCACTTTCAGTATCTTTGCCAAGAAAACCCTAAATGGGGTCACATGGAGTTGGACATGACTGAAACAACTGAATAACAACATCTCATTTGGTCCTGAAAATCAGTATTGTTACCTTTAATTTACAGAAGGGGAAACTGAGTTTCAATGAATCTAAGAGATTTGCCAAATATCATTCAGTGGTTTCTAGTGAACAGGACTTTAACTTAAAATCTCCAGGTTCAGTAATATTTCCATTACATCCTATTGCCTCATTCTCCTTCCCTTCTCTCAACTTCCCCCAAACTTCTTTCCAACTTGCAAAGCAGCTCAGAATATAAGCTGGCTTTTGAGAAACTGAGCTCAGTGGGAACTGAAAACATCTGGTTGCCTTCAGATCCTTCCTCAGAGGAGGTAGCCTCACTGTTTCTGGGGCATATGATCTCCCTAATATGACTAAGTCTCTGTTCTGTCTTTCTCCAGCCATCCTAACTTTGAAAACCTTTTATAAGGAACTTTTTCCTGAAGGAGGAAAATATCCCTTCCTGGCCTCCCCATGGAAGGATTGCACCTGAGTTAAAAAAGCTCCTCCCTCAGCTAACAGTACCTTCCCTATCTGGTGTTTTGATCCTGTAATCTGGGGAAAGGAGGGCACAGGAAGTAGTTTGTATTTGTTATAGGAACACAGGCTTCACGGCTGGGCTGGACAATGGAGGTCACCTAGATGTGGAAGCTCAATCTCAGAAAGTGAAGAGACTTGCCCAAAGTTACACAGGTGGTTAGTTGGCAGCAGAATTGCTATTCAAACCCTGGTCTCCAGACACCAAAGTCAGAGTTTTCTCTTCATGAGCAGCTGTATTGGTATTTCAGAACAGGGGACTTATTAACAGGAGGGAAGGCAAGCCAATTATAACCAAAGTGGAGAGAGGGGGATGGGAGGAGGGGGTCGTTCTGGCTTTGGTTAGGGCTGCTTTCTTTTTTTTTTGGCAAGAGTTAGTGAGTCAAATTCAATTTTGCTGCTACTATAGACCTGAAAACTCCTTTCATTTAATTCTTCTAGTGGGGATAGGGAGAGGGAATGCTGTGGTCTAGTCTCTAGACTCTAGTGGATAGATTATGCTGGCTAAAAAAAGTGTGTGTGTGTGTGTGTGTGTGTGTGTGTGTGTGTGTGTGTGTGTGTGTGTGTGTGTTCGCAGAAGAGTTAAATTACATTTTTCACCCCAGACAAATCTCTTTGGCCTATAAACCTCAAAGTAGGTGCCAATCTATATTTATGGAGGTAATTTTGTTGTTTCTTCTACCAATTAAATAATAAATTTACTAAAAAAAGTAATCCCTGTTTCCTCTTCTGTAAAATGAAATTAATAATAGCACCTAGCTCCCAGGGTTGTTGTGAGGATCAAATGAGATAAATGATTGCATAGTGCTTAGCACAGTACCTGGAACATACACATTATATGAATGTTAGCTATGATAATTGGCAGTTGATATTGGTAAGAACACATTGGAATGAGGGCTTGAGTCAGTAGTATTAGAGAAGAGCCCAAATTCTTAGCTGCCTGAGGGGAAAATGTAGCTAGTCTTCTGGAGACCTGACTCACCTGTGTGAGTGAGAGTTTATATAGGCTATACTAGCTATATGCCATTGGGCAAGTCACTTAACTTTTCTAAGCCTAGGTTTCTATGAAAATAATACTTGCCCTTAAGTAAAGGCTAGATGACTGTTGAACTAGATGTACCATCAAGCAAGAAAAGCATTTTGCAAATCTTATAGCATTATATAAATGTGTCTTCTTATTGTTGCTCTTTGTGTTCCCCTCTATTTCTGGGATTCTAATAAAACCTCACCCATTCTTTCTGCCAGAGATGGTAGTATTACTGGCTCTAGCTATAGATGAGGCCCCAGGAGGTCTCAAAGTGTCACAAAACTTAGGAAGAACCTAGATCCAAATTTAGTGCCTTCCTCTTGAACTGGTGAGATCTTTGTTGTTGTTCAGTTGTGTCTGACTCTTCATGACCTCTTTTGAGGCTTTTTTTTTTTTTTTTTACTTTTTGGAGGGGGGAAGGCAATTGGAATTGAGTGAGTTGCCCAAGGTCACGTGGCTAGTAAGTGTTAAGTGTCTGAGGCTGAATTTGAACTCAGGTTCTCCTGACTCCAGGGCCGGTGTTCTATTTCACTGTGCCACCTAGCTGTCCCTTGTGGTTTTCTTGGCAAAGATATTGGATTGGTTTGCCATTTCTTCAGTTCATTTTACAGATGAGGAAACTGAGGCAAATGGGGTAAAGTGACTTGCCCAGGGTCACACAACTAATAAGTATCAGAGGCCTGATTTGAATTGAGGAAGTCTCTGTCTACTGTACTATTTAGTTGTCCCCAGTGAGATCTTTAAAAGCTCTAATATGAGGAAAAGAGAGGGTCTCAGTCTCCCCATACCCTTGAGCCCTCAAGAATCATAGGACCATAAATTTGGAGTGGAAAGGGTCCTTAGAAGTCATTTAGGCCCACCTTCTTATTTTTCAGATGAGGCAGCTGAGATCCAGAGGGTTTTAATGACTTCTCCAGGGTCATACAAGTCATAGAGATGGGATTCAAACCCAAATTCTTTGCTTACAAGTTTTAGCTTGCTGCCCTACCCATCCTCCCTTTTTATCTTGTGGAAATCTTTTCCATGTTTTCATCTCTTCCTCAGTTACCCTCAAGGCCTTTTGCTTAATTTTTTGGGACAGCTGGGCTTAGAGCAAGAGAGTCCTTAATAATAGATAAATAATATTGATTGTGCTAGAGGAGCTTTTCCCATCTTAGAACTCAATGAAGTAAAATCATCTACTGGGCAACTAGGCAAGGTGCTGTGGGGTTTGGAGTTTAAGGCTGGGGGTATATTAGAAAAGAAGGCTAGATCTGGAATCAAATCCTCCCTCTACCACCTGTGTCACCATGGGCAGGTTACCTAGGCTTCTGTTTTTCTTTCTGTAATATTAGGATATGATATTGGGTGACATGAAATCCCTTCTGCCTCTAAATTTAATACTCTTACATGAAACAAAACTATCAGTATCTTTTGTTTTTTATATCACCTTCATTTACCAAAATGTCTCTCCCTTTCTAGTAAAGAGGGGGAGATAGCAGTTAAAGGAAAACCAACCAACCCATCAACCATTCAGTTTTATACACAATTTTCTACATCTCTGGTCCCTTCCACCTCTATGGAGAAGGGGAGAAGGCAATGCTCTGTTATAATCCACGTCCATCTCTTCCTATAAGTCTAAAACAACCCTCATTTGGAAGCAAATCACTCCCAGAATCTTAGAATTTTAGCACTGGAATGCATTCCAGAGGTCATTAATTATAACCTATACACCAAAGGAAGCCCAGCATAACTTTCAAGACAAAGTAGTCATTCAGCCTCTGCTTGCCAAGAAGGGGGAATCTATCCACTACCTTGCATGGCAGCCTATTTCATTTTAAAGGACTCTAATTATTAGGAAATGCTTCCTAAAATCAATCCTAATCAATAGCCAAATCAATAGCTGCAAAAGCTAATGTGGTTTCAGGCTGTCTTAAGAGATATGTAGGTTTCAAGACTAAGGAGATGATTTGATCAAACCACACTTGCAGCATTGTATTCCAACCTGAACGCAACAATTTAAGGAAGACGTTGTTTAGCTGGTCAGGTCTATCCATTTGCTCTCCAGATCCACACAGAGTGAGTCTAATCTATCTTCCCCTTGACAACTCTTCAAATTGCTGAGGTCAGCACAGAATCTTCTCCAGACATGGCCAGTTCCATTACCCAATCCTCAAGGTCTCAAGGCCCTCGACTATCCTGGCTGGACTTCTCTAGACACTCACTAAATAACCAATGTCCTTTTAAAATTGTAGTATCCTGGAAGGAACACAGTATCCCAGGTGTGGCTTGACTACAGGAAGAAGGGTTCTCACTTTCTTATACCTGGAAATGATACCCTTCCTCTCTCCCTACTTCCTTCCCTCCTTCTTCTTCCTTCCTTTCATTTAAAATTTTTTTCCTATTACAAGTGAAAACAATTTTAACATTCTTTTAAAAAAATTTGAGTTCTAAATATTCTCCCTCCCTTCCTCCTCCTCCAATTGAGAAGGCAAGCAATTTGATATAGGTTACACACACACATACACACACAAACATATATGTATATGTATATATTTATATATACATATATGCAGTCACACAAAATATATTTCCAGATTAGTCATATTGTCACAGACCAAAAAAACTCCAAACAAACAAGAAAAATAAAGTTTAAAAAAATATACTTTGATCTGCATTCAGACTCCATCAGTTCTTTCTCTGGAAGTGGATAGCATTTTTTATCATAAGTCCTTCAGAACTGCTTTGTATCATTCCATTGCTGAGAGTAGCTATGCCATTCACAGCTGATCATTGTGCAGTATTGCTGTTACCACAGATACCATTCTCCTGGTTCTGCTCACTTTGTCTTGCATCAGATCATCTAAGTCTTTCCAGGTTTTTCTGAAAGCATTATGCTTGTCATTTTGTGTACCACAATAGTATTCCATCACAATTATATGCTACAACTTGTTCAGCCATTCCCCATTTTATGGGTATCCCCTCAATTTCCATTTCTTTGCCACCAAAAAGAGAGCTGCTATAAATATTGTTGTACATACAGGTCCTTTCCCTTTTTGTTTTTTATCTCTTTGGGATACAGACCTGGTAGTGCTATTGCCATGTCAAAAGGTATGCATACTTTTATAGTTCTTTCGGCATAGTTCCAAATTGCTCTCCAGAATGGTTTGATCAGTTTACAACTCCACCATTAGTGCATTAGTGTCCTAATTTTCCCACATCCACTTCAACTTTAATCATTTTCCTTTTTCTGTCATATTAACCAATCTGATAGGTGTGAGGTGGTACCTCAGAAATTGTTTTAATTTGCGTTTCTCTAATCAATAGTGATTTAGAACACTTTTTCATATGACTATTGATGGCTATAATCTCTTCCTCTGAAAACTACTTGTTCATATCCTTTGACCATTTATCAGTTGGGGAATGACCTGTATTCTCATAAATTTGACTCAGTTCTCTATATATTTGAGAAATGAACCTTTTATCAGAGAAACTTGCCATAATTTTTTTTCACATTTATGATTACTATTTCTCTCCTTATTTCTGTACTTTGTTTATCCCTCTCTCTTTCCTTTTACCCTGCCCCGCCTCAAAAAATGTTTTGCTTCTGACCACTCCCTCTCCCCATAGACCATCCCTCCCCCCCATTTCTCTTATTCCCTTCCCATCCTATTTCACCTTAGGGTGAGATAGATTTCTATACCCAACTGAGTGTGTGTGTTATTCCCTCTTCGAACCAGTTCCAATGACAATAAATCTTAAGCACTCTTGCCTACCTCCCCCATGCTCCCCTCCACTGTCAATACTCTTTTGCCTCTCTTTTATGTGAAATAATTTATCTCATTCTACCTTTCCCTTCTACCTTCTCCCAGTGTATCCCTCTTTGTCACACCTTAATTTTATTTTTTTAGATAACATCCCATCATAGTCAATTTACACCTTCTCTGTTTGTGTATAATAATAATAAAGTTCTTAGGAGTTACAAGTATCTTTTTCCCATGTAGGAATATAAACAGTTTAACTTTATTGAATCCCTTATGGTTTTTTTTTCTTGTTTACATTTTTATGTTTTTCTTGAGTCTTGTATTTGAAAGTCAAATTTTCTATTCAGCTCTGTTTTTTTTTTGATCAGAAATGCTTGGAAGTCCCTATTTTATTAAATAGCTATTTTTCTCCTGAAGGAGTATACTCAGTTTTGCTAGGTAGATGATTCTTGGTTGTAATCTAAGCTCCTTTGCCCTTTCTAATAAATAAATAAAAAAACAAATGTGTGTGTGTGTGTGTGTGTGTGTGTGTGTGTGTATTTCAATCCTTCAATCACTTGATGTAGAAACTAATAAATCTTTTGTTATCCTGACTGTGGCTCGACAATATTTGAGTGGTTTCTTTCTAGCTGCTTGCAGTGTTTTCTCCTTGAAATGGGAGCTCAAGAACTGGACTACAGTATTCCTAGAAATTTTCATCTTGAGATCTCTTTCAGGAGGTGATCAGTGGATTCTTCCAATTTCTATTTTGTCATCTGATTCTAAGATATCAGGGCAGTTTTCCTTGATAATTTCTTGAAAGATGATGTCTAGGATTTTTTTTTTTATCATGGCTTTCAGGTAGTCCAATAATTCTCAAATCATCTCTCCTTGATTTATTTTTCAGGTCAGTTATTTTTCCAATGATATCATTCACATTTTCTTCCATTTTTTCATTCTTTAAAAATTGTTTTATTCATTTTTGAACCTAAAAAAGACATTTTCATGTATACAGCATAACGTAAAAAGAAAATTCAATATAAAACTATGAACTTCCATTTCATACATTTTTAAAACTACGTAATAAATACTACACATTATTTTCAAAGCTGCCCTGCTTTTCTGTGCTTTCAAGTTTTCTTTTGTTCTGTGCTGTGCACTTTTTTCCTCCCTCCCTACAGTACCCTAGAGGAGGCTACCATTAGACACTAATATGTATATATATTATATATATATGTGTATATGTTAAGCCAGACTATACATATTTCTATCAATTGTTTCTCTAGAGATGGGTAGCATCTTCCTTCATGAGTTCTCTTTGTAGCTGATTTAAGTATTTATAATACTCAAAATAACAATCATTAAAAGCTGTTCTTAGGACAATATTGCAGGTACTGTGTTCTTTTGGTCTTTCTAATTTCACTCTTCATTATTTCATGCAAGTTTTTCCATGTTTTTCTAAAATCAACCAGCACATCATTTCTTACAGCACAGTAATATTTCATCACAATCACATACCACAACTTATTTAGCCATTTCCCCAAATATTTTGATTTTGTTTTCCTTATTTCTTAATGTCTCATGGAGTCATTAGCTTCCACTTGCTTAATTCTCATTTTTAAGGAATTATTTTTTTTAGTGGGTTTTTGTATCTCCTTTAACATTTATTTTTGGGAGTGCTTTTAAGGAGTTTTCTTAAGAAGTTTTTTTTATGGGGGGCAGAGCCAAGATGGCGGCGTAGCAGCAGCAATATATCGCAGCTCTCACATAGCCACCCCAAAATACCCATGGAATAGGACTCTGGACCAATCCTAGAACTTCAAAAGCACACAAAGATACTTCCCACTAAAGCCAGCTCGGCTACGAGGAACCATATCAGCACTGCGAACCGAAACCAGCCTGGCCTGAAGCCACGGCTGTGCCCCGGGGGCGGCCGGGCGGGAGGTGCAGAGAGAGCTCTCAGGTGAGGGATTAGCACCGAGGGAGGATTGTGAAAGAGGGAGATAAGCGTCTGGCCGAAAGGTCTCCAGAGCGGAAAAGCAAAAGGCAGAGGTTTTGCACCCGCCTCCACGTT
>CM053589.1:77991990-78010851 GCA_028646515.1 Pseudochirops corinnae
TTTTGGATCTGTTTAATAGTATCTTGATTTCTCATGAAGTCATTTGCTTCCATTTGCTCCACTCTAATTTTGACGGCATTATTCTCTTCAGAGTGCTTTTGAGATTCTTTCTCCATCAGGCAAAGTGGACTTTTTAAGGCATTCTTCTCCTCATTGGCTTTTTGGGCCTCTTTTGCCATTTGAGTTAATCTATTTTTTAAGGTGTTAATTTCTTCAGTCAGGTTGTTGACTCTCTTTTCATGATTTTCTTGCATCATTCTTATTTCTCTTCCCAATTTTTCCTCCACTTCTCTCATTTGGTTTTCAAAATCCTTCTTCAGCTGATCTCTAGCTTTTAGGCAATCTTCATGTTTCTTGGAGGCTTTTGGTGTAGGAGTTCTGACTGCGATGTCTTCCTCCCGTTCCCTGCTTTGATCCTTCTTCTTCCCAAAGAAGGATTCTAGAGTTTGGTTGCTATTCTTACTTTGCTTCTTTTGCCTGTTCATGGTAGCCAAGTCAATGGTTTTTTTTAGCTCTGTGGAACTCTGCTTCCAGAGGGGAAAGCTCTGTCCCACATTGCTGGGGTTTTCCCAGCTGCTGGAGCTTTTAGGAGGCTATTGCAGCCCCCACAAGCTTTGGCTCACTGAAAACACACCCAGGACCACTGCCCAAGACCACAATCTGGTTCCAGGCCACTCAACGCAAGAGCCCTTGGCCTCTGAATGATCGCTTGGCCTCCCTGCAGTCTGCAGGCCGGGAGCTCTGAAGCAGCAATGTGGAGGTGGCTGCAGGGCCACCATTTCTGCCCCTTCCTTGCCCTGGAGTCAGTTTGGCTGGACCCGCTTTTCTCCCGCAATTTTAGCCGAGTTCCACTGACCTTTCACTTAGTCCTTTTTTCTTATGGGTTGGTAATTCTGGAAACTGCCACAGCTGCCACAGATCCACTCTCCTGAAGCTCAGCTGCGGCTTGGCTTGGCTCATCCAGCCACCCCTGGGGGAAAGCCTCAGTTTCAGGCTGGGCTGGTTTTGGCTCCCAGTGCTGAGATGGTCCCTTTGAGCCAAGCTGCCTTCAGCAGGAGATATATCTGTGTGCATTTTAGAGCTCTAGAATTTGTTTAGAGTCATATTTTTTGGCTATTTGATGTGGCTGTGTGGGAGCTGCTGTACTTTGCTGCTCCTACGCCACCATCTTGGCTCCGCCCCCCCCTCCCACTTTCTTTAGAACTGTGCCACATGGACTTTGCTGAAACTCTCTGTTAACTCTGGGGCAGGTAGAGTATAAATATATACTTGAAAGTATAATGCTTGGGCCTTCCCAAGTCATTACAGAGTTGGACAGAATTGGGAATATGGACAGATGTGTCAAATGTATCCCAGTTCACTTGTTTCAGTTAACAAATATTTAACTAGGGGAAAAGTGTGTTGAAGTTGATACCCCTGATCAATTGAATTCCACTCTCCCACATAGCTGAGAAAGTCACTGGGGGGGAGGGGGGAGGGGGGAGGGGGGAGGAGGTAGGTAACTGTGACAGCAAGGTGTGAATGTTTTAAACCAGTACAAAGAAAAATTGTGAAGAAATTCTCTTTAATGTAAATAGAGAAGTAGCTAGTTTTGGGCTCCCCTCCTTAGGGAATGATAGTGTAGGCAGTGAGGAGAGGTACGGCCTCCCTCCCCCCAACAGTGAAGAGGGTCAGCCATGGAGTCAGGAGAGAATTAGCATTAGTTGTCAGGGAGAAAAATGCTTAGAGGAGCAGGCTCACGTAGCTCACATAGCTGAGCTGAACAACCTGCTAGCAGTGATACTGTGCGTAGTTATGAAGACACAGAGATAAGAAAGAATGTTGGAGCCCTGTGGTGATGAAAATATGAGTAGTCTTAGCCACATGAGTTCCCTCTGTGTGTACCTCCCTACCAGTGTCATCTATTATGTGCCTGTGTTTCCCCTTAATGCTGTTTTTGTTTCTGTGTGTGCCTTAATGTTCTTACTAGGGCATTTTAGCAAATGTCTTTAAAAAAAAACTAATTGTATCTAATGCTGACTATTAAAGGTGAGCACACTACTAGGGGTTTGTCAGCTGTAGTTTTAGGAGCCAGGATGCACAAAGTACCTTTATGATTGTCATCCTCATTAACAACAAGCATTTATTTGCTCCAAATCATTAATAATTAGAGAAACAGATTAAAGCAACTTGGAGAGTCTACTTCACATCCGTCAGATCAGCAAAGATGACCAAAGAGGAAAACAACAACAGATATATAGAGTGGGAAGTATTTTCAAAGGGAAGGCACTAGCAGTGGGGATGACTGGAAAAGGTTTTTTTGCAAAAGGTAGGATTGGAGCTGTCTTGAAGGAAGCTAGAAGCCTGGAGAAAAAGAGGGCAGAAGGGAGAGAATTCCTGGGATGGAGTGAAGTGGGTGAAAAGGGGGCGGCTAGGTGGTGCAGTGAGTAGAGCACTGGCCCTAGAGTCAGGAAGACTTGAGTTCAAATACGGCCTGAAACACTTGACACATTTCCTAGCTGTGTGACTTTGGGCAGGTCACTTAACCGCAATTGCCCTCCAAAAAGCAAAAAAAAAAAAAAAAAATTGGTGAAAAGAGGAGGACCCAAGAGACAAAACATAATTTGAGGGGAAGAAGGCCAGTGTTGCTAAACGTTGGAGGGGCTACAGGAAAACAGGCACAATCAAGTAGTGTTGGTGGAGCTATGAATTGCTTTAGTCATTTTGTGAAATTTTTGGATTTATTCCCAAAAAGTTACTAAGCTGTGCATACCCTTCCACCTAACTATACCTTACTAGGCTTAAACCCCAGTGAGGTCAAAACAGAGGGAAAAGAACTATGTGTAAAAAAAATATATACACAACAGAATTAAAAAAAAAAAAGCTGGAAGCTAGGTGGTATTTTCCTGAGTTCAAATCTGACCTCAAACACTGACTAGCTATGGGCTAGTCACTTAACTCTACCTCAATTTGAAACTCAAGGTATTGTGGAATTTAATCTTGTAAACTAAAAGTAAACAAACAAATTAATAAGGACAAAAAAAAAGAAAATACCTCCCACTGTATGTATCTGTTGTTGTTTGTCCTTCCTTTTTGAAGAGGGCACATGATATCACAAGGGTGATGTCTTGACTTGCTTGTGAACTGGATTTAAGTGAGGCAGAGCTTCATGAAGTCATTAGCCCCACTCTCTTCTCTAGAGTCATCCAAGTCCAGTGGCAAGGCATGAGTCAAGACTACTGTCAATGGCCTACGTATCTTATATGTACATGATCTCGTGTTGTCTCCCTGTTAGAACATGAGGTTCTTGAGGGCAAGGACAGTGTTTTTGGTTTTCTTTGTATTCCTGACTTAACCAGACTTCAATTTCCTCATCTGTAAAATGAGCTGGGAAAGGAAATGGAAAACCACTTCAGTATCTTTGCCAAGGAGACTTGGACATAAATGAACAACAACAAAAAATGGAAACTAAGGGGGAGGTGCTCTCCTATTGGGGAATGGCTAAATGAATTATGGAATATGAATAGAACAGAACATTATTAAGTTATAAGATGTGATGAAAGAGATAGTTTCAGAGAAAATCTGGAAGGCCTCTATGAACTGATACAGAGTGAAGTAAGCAGAGTTAAAAGAATGATTTATACAATGACAAAAGCAACATAGAGAAAAACAACTTTGACAGACTTTAAGAACTTTGGTCAGTGCAATGATAAACCAGGATTCCAGAGGATGGAAGATGAAGCATGTTACCTGCCGCCTGACATGGGAGATGATAGATTCAATATGCAGAATAAGAATAGAAAAGGTGCTTAGTTAGAAAAGGTGCTTTTAGGATACGATCAACATGGGGATTTTTTCCCCCTAGACCTCAACTATGAATATTATGGGTTTAAAAAAACTTCATTTAAGAGGAGAGATAACAAATTTATATAAAATGATTTTTTTCGAGAGGGCCAGGTTATGAATGGCTTTAAAAGCCAGAGAAATTTATATTTGATGCTAGAGGTGATGGGGAACTAATGGAGTTTACTGAGTAGGCAGGCTGAAGGGTCAGATGGGCACTATGGAAAGATGCTTTTGGTAGCTGAGTGAAGGATGGATTGGAGTGGGAAGAGACACGTTTTAGCATCCCTCTTCACCCAGCCAGCAACCTGAGGGGAAAGGAAGCCCAGAAAGTGAGGCTCAGAGGGATTAAGTGATTTGCCCAAGGTTTCACAGGAAGTTAAGCGGCAAAGTCAGCATTTGATTTCAAGTCCCATGACTTCTAGCTCAGTCTGTGCCCTTTATTTACACTGAACTATGCTCTAGCAAAAATAGGTACAACCTAAAAGCCAAAAGAGCTTCCATCTCGCCATTTAGGAGAGTGGTTGCCTCCTGAGCCCCATCTGCTTTTTGGAGAGCCCTTATTTCATGACCACTTGAATGTTCAGATGTACCTCATCCTTTCCCCTCAGCATCACAGCCTGAGGTCAGGGTAAGCTCCAATGCACACAAGGCCTGGAGGGTTCATTTCCCCTGAGCTTTTCGTATTGGATCTATCCTGGGCTCCTAGCACACACTGTCCATGAGGCAATGCTTACCTGGAGCATAAACTCCAGGGGTGTGTAACCAACCAGGCATATAGTTTCTCATCTTCAGTATCCACATACCACCACCTGGTGGCCTTAGGAGGCTCTCCTAGGTGGCTAGGAGAGCGATGATTTTGAGAGGTTTAAGTGCCTTCTTATCAATCAGTGGGTACTTCTCTTTCTCCTGTTTCTAGGGCAAATCCTTTACCCCCAGAAGCCTCCCACTCCTTCCACTTTTCTTGCTGAGTCAGTCAGATGACTCTAATTGTCACCAGCTGTGTGACCCAAAGTCTTGCCCTCTAAGGAAAAAAAAAGGCTGCGGGGGTATGGGATGCATCAGAACCATGTGTGTCTATAGGTTTGCATGGGAATCTGTGCTACCTAATGGCAGCCGAACATAGCAAAGACTGTGGAGGACTTTTAATACCTCAGGAGCAGGATTTTGCTATGGACTGAGGGCAAGGTAGAAGGAGAGATAAATCATGAGACCAGAAAGAGTATGCTCATTCTGATCCTTGGGCCAGTTAGACAAAGGAAAGCCCTGGACATCCCGAGATTCACAGTAAATTCAGGAAGGCTGTCTTAAAGAGTTTAACTTCAGTTGAGGATAGGGATATTCTGGTAAATATTTAACTGGCTCTCTGAAAAAAAAAACATGGTACTCACAAACACTCTGCATTATTACCTAAGGCTAGACAATCAACAAAACAAATCAAGCCTTGCTTTGTAGTGCTCACCAGTTTCGGAAGTGTAAGCGCTCACACTGAAAATTTAACAATGGCTTTTCTCAGCGAGTTCCAAGGAGCTCCAGCAGAGCCCTGGTTGAGAGCAAATTTACTAGACAACTCATTTTCTTCTGGGGATTCTTTGGGATTGCCTTGGGTTGTAATAATAACAATAGCTCACATTAATATGGGGCTCTTGAGACATGTTTTGTTCTTACAATCCCCCCCCCCCCCCCCCCGCCCCTCCCCGCTACGAGAAAGGTGCTAACATTCTCATTTCACAAAGAAAAACAATCTCAGGGAAGTTAAAGAACTTGCCCAGGGTCACACAATTAGTAAATTTCCAAAGCAGAATTTGAACCCTGGTCTTCCTGCCTTCAAGCCCAGCACCTGACGGTTAGACACCCCAACTCCCTGCTACTTCACAATAGTCCCACTGCATCCTGCACCCTCCCCCCCTTTACCCTTAGGAGAGCCCTTTGTGACCCACGTGAGTGCCAGGACAAGTTATAAGGCACACACCCATACTTTTTTCTTATCTCCAAGCTATCAGCATACTCCGCTGAGGGTACGCGTTCCCCACCCCCAACTTTCCAGGGTTTGGCTTAGATTCAACGTTGTCGGAGAGCCAGATAGCCGGTGAGCCAAACTTTCTGGTCCAACGTCAGCCTAGTTTCAGAGAGGACTGGGAGCCGTGACCTGGCTGCCATCTTGCCCTCATACTGCTATTCTCATTTAGCCATCCACACAGGGTGGGAAGCAGAGCAGAAGCCTGAAATGAAATATGCCCGAAGGGGAGCAAAACCGTGAAGTTTAGTCTTACGAACAGCGAAAGGAAAAAAAAAAGATTCGAGTTCATTCTTCTTCCTCTTGCTTTTCGGGAGAAGGGGTAGGAAGGGTGACAGTGAGACTGGAGATGCTCAAGTATTCTGGGCTCTTCGGAGAAAGAGGCTACTACAGGGCACAGGCTGTTTCTCGTAAGGAGGGTGACTAATGCGCATTATTATGATTCAGCCTCAGCCTGGAAAACACTAAGGCTGGGGAGGGGGGAGGAAGGAGGGAGAGGGAGACGAGATCTCAGAGGCGAATGTTCTCGCACTCAGAGGGACACCCGGCCAATATTCCTTAAGCCCTTGAATTGACTAAGTCGCTGGGAAGGCTTAGGGGGACCCTTCCCCCTTCCTTCCAGGGAGCTGCGTTCTCTTTTTTCAAGTCTGTAAGACCCTGGCAGGAAAGGAGAAAGTGAAAAAGTGCACATCCCCTAGTTAAAAGAGCTTCTGCTGGGGGATTTGGTTGCTTGCTGAACTGGAGTTTCTGGAGGCAGGCAGTAAACAGGAAATGGTTAAGTAAGAGCAGGTGGAGGGCTCGCTGGGCTTCGGAGCACAGCAGGAAATAGCTGAGTGTCTGAATGGATTCAAAAGAATGTTTCGGCCCCTCCTCCCTCAGCCTCTGGACAGGACTGACTGCTTAGCCGCCCACACTCCTCAGGAGCTCCCCCTCCCTGCCCTAGCCAGACACCCCACCCACGCCCCCTCCCCCCCCCGACAGCTCCACTCCCACGCCCCCAACTCCCCCCAACGGAGCAAACGAGGATCTCAGGCCATCTCCGGCCTCCTGGCTTCCAGGACCTTCCCCCCACTGTTCCACAGCTTGTTAAGAAGGAGCCCCTGAAGGAGAAGGGGGAAGAAGTGACTCAAAGGGGAAGTAGCATATAAGATTCCTGACCTTCCAGGGACAGGAGTCAGGACTGTCAATACCACGAGTGGCTCCAGGGTGCAAAGTTGCCTTGGGGACTGTAACCGATTTGTCAAGGACTTCTTGTTCCCCTTTTCACCATCGCCTGAGGTTGGGGTGAGCTGCTAACGATTTTTTGGAGTTTACTCCAGGGTTCCAGTCTCCAGAATCATTGATCTAGAGCTGGAAGGATCTTTAGAGGTCATCTAGTACAATTTTACAAGCCAAGAAGATTCAGAGACACGTCCAAGGTCACCAGGGTAGTAAGTATCTGGAGGACTTTAAGCCTGGATCCCTTAACTCTGGCACTGAAGTGCTCTTTCTGCATTCCACAGGCCCAAAGAACTTACACTAAGGAAATTTTTTTTAAAAACCCATGCATGCAGGTACATGTGCGCACACACACGCTTTGTTGGAATAAAAGCAGTGGTGATGTCCTTGCATCTTTGTCAGTAGGAGCTGTGGGAAACCACAGGTTTCCCAGTTTCTCAGCAGCCAGTTATAAAATGTACTTTCTTTTTGCTACCTGATTTCCTTTGGCTCACACTGCTCCCTGGGGTGTCTCTTGAAATATAGCAGCTCATTGATCCTTGGGAGGCAACCAGGTGTGAACTCCCTGTGCTGAGGGCCCTTAGGCCTGAGCAGCTTGAACACTGTTGTGTGTGCACAGTGTACGGCTCTCCCTAGCAAACCTGGAGCATGTAGCAAGAATGCTTCAGCTGATAATGCTGGACCAGGGCTCCCAGCATGCACTGGTGACCATAGAGTGGTGCCAAGAAGGTAATACGTTATAGCTGTGTCCACTAGTGATCCTGCACTCAAGCTTGACAAAGATCTCCCAGGCTTGGTCAGAATGGTCTCGAACCCTGGTGGGAATGTTTATTAGATTGCAGGCTTTTAGATGCTTATACATTTCCTTCACAACAAAGAGGCCTAGAAGTATTCCCGATGCCATTTATGAGGGCTTAAACCACATCTGGGATCCAACTGCTGCTGCCCTGGAGAATAGAGTCCTCTGAGATCCTTAGGGAGTCATTATTGTTCAACAAAGTCTAACTCTTTGTGACCCCATTTGGGGTTTTCTTGGCAAAGATGTTGAAATGGTTTTCATTTCCTTTTGTAGCTCATTTTACAGATGAGGACACTGAAGGAAACAGGGTTGAGTGACTTGCCCAGGGTCCCATGGCTAGTAAGTATCTGAGGCTAGATTTGAACTCGGGAAGAGTCTTCCTGACTCCAGGTCTAGCATTCTATCTACTGTATCACCAAGCTGTCCTATACAAATATAAATTACTATTATTCTCTGTTTTGTTTTTGAATTTGAGGTTATGACTGGAAGAACCAGATAAAGATGACCAGTAGGAGGTTGGAAATGTTGAGGGAAAGACTGAAGATTCAAAGACGTGAATGGAGAGGCAAGTATTTTTAAGGAAAGTGAGTGGGCCAAGTGAAAATATTCTCACGAAGTAAAGGAGAGAGTCACCAAACTTGAGCTAGGCCTTAGTCTTGACAGGCCTAAATTTTATTTTTCTATAATGTGTCTGCCAGGTGCCCGTCTTTAGTAAACAAGAAAAGCAACAAGTGACCTATAAATTGCCTACTTTTTGCAACAAATAACATGTCTGCCAGGTGTTTCTGTAAATTGTCTGCTTTTTGGCAAAACTTCTGATTTTGTACTGGGTAGAAGGATTGTAAGGACACATGTTCCTACCAATGGGAGTAAAGGTCCAGTTACTGGGGTGGGGATTTGGGTTTTTTGGGTGGTCCTAGAATTGCTTGTGCAAGGGTATAAAACTGCTTGTTTGAGTTTGTGCTTTGCCTCCCTATGCTGGTGTCCGGTTACTTCTGGTCCCAGAAGCAGGTATAAACCCATTAGGAAGAGATTTGATCACAAAATTGGCTATTCAATTGATGACCAGGGGAACCCAGATAATTTCAGTTAAAATGTTAAACTTGAGGGAAGAAAAGAGGAATGTCAAATTTGTTCTTAGGTAGGGGAGGCCCCTTTAATAGAAGAGGAGGTAATATAGAACCTCTTAAGATTTAATTAAAGGACCCTACAATGGTAGTGAGGGTAAAGCAATACCCTCTATCACTGGAGGGAAGGTGGGGACTCCAGCCAGTCATCCAGGGTTTGGTGGAGGGAGGACTCCTCAAACCTTGCATTTCCCCCTTCAATACTCCCATTCTGCCAGTTCAGAAGGGAGATGGGATGTACTGACTGGTCCAGGGCTTAAGGGAAATTAATAAGATAGTCCTTCCCTCCCATCTAATGGTCCCTGACCCACAGACCATCTTGAGGAGGGTAAAAGAGGACAGCTGATGGTTTAGTGCAGCGGTTATCAATCTGTGGGTCGCAATCCCTTTGGGATAGAACAACCCTTTCACAGAGGTCACCTAAGACCGTTGGAAAACATACAACTATTAAAGGGTCTCAGCATTAAGAAGGTTGAGAACCACTGGTTTAGTGTAATTGATTTGAAAGATGCCTTTTGGGCCTGCCTCTTAGACCCTGGCAGTGGAGACCTTTTTGCATCAGTGGGAAGATCCAGAGACCAGAAGAAAACAGCAGTATAGGTGGTGCATTCTTCCTTGGGGTATGCTGAGCCCCCAAATTTGTTTGGACAAATTTTGGAAAGAATATTGGAAAAATTTGAACCCCCTCCTAAAACTCAAGTTTTATAATATGTGGATGACTTATCGGTAACAGGGAAAGAAAGGAGGCTAGTGAAGCTTTATGTTAAACTTTTGAATAATTTGGGATCAGAGGGATTGAGAGTATCAAAGAGTAAGCTCCAGTTTGTAGAGAAAGAGGTGAAATATTTGGGACATTTGATCAGTGAGGGACAAAAAAGGTTGGACCCAGAACAGGTCACAGGAATTCTTGGGCTCCCCTCCCAAGGACAAAAAGGGAGCTTCAAAAGTTCCTGGGATTGGTGTGGTATTGTAGGAATTGGATAGATTCTTATGCCACTCTGACTAAACCTATATACAAGTATTTATTGGAAAAGGAACCTGACAAAATTAGGTGGAATTCGGGAGGTGGTGAGGGGTTTAAGAAACTGAAGCAAATCTTAGCCTCCCTCCTGTTCTTGTCCTTTCCTCCCTACAAAGACCTTTTCACTTATTTGTAAATGTGGATAAGGAGGTGGCTCTAGGGGTTTTAGCACAGAAAAGAGGAGGGCAAAGGAGACCAGTGGCTTTCCTTTCAAAGCTCCTGGACCCCATGGCCAACGGGTCTTCAGGCAGTAGTGGCTATGGCCAGATTGGTAGAAAAAAGTAGAAAGCTGACTTTTGAGGGAAGTTTGGTTGTGGGGGTTCCATATCAAGTAAGGACCATCCTAAATTAGAGAGCAGGGTGGTGGCTTACAGATTCCAGGATCCTGAAATATCAGGCCATTTTACTAGAAAAGGATCATTTGGTCTTATCCCAGGATAATAATTTGAATCCTACCTCCTTCCTGCCATCTGGAAACAAGGACCACCTTGAGCTAGAACATCTCTGTGTAGATTTCATAGACCTCCAAACCAGGGTTTGAGAAGATTTGCAGGAATTTCGTATTCCTGGAGTAATAAATCTATTCATTGATGGTTCCTCTAGGGTAATAGGGGGAAAAAGAAGGAATGGATATGCCATAATTGATGGGGACTGAGAATCCTTGGTTGAAGCAGAACAATTGCCTAAGAATTGATCAGCTCAAACTTGTGAGCTTTATGCCCTAAACCAGGCTCTAAAACTATTAAAGGGAATTGAGGGTAATAGCTGTACTGACTTGAAGTATGCTTGGGGAATAGCACATGTGTTGGGGAAGATTTGGGAAGAAAGAGGGATGGTTAATAGCAAAGGTAAACAGCTGGTACCCTGATCACCCTTATCTTAGGGAATATATTGTTACCTGAGGTTATAGCCATAGTACATGTAGGTGGCTGTCAGGCCAGGCAGGCCTTTGAGGCTAGGGGTAATGGCTTTGCAGATGAGGAGGCAAAGAGGACGGGGTCGGCAGAATCTTGAGTCAAACCAGTTGCTGGTTTTAATCCCCTCCTTTCCTCCAAGTCTCCTTTCTCCCTCCCTTACTGAAACAGAAAAGTAAAAGGCACTGGCTCTGGGAGCACAGGAGCGAGATGGAAGATGGCTCTTCCCGGACGGAAGGGAGGTACTGACTGAGGCAAGTCCTTCAATATCTACACCAAGGCAGTCACTGGGATGTCCAGAACCTGTGTGATGCCATCTTAACTTGGTATGTAACACCTGGCCTCTATACCTTATCACGGCAATTGGTGAGCAGGTGTCTTGTATGTCAAAGGACAAAGAAGACAGCATTGCACTGAGCTCTGACTGGAGGTTGGCCTCCGGGCCTTAGGCCTTTTCAGAGCATACAGGTGGACGGAACTACCCCCTGTAGGACACCTCAAATACTTGTTGGTCATAGTGGACCACTTGACCTCCTGGGTGGAAGCCTTTCCTTTACCCCGTGCAACTGTACCAGCTGTCAGTAAAATTTTTCTATAACAAATTATTCCAAGGTATGGGATGGTGGAACAGATGGACTCTGATCAGGGAACTCATTTTACTGCACAGATTCTGTAGTCCCTACTCCAGGCCTTGGATATTACCTGGGAGCTTCATACTCCCTGGCACTCTCCCTCATCAGGCAAAGTAGAAAGGATGAATCAGGAAATTAAAAAACAGTTCACTAGATTGGCTTTAGAAACTCAATTGCCCTGGACTAAATGTCTACCCTTGGCTCTCCTCAGAATTCAGACCAAGCCTCGAAGGGACATAGGACTCTTGGGCACTGCTACTCTGATAGAGGTGGAAGGAATTTGGACCCACTATTTAATCAGGAAGATAAGTTTTTAAGAGACTATATACCTTCCCTAACAAAACATTTGCATTCTCTACAAGCTAAGGGGATAATCCCTCAAATCCCACCTTTGGGATTCACTGTCCACAAATACCAATCAGGGGACTGGGTTCTAATCAGGGTTTGGAGGGAAGAAAAGCTAACCCCAATTTGGGAAGGTCTTTTTCTTTTTGTTGTTGTTTGTTTGTTTTTTTCCCCATTGACTTGTTTATTTACTTTTAGTTTACAAGATTCAGTTCTACAATCCCTTGAATTTCAAATTTTCTCCCCTCCTTCCACTCCCCCCTCCCCCCATGGTGGCATGCAATCATGTATAGGATCTGCAAATGATTTCACATTGTACAGTAGTCTGGTTGTATAGAAGGGTTGTAACCAGTGAGTGAACAATGGGACAAAAAAGAAACAAAACCAAACATGGAAAAGAGTGATAGCATGTAGATTGTTCAGTCTCCATTTAAACTCTGTTCTTTCTAGATCTTTCTCTGAATGTAGATATCTCCTTCCATCCTGAGACTTGTAGAGTTGTCTTATAGCTGTGCGTTGCTGATAAGAGTCCAGTTTATCAGGGTTGGTCGTCACACATATGATGTGTCTGTGATTGTGTACAAATTTTTCCTGGTTCGCTCTTCTCACTTAGCATCAATTTGTATAAGCCTCTCCAGGTGATTATGAGGTCCATCTCAGAAAGGTCCTTTTCAAATTCTGTTGGTCTCAGATACTGTGGCCCCTGACAAAGGAGAGGGGTTGGACTCATCATACTCGTGTAAAGGGACCTGTTGAACCTCCAGTCACCTGGACTATCAAATCCACTGAGCCTGAGAATTTAAAACTGCGCCTTTGACGTGGTTCTGACCCAGACGTTTGAGACGCTGGGACTCTGGACTGCCTCCTGTGTGAGAACTTCAGTCACCTCAAAGCACGCTGTCCCCTCCCCCTTCATTTCTGTAATCACAATCCTTATTGTATACTGATGAGAGGAGGCGAGGTCCTGTGTGCCTCTCTCCTTCCATGTATTAGCCTTACTGTAGTTGTTTTCCATTTCCTTTTGAGTAATTGCTTTCTCCCTCCTGCCCGGAATCATTTTCATTGTACTAATCATGCTACCCCTGACCCTTCTCCTTATAGTGTTCCCGGTACAGCCTGCCCCAGTCCCTTGGTTACCTCAGGATAATAATTTTTGAATTTTAATTCAAACCATAGCTAAGGCGTGGCCTTGGGTCCCCATTCCTGTTAGACCTGATGGCTTCTTAGTAACAGGTCCTCTGTCCATGATGGAACTGGGTATTGGGAAAAGTCAGAACATGCCTGGCCCCTTGCTAAGACTAGGATGGGGGAATATTGCCTCAGCCAGGATGATAAAGGGAAGGAGTTAGGTCGAAGTCAATGCAAGTGGACTCTTAAAAGGAGAAGAGAAGTAATAACCTATAACCTTCTGCTGTAAAGCAGCACTGGAATTCCATGCATATCCAGCTTAACACCACTGTTTGGGGGAATTGCATTTTTCATTCTTTGCCACACTCCCCTCCAGGTAACCACCAAAAGTAAATCTGAATCTCATATTCTAACCACTATATTTAAGTGCCAAGACCTTAGTCAGAATCAGGGAGTCATTACTATTCCCCATTGACATTGGGGATGGGATAATAATTCCCACTTTGGATACTTTCAAGAGTTTTGGAGTCAGGATGATAAAACAGATCCCAGAGTCTCTGGGTCCTTTAGAAGCAAGGTTGAGTGGTGTCAGTGGAGAGCAGATTTTCAGCTATGGAGGTGCTGATATAACAAAACTAATGCAACCTTTTTGGGAGGGCCTCTAGGATTTGAGGACCTCCGGTATTACCCCATCATCCAGTATATCTGCAATCTTCCCACAGAGTAAGGTACCTCAACTGGCTCTAAAAGGACACTATTGGATTTCTTACCCCTGACTGGATTGGAAGTTGCTATATTGGACTAGTAAGACCCAAATTTTTCTTTCTCCCAGGATAAGAAGGTAAACACTTAGGAATAAAAATATATGATGACTTAGAAAGGGAAAAATGAACCATTGATGCTTCTGTTGCTAGTACAGGGGATGCAAATGGATGGAGAGACATTTGGCAAGCTGAAAGAATTGTGAAGAAGTATGGGCCTGCAACAAGGGCACAAGATGGAAGCTGGGGCTACCAGACCCCAGTTTATATGCTAAATCGAATTATTAGACTCCAAGCAGTTGTTGAAATCATTGCTAACCAAACCACACCCAAACTACTGAGTTACTATTCAGATTTGCAGACCAAAGTGGAGAGGCTATTTTATAACATAGGCTGGTATTAGATTATCTCCTGGCAGAGGAGGGAGGGGTCTATGGTAAACTCAACTTGCTGCATGAAGATAAGTGATGTGGGACAAACTGTTAGAGATATTAACCAAGAAATTAGAAAACTTGCCCATGTTCAGCACAAACTTGGTCATCTCCACTTATTCCACCATGGTGGTCCTGGTTGAAAGGAACCTGGTAGAAGCAAGCATTATGGTTCTTGCTAATAGTAGCAAGTGGAATTCTGTTGCTCCCTGTATGCCTCCTTTCTATAATGCAATTAATTACAAACACTATACAGAAGATCTTTCCCAAACTGATTAGATTTGGGGGTTCCACCAATGGGTCTGTCTGCCTAATGATTTTAAAAGGACAAAAATGGGAATTGGTTGATCAAAAAGAAAAGTTGGGTCCTGATGGAGGGATAGAAGAAATTGATAGGAAAGCCAAAGAAACTTACCCATCTTGGTGTGAGAAATTTTCAGGTGTCAAAGAAAGAGGAGGAGGGACTGAGCGGGACAAGTGAAGATATTCTCATAAAGAAATGGCAAAACACTCCAGTATCTTCATCAAGAAAACTACAAATGGTGTCACAAAAAGTCAGACATGATTGAAACAATTGAACAATAAAAAATGTGTGTGTATATGTATATTTATATATGTATATGTGAATGTACATAATATGTGTATATATATATATATGTACATAAGCATATTGTATAGATATAGATCTGCCTTTCATTTTAGTAAGAACAGGCAAATAACATGTCAGGAACTGTGAGAATGAATAAGAATCAAAGGCAGGATAGCAAACTGGGTACAGAGAGATGAAGTTGATTTTCCATCACATAGCCCAGCATAACACAGACAGGATATGTCAGAAGTAAGGCTTGAGCAGGTGCTCCTGGCTTCCCAGCTTCCCGGCTTCCTGGCTTCCTGGCTTCACTTCTCTATCTACTACACTATGCTGCTGCCTTTCTGGGTGAATATATAAACTTTTTGATGTAGAAAAGAGGAATTGAAATCACAATGGATGACCTCCTCAGTCAGAGGCAAGTTTATCTTCCAAAACTAAGAGTAAGAGGAAGGGTAAAGTTTCAGGCTAGTTGAGGGATAAGGCTGTCTTGGACAAGTGCCTGGTTAAGGCCATCTAATGACCCAAGAAAGAGGAGAGAATGGATGAAATATGGGTCAGATAGCTCCTCTAACTACTTCATTGGTGAAAGATATGAATCTGTATCCTCCCCCTCCTAACCCTAGGATATTCACTGGACCTGAAGAGAAGGTCTGTCATTACCTCCCTATCCTGAAGACCAAATAAAAAGATGAATTCCTGCTAGGGCATTGCCTTATAAAAAGTGTAACTAGGGCAGAGGGCTGGGAATGAGAAAAAATCAACTTCGTCTCTGTACCCAGCTTGCTATCCTGTTCCTGCCTTTCATTTTTGTTCATTCTCATAGTTCCTGATATGTTATTTGCCTGTTTTTACTGAAATAGAAAACAGACCTATATCTACACATTATGCTTATGTATATATATGTATGTACATACACATTCACATACTTTTTTCGTTGTTCAGTCGTTTCAGTCATGTCTGACTTTTTGTGATCCCATTTGCTGTTTTCTTGATGAAGATACTGAAGTGATTTACCATTTCCTTCTCCAGCTGTTGTGCTAATGCAATATTCACATTACCAACTGTGACCATGAATATGCCGGCATAATTCTGAATCACAAAATATGACAGACTCTCCATATAGAAGACAGAAGCAAAACATTTATTTAGACACCAGAAAGCCAAATCCCAACACCAGCAAGTTGAGTCCATCATAGCAACAAAGAAATTAATAAACCATAACAGCAGGAAGTCATACCATCCTTTAGCCTTCCTACAAACACTCACAAGCCTAGCTGTCTTCTTGGGTGCATCTTGTCCCTTCATCTCTAACTACTCTGACTCTCAGCTTCCTGTGGACTCTGCTCTATCCTTCAGCA
Organism: Pseudochirops corinnae; assembly: GCA_028646515.1. Classification (NCBI taxonomy): domain Eukaryota; kingdom Metazoa; phylum Chordata; class Mammalia; order Diprotodontia; family Pseudocheiridae; genus Pseudochirops; species Pseudochirops corinnae. The sequence continues at coordinate 78,008,156 of CM053589.1, forward strand.
AACTCTTCCCACCACAGGCTTTATGTGATTACATTCGACCCATTAGGGAGCAGGGAAGATCTTCAAATTCCCCCAGGTCCACCATGGGGCAGGGAAGATCTTCAAGTTCCCATCACCATTACATCAGTTCATTTCATAGATAAGGAGACTGAGAAGAACAGGGTTAAGTTCCTTACCTAGAGTCACAAAGCTAATAAGTGTCTTAGGCTATATTTGAACTCATGGAAATTAGTTTTTCTGATTCCAAGCCCAATGCTCTATCCACTGTGCCACCTAGCTGATATCTATGTATATCTATATATCCCGAATATGTCCATTTGTGTATATATATATATATATATATATATATATATATATATTTGTATATTAATATTGCTATTCAGTTTGGTATCTGAGCTGGATATCCAGTTCATGCAGGATTTGGCAGCTTATCCACCACTCCTACTGTTGGCAAGTTTCGTAAGATTAGATTGGACTGTGCAGCCAATTGGTCCTCTCTAAGTGACCATTCTTTAGGAGGTAGCAAACAGGAAACAGGTGATAATGCATATCTGCACACACATTGGTCAGGGAAACTTGTCAATCTGAAGACTTTGAAGCACAGAGAATGAGTACTGTACTTAGAAACCTTCCTAATGGTTAGGCAAATGTAATGTGAGAGACATTAGAAGGTCCTTCCTCTAAACATCTCTTCCTTTGCTATTCTATAATGATTAAGTTGCCATCAGTAAAGACCAATTCTTTTGGGTACTCAATTGGATTTGTGATCTCACTAATTTGGGAGTTCCCTCCAATGATGTAGACCCATTCATAACCACCATCCTATATGACTCTTGTTCGTGTTCTCCCAAAAGTTTGCTCTAGGAGAGTTTAGCCAATATTCTGGAGGCTTTCTTTGCTTTCTCCCAATGTTTTGATAGAGAAACACTAGACTGTCTTTCTGTCATTCCTTGCCCTTGCCCATCTTCTACTCCTGTCATTTGATTTCTTGATGATGTACCTTGCTCTTGTTCTTCTTTGGAGTCCCTACATAGAGTGTCCCAAAAGTCTTGGTGCCATTTTAAGTTTTAATAATTATTTAAGCTATTGGATAGTTTTAAAGTTATTAAAGCTTAAAATTGCACTAAGACTTTTGGTACATGTTACAGCTTTTTAACTCTAGGTCTAGGTGGCTGTCAATCTATACTGTCTGTACTAGATATGCATATGATTGGATAAGCTCAATAGAGTGTCCATCCAAATATATGTTGAAAATTGAACAGTAAACATTCTTCATCGCCTTTATCTTTCCTGTGTGGATGGACTAGCCAAATTCTTTTGAATTATTATAGATCTCTTCCAGGAAATTTTTCTGGGTTCAGATGTAATCAGAACAATGTCATCTGCCAACAGGAGCATCTGAAGGACAGATGCACAGATAATCCAATCCATCTTCATCCTAGATTTGGTAATGGATCTTCTCCATTGCAATGGGACATCATTCTAGTAACCATATATCTCCCTGTTTTGTGCTTCATCTGATTTAGCAAACAGTGTTATTTCTATTATATCTTCTAAAAAATCTTGAATGATTGTGGTTTATGAAGGAGACTTCATGAAAATCAACAAGCAATAAGGAAAATGAAACTTTATATTCTCTAAATCTTTCAGTTAATTGTGAGATGGCAAATATGTGTGATCTGTTGTTAAATTTTGCTTGTGAAAGCCTCCTTGTACCCTACTAGTACTTTCATGTACAATATCCTCAATTTACATATAGGTGACTAATAAAGATTTGGTAAGGATGGGGAAGTAGGCATTAGGATCAGTGGTTATTGATGTTCTCTAAATCATTTATTCCATTTTTGGTAATCTTGATGTTCAGTCGTTTTTCAGTAGTCTTCAACTCCTTGTGACCCTATTTGGGGTTTTCTGGAGTGGTTTTCCATTTCCTTATCCAACTCATTTTACAGATGAAGCAATTGAGGTAAACAGAGTTAAGTGACTTGCCCAGAGTCACATAGCTAGTAAGTGTCTGAGACTGAATTTGAACTCGGGAAGATGTCTTCCTGATTCCAGGCTCAGTGCTCTATTCACTACATCATCTAACTTCCCAGCTTGGGGTAATAAAGCTTAATAAAGAATGAAATCTTCCCATCTCGTGCCTTTAATACCATCCCCTCCATAAAATGCCATATCCTTCAATATTTTTGCGATTACATAATTTCTGGCACAGATACCCCTTGATCCAATCTGAGGGCCTTTTCCCATCTTTATTTTTTCCTAGACTGATTCTGCCTCCCCTTTAAACAAACCTGGGATTGTCACGTTAGGGTCAAACTCTGGTGACTCCACTGTTCTTGGTGGAGAAAATAGTTTGTTAAAATGGTTTTTGAAAACCACCTGCATTTGCCCCCGTTTTTGCTTGAGGACACCCTTTCCTCTACGTCTCTGAATGTCTTTGGACTTTGTTGGGTGTTACCAAACTTTCTTTCTTTTTTTTCCCTTCAGCAATGAATATTTTTTAATAAGAAAAAAGCAGTTCAACATAACCAACAAACACCTCCACAAGCTCTAACAATATATGCAGTATTCTACTCCCACAGTTCCTCACCTTTGCAAAAAAGGGAAGAGGTATATTTTCTTCTTTTTTTAAATTTTATTTTAGTTTGCATCATTCATTTCCACAAGATTTTGAGTTACATATTTTCTCCCCC
>CM053589.1:78011351-78026857 GCA_028646515.1 Pseudochirops corinnae
TCTTCAGCTCATCTCTAGCTTTAAGGCCTTCTTCATGTTTATTGGAGGCCTCTGGTGGGGGTGCTGTGGCTGCGCTCTCCTCCTCCCTCTCTCTCCCATACTCTTTCTTTTCTCCAAAGAAGGAATCTAGGGTTTGGGAGCTGTTCTTACTTTGCTGCTTATGCTTATTCTTACTCATGGTTGTTCAGTCCGTGATTTTTTTTTTTAAATCTCTGTGGGGCTCTGCTTCCGGAAGGGAAAGCTCTGTTCCAAATTGCTGTGGTCCTCCCAGCTGCCGTAGCTCTCAGGAATGTGCTGGGACCCTTCCTACTTACTTCCGGCTGACTGGATAGTGAAGACTCCAGTACCGAGGCCCAAGATGGCGATCTGGATCCAGGGTCCTCAACACGAGAGCACTGGCCTCAGAACAGTCGCTTAGTCTCTCTGCTATCTGCAGGCCGTGGGCGGGAAGCTGCAATGCGGAGGCAGGTGCAAAACCTCTGCCTTTCGCTTTTCCGCTCTGGAGGCCTTTCGGCTGGACTGCTCCCCTCCCAAATTCGCAAGTCCCATTGAGCTGCTAGCAGCTGCTGCTAATCCGCTCACCAGAGAGACTCCTCTGCTCCTCCCATCCAGCCACCCCCGGGGCACAGCCGTGGCTTCAGGCCAGGCTGGTTTTGGTTCGCAGTGCTGGTATGGTTCCTCGTAGCCGGGCTGACTTTAGTGGGAAGTATCTCTGTGTGCATTTTGGAGTTCTAGGTTTGGTTTAGAGTCCTATTTTATGGGTATTTTGCAGTGGCTATGTGAGAGCTGTGATATGTTGCTGCTGCTACGCCGCCATCTTGGCTCCGCCCCCTACCGAACTTTCTTTAAGCTGGTTTTATCTGTTACTCATTTTCTGTGTAGGAGACGACATGGCTCATAATCATCCATCATCCTTCTCCGTAAGCTTTTGTAAACGAGCATTTATTCAAATTTGGTGCTGCCTTTGGCAGGAAGTTTGGCAAGTAAAGTCAGGTGTTTGCTGACAAAGGTGCTTGCTGGGATCTTTTGGTCTCCTTATTGTGGTAATTAATTTTATTGCTTTCAGTAACCTTCTTAAGCACAGTTGTAATGATGTAATTCCACTGTTCAAAAGCCTTCAGGGACTCCCCATTGTCTAAGGAGTTTGGAATAAATTCCACTAGCCTGGCATTCAAAGGTCTTTATAATCGGTGTCTCTTTGTGCCATTGCTTAGGTCATACCCTAATATCTATAGTGTGACCTCTGAAAGGTCTTCTCTTACTGCAAGGCCCAACCCTGATGCCGCTTTTCCCAAGAAATCTTCTTTGATTCACTCAGCAGGAGGTACTCCCTCCCTCCTCAGAGTATTTTGTTGAGACCTGTCTTTTGCATTTATCGCATTCTAATTCGTATTGTCCTTATTTGTGTGCTAGCATTTATTTGTTGTCATTCAGTAGGATCAGTTGTGTCCAACTCTTTGTGGTGCCATTTGGGGTTTTCTTGGCAAAGATACTGGTGTAGTTTGCTATTTCCTTGCCCAGCTCATTTTACAGATGAGGAAAGTGAGACAATCAGGGTTAAGTGTGTGAGGGATAATTTATAGTGAAGTTTCCCCATTCTGAAAAATCAAATCTAGAATGGCCTCAGTATTCACTAGGCCTAGGGTTAGGTCACCAGACCTTCAAGCAATCTAGGACTTAGAGCAATGGAGACCCTCCCCCAGAGCCAGCTCAGCACAAGATATGCCAAATAAGGTTAAGACTGCTTTCCTGGCCTTTCATTGGACGCCCACATGCTTCTAAGTCCTTTATCTCAGAGAGATTCCCGCGCTTAGCTTATGGTACAGCCCCCCTACTGATGAGAGTGAAGGCCAGTTGGGGGGGCTTGGGTTTCTACATTAGAAGATTATATAACCATGGGCTGGCTTCTACCTGTTTCTCTCTTCCTGCTGCCATGTGGGAGACAGGGGCAGAGTCCTTTCTGAACTCTTTCATCTCACACAAGTGACTAGTAAGTGTCTAAGGCTGAATTTGAACTCAGGTCTTCCTGGCTCCAGCCTGGGCACTCTATCTGCTTTGCCACTAGCTTCCCCTAGCTCTTTATCTCCCCTAGTAAACTATAAACTAGTTGAAGGCAGGGATTAGCCATTATTTCTTTTTAGCATCTGCAGATTTTAGCATAGTGTCTTGGAAATAGTAGGGCTTAATAAATATTTATTGAATTGAATTGGGTCTAAGAGGCTTTTTTCGGTCTTCAGGAACCTTCTATTAAATTAAAACATTCTTGGTAAGGGTTAATAGCTTAAACCCTTATCAGTTAATGCCTTAGTAGGAATTATTTTTTTAATCTGTAGCTAGTATCAAGAGAAATGAGAAATAGATTACCTGAAAGGGATTCTCATCCTTTCCTAGTACTTCCCTTTCCTCTTGCTAGAGTCCTAAGGAGGACCTTAGGTCTCTGGAGACAAAGAGACCAGACTTTGGCCACTTGCAGGGCTTGGTATTTGGGGAACTGGTTACAGGAGTGGAGGGCCATGGGGGAAGTATGGGTAGACAGCCAGAAGAAAAGAGGACCCTGAAAAGAGGAATGGGAAGACAGATGTTGCTTACTTTACAATTCTTCCTAGCACCAGCCCTGCACACTCATCCCCAGCCCAGCCAGTTGTGTAGTCAGCCAACATGGACCATGATCGGGATGGGGTGGGTTCTGGGACCGTACCCATGATCTGGGTCACACTAGCCAATCTTCACCCAGATTTTGCCTCTCAGTCCTCAGCAGAACCCCCCCCTCCTACTCTCCTTGCCAGCAATACTGGGCCTCCTATTTAATCTGCAATTCTTCCCGTTGTTAGCGGAGAGCATTCTCTTCTTGCAAACCGCAGCCTGCTCGCCTTCCCTTCTCCTGGCACCTTGGTTCTGGTGCCTCCCAATTATCCAATTCCCTTTACAAATTGCCCACATAGGTTTGGGGGATTATTTCTTTAGCAAAACCGAACACAAAAAACAAGGAGACCATCACTCAGTGTGTTTCCAAATCCCTGGGCTGTTATGTGATTCTGACTCCTTAGGCTTTCGCTGTCTTGCAAATAAATAGATAACCCTAAAAGGATCTAGGCTGTAAGAGAGGACCCAAGCGCTCTGAGTTAATGTAAGGGCTCTGCGGGTGTGCGGCTGTCCCAGGCCCTGCATCCTCGGGCAGGAGAAACACACTCTGCCTGGAGGTTTCTTTAGCTCAAGTGTGGTCCGTGAAGTTTTTAAAAAATACTTTTGATAACTTGTTTTAACATGATTGGTTTCCTTTGTAATCCTCTGTATTTTTATGCATTCAGAATCTTGTGCTGAGAAGGGGTCCCAGGACTAAGTTGTCAATAACACAAAAGAGTTAAGAACCCCCAGTTTATCCTTACCTGATTTCTCTACAAAGAGAGGGGAGACAACAAAAGGTCTGGAGGGAAATTGAGCACCGGGGCTCACCTCACCTTAGCCTACTCTTGCTTCTTAGATCGCAAGCCCCTAAGGCCCCAAAGAATACAAAAATCCCTCCCTGCCAGGCAAGAAGACCGCTGGACAGAAGTCACCAGCTCCCACAGTGTAACACATAATTGCAAAGTCTGTAATACTTTGCCTTGTGTGAGTTGGAATAAAAAGGAAAGTGGGATTCATCCTGGTGGGGATCTTGCATGCTAAGCAGCCATAAGCAGATTTGAAAATAATGCCAGGAAGAACTCAAAAGGTAGGAGGAAAGAATGTGAGCGATTGCTTATGTGGTTATTTCCTTTCTGTGTGTCCTTGTCAATCTATCTGTGCCTCCATTTTCACAAGATATAGATATTAAAAAAAGAGGTCCTGACCATTCAAGTGTCATTCTTGTAGGTGTGTTTTGGATGTGTGCCCATGGGAAGTTCTCATTCTGACTCATGACATCAGATGTCTAGCAGGCTATTTCAGTTTGTCTCTTGGACAGTGGTCAATAGTGTGCTGTATGTTAAATCAACAGTAGGCCAAAATTCTTGGGCCCACAAAATCACTTGTTAGTCTCTGTTGTCTATTAAGTCAAAGGAAATAGTTAATGAATAAACATACCATATTGTGTCACAGCCGTGGGGATAGTTAGTGGGGAGAATGACTCATTTTTAAGGGACACAGTAAAACCAGCACTATTTCCTGTGATGCTGGGATCAGCCCCAACCCAGACATCACTTGCACACCTGCCTCAGTGTTACTAAATCAGAAATGTGGGCTATGAGATGAGGAGAAATGTGACCTTATTGGAACTATGGAGGAGACCCAGTTAAAAGAAAGACATTGTCCAAGAGATTAAATTACCAACGTCTCAGGTTTACTGAAGGCCTAGGCCAAACAAAAGGGGAGGAGGAGCAGTCCAGGTGAGAGGGAGTGAATATTGTGTCAACAGAGTGAAAAGAGATGAGTGTTTTGGTTGAGGCTGCAAAATGCTAGGAGGGAAAAGATACAAAATGTGATCCTTGGAGTAGATTAGATTTCTCTTCTCTTCTCCTCTCCTCCCCCAAAGAGCTGAGACAGAGAAGAGAAACCAGGAAATGAGTTCCAAGATAAAGACAGCCTTTGAAAAGGCCAATACTAGGTTCCTAAATTTCAGCTCCTTTAATCATGCCTCAGCACACTGTGGAAAGCTAAAGTAATACAGCATAGGGGTTTCCAGAACCAAGTAAGTCAACTATTGGGAGAGCATAGTTAAGTTCTGAGCATACAGTGAAGTGGATGCTGGGAAAAGATCCATCTGACTTCCTTAGAATCTCTAAGCCAATAAATATCCATGAAGAAGTTAAATGATGAGGATTTAATATCAAAGGAATCTCCTTGAGGGTCAGGGACTATGCTTTATGCTTCTGTACAGTATGACACTTACTATAGTGTCTTGTTCAAAATAAGTTGCTCAGTAGAGTTTTGATGGGCAACAAAGGTCCTCAGTTTCTTCATCTGTAAAATAAGCAATTTGGACTAGGTGTTCTCCTAAGGTCCCTTTCACTAGAAAATAATTAAGTATCTATTCAGACAAATTATAAATCTAGAATTGTAAACATGTTAGATTTGGGATTGGAAGGGACTACTTAATTCACAATTCTTATTTGCAACAATCTCAATAAGAGGTTATCTAGCCTCTGTTGGAAGACTTTGTAACTTCAGGAGATGTCTAATTCTGTATAGTTTGAGTGGTGAGAAAGGTTTTTCCTTATGTTGAACCAAAGACTGCTACTCTGTAACTTCCTAATTCTACCTTCTGGAGTCAGGAAGAACAAATTGAAACCCTCTTCCACATGACAACCCTTCAAATATTTGACTTCTGCTATCACAACCCTCCTAAATTGTCTCCTTTCTAAAGGTATCTGAATCCAGGGTAACTAAGGAAGTGATGGTAAAGGAAAACATCGGCAAATGGTACGAGCAAACATTTCTCAAAAGAAGAATTAACCATATGAAAGATTACTCCAAATCCCCAATAAGAGAAAGTCATTTGGAAAACAATTCCAAGCTTTTACTTGACACCCAGCAAACTGGCCAAGATGACAAAAGATAGAAATAGTTTTGGAGGGCTTCAGCAAGACAGGAGCACAAACATATGATACCATTCTGTCAAAGGCTTAGCAGTTGTGCTAAAAATTGTCTAAAATGTTCACACCTTTTTACTCAGAGATACTGAGGTGAGGCACATACCCCAAGGAGGTCAGAGACAACAAGAAGTGTCCCATAAACACCAAAATATTTACCGGAGCCCTTTTTCTCATAACGAAGAGCTGAAGATTGTGGAAGGGGTTGCTGGGGAGTGGGGAGTCATGGTGCGCTAATGTAATAGCATATTACTGTGCTGTGAGAAATGACAAACATGAAGAATTCAGAGAAGTGAGGGAAGGCAGATAGGAACTGACACGGAGCAAGGTAACTAGAAGCAGAAAAACAATAAGTAGGATGTCTACAACGTGTAAATAGGAACAATAATGACTAAACCAAATGCTGTCTTTTTAAATACAAGGATATGTATTACTTATCAAATACAGTTGAAGTGTTGCTCAGTTTTACAGAACTGCCTTTTCTTTCTCTTATTTATTCTTTGTTACGATGGATGGCTTAGTGGGCAGGGATGGAAAGGGGTATCCTTGGAAATGAAGGTGCTGTAAAGACAAAAAAATTTAAGAAAAAGAGAAAGAAAATAAACTAAGCTTATTAAAGGCAGTCATTTAGTCACCTTAGAAGAGAATAACTGTGGCCTTGTAATAGATTTAATGTCTTTACTCTTTACTAGGTATGTATTTATAGTTGTTATCCTAAGGTATCTTGTTTTAAGCCTACCCCCAGATTGCTAAAAACAACAAAACAAAAAACTAGAAGGTGATGATTGACTTATAAATGGACTTACTAATAGCAAAATTCTCCAGTGAATTTAAAATAAGACTTCATTTGTAATGAAGTGCTAGTAGGAGGAGGAGAAGGAGGAGGAGGAAGAGGAGGACTAGGCAGTTATTTCATGTGGGGAAAAATTATAGATATTGGGTTCTGTTTCCTTTTTTCTCCTTCTGTAGCCATGGTATCCCTCCTTTTTCTTTTTCTGTCTGTGGCTCCATGGTATGGTACAAGGAAGCCTGTATATGGAGTGTATCTCTGGGTTTAGATCCTCAGGTCTCTTACAAAGATCACAGTCATGCTCTTGGGCCAGTCACTTGCTTCTTTGTGTCTCAGTATCCTCACCTATAAATTGAGGGGGTTGGGCTTGAAGGCCTGTAAAGTTCCTTTTGGCTCTAAATTTATGGTCCTACCATCTACACCTCTTACAAACTCTGGAGTTCTTTATCTCTCAACTTCCTATTATCAATGGCAAGTTGGGTCAACTCCATCTCTCACTCAGGCTTCTAACAGGTACCCTGAGGGATGGGGAAAATCTGTATAATGTTATTGACTCAAACCTCCATTTTGGTGTTATTACCCTAATATCAATAGCTCCTCAATGTCATTGAAACCAGTGATTAATATCCCCGACCAAACTACAGAAGGGTCCCCTCGCATGGGAGGGAGGTGCATCCTCCTCTCCACTTCAGCCACTCAGCTTACTTGGCTCAGTCACGGAGGAGAGTGGGTCATGTGTTAAGTGGTTGCTATAAAGCATTCACCCCACCAAGCCCACTTCTGAACGAAGCCTAGCTGATGGACTGGACGTTACTCCCTCACTGCAGTGCAAGGTGTGTCTCCTAATGATTTGATGCAGGGTTGGGATGGCTTGGCTGCTGGCAGACTCTAGTATGGACTTTTGACCTTTCAGGATATCACAAGTCTATGTAACAAAGGGGAGAAGATATGAATAGGAGGTTTCCTTTTCCTAAACAAGCTTACCTAGGAGTCTATGTGGCCTCTGGAGCTCTGAGAGTCATCCTTCCTCTCATGGCCATCAGGAAAGAGAGAGGGCAATTTTCTCTTTTCATTATTGTTTGGTTATTTCAGTTGTGTTAGACTCTGTGTGACTCTATTTGGGGTTTTCTTGATAAAGGTACTAAAGTGGTTTGCCATTTCCTTCTCCAACTCATTTTTACAGTGAAGAAATTGAGGCAGGATGAAGAGACTTGCCTGGGGTCACACAGTCAGTATGTGTCTGAGTTCAGATTTGAACTCAAAATGATGAGTCTTTCTGACTCCACACCTGGCATTTTATCCACTGTACTGCCTTTATGTTGGGGCCTTTTTTTGTGCTCTAAGTTCTGGCTCAGCAGCTGACCAAGAAACCTTTTCTAAGCCCCTCCCTTATCCCTTTTTCCCTACCTTCCATACCCCAGTAAGTGGAGAGCAAATAGTCACAGAATACCTATGCATGCTCTGAAGTGGAGAGCTGGACCCCGATATTCCATATCTTTACATGTAGTCTTGGAAAGTCACCTGTCACCAAGAGGTTAAGGGACTTTTACAGGATCACATAACCAGTAAGTGTCAGGCACTAGATTTTAACCTATGACTTTCTGATTCAAAGGCCAGTTCTCTATGCTTTATCTACTACGATACAACTGCTTCTTCTAATCCCTTTTACGTGGATCATCTCTTTATCTTTTTGAAGACAGTTAACATGTATGTCCTGTCTTCTCTTTTCCAAATAGATTATCATTTACTTTCTTCAACCAGTTTTCCTATGATGTGGTCCATGTCCTCTCACCATCTTGGTTAATCTATGAATCATGGCTTTCCCTTTATTTTTAGCACACTACCCAAAGAAAGTCTGAGGATAGAGCCAATGAAATTTGAATTCTCTATCTCATATCATCTGTCTTTACCCCAGGGTCTTCTCTAGTGCTCTGATTGTGACTTCTCAACCAAGCTCATCTCACTTGGCCACCTCTTGTTTTTTGATCGGACTCCTTCAGGCTAGATGTGTGTGTTGTGAGGTATATACGGTTGAACTTCAAGAGAGGATCTTGAAAACTCATCTACCTCCCTCAATCAACCACTCTATAACCACTGACACTCTGACTTATTCATCATTGAATAGCTGCTAGAAATATTTTTGTACAAATAGATCCTTTACTTTTTAAAAATCTCTTTAGGATACAGACCCACTATGGTATTGTTAAGTCAAAAGATAATGCACAGATTTATAGCCCTTTGGGGATAGTTCCAAATTGTTCTCCAGAATGGTTGGATCATCCACAATTCTATTAGTAATGCATTTCAATGTATTTCATCCTTCTTTAAGTCCCCCAGGATTCTTCTTCTCCCATACCCTCTTGGCTGAGGATCTTGTCTCACGCTTTACTGGGAAAAAACAAAAACAAAAGAACTGAGGTCATTCTCTGAGAACTCTCTGTTCTTCTCTCCTTATTTTACATCACTCAGATATCTTTCTCCACTATCTCTTCCTTCACTCTCCTTTCACTTGAAGTGGTGGCCATTCTCCTTGCCAACACAAACTCCTCTACACGCATCCTTGATCTCATCCCTTGCCATCTTTTCCAGTATGTTGTTACTCCTCTCATCCCCAGTCTCTAATCTTAGGTCTTTTTCTATCTCCTGGCTACTTCCCTGCTGTCTACAAATGTTCTGGCATCTCCTCCATCCTTAAAAATGCTGTCACTTAATTTGAACATCCTTGACATCTATCATCCTGTATCTCTACTCTTCTAGGTTCAACTTGTTCAAAGAACCCCATCTACACTTGGTGCCTCCACTTCTCTTACTTCTTTGTAAACCCTCTGCCCTCTCCAGAATTACCAATGATCTCTTAATTGCCAAGTCTAATAGTCTTTTCTCAAACTTCATTATTCTTGATCTCCCTTGTAGCCTTTGTCTTAAGACTAGATCTTGGGGTGGCTAAGTGGTGCAGTGAATAGAGCACCGGCCCTGGAGTCAGGAGGACCTGAGTTCAAATCCAGTCTCAGACATTTAACACAAAACTAGCTGTGTGACCTTGGGCAGGTCACTTAATCCCAACTGCCCTACCTTCCCCCTCCAGAAAGCAAAAAAAAATAAAAAAATAAAAAAATAAATAAAAAGACTAGATCTCCCTCTTTTGCCCAGGCTGGAAGCATAGCAGCCACTTGCTTTCCTGATCTTATTGCTGATCATCATGGAAACTTTAACCTGCTTGGTATCTGACCTAGGCTGGTTTGACCCTCCCTAGGCATCTTGGTTGCCCTGTCACTCCCAGGGCTTCACTGTATTGGTTCTAGACTTAGTGTGGACACTCAATTAGCTTTAGTCCAATTACAGCTCAAAACTCCTGAACTCAAGCACTCTACAAGCTTCAGTCTCCCTGGTAGGGTACCAGGAACTACAGGTATGTGCCATGATAGCCTACAGTCTTTTACACAATACTCTTTCTTCTCTAGGTTATACGATACTATTCTCTACTGGTGTTCCTTCTACCTGTCTGACCTTTTCTTAATCTTCTTAGTTGAATCTTCATCCACGTCATAGTAACTAGCCATGGGTGCCCCCTAAGGTTCTGTCCTGGGTCTGTCTTCTCCCTTTATACTTGGATGATTCACAGATCCATATGTATAGATATAGATATAGCTAGCTAGCTAGCTAGAGATATGGATATATATATATATTCCTAGTCTCTACCCTGAACTGTAGTCTTGTATTTTGAATTGGATGTCTTGTAGGCATCTCAAACCCGACATTTTCAAAACAGAACTCTTTTCCCCCAAACCATTATCTCTTCTCAATTTTCCTATTGCTGTTGAGAATACCATCATTCTCCCAGTCACCCAGGTTAACAGCTTGGTGTGATTCTCAACTCCTCTCTTACTCTTACTTCATATATTCAAGTTGTTTCTAAGTCTTGTTATTTCTTTGATCACAATATCATATACGTCTCCTGTACATAGCCACTACCCTAGTGTCATATCTTGTCATCTCGCAACTGGACTACTGCAATAACTTTCTGGTTGGTCTCTCTGCTTCAGTTCTCTCTCCATTTCAATCCATCTTCCACCCAGCTGCCAAAGAAATTTTCCTAAAACAGATTGACCATGTCGTGGTCCTATTCAATAAACTCCACTGGATCTTTATTACTTCTAGGATAAAAAAATAAAATACTCTTTTTGTCATTTAAATCCATTAACAATATAATCCCTTCCTACATTTCCAGTCTTCTAACACTCCAGTGTTTATAAAACACAGTGTCTGGCTGAAGTATTTAATTCATGCTTTTTGACCAACTGACTGAGTGAAAGGGTTAGAGTATCCATGCTCTCCTAAAATACAGAATACCACCTTTTAGCTACTACTAGGTGAGGAGGGGGGAGGTATAGTAGAGGGAGAGAGATAGAAAAGAGATGGGAGGGGAAAGAGGGAGATAGAGAGAAACTTACATTCTGAAAGATTCTTCATGTTCTGCCACCAAGACTGAATCATCTTCCTATTTTTTTCTTTGCCTACTTTGCTAGGCTCAGAAATAATCCTCCCTAACGCTTTATTCCTTCTTTTCCCAATGACAAGTTCTCAGTAAGAAAAGAGCCCTTGAAGTTAAGCATTACCCATTTTCAGCAGACTTCTAGTCCCCTACTAGTCTAGTCTAGGTAGTATGTACATAGTGCTTTAAGATTTGCAAAGTATTTGCACATGTTATCTCATTTTATTCTCATAACAACCTTTCAAGATAGGTGCTATTATTATTCCCATTTTACAGATAAAGAAAATGCATTTGAGAGCAGTTAAGTGACTTGTCCAAGATCACACAGCTAGTGCTAGTCTGGGGCAGGATTCTAAGTCAGGGTAACCTGACTCTGAGTCAACCACTCTATTCACTGTACCACCTAACTTACTTGGTAGCTCTCAACCTAAGGCAAGATGGGAATGTAACAGCCCATAAAAATTTGTTATAAAGAATAAAAGTTAATAGTAAGCTTTATAGGCAGAACACAAAGAAAAGAAGAATGAATAGATTAATAAGCAAATTTTTATCAAACACTTACTAGGTGCAGTGGGTGAGAATACAAATACAAAATTCTCCAGGAGTTCACATTCTAATGGGGAAGACAAGCAGGTGTAGAAGGTTTCAGCTATAAGCCAGATAGAAAGGTCCTGGGGCCCCTGGACATGGTAGATGGTCATATACTTTCTTTAGAGGGAAAAATTATTTATTAAATGTGGCAGGTACTGGGGTAAAGGCTTTACAAATACTATTTCATTTGATCTTCAGAACAATTCTGTGAGGTAGGTACTATTAACCCCGTTTTATAGTTGAGGAAACTGAAGTAGACACAGGTTGAATGACTTGCCCTAGGTCACACAGCTAGCAAATGTCTGAGGCCAGACTTAAACTCAGATCGTCTTGATTCCTAATAGTCAATAAACATTTATTAAGAACCTACTATGTGCCAGGCATTGTGCTAAGTGCTGGGGATACAAATAAGAAAACAGTCCCTGCCCTCAAGTTACTTATAATCTAATGGGGGAAAGACGAGACACACAAAGGGAAGCTGAAAACCAGGGAGTGGGAGGAGGAGGTAGGATACCAGAGGGTACCAGCAAGAGAGCATGGTACTCTTACAAGGAAACCAAGCAAAGCAAGTGATGGAAAATGAGGAATTAGCTGGGAAGTTCTGAGCCCTCTATGAAGGAAGGCTTTGAGAGAAGTCAATTGTTCTACCATTTAGCCCTCCAATCAGAAGGGAAAGGTAACTGAGGGAGTTGAAAAGTGTTGAGTACCAAAGTTGAATTAATTCTCTATGATGATGAGATTTCAGATGATGAGCTTATCTTGGACAAGCCATGTTGTTTGTAGAATCAAAACCAAGCTGATGGAAAATGAGGGCTGTATCCATTATTATACCTAGGTGCTTAATGTCATTTCCATTGTCATATCTCTTTCTGAGCCCAAAACTTTGGTGGTTGCAGTATCTACACAAAGTTTGTTCCTCTGGACAATGACTGTGATGGCCGAGTTGGAAGTAGAGATCTGAGAATCTCTCCTGTTCCCAGGGATAGTGGTCTGGGAGGGTCTGCCATTCCCAGAGTTCTTAGGCTCAGGCTCCTAAGCTCTTCTCACTGGGGTCTAAAGGGAGATCATGGCTGGGGTGATGTTTGTGGTTTGACCCTCGTGGCGCATACTTCCTCCTGTTTTTCCCTTGTTTTGCTTTCTTCCCTGTTCATCTGTTGCCCCTTATCATTTCACTCTTTGCACTTGATATGATTACAACAACAAAGACCACTTGTCTTGAAATTTTGGTCCCAATGCTGACTCATTGGATATGTGACTCTGCTGTGCAAGTCACTAATCCTCCATGGCATAGTTTTCTCATTTATAAGTACTCCCTCAGCCTACCTCAAAGCATTCTTGCAGACTTTCAAAAAGAAAAGGGCTTTACAAAGTGCTGTCTATGTAAATGTGAGTGGTCATTATTATTATTATTAGTGGTGGTAGTAATATTTCAGAGGCAGTTAGATGGAGAGAGGGGAAGACATAGAATCAGAAAGATTTATCTTCCTGACTTCAGATCTGGCCTCAGAGCAGCTATGAGACCCTAGGCAAGTCACTCAACCCTGTTTACCTCAGTTTCTTCATTTGTAAAATGAGCTAGAGAAGGAAATGGCAAACCACTCCTGTACGTCTGCCAAGAAAATACCAAATGGAGTCATGAAGAGTCAGACATGCCTGAAAAAGGACTAAAGAGCAACAACAACAAAAAGCAATGTAATGGTGGGGGGTTGGTGGTGGTGGCAGAAACAGAAATCTTTGAGATTTATTATTATGCAACATAAGATGCATAATACCTACCTTAATAAATGCTGGTTAACTAACTGCCTATAAGCCTTTGTCATTGGACACTCTTACCCACTCAGAGCCTTATCTAATAGACTTCTCCAGGATTTCTTCAAGAATCCTCTTCAGTTCTGCAAAATGGGAAACCCACAAGTGTTTTGCTTCCAAGCATATTCATTATTTGGCTAAAATAGATGATATTTGTTCCCGAGCCTTTTTTAAACTGATATCTTTAAGAAACAAAACATGTTATTATGTGATTTTTTTCCCTTCTGTTTCTTCTTCTCAGGAAACCACTATTGTTGACTCACATCTCCTATGCTAGAAATTCTCAGCAGCAAAAGAAAGGAGAAGGCTACAAAAGTGAGAAAAAGACATGAAAAAATAAGCTGGACCAATAAGGCCTCTCAGGTCACAGAAGAAAGGTCACAAGAGAACTCAGGATCAAACCCTGCAGAGGAGGGGGCAGTAAGGGACCATAACAGAAGCAAAGGTCCTTGCTAGATTAAACACAAGGCAAGGGAAGGCAAGGCATTCCACAAATCAAGAAGTTGCCCCTCTGAAAAGCAAAATTTGTTTTAGTAAGAGAGGCTTTGTGACATAAAGGAAAAAATCTCAGACAAAATGAGGAAATCCAAATTCCATTCCTTGCTCCATTCTTAGCTATCTGTATGACCTTAGGAAGATTCACAACATTGCATTGTCAATGATACTAACAGCCCTGCACTCTGACTCATATTTCATTTGTAACATTTATAATTTATGCATAACAATATCTAGAATGATGAATTATACTTTATACTATACATTTTTTAAAATTAAATTTTATGTTTATTTTTAGTTTACAGTATTCATTTCCACAAGATTTTGAGTTACACATTTTCTCCCCATCTTTCCTCTACCCACCACCCCAAAACAGCAATCCCACTATATACCCACTCCCCCAATCTGCTCTCTCCTATATCCTCCCCCATTGTCCCTCCAACTTTCCAGTAGGGCAAGATAGATCTCCATACCCCAGTATCTGCATATCTTATTTCCCAGTTGCATGTAAAAAAAAATATTTTTAAAAAACATTTGATTTTAAAACTTTGAATTCCAGATTCTTTCCCTTCTTACCTCGTCACCCACCCTTACTGGGAAGATAAGCAGTTCAGTATAGGTTGTACATGTATAGTTAGTTATGCAAAACATTTCCATAGTGGATATATTGTGAAAGACTGACTATTTCCCTCCATCCTATCCTGCCCCCCACATGTTCTGTTTTATACTTTGAACCTGTCCTTTTTCAAAAGTGTGTGCTTCTGAGGGGGCGGAGCCAAGATGGTGGTGTAGAAGCAACAAGGTTCCACAACTCCCACAAAGCCACCTCAAATACCCATAAAATATGGCTCTAAACAAATTTTAGGGCTCCAAAACTCACAAAAATACAGAAAAACACATCTCCCACTGAAGGCAGCTTGGCAGGAAGGGCTCATTGCAGCACGCTGGGAGGAGAAACCAGCCCAGCCTGAAACTGCAGCTTGGCCCCGGGGGTGGCCAGGACAAGCTGTGGCTAGAGCCTTTAGGAGAGTGGATCAGCGGCAGCTGTGGCAGTTTGATAAGAAACAAGGACAAATTGAAAGGTCAGTGGAACTCAGCTAAATTTGGGGGAGAAAAGCAGTCCAGCCAAAATTCCTCCAGGGCAAGGAAGCGGCAGAAGTGGCGGCCCTGCAGCTGCCTCTATGTGGCTGCTTCAGAAGCTCCCAGCCTGCAACTGCAGGGGGGCCAAGCAATCGTTCAGAGGCTAAGTGCTCTTGTGTTGAGCAGCCTATGTCTGGATTGTGGTCTTGGGTGGTGGTCCTGGGGCGTGTTTTCAGTGAGCCAGAGCTGGTGGGGGCCGCTAAAAAACAGCAGCCTCCCAATAGTTCCGGCAGCTGTGAAAACCCCAGAGATTTGGGATAGAGCTTTGACTCTGGAAGCAGAGTTCTGAAGAGCTAAAAAGGCAAATAATTGACTGGCAACAGCATGAGCAGGCAAAGGAAACAAAGTAAGAACAGCAATCAAACTCTAGATTTCTTCTTGGGGGACAAAAAGTATCAAAGCATGGAATGGGAGGAAGACAACACAGTCCAAACTCCTGCACCAAAAGCTTCCAAGCAACATGTAGACTTCCTACAAGCCATAGATCAGCTTAAGAAGGATTTTGAAAACCAAATAAGAGAAGTGGAGGAAAAAAATGGGAAGAAAAATGAGAATGATGCAAGAAAAATCATGAAAAGAGAGTCAACAATCTGACTGAAGAAAATAACACCTTAAAAAATAG
>CM053589.1:78027357-78055897 GCA_028646515.1 Pseudochirops corinnae
ATTCTTCTCCTCATTGGCTTTTTGGGCCTCTTTTGCCATCTGAGTTAGTCTATTTTTTAAGGTGTCATTTTCTTCAGTCAGGTTGACTCTCTTTTCATGATTTTCTTGCATCATTCTCATTTCTCTTTCTAATTTTTCCTTCTCTTCTCTGACTTGATTTTCAAAATCCTTTTTGAACTCCTCCGCGCCCTGTAACCAGTTTACATTTTTCTTGGAAGCTTTTGGTGCAGGAGTTCTGACTGTGTTGTCTTCCTCCTGCTCCATGCTTTGATCTTTTTTGTCCCCCAAAAAGGAATCTAAAGTTGGATTGCTGTGCTTGCTTTGCTTCCTTTGCTTGCTCATGTTGCCAGTCAATTACTTGACTTTTGAGCTCTTTGCCACAATAGAATTCTGCTTCCAGAGAGGAAAGCTTTTTCCCAAATTGCTGGGGTTTTTGCAGCTGCCAGAGCTATTAGGAGAGCACCATTTCTACAGCCTCCACCAGCTTTGGCTCACTGGTCACATGTCTCAGGACCACCATCCAAGATTGTGATCCAGATCCAGGCAAGTTAAGGCAAGAGCGCTTAGCCTCCGAATGGTCTCTTGGGCCCCCTATGATCTGCAGGCCGGGAACTCTGAAGTAGCCATGTGGAGGCAGCTTCTGCCACTTTTTGCTTCAGGAGCAGAGGCTGGGCCACACTCTGTCCCCCCCAGATCCAGGGGAGTCCCACTGACCTTTTACTTTGTCTTTGGCATTTATGGGTTGATAATTCTGGAAACTGCCACAGCTGCTGCTGATCCACTCTCCCAAATGCTCCAGCTTCAGCTGGTTAGGGCCGCCCTTGGGCTAAAACTGTGGTCTCACATGGAGCTGGGCTCTGCTCCCCGCACACTGTGATGGATCCTTCCTGTCCACCTGCCAGGCTACCTTCAGCAGGAGACTTGTTTCTCTCTGTCACTCTGTGGGTTCTGTAGCTCTAAAATTTGTTTAGAGTCATACTTTATAGGTATTTGAGGTGGTTATGGGAGGAGTCACAGAGTTTTCCTGCTTCTGTGCTTCTTGTCTCTGCCCCTCATCCAAAGGACAATCAAACAGCAATACCAGTACTAGATCAGTATCCCAGAGAGATCATAAAAAAGGAAACTGAGGCAAACTTGCCCAGGGTTACACAGATAGTAAAGAGAATAAGGCTAGATTTGAACTCAGATCTTTATGATTCCAGGCCCACTTTTCTATCCACTGAACCACTTAGCTGCTTAAGAGTCAAAAGACCTTGTAGAAATCGTTTAATCCTTTTTACCTCAGTTTGCTCATCTGTAAAATAAGCTGGAGGTAAACCACTCCAGTATCTTTGCCAAGAAAACCCCAAATGTGGTCACAGAGAACAGGACGGGACTGAACTGAAACGACTGAATCTATCTATCTATCACCTATCTATCTATCTATCATCTATCTATCTATCAATCTAATATAGATACTACATAAATGTGTATATTTATATATATGCATACACACAGACACACATACACACACACACACACACACACACACACATATATATACACACATGCATATAGTTGGTTGTCTAGACTTAATAAAGTGAATCTCGCTACTATATATTCACATTTATGTATGGGTATATATATGTGCTGTGTATCCGTATATACAAACATGCATACATTCATCCATACATCCATCCAAAAGTTTATACACACATACATACAAATACATACCTCTACATATATTCTATTCTTTGGTCAAAGTGGACCAGTGACTGGAGTGCCCAGTAGGCCCTTAATAAATGCTAATTGTTTGACTTACTACAACAAACTTGATTTCACTATCACCTACAACTTCAACTTCCATGTTCATGTATTCTAAAATTCCTTTATGTGATCATAATCTTTTATCATTTTGTCTTTCCCTATGCATTATGGCTTGTAATTCTGTTATTTAATCCCAACATGGCCTCTACCTCTTCTACTCTTCAATTCTTTCCCAGGCCATTAGTTCTGCATTGGCTCTCCTCTCTTCCCTACCTTGGTCTCTTGGTGAAACTGTTCAACTCTACATTACTCTTTACTCTTGATTCCCTTGCCTCTTTGTCTGATTCCAATCATACCTTGACAAATCCAATCCCTTAATTACTCCCACCATATGCCTCTTGAGCTTCTATTCATGTGTCAGTAAGAAACATGGCACATGAAAAGTGTAAACAAAATAAGGAAAAAATGGAGGAAATCAGAAAACTCATCAAGCCACCGTCCCATCCTCTCATCTGAGAACTTCACTTCAGACTTCACCTAAAAACTTGAGACCATTTGCTGAGATCACCTTCATCTTCTAATCTTCAGTCTCTCCCTATGTACTGAGTGCTTCCTTTCCATCTGCAAAGGTGCCCATGTCTTCCCCCTATCCTTAAAAAGTCATTGTTTGATTCGGCTATTCCCTCTAGTTATTGCTTGATATTTCTTCTCCCCTTCTCAGCTAAATCCCATGAGAAAATTTTCTATACATGATACACAAACTATTCTCTCCAAAGTTACCAATCACTTATTAATTGTCAAGCTAATGGCTTTTTTTTTGTCCTCATCCTTGATTTCCCTATTTGTCACTGTCTCCTCCTGGACACTCTCTCAGTCTGTGAAATTCTGCTCTCTCCTGGTTTTGTTCCTACCTTTCCACCTTCTGTCTACCCACCTATTCCTTCTCAGTTTTCCTTTGCAGGATCTTCATCCAGGTCAAAGAGCAAAAAAAGACCCAGAGTTGAGAGATAGGGTCACGTTTCTGGATTATCAAATATATGGAGGAGAGTGAAATGTAAGAAGACTGGAAAGGTAAGCAGCAGCCAGGTTGTAAAGAGCTTTAAAAGTCAAACGGGGTTTACGTTTTATGCTAAAGGTAAAAGAGAGTTTATTTAGTAATGGGGGAGCACGTTGTGATGGTTGAATCTGGGCTTTAGGAAAATCGTTTGGGTGGTAGAATGGAGGATGAATTGGAAGATGGAGAGATTTGAGAACAATTAGAAAGTGATTGCAATAATCCAGGTATGAGAGGATAAGGACCTGTACTGGGGTCGTGGCTATGGGAGTAGAGAGGATTAGATATTTATGAGCAATGACATGAAGATAGAAATGTCAACATTTACAATAATTGGATATGTGGGGTAAAGTGAGAGTAAGAAGTCTTGAGATGACACAAAGTTTTGAGTCTGGATGACTAGAAGGGCAGTGGTACCTTTGACAGTAACAGAAAAGTTGGGAAGAGGGAAGAGTTTTGGTAAAAGGATAATGAGTTCTATTTTGGATATGCTGAGTTTGAGACATGTTTGATAAATTTGAATCCCTTCACAGGAAAACCAGGAGAGAAGAGTGTTATGAAAACCTAGAAAGGATAGAGTATCCAAGAACAGATGGTGACCCATATACTCTGCAATCCAGCTACTCCAGCCTCCTTGCTGTTCTTTACACACAATACTCTACTTACTAGATGCCTTGACTTTGTACCAAGCAGCTGTTCCCCATGCCTGGAATGCTCTCCTTTCTCCCCTATTTCTTTTAGCTTCTCTAGCTTCCTTCAAAACTCAGCTCCCTTTCTGTAGGAGGTTTTTCCTAGTCTCTTTCCCTCTTTACTCCTCTCTCACACTATCCTCTAGTGCTAGTGCCTTCCCTCTGAGATTTCCTTCTATCTGTTCTGTATATACCTTGTGTAGACACAGGTACTTAACATGTCTCCTTTATGTGAGGTCCTTGAATACAATGACTGTGTCTTTCTTTTCTTAGCACAGTGGCTGACAAGGTAAAAATTTATTAAATACTTATTGCCTGACAAATACTCAGATGGATTCATTAACTAATTTGTGTATGATAATGATATATTATTATAATATAATATAACATAATAATAAATGTGTGTTAAGTACCTCCTATGCACAATGCACTGTGCTGATATGAAGAAATTAGGAAAGGCAGAATAGTACTGTGTAACCCAGAGTTCAAGAATTCAAGCCTGAGTATTTGCATAAGACTCTCCTTGGTGTTGCCATTCTCTCCACCAATGAAGAGAATCTATTTTTTATGTAATTTAATTTTCACAACTTCTTTAAACTCCTTTGCCACAAGATCATAGATTTAGAGGTAGAAGGGAGAGTAATGATTATGTTTCAACTCTTTCATTTTATATAGTTGGGGAAACCAAAGTCCACATTGGTGAAGTGATTTGCCCAAAGTCATAAAAGTAGCATGTGGATTTGAACCTTAGATTCCAAATCTAGCTCTGTTTCCTTCATACTAAATTCTCTTTCATTGCTTTTTTCTGCTTGTAGACTTTTACTATGCCCCAAAACAGCAGTGGTAATAACAAGGATGAGAATTTTCAAAGCTGCATCACCCAGGTTAGGCTGAGAAGCTGAAGGTTCTCCTATACCCAGTTGAAACTGCAGAGAAAATTTAAGAAGGCCCCCTTGCAATCACTCTAAGTGGAATTTGATTTCTATCTTAGGATAAACATTTCAACTGGAAGGTAAGTGCTAGGAGATAAAGAAGATAAGGAAGCCATATGGCTCAGTTTTTTTTTTTAATGAAGGATTAATTAAAATGAAATGGGAGGCTCACTATCTTGTCTTTTTAGGAGACAGAAACTTGAGACGGTGAATGAAGTAAATTTCCCTAAAGCAGAGTAGGACTAGAAGGTTGAGTTCCTTGATTCCCACTCAGCATCTAAACTACAGCACTCCTTCCCCCATCCTTTATGCCTTCCCACACATAAGACTTTCCCTTCACATTAAAGAACTTTAAGTTGGTTTAAATGTGCTCCTAATTTTTAAGAGGTGTTCAGCTATTCATGACCCGGGAATGAAGTCTTAACTCCCCCCTCCTCCTAAAAATACACTCAACTGATTTAACTTTTATTTCCAAAGACAAGCATGCTTTTTTCTCCCTAATATAGCCAGCTGCTATTCACTGTCAGTTCTTAGCCTGGGTACAACAAGGTGAAAATACAGGAAGAAAAGTTGAGGAAGAGTCTTTTAAATCTCCCTATTCATCAGAGCCACTCTGTCAGAGGTGTTTTTTTCCTTTTCTCAAGGGTAAAATGAGGATACAGCTGAGCTCTACCTGGGAGACACAACATATGTCTATAGCAGAGCTTATTGCCCTGTCCTGAGGATGTGAAAGAGGAGGGGGCAGGGAATGTGAAACTCGAACCCTGGAGAAAATGAATGAGGAGGTCTGAGCAGGAGGGAGAGATGGACAAAGAGGCAGAAGTATTTCTGTACATACTTTCCCACCTCCCTTGGTATCAGTTGATCAATCAACAAGCATTTATTAAGTATTGTGCTAGATACTAGAGATACAAAGGCAAAAATGAAACAGCCCCTGGTATGTTACAACGTACTTCATTCCTCATTTCTCTGGTACAAAAGTTATTCTTATGCCCTGGCACTGGGATACTTTAAGATGTATTCCATCCAAATATCGATCTGGACACTTTGCCTCACAGAATGTTCTGGCATGGACAAAGCAAAGGTACACATCCCTTTAAAGAATTGTTCATTTAGAACTAAAGATCTGAGAAATCCTCTAACCTAATGCTCTCATTTTATACATCAGGAAACTGAGGCCCCAAAAGGTTAAGTCCAAGGACACACAGTTAGCAAGTAGCAGAGCTTGGATATAAACCTAGGCCCTTTGACTTTGAATCCAGTGGTCTTTACTCCTTAGTGGTTACCTCCTTGTAGGATATCACCAGTGCAAAAGAGTACGATCAACTTTTTTTTGATATTTCATTCACTATGTGCAAAGCATAGATACAATCTATGCCTTCCAGGAGCTTGATTTAATGGGTCAAGAGGGAGAATGCCAATTTAGACAAGCATATGCTTGGACTCCAAGGAGAACAGGAGAATTGGGTGTGATAGAAAGGTTTGGCCAGTTGGAATGGTTGTGGTCAGTCTGCACAACTCTTTGAATGGCGCAAGTCCAAAAATAACAGTCCTTGTAAGAAGGTTGTCCACGTGGGTTATGGTGAATTCTTTAAACCCTGGTCAATTCTGCTGGACAGACCAGCATTTCTACTTTTTAAATACAGAGACAATAAATGATTTTTTAAAAATTGCCAATAGAGAGTTTTATTTTTGTCTTTGAATCCCCAGGAGGCCTAGCATAATGCCTGACACAAAATGGGGGTTTATTAAATGCTTATTGAATGAATAAATAACAGATTAATGTGCTGTTTTAATGATATTCAGGTAGGAAGTTGAGTAGATGATTTCTACCAACTCTAGGATTTTATGATTAGGGATTAGAATAGCTAAGTGATTTAATGTAAAATTTAATTTAATTTAATTTAATTTTTTATTTATTTAATTTAATTTAAAGTGATTTAATGTAAAATCAAGAAATGTCCAGATTGACATTTTAGTTGTCACATTTCAATGTAACAGTTCCAAGGAGGCACAGGTCTTCTCCCTGGACTGCCATGTCAAGTAAACTGAGATTGGCAGTGTCTTACTTATCCCTGGTGAGTGAGTACATGTTAGCAGTCCCATGGGCTGCCCAGAAAGACACAGGAAATCCTTGATCAGTGCTGCCAGATTAAATGGTAGTGGCAATAGGAGGTCTAGCTGGGATTGGCAGGGGTGGGGTGGAGGTCAGGACCAAGTCACAGTACCATGTCCATGTGGAGGAAGCTTGCTTGCCTAATGCCCTGCCTGATACTCCCAGCCCTTCACTTTCCTGCACTCTAAACACATCCAAACATTTGGAGAAAAACAAGAAACCAAACAAAAGATGATTGTAGACTGAAGAACAGGGCCAACTTCCCTCTTGGGACTCAGAGAACTGTTCATAAACTGCTCCAGCTGTGGTCTCACGGTTCAGGATATCATTGGAGCCCTTTGAATGAATTATAGCCTTGTCCTCACTTGGGGGCCATCTACTATACCCTTTTATATATCATCTCTGTAATGCAAATGCATGTAGGGAGGGAGCTGTGCTGTTGTTCAATGGGAGTGTTTTTTCCCGTCTGTCATTAGGCAATTCACACAAAAAAGGATGTTCTTGAGCCTTAATACTTGGCTCTGTCAGCAAGCCAACTGGCGGGTACATCCTGATCAAGAGTGTTTGCCCTACAGAAAAATAGTTCAGCAAACCATAGAGATGGCTCTGGGCATTGCCCCCTCAGCATCTATTTGGTTCAAAGTATTTTGTGGTAAGTAAATTATACTGAGATCAATTCAGCTTGGAGGTGATATGTATTGGTAACTAGCAAGAGACACTTTTTGTTCTTTGAGGTGGGGTGAAAGGTAGGTCAATATGGCTCCAAGGAGACACAACAGCATCTCTAAGCGCTTTCCAGACATTTACTTACAACCCTCACAATAACTGAAGGGTAGAGAAGGGAAGGAATTGACCTCGGGTCACAGAAACATGAGTGGCAAGGACTGGAAAGATGAACCAAGTACCTTTCTTATTGGTTCCCTAGTCAGTAGACCAGGTTTGTTATCTGACTTGGTGAAACAGATTCAAAGTCCATTGAGTGGGTTCTCCTGAATATCTATCTGGGTTTTAAATCCAGGGAGATTGTACAGGGTAGGTGGGGGTGCCTGGCTACAATCACTGAAAAAGACAGGAGTGTTCCTAAAGAGGCTGGCTTCAGACATCACATCACAGCTTCAGACAGTTGAGCCATTCTTGCATTTACTTGGCTGTGAAATGCTTTGGTCCAGACAGTATTTCTGGGGTTGCTCTTGCCTGAGGAAAAGTGGTAAGAATTCACTGATAGTGCCATGGTTGGGAGAAAAGTTGACTGACCTATTTACTAATAAGGCTGGGAAAGAAATATCCTTGTTTTGCAAAGGGTAATACTCTTGCACTGGGGTACCTGGTGTCAGAAAAATGCTTAGACAGATACACAGATCTGGCACCTGCCAGGGGAGAAGCAGGCATTTATATTCTGGGTAGAAATCAATGGGAATCCAGAAATTGTTTTTGTCAAGGAGTGGGCCTTACTTTCAAATCATTGTAAATTACAGCAATCACCAGAATGCCCATGAGGCCTGTCAAGTCCAAAATGGCTTTCCCTAAATCATGCCATGACCTATTTCCCAATATAGAGCCAGGGGCAAAGTGGACACCCATTCCACCCATTTAATATTAATAGTTGACATCAAACAAGGCCCACTAGGGTGTGCACATAATCCAACACAATAAGCATTTATTAAGCGCTTATTATGTGGAAGGCACTAGGCCACAAAGACAAAATGAAAAATGGTTCCTGCCATGAAGAAACTTACATTTTTCTGAAAAAATTTAAAAATGTACACAGAAATATATACATGATCATTTGAGAAAGAAGGAAAGAACAACAATCACTAGAAGGACCAGCTAGGGCTTCCCTTATGAAGTAGCACATGAGAGGGCTCCTTGGATTCCTTAGACTTACTGTCTAGAGACCTGGACTTGAAGTCAGGAGGACCTGGGTTCAGATATCTTGCCTCTGAGGCTTACTATTTGGGAGACCTTGTACAAGTCACTTAATTTCCTTGGGCCTCAGTTTTCTCATCTGTTAAAAAGAATGAGGAGTTTAGACTAGATGGCTTCTGAGGTCCATTCCAGTTTATAATATTAAGATCTAGCTTTAGATATTTTATAACTATATAACTATATTTTATAACTATAAAATTTTTACCAAATTATCTCTAGCTATCTCTTCAAATGTTTGAAGGATTTTCATATGAAAGTGAGGTTAAACTTGTTCTGTTTGGCTCCAGAAGGCAATACAAGGAGCAATGATTAGAAATTACAGAGGCAAAGATAGTCTGAATGTCAGAAAACATTTCCTGACACTGAGAGTTACCTAAAGTACAACACACTGCCTGCCTCATTGGGCTGACGGGCTGACGGGCTCTGTCTTGACAGAGGTGCTCAGGAAAAGTGAAATATGTTACAGAGAGGATTCTTGCCCAAGTATGGGTTAGGCTAGATAACTTCTGAGGCCCTTCCAAATCCCAGGCTCTGGGATTCTGGGATATTCTCTTGGAGACCATGAAGTTCTCAGGAACCATTTTCTTTGTCAAGTTTCTTGCCAGGGAACAGGTTCAGGAGGATCTGGTTCTGGATTTTGGTGCCTTGTGGTGAGTCCTTAATGAGAAATGTTAATAAATCATTCCTTGATTTGGAAACAATATGGAGTGCTATTGCTTGAGCAGCCAGACAAGGTACTCACTCATTTCATTTAGGATGAAAGTATATCTAACACCTTGAAGAAAGTGAAGATCTTTACCCAAAAAATTTGAAACACCACAGAGTTGTATTCAAGTTAACTTCCTTATATCTCCTTAATGTTGGAAACAGGGGAAGAGAATAAGCGTTGTTAAGGACATACTATGTGCCAGATCAAATCATCTGATTTGATCCTCACAACCACCCTGTTGGGAAGATACTATTATTATTATTCCCATTTTACAGTTAAGGAAACTGTGGCAGATAGTCTGACTTGTTCAGTGACTTGCCCAGAATCACATAGTAAGGAAGTGTTTGAGGGCAATTTTGAATTCAAGTTCAGGCCCAGTGCTCTATTCACTGCCTTTGTATCCATCAGGATTATTATTCTCTGTTTGCCATTAGAATTTTTAGGCACATGTTTCAAATATCTAAGAAGAAAATGGGGATGAACTTGCAGGAAACCTTTTTTTTTTTCTTTTTAAAGAGGAGAGAACCAGGAGACAGAGATAAAGAGGGAGAGCATTCCAGGATGGAGGCAGTCTGAGAAAAGGCATGGAATTGAGAGAGGGTGTGTCTCATTCAAAGAATGGCAAAGAGGTCACTACATTATAGAGCATGCATCAAAATGGTAGTGAAGAGACACAATGATGCTCCTTGAAATTCTGCAGAAGACTTACACGTGTTTAGAAACACCTTAGGCATGTTGTTTACTTGGTACCCAATGGAAAATGATTTATTTCCCCAACCTAATGGGGAATAAATGGAGCTCGGTCCTGGCAAACTTGAGTTATTCCAAGTAATGAGAGAGAGACACACGCAGAGAGAGACACAGAGAGAGAGACACACACACAGAGGGCCAGAGACAGAGAGAGACAGAGACAGAAAGACAGAATAAGACAGAGAGACAAACAGAGACAGACAGACAGACACATGCACAGACACACTCATCATCACAATTACTGGATTCTAGGAATCCTTTCTCAAAGACTCTTACATTGGAGATTGAATATTTCACTTGGAAAAAAAAAGGAGCTGGCAAAACACTGACAACTGTTGGTCATTTAATCTCTGACCAACACAATGCCAGTAATAGAAGTCTAGTACTGACTCTACCCCTAGCTAAGTCATTTAACTTTTATGTTCCTCAATTTCTTTATCTGTAAAATGTGGATAATAGTACCTACCCTGCCTTTCCCAGTGAAGATTAAGTGAGATAAGGTACATAAAATTGATTTGAAGCAAATAACATGGGATAGAAATAAAAAGGGTAATTATTTTGTCTTACGATCTAGAATGGTTAAAGAGCTAGAACTGAAGTGCCCTTAGAGGTTATTGAGCCCAGTGCCCTTAAGAAAAATAGTATTCAGACGGGAGGGGATTTGTCCAAGCTCATATGGCAGCAGAGCCCACCCAGACTTGATCTCATTTGCTGTAACTCCCAGTTTAATATTCTAAATTCAGAGGCTGTGCCACTATGCCAGGCTACCTCCCAGACAAAGAATTCAGAACTAGAAGGGATATTAGAGATAATCTAGGTCAGTCTCCTTACTTTAGAGATGAGTAAACTGAGAAACATAGAAGCTAAATTACTTTCTTAAGGTCACACAGGATAGTAAGTAATACAATTATGATTCAATCCCAGGTCCTCTGACTCCTATGGAGGGAACTTAGAGGTCAGATAGCCTGCTCCAACGTCATTCATTTTTACATATGAGGAAACTGAGACCTAGAGGACTTGAGTGACTTGCCACTTAATTAGGAATTTAAGCTAGGTCCTCTGACTCCAAATCCATTGCCTTTTCTACATACCGTAACTACCTGACTGAGAAATATTGAATGGAGTCACAGAAATGAGATATTAGGGAACAGCAGAGATGGGCACAGGTGGAAGCAAAGACCAAAGGCAAAGGTCAGAGGTTTTATAACCTGAAATATGGGGGCTGAGCATCTAGGTTTTTAGGATAGGACCCAGAAGAAAACATATAAATCAAAATGCTTTTAAAAGAAATAGTTATGAATCAGTTCTTCCTTTATTCACCTGCTCAGGACCTGAGCACACAGCTTCCTGTTTTCCCTCCAAGATTTTTGAAGTTGTACACAGGATGGCTGTTCTTCACGGACTGGAATTTGAATACTTCCTACTGATTTAGTTAGCTAAAGGCCACCCAAGTGCTCTCCAGAAGTGTTGCTAAGACCTGAAATGCATTTCAAGTTTTGTTTAAAGGAGACTTTTCAAGACCAAGCCTGAATGGACAACTTTTCTCCAACTTAATAAAAAAAAAAATCAAAATAAAAAAGGGAAAGGACAGTGTTTTCTAGGACTGTTGCTTCTCAAACCTCCTCTGAGGAAGTGTGGAGAACTTGGTTCCATAACTTTAGGTAAACTCCTAAACTGGGGGGAAAGGGTGGGCGTGGGTGTGGGGATTGAAGTGAGAAAGTAAGTGTGTGTGTGTGGGGGGGAGGGGGGGAGGTAGTCCACTGGAAAGAGTAAAATGAGGGAATTCCATAAATGGAAACCTCCAAAAGTAAGAGACAAGGTGGTGTAGTGAACAAAGAACTGGCCTCTCCAGGAAGACTTGGTTTAGATTCTCCCTCTGACACATGCTGGGACCATCTTGGACAAGTTACTTAACCTCTCAGTGTTCAAGGCAACTCTCTAAGACTTCAAGTTGAAGAACAGTGACCTTCTGTATTGGAAGAAAGATCTTCCTAACTGGGAGTGCTTTATGACAATGAAATCACAGGACTGGTCCAAAAAATTTTTTTAAAACCACAAACAAAAAACAACCAACTAAATCCCCAAGTGGAGGTGCTTACTAGAAGAAAAAAGTAATGAGGATGATCTGGCAGTCTTTGTGTAAATCATGCCATCTTCTTTTCAACAGTAGGATTTCAGGAAATAGCAAAGGTTTTTTTGAGCCCCCTCCCCTATAGGTTTGTGCTGGAATGCTACCTTTTCAAAGTATCTACACAACAGACATTTCCTAAAAGTGTAAAAAATAGAAAAGTTGATAAAAATTCAGTAGTTTTCCAGGCTGTGGAGTTATAGTCTGTCCCTTTCAATGAGATCCATAGGAGATCTTTAGAACAAAAAGAGACCTCAGAGGACATCCAGGACAATTCCCCAATCTTTTTTTTAAACAGATAAGGTAACTGAGGCCTAGCCAATTTAATTCCTGACTCTTTTTTTTTCTCTCCAAATCTTGTGGCACCCCACTCAATCTTCTGTTTAAATCCAGTTTTTCCTGGGTCCCTATTTTCTATTTTTTGGACTTGATAAAGATCCAGAACTGAGCACACACAGAGGGTGACCCCAAAATGGCTGAGTCAACCAAGAGATCTGCTTTAGAGCAAAAGAGTGAGACTTTCCCAAACCTCCTAGTTTCCTTGAACACTGCCTATCCCTTCCCCAGCCCCCAGCCCCCTTTTCCCCATCACCCTAGTCCCCACAATGTGCTGTTGTGCAGAGGCTGTAGCCAGGCTAGGAGATTTGGCACTGAGATGGTAGGGAATATTCATCAGATATTTAAAACAGAGCTGAGAAAACAAAGGAGGGCTTTGTGGTGAAAAGCAGCCCTGGAAGCCTGGAGCCCCAGCCAGCCAGCTTGCAAGGAGTGTTTGCTAATGTACACAGCAGAGTGCATTCCTCACATTTGATTACATGACAGTTTTATATACCAGGTACATGGGGGAGTTTTTCTTAACCCTTCCTTTGGCTGTGCTCTTTGGTAAACTGAAAGAGATGCTGGTTAATGCTCTCCCACAGCCACCACACATTTCTATAGGAAACTCGTGTTTTTCCATGTTTCTATATGGCAGATCATTAAGATAAAATGACAGACCCATTGAGAGTTCAATCAATAAACGGCTAGGGTAAATTGGACACGTAGGCAATAGAAAAATCAAAGCTTTACAAAAAGAATCTTTGAGTTGAATTCTTCCTCCTAATCTCCACAAGTGAAAGTCTCTTTTGAAAGCCTATCCCCTTTGCATTTTTCCCCTGTGATTTGCTTCTTTAGTTTGCCCTGGTGGGAGTATAAGCAACACAGTCCATTTCATTTTCCTGTTTACTGGGAGTTTTATGGTGGGGATTTCCCACATACTGGCCCTGTTCTGGATCTGGTTTCTCAGTACTGTAGGAGGTGGGTGGCGTATTTGACAAACCCATTTTCACTGGGGCATAAAGGTACTGAAAGGTAATTAGCTTGGCCTGGAGTGGAGTTTGGGGGTGGGGGGGAGGTATATAGATAACATGAGCAAGAGATGGAGAGTCTGAGGTTTCCATTCCAATTCTGCAGATGACATGCTCTAAGGCCACAGATGAATCATTCTGCCTTGTATATTCCACTGGAATGTAGCAAGGATGAAGAAGAGTCAGCTGTATGGGTAAAGGACCATCTATTTGACCAGTCTGGATGATTGAGGGAAAAACTAATTACACAGTAGAAAAAACTGGTTCTGGAGTTGGAGGAGCTGTGTTCAAATCCTGGCTGTGCCACTTACCCCCTGCAATACTGGGGACACATCACTGAACCTCATTTTCCTCATCTGTCTTGCAAAATGAATGGGGTTGGATTATATGACCTCTAAAGTGCTTTTCAGATCTAAACCCATGAATTATTCACACTGGCTGCCTGGATGGTCCCTAATTCACCAGTATAAGCTTCTGAAATGGTTATGGAGACATAGTTATGGAAAGGTTAAATTATTTTTGCCCATGATTCCCCCAAATCTGGGAATAGAGAAAGGAATTAAAAAGACATCTCTGGATGTGCATGCCATGATTTTCTTCTCATTAGACCACACTGCCCCATGGTAATAATGACTTCCACTGACAGCATAGCTTCTATACATATCCCAGGAATTTATGACTCTTTTATTCCTTCCTCCTAAGAAAGAAGAATGACTTTTTTTGGAAGCCTCATCTTTGCTAATGCTTCATTAGCCATCTCATGTCAGAACTCCTTTTTTGTCACTTCCCAATCATCTTCAGGGTAACTGACATCACCAACACCTGATTATATCCCTTAATGATCAAGCAACAGCCAGGGCAGATCAACAATCTTGAAGCACCAGTCACATAGTTCTCAAACACGGCCTGGTTAGCTAGAATGATGTAAAGGTGGTTTTCTCTCCTTCCCCCTCTCCCCCCACAAAGACTAGGACTGGCATTACTTCGTGCCTGGGCCAGGTTCCAAGAACTCTGTTCCTAGATGAAGGTAGTTGGAAGGGGGTATGGAATCCCAATCCCCCCTGGCACAGGGAGTAGAGGACTGATTCTATACTCAGGAATTAGAATGCTGCACCTTCCAGTCCTCAAGGCTGGTTGGTGTTTGTGTGTGTTTGCGGGGAGGAAAGTTGGGGAGGGACAGTTCTGCTGTCTTAGTAGAATAGGGGTCTTTAACCTTTTTGTGTGCCATGGACCTAACAGTGTGCTGGTATATGTTTAACCACCAGTCTACATATAGGTATGTGTATATACACATATGTGTGCATATCTACACATACATACACATATGTAGGCCAGACACACGTGTGCATGTAGGAATGACTTTTCTCCATTACATTTTTAAGCCTAGATAATGAGCAAAACAATAAATTAAGCTCTGATTTATAGTGTTTGTCAATTTCCAAGATGTAAATTCTTACACTAAAAATTTAGTTGACTAGAGAGCACACCCCTGCATGGACTCCTCTGGCATCTGGAATCTATATGTTTGGCAGTTTGGAAGTCTATGAATCTCTTCTCAGAATAATGTTTTATAACAAACAAAATAAGAAGTTTGGGAAATTACACTGAAATATAAATAGTATATTGAAATATGGCATTTAAAAAAAAAAACACTGGGTTCACAAAGCCCCCCAGACTGAGAATCCTTATTAAGTAGAAGGTATGTTTCCAGGTGCTCCCTGTTCCTTACCCCAGACCAACTCTTCAAACTTGGTTCATATCACACATGATGATAAATTTATTATTAAAATGTGTGTATTTTCTGCTTGTGTCATTTGCTAATTGTTTTATTTGGATTATGTGGGTTTTCTCTCTAATTAGATAGTGTCTTCCACATCTTAACATTTCTTCTATCTCTCCCATAGCAACTAACATAATGCTAGAAGCAATAAATGCTTAGTTGTTAACTATGATGGGGAAAGATCAGCCTCTGCATGTCTAGCACGGTGCTTGAATGGCTTCTGACTGAGGGGAAAGTTACATAGAGAGCAGGGCAGGACACAATTAGGGCCCAGGCAAACCAGAGCTAGAACAGTCCTGGAGTAAATGAGGTAATTTTGTAGTCGTTCAGTCAGTAAGCATTTATTGAGTGCCTACTATGTGACAGGTGGTGGAGTAGATAGAGAATGCTGGACCTGAAGTCAGGAAGACTTGTCTTCATGAGTTTAAATCTGGCACTTACAAGCTGTGTGACCCTGGGCAAGTCACTTACCCCTATTTGCCTCAGTTTACTGATCTATAAAATGAACTGTAGAAGGAAGTGACAAACTAGCATCTCTGCCTAGAAAACCCCAAATGGGGTCACGAAGAGTCAATACAACTTAAATGACTGAACAACAACGACTATGTTTCAGACACTGTGTTAAGTTGAAGGGATACAAAGAAAGAGGCAAATGCTCTCAAAAAGTTCTCAGTCTAATGGAGGAGACAACGTACACACAACGACGAGCAAACGAGCCGTGTGTATGTAGAGAATAAAGTGGAAATGATGAGCCGAGGAAAGGCATTAAGGGCGATGAGGAGAGGTTCTTGTAGAAAGTGGGACTTTAGCTGGAGCTTGAAGGCAATCAGGAGAGCCAGGTATGGGAGACATTCAATGAAAATACACAGTGCCAGGAGAGAGAGCGTCTTGTTCGAGCAGCAGCAAGGAGAGCCGTGTCACTGGATCACAGCGTGTGGGAAGTGGAGCACGTGTAAAGTATAAAGAGCTGGCAAGATAGAAAGAGTGAGGTTATAAATGGCTTTGAATCCCCCCAAAAGAGGACTCTTATATTTAAGCCTAAAGATGATAGGGAACCATAAGAATTTATTGGATTAGGAGAGGGGAGGGCTTGACATGGTCAAACCTATATTTTAGGAAAATCAATTTGACAGCTGAGTGGAGAGAGGACTGCAGTGGGGAAAGACTTGAGGCAGAGAGATTTCATGTGAGGGGAGAAATGGAAGCCCTCAGGGAATGGCCTCAATTTTTTCCATCAAATATGAGGCAGAGTTCTCAGTTGAAAGGGTGAGGGCAGGGGGAACTATGGGAGCTTGGAGAAGGGATAAAAAGGTTTGGAAAAGCCACTGTGGGAGGTGTAAAAAGATTGCCTAGCCACAGTGAGGGTCCAGTTGAGATTATGTAACACAAAATTGTAATAGATCCAGTTAAAACAATTTCATGATTTTCTCCAGCTTTGTTCAGTGACTTAGGAGGAAGAAAGAAGGCAGCAGATGGTGGGAGTAATACAAGATTGAGGTTTAGCAGGGAAAGATCAGCAACAGGATAAGAGAACAAGGGACTAGAGAGAAAAGGACAGAATTAAATTAAACTGCTTCATCAAGGGGTGAAGATGGGGAAGGAAGGAGAGAATATAGCAGGAATGATGACCTGGGAAAACACTAAAAGTAGAGGGACTGGAGGTCACAGTGAGGATAAAGAACAGAGATTGCAAGGCAGAGAGAGAAGTGGAATATAGAAGGGTATCTACCCCAAGCATGTAAAGACTTCCCCTGGTGGAATGGGCAGAAGAAAACAATCTGTCCTAACAGCCGTGAAGGTGACTGAAGAAAGTTCTGTGGAGCACTTAGAGCTCGGTCAGACATCAAAGAGGGTAAGTTCATGTGCTGCATTCTGGGTCATCACCAGTCATCTTGACTCTTATCTTACCATTGGACTTGGATGATGCTGGAGGAGAGAGTGAGGCTGATGATTTTGTGCAACTGCCTCACTTAAATCCAATTCACACTCAAGTCAAGACATCTCATGATGTCATTGGTCCTCTTCAAAGCTAAGGACAAACAACAACAAGGATCAGATAAGAGAATTTCAGAGTTGCATATGGAAGTGGTGGATTTGTAGATGGAAGGATCAAGGGCATGACCATTTTCGTGTGTAACTGACGCAGAGTGGAGGAATAGGTCATGGAAAATGAAGAAGCTGAGGAACTGTGAGGTTAGAGTGTTTAAGGATGTATCAACGTGAATATTGAATTCCTCAGATATGAGGGCAGGAGTTGGGGAGGAAAGCAAGACTATGATCTAAACACTGAACTCATTGAGGAAAGAAGAATGTCTTGGAGTTGGTAAAAAAAAAAATTGCTACCAGAAATTTGATTGGTTGATAGATATGGACTGAGGAGTCACCAAATGAAAAGTTCCTCAGTGATAAGGGAAGTGATGGGTGGAAATGATGAAGAGCAAGTATTCCAACTCTCCCACCTCAACCAGTGAGCTGGGAAATGAGTGAAAGGGGATATTTGGATAGGGTGGCTAAGCAGTCTATGTTATTAGGAGAAAAGAGGTGGAACCAAAAATGAATATTCTTTAATCTCTCCCATTATATTTCTTCTGTGTTGGTCCTTAAAGTAGCACTGTGGACCATGTGAAATAGTACAAAGAATATTTTCCTCTAAAACTTTATACCAGGACAGAAATTGTTTAGGGGCCAAGATGAAAAAAATCATAAGTTTCCAGAGAGGTATTAAACTTTACCAAAATTACCTGCCTCTTATTTTCTTGGCTAAAACTAAGACTTTTGTCTCATCATTAGGAACTGTTGAATTTATACAGGAGGAATAAAATGTCAGAGCTAAGGGCCTGAGAAGCTCTCAGTGTTCTCCCATGCCTTTTCTTCCTTCTCACACAGTCAGAGAGAGTGGGGAATTTCTTTGAAAGATCAAATCTCAGTAAACCTTGAAAGAAACCTCTTCCTTACAAGAGTAGTCCAGGAGGAGGAAATTCTGGTTTTGCGGGGGATTTTCATTATATCCTACCACTTCTAAGCAGATAAAACTGCCCATGAGAAGTTCGTCCTCTCTTTTCCTTTTCTTCTCCAAAGCAGGAAAGTATGAGAAAATCATTGGATTCTTTTTCTTTTCTGTTCTTTAAAATCTGTTTTTTAAAAAAAGGGGGGTAGGGGAAGCTGTTAAACCAGGAGAGCCAGGTTCTATTCCCATCACTCATTCACTGTATGTTGTTCATGACAAGTAAATTAACTACACAATCTTAGTTTTCCCAGCACAATATTGTTTTCCTTTCTCTTCCTCACTGAAGCTGGGGGTTGATAAAAGATACCATGCTGGTGAAGCATTCTTAAAAGAAGAGAGAGTTGTAGCTACCTCATGATTGGAATGAGTTGGCTTGGCCAAAATTTATCTACAGTTTAAAGTTAAAATTTATCCACAGTTTAGAGATTAGTGGTGAGAATGCAGCCCAGTTTTTAGCATCTATCAAACACAGGCTTATTTTTCAACCAGTATATACTAGGCTACGTCAGTATTCAAACTACACTTAAAGCCCTGTCATGCTCTAAATATGGAATGTATTCTCTGGTTAGTATCTCACTTCCAAGTGGGGAGGGTAGTTTTTTAGAGATACCCACCCCTCAGCTATTTGGGGTCCTCATCCAGTGACAGGGACCTATTTCATATCAAATGGGGCTCACCTAGAAGGCCAAAGATAAAATAATTTTGAGTCTGGCACCTGGCAGAGAGGCCAAACCCTTAGTATTCCCAGCATAAAGTAGATCATACTCATTTGTAAGTCCCCGGCATTCTTTCCTTAAAGAAGTCTAATGAGTTGATTATATTTGACTTTACTTAAATTTATTTCACTAGCATCATTCTCATTTTTATTTATATTCAGGCAGCAGCAGATATAAAACTCTTAAGACATTCCCAATTCTAACACTTTCCCAATTCTAAAACTTTCCCACAGATTGTATTCAGATTTTCAGGTTTTCCTCTAATGTCCATTATTTTCCATCTCACTCCTAAGAATTCTGTCCTCTTAAGAATTTGTTAATATCTAGTCCAAGGGTGCAATATTGGATCCAGTAGAGTGTAAGCTCCTTGAGGACAGGAACTGTTTTTTTTTTCCTTTGTGTTTTTGCACTTACTATATGTTTCTCCAAAGGGAGGTGCTTAATACATGTTTGTTGATTTGAATAGGTGAGAAGAGGGTTTCACTCTTAAGAGATTCAAGAAGGCAAGATTTCCTTAACCTTCTGCTCTAGAATTCTGTGTGTCCTTTACCATAATGTCAGCTCAGTTTCCACCTCCTGAAAGGAGGCTTTCTGGGGAGATAAAAATTGAGGGAGGAGCATGATCATTTATATAAGGACAGCAAATCTTGAGCTTCTTCAGACAATAATGGGATGTAGGCATGTGTTGAGAGCTGAAAGTACACATAGAACATTTGAGAATTAAATAAAATAGAATTAATAATTTATATAATAATTATAATAAAATTAAAAATTCTGAGAATTTAAAGTCCTTAAAACCAGGATCTAGTTGATCAATCTACTTACAATCTGGTCCTGGTAGGATGATGGCAAATTACTTTTTTTGTCATTGTTTTCTTTTTCTTCTTCTGAATTGGACAAATATCAACAAACACAAACACTTCAATATGTAAAGAAGAACAGAAAAAGAGAATTGTATATGGATTTGTAGGGGATGCTAGGTGGCTCCTTGGATAGAGCCCTGAGCTTGGAGTTAGAAAGACCTGAGTTCAAATCTGTCCTGACACTTACTAGGTGTGTGAGCCTGGGCAAGTCACTTAATCCTGTTTGCCTCAGTTTCTTCATCTATAAAATGAGTTGGAGAAGGAAATGACAAACCACTTCAGTATCTTTGCCAAGAAAACCCCAAGTAGGGTCATGAAAAGTTGCACATGACTGAAATGATTAAACAACAATAGCAATGTGAATCTGTGAATCTCTATTAACTTGATTTTTAAAAGCATATGATAAATTCAACATGTTTGTTCTGAGGCTATCCTGTGTGCCTATGTCCTCCTCTGAACTTAATAGCTAGAATTTATATAGCCCTTTAAGGTTTACAAAGAATTTTACCCATTTCAATCAATCAGCAAGAATTTATTAAGTGCTTACTATGCATACCAAGCATTGTACTAAACTCGAAGATTACAGGAAAAGGCAAAAGTTTGGTCTTGGCCCTCAAGGAGCTTGTGTCCTATTGGAAGAAACATTTATCCAGGCTTTAAATCCCATTGGTGTCAGTTATGATAATGTTTCTTATTTTCTTCCATAGTCATTGAGTTCTGTTTGCTCCATTCTAATTTTCATGGACTCTGACTTCAGAAAGATTTTCTACCTTTGGTTCTAAGCTATTTATTCTCTTTCCATTTTTCCCTTTCAGAGATCATTTCATTTGTTATCTCTTGCTTCATTTTTTATTCAGTTCCATTCAATAAGCATTTATTAATCACCTACTACATGCCAGGCAATGTTCTTCTAGGTACTCTTGTAGTATTTCTAAATAAGTAATTTT
This sequence comes from Pseudochirops corinnae, assembly GCA_028646515.1. NCBI lineage: Eukaryota > Metazoa > Chordata > Mammalia > Diprotodontia > Pseudocheiridae > Pseudochirops > Pseudochirops corinnae. The sequence goes on from CM053589.1 coordinate 78,048,067, forward strand.
TTTCCTCCTGAGGCTCTACTTGTACTTGTTACAGTTACCCTTCTCTTCAGATTTTATCTCTTGCCCCATGTAGTATTTCTCCAAGGTATTCTTTTACATTCTCAGTTCTTGATTTGGAACTTTGCAGGGCAGATTCTACACTTCTCCCATCCCTCCCTTCCATATTGGATGTGGCATTAAGTCCCTGTTGACCGGACTCCTGCCACGGGCTTCTAACTCCCTTCATGTGTCTGTGCTTAGATCACTATTGATTTTCAGGCCTCTCTGGATCATCTTGGGATAGATGAGCACTGATGTTTTCAAGTTCTCCTAGAGAAGCCTGTAGGTCAGGATGCTACAGTGTTCAGAGTGTTGAGAACTTCTGGTACACTGAGGGGTCCCAGTCTCATTGTTTTTGTCAGAGAGGTTTCCAGCTTTCTGGGAGTGTTGTTGTTCTATCATCATGGCACTCCAGCCTCTAGCAGACTTCATAGGCCCTGGAGCACCTCTTGTTAAGAGTGCTGGCAGACTCCTGGCCCGTGCTCCTGGCCTTCCCTGGTAGGAGCTCGGAGGCCTCCGTATGTCTTGTCCATCAGTCCTGGTCTGGATGAAGATACTTATTATTGGTTTTCTTTGGATTTCTTGATGGCTATTCAGTCTGGTGACTTTTAAAAATCTTTGTGGGAGCCTGTGTGGGCTTTATGGGTTCCTCATAACCTTTCTTGTTACTATCTTAATTGAAAGTCTATGGTAAAAACTTTTTACTTAATCACTTTTGAGGGGATTATTTTCAGGAATCTTAAGGTTTTTCTGAAAAAGAAGGCCTTCTGGCTGGTTTCATAGAATCACAAAATCTGAGAGCTGGAAGGGATCTCAGGAAACATTTATTCTAATACATATACATAAAGAACCTCTTCTAAAACATACCTGACAAATGGTTTTCCAGCCTCTTCTTAAAGATCTTTAAGGAAAGAGTACCCTCATGGGCCCTATTCTACTTTCATTTTAATTGTTTGAAAGAGCTCCTTACAAAGTGTCCATTTTGGGAAATGGCTAAACAAAATGTGTTCCATGAATATAATGGAATGCTATTTTGCCATAAATGATATAATGGGCATTTCCAGAGGAAACTGGGAAGACCTTTATGAACTGAGGCAGAACAAAGTGAGCAGAACTGGAAGAACAGTTTATACAATGACAATACTATTATAAAGAAATACAACCTAGGGAATCTTTAGAATGGATCAATGTGATGATAAACCACAAATCCAAAAGGATGAAGATAAAACATGCCACTCACCTCCTACCAGAGATGTGATGAACTTAAAATTCAGAAGGAGACACACTTTTGGGTATGGCCAACATGGGATTTTTTTTTCTTCTTCTTTTTTGCCTAACTAGGTACATTTATATTGAGGGATTTGCTTTTTTTTAAAAAACAAATTTTGTCCAGTTTTTTGCAGGGAGAGGGTAGTAGGAAAGACATTAAATTAAAAAAAAAGTTTTTCCTTGAAAAATAAAAAAGTAAAAAAAAAAAGAGAAAAGAAGGAAGGAAGAAGGAGGGAGGAAGAAAGGAAGAGAGAGAAAGAAAGAAAGAAAGGAAGAAAGGAAGGAAGAAAAAAGAGAGAGAGGGAGAAACGGAAGGAAGGAAAAGAGGAAGAAAGAAAGGAAAAAAAGGGAGGGAGAGAAAAAAGAAAGGAAGGAAGAAAAAGTTTTTTTCCCCATTGGCTTGTTTATTTACTTTTAGTTTACAAGATTCAGTTCCACAATCCCTTGAGTTTCAAATTTTCTCCCCTCCCTTCTCATTCTCCCCTCATGGTGGCATGCAATCAGGTATAGGATCTGCAAATACTTTCACATTGTACAACAGTCTGGTTGTATAGAAGGGTTATAACCAATGGAGTACAATGGGAAAAAAGAAAGAAAACCAAACATGAATAAGAACGATAGCATGTAGATTGCTTCAGTCTCCATTTAAACTCTGGTCTTTCTAGATCTTTCTCTGAATATAGATATTTCCTTCCATCTTGAGACTTGTAGAGTTGTCTTATAGCTGTGTGTTGCTGAGAGGAGTCCAGTTTATCAAGGTTGGTCATCACACATACGATATGTCTGTGATTGTTTACAAATTTTTCCTGGTTCTGCTCTTCTCACTTAGCATCAATTTGTATAATTTGTAGCTATGGTAACTATGAAGTCCATCTCCTCCCCATTTCTTATAGCACAATAGTATTCCATTACATTCATACACCACGACTTGTTTAGCCATTCCCCAATTGATGGGCATCCCCTAAATTTCCAGTTTTTTGTCACCACAAAGAAAGCTGCAATAGATATTTTTGTACATATAGGTCCTTTTCCCACTTCTATGATCTCTTTGGGATATAACCTCAGAAGTGGTATTACTGAGTCAAAGGGCATGCCATTATTTATAGCCCTTTGGGCATAGTTCCAGATTCCTCTCCAGAATGGTTGTATCAGTTCACAGCTCCACCAACAATGCATTAGTGTTCCAATTTTTCCACATCCTCTTCAGCACTTGTCATTTTCCTGTTTTGTCATTTTAGCCAATCTGACTGGTGAGATGTGGTACCTCAAAGTTATTTTGATTTGCATTTCTCGAATCAATAGTGATTTAGAGCATTTTTCCAGATTCTTAAAGTTATCTTTAATTTCTATCTCTGAAAATTGCCTGTTCATATTCTTTGACCATTTATCAATTGGGAAATGACTTGTATTCTTGTTGATTTTACTTAATTCCCTGTATATTTTAGAAATGAGGCCTTTATCAGAGACATCAGTTGTAAAAATTTTTCCCAATTTCCCACTTCCCTCTTAATCTTGGTTAAATTGGTTTTGTTTGTACAGAAACTTGAAAAAGGTTTTCCTAGAGAAAGAAAATCTTGCTTTCCTGATCTTTGATCTGTGGTAAAGACATCTGAGCAGGCTTAGAAAGTTTTAATTGAACTTTGCTTTTGTATTTAAATCCAATCACTTAACAAGTGCTTTTCCTTCCCTTCCTTACTAAGTTAAATTCTATAAAGAGTGATCTTAGTGGGAAAAATGCAAAAGATTTACTTACTATACAAACAAAGGTGATTTATCATTCCCCTCACTGACTCAGTTTCCTCATCTATAAAATGGAATGAGCAACATTTAACACCTTCCTGCCCTTACAGAGATTATATGAGGATTAATAAAATAAAATACATAAAGGTCTTTTGTAAAAAGGGTACATGATCTTGTCATAATTAACTGAGAGCAATTAAGAAATACTGTAGGTGTATTGATTCATAATGGTTCTCTCTCTGGAGAGACTACCATAGCATCATTAGGGGCTTTATGGGAACAGATAGAAACAATTTGGTCTCTGATCTCAAGGAACTTTTGCTTCAAAAGCACACATTTCTCATAGGATCAACATTTTAGAACTGGAGGGATATCAGAATCTGAATATTAGAATATCAGAATATCAAATCTGACCTAATTTTCCAGGGTGAAGAAACTGAGATCTAGTGATTTTGAGTGACTAGCCCAAGGTTATATGGGCAACAAGTTGGCATAAGAACTAGAATTTAAATTCAGGTTTTTTAATTCCAAATCTAGCATTCTAAAATTTTTATTTTTTGTTATATCATGTTTCCTTCTAGTTTTCTCATCTAGGAAACTTTGGTGGAGACAAGGAGAAGGTGATACTTAGCTTAGTGAACAGGAGTATTTTGGTAAATGTTTAAGAATCTGCTCTCAAAAAACATACAAGAGACACTTTCAAACTTAATTTGCATTATTAGTATTTTTTCCATCACTTTCTCAAGTCTAGACAATCATCAAAACAATAAATGAAGCCTTGATTTATAGTGTTTGCTGATTTCCAAGGTATAAATGATCATACTGAAAATTACATCATCAGTTCTAAGAACCTGCTGGAGCCAGATCCAGCACATCCCTGCAAAACTCTTTATAACTTGGCCATTTCCTACATTTCCAGTCTTCTTAGTCACCTAAGGCTCCAAGAAGCTGTAGCATGTGCAGTGCCACACCCAGGTAAACCATCTCAGGAGACTGGCTAAACCAACAGGCCTCAAATCTGTTAGTGAGTTAAATGGATGTATACCCCAAGTATGGAAAGACTTTCCTCAGAAAGACGGGCAGATGAGAACAATTTGTTCCAATGACCACGAAGACTGCTGGAGCAGGGACTGTGGAGCTCTTAGAGCTTGGTCAGACATTGAAGAGGCCAGGGTCATCCACTGTAATCTGAGTCATCATCAGCCATCTTGACTTTTGTCTTGCCACTGGATGTTGATGTCTCTGGAAGAGAGAGAGAAGCCAACAACTTTGTGCAACTCTGTCTCAGTTAAATTCAATTCACACACAGGTCAAGACATCACTTATCATATCATAATGCCATTGGTCTTCTTTGAAAATGAAGGACAAACAACAGCCTTACCCTACTCCCTCCACCCCATAACATATTCTGTGATCTAGTAGCACGATCCTCCTTGCTGTTCTTTACACGTGATAATCCATTTCTTGTCTCTGAGCATTGTCCCTCAGGCCTAGAGAGATCTCTCTTTTCATATCTACCTTTTGGAATATTATAATTGAATAATCCCTGGCTTCCTTCAAGTCTCAGTTAAAGTCCCTCTTCTGCAAGACCTCTTTCCCACTACTCCTTAACCTACCTTCAATTTATCCTGAATACATGTTGCTTGTACATAGTTGTTAGTGTACTGTAGACTGTGAGTTCAAGTAGTTTTTGGCCTTTCTTTGTATCCCAGAGCTTAACAGTTCCTGGCACATAATAGGTGCTTAATAAATGCTGACTAACTGAGTGATTGACTATAAGATATGGAGTCAAGTTATCCGGATTTGAATTCCATATCTGCCTCTTACTATCTTTTACCTTGGGCAAGGCACAACCTCTCTAGGTCTCAATACCTCATATGGAAAAAGAAGCAAGGGATTGAGCTAGATAACCTATAACAGTGGTCCTCAACCTGTGGGTCATGATCCCTTTGGGGGTCAAATGACTCTTTCACAGGGCCCTAGGGGTTCTTTGGAACGGAGACACTACTCCTCTATCCATCTCCAGGCAGGTCTGCCCACATGCAGATACGCCCACATATGAGTATTAAAGGGTCGTGGCATTAGGAAGGTTGAGAACCACTGACATATAAGGTCCCTTCCAGCTCTAAATCTCTGATCCTACAATCTACTTTTAATGAGAGGCTGACCAGTGAAGGCTCATTCCTTGGAGCTCTGTTGGCCACTAATCGAACAAGGAAGCTTGGGGAACCTGCTTGACAAAATTGGTAATGGAGAGGCCCTTTGTCTCCCTGTTTCAAAGAAGTATTCTCTATTTCTTGTCACCTTATTTTGTGGTGATGCAAAACCTTTTTAATTAGCTGCTGAACCAAAAACAAGTGTACATACAAAGGACTGGATTAGACAAACTCTCTCTTTCCCAAAGGCATTTTTTAAATTTAAATTTTCAGCTTTTTATGGCTTTTTATTTTTATTTTTTAACCCCCTAAAACTATAGGAAGAACAGAAGTTACAAACATTTTCCACAATACCTGGGGGCACGCTGTCCCCTGTACTATCTTGGTCCTAGGGAGAGTAGAATCAGACTTAACGTAGTTTCTACATGGCAAGTTCATTTCCAAATGTAGCATGGCTGATGGTTGGAGGAGACCTGGTTGTTTCTGAGAGAAGAATTGCTGGGTGTGGGAGTCCCTTCCTCACCTGCCCTACATGTGTCAGCGAATGCTGGTGCTGGGATTTCCTTCTGTCTCTGCATGTTTACTCTTCCCTGAACTTGGTTGAATGACTATAGGACATGATCAGATGAGTCATCAAAGGTGGGCATTGAAGTGGGGCAGTGGATAGAGAAGTAGGTCTGGAGTCAGGAAGACTGAGTTCAAATCTAGCCTCAGGCATTTACTATCTGTGTGACCTTGGGAAAGTCACTCAACTTCTGTTTGCCTCAGTTTCTTTATTTGTAAAATGGGGATAATAATAGCACCCACTTTTGATGGTTGTTGTAAGGATCAAATGAGATAATAATCGTAAAGCACTTAGCACAGTAGTAAACACTCTATAAATACTATTGTTAGTAGTAGCAGGAGTAGAGCCAATAGCAGCAGGTGTATCAAAAGAAAGAAAACACAAACAGGAGACAACACCAGTCCAGACACAGGTGTGTCCAGGAGGTCACACACTCACAGGCTGGACCTGGTTTGGGGAAAAGTGTCCTCCCACCTGCCCTTTAGAGCTCAAAGAGTTATCCTCATTCCTTGAGGCCAATGGGAAGGAGAGACCTGAGGGATGGGGTCTGGCTCTTTAGTATGTCCATGAAATTCCAGCTCAGCAGTCAATGAGAAATGTCCACATAGTCTCCTAGGAAGCAGTCAGAGCATATTTGTGTCTTTTCTGAAGTGGGCCAGTGGGGAAGAGGGTCCTCTCCCTCATATATCCCCAAGCAGGTATTAGACTATGATCTTTTCCAGTTCTAACATTCTTTTATATGATGCTAACACAGACAGATTAGAAATTGTTTTGTAGAATTGCTGAACCTACACAGGAAAGGAAGAATCTGAAATGTCTGCTTAGAAGGTATGTTTTTAGTCTCTTCTTCATGCCTCAGCTCAGATACCACTCTTTAATCAAGTTATTATGGTTATTAATAACTTATACATACTGACAGGCCAATATGACACACCACATTCCCTCGATGAGATAAATGAATGGACCTCCAGACTGGCTGTTAATGATTTAAGATTCAATTCTTTTCAAAACATATAAGAGGCAAGACACTGAAGTACTAGGTACTGAGGATACAAAAATTTAAAAAATGACAGTTTCCAATCCTTAAGAGGGGAAGGAAGGGGAGAGAATAAGCATTTATTAAGTACCTAATATATGCCAGGCACTGATCTAAGTGCTTTACCAATATTCTTTCACTTGATCCTCACAACAATCCTGTGAGGTAGGTGCTGTAATTTTCACCATTTTACAGAAGAGGAAACCAAGGCAGATAGAAGTTAAAGGACTTGCCCAAGGTCACATAGTAAGTATCTGAGGTTGGATTTAAAAATCAGGTCATCCTCACTCCAGGTCGAGTGCTCTATCCAGTGTGCTACCTAGATATGTAGTTTTTACAGGAATATAACATATATTCTAAGAAGCAGAGTGCCACGGGAACAAAGGAGGTACCTATGGAGAATGCTTTAGGAGAATTTGATCACTACATACTCATTATCTGAGTCTTGGTTTCTGATAACTCTTGCTTTTTTTTTGGTCTTTAATTTTGGATTTATTGTTTTGATCCTAGTAACAGAAATTGGGAGGGCGATTTTCCTCAATATTTTTTGTTTTGGTAGGTTGAAGAGTCCATAGTTTCATGTTAAAAATTCCCCAGTGGAGATCTGAGTTCACATATTGCAGATCTTCTCCAATAGAGATCTGGGTACATATAGGCCAGTAAGGAAAAGGAAACCTGAGCTCTTTCCCAGGCAAACAAGGTGGGATGGGAGCAGGAGGGAAGAAGTTAACAGTATTCCTCTCGTGGAGAGGTCTCTGTGGCTTTGAGTGAGACAGCTAAGCAGTCATAGTGATTTCTTTTGCCAAGACATGAATAATGGGGATTAAAACATGTAGAAGAAAGGGGGAAGAAAAAAAATAAGGGGAACAGTAAGAGTAAAGAGGACTAGAGGAAGAGGAGAGAAAGAGGGACAGAGACAGAGAGAGAGAAAGAAAGAGAAAGAGAGAGAGAGAAAGAGAGAGAGAGAGACAGGGAGAGACAGAGAGACAGAGAGAGAGAAAAAAGAGAAAGAGAGAAAGGAAGAGA
>CM053589.1:78055997-78112119 GCA_028646515.1 Pseudochirops corinnae
CAGGAGACTTTGACCATAGGCATGGAAAGGGTTACAGGTTCCTAAGCCTTCCTCCTGTCACTGTGGTACAGGGTTTTGGGATATTGATTACTCTTCCAACAATAGCTAGTCATTATGTAGGATTGTTCCTTCTCTCAATCTCATACTCCTCCCTTAGTAAAAAAAAAAAAGTAAAGAAGAGAGAAGGCCCAGTAGGAATAGTACACTGGGGTTAGGGTCAGGGATCAGAGGTCAAAAGGTGACACTCCCTTAGCTTTGAGCCAATGGAATGGGCTAGAGGGAAAGGGAAAGAATGGCTCTTCTTTCATGGAAGGCCCTCTTGTTAGAAACCAGAGCTGTGCTGTGGGACCCAGTGAATCAAGTTACCACAGTGAGCATGAGAGTAAGGGGTTGTACATTGAGGTTGAGAGGTGTGGATGGCAGGCTGTAAGGAAGGGATGCTACTCTTTCTCTTGCTTTCTTTAGACTAGTGTTGGGAAACAGAGGCTTGGGATGTATCCAACCAAAGAACTTTACTATATGCTCTTTCAGTGAGGTTGTGCAGTGTTTTGTTTCAGTCAAATAAAGAAACAAAAGTATAGTTTTTATGTGTTTTCTGACAAAGAGGAAAACTCATGCTTAGACCTATGTGAAAAAGGGCAAGGGGTCTGGTCCTGTGAATCCCCAACCTTACTGGAAATACAGGGAGCCAATATGAGGTGGAAGATTTGGTTAGCTCTAGAGCTGTCTTAATGTGAATAGGAGCAAGGACAAGAGACAGAGAAGCCTTGAGGTGAATTTGTCATATTGGGTGTATGGGTTTTCTAGAGATAAAAGTTCTTCAAACACTCCTTTGACCAAGAAGAAAAAGTTGAGAATGAGCTATGAAGAAAAAAAAAAACAACTTCAATTCCATCTCTTGCTGTTTGAGGAAGGCAGAGTTTTTATTTTTATAAGGGTGAGTTTCCTCTCTATTTTCTCAAAGTTGGGGTAGGGAGTTAGGGATATGTCTCCTGAAACATTCTGCCACCCTACATTTATAGCAATCCCTGTCATCATTGTCTCCAGGTTCATTCTTCTTGATTTCTTGCTCCCTCACCCCTTGTAAAATATGATGAGTCTGGCAGAGGTAGGATGTGCCCAATTTGCTTGCCCAACTGTAGGGCTAACCTTTAGGGCAGCTGGGTGGCACAGTAGTGGATAGAGTGACAGATCTGGAATCAGGAAGACTCATCTTCTGGAGTTCAAATCTGGCCTCAGACACTTATGAGTTCTATGACCCTGGGCAAGGCACTTAACCCTATTTGCCTCAGTTCCTCATCTGTAAAATGACCTGGAGAAAGAAATGGCAAACCACTTCTGTATCTCTGCCAAATGACCACCAAGGGGTCATTAAGAGTCAAACATGACTGAAATGACTGAACAATAAGGACTAACTCTTAAAAAGTTCCCATCCTGGATCACCTTCCTTGAAGAATTTTTTTTAAAGCTGTTTGTGGGAAAAGGTAGGCAGAGCAGAATAATCTTTCAAGCTGGAGAATATCTGCCAGCCTCTGGAGACTTTAGACTCTTTCTGGGAAGAAGAACTAAATTAGATTCAGACAAAAGAGTTAATTGGGGCCTTTCAACTGTCATTCTAAGTTTCTAGTGATTCCTTTCCTTATGGGACTGTGATCAGGATCATCACCATCATCAACATCAACCATCAGGAAGATGTGTTTAGGGAATACAGAGGGATTTCTAGAAGAACACGAACACCTTTTAGTCCATCCACAACATCCATGTCAGCAGAACTGGTGTTACACTGAACTCAGCCTCAGAATTCTTATGGTCAGACTGAAAAAACTACTCTTTCTTTTGTGCTTGACCTTGGCTATAAACCCCAAACCCTGGTCCCCTCCATTAGAATTGATTACATCTGGCCTGCTGCCCTCTTAGCCTTGGAGGGACTGCACATGTTGCTAAGAGCATAGATGGAGGGGCTTAGGTTACCATTAGAAATCCACCATATGATCCAAGGAGTGTAGAGGCAGAGCAGAGGTGGGGGCTGGGAGATGAGCACTCTCTGAGTCGTGACTACTTTAGGTAATCTCAGAGTCTAGGCCTAGTCTCCATGGTCTGAACCACCTGGGGCAAGCAAGGTATAAGAAGGAGGACTTTCCCACTCCACCACAAACTGTAAGAGCAAACAAGCTTCAGAATCCCATTTGCCCACCACCATCATTTTCACCATCTCCCAATTATGGAGCAGCCTCAAGACAATGACAGTGATGATGATAGTAACCGAAATTTGTATAGGTAATAAGGTCTACAAAACTTCCTAAATACAAAACTCATTTGTCCTTGGAAAGAACCCTATGTGGTAGGTGGTACAAAAACCATTGTCTCTATCTCACAGAGGAGGAGACTGAGGTTCAGAGATTAGGTGACTCAGAGAGTCCCCTAAAAGGCACATTGACAGTAAATATAAGAGCTAGGTTCGGAGCTCAAGCTCCCTCCACAATACTCTGGATGGCTCCTATACACTTCAAGATGGAGTGGGAGCCTGGCGAGGCAATGAACTTTGCCTATAGTTTGTACCAAACATTTTTATTAATATCTTAAGTCCCCTGAAATTAATATTCTTCTAAGTCTATGCATGGGAACCTGTGTAGCCTCAAACCAAAGTCAAACAATTAATCAACACATATTTATTAAGCATTTACTATGTGTTAGGCACTGTGCTAAGGGCTAAGGACATAAATTAAGGCAAAAATCATGGTTCCTGCTCTCAAGGAGCTCCCATTCTAACGGGGGAGACAAGATGCAAAAAAAAAATTGTATTTATGGATAGATTCAGTATAAATGCAAAAGTATCTTAGAGGGAAGGCAAAAGCAATGGGGGAAATTTGGAAAGTCCTCAGCCAGAAGATGAGAATTAAATCGAATCATGGAGGGAGGCAGGAGATGAACACAAGGAAGAAAAGCATTCCAGGCATGAGGAACAGCCTAGGAAGGCAAACCTTTAGACTTCCTTGGGACAAAAATATTTGCAAACAAGTCATCCATAGGGAAAAGGGCATCCTACCAAATCTTTGAAGGTATAGGTAATATAATAATAGCTAGCATTTATATAGTACTTTAAGGTTTGCAAGTACCTTATAAATATCTTATTTTGTCCTCCCAGTCTCCATTTTATAGATGAGTAAACTGAGGCAGACAAAGGACAAGTGACTTGCCCAAGGCTCACACAGCTAGTCAGTGTCTGAAGCCAGATTTAAGTTCAGATTTTCCTGACTCCAGGTTCAGTGCTCTATATGCTGGCCCCACCTAGGTGTTTTTGAACACCTATAAAGTGTGTATTTATAAATCGCTGATTTCCTTAGTTTCACATGGCTCAGTATTACCCTCATTTTACATATGAGGGAGGCACTAAAAGGCAGATCAGCTTATTCAAGCTCCCTGAGAGTCCCAGTGGTGAAAGTGATAGCTAGGGGCTTCTGAGTTGAGGTCTGGAGGCCTGCCTATCAGTTTATACTCTCTCTGGTGAGTCTGCACAAGACCTGTTCCTACCATGGGCCATGGTCAAAGAAGCCTCCCTCAAATCCAGAGCACAGAAGTCCAGTTGCTTTCCTCCCATTCTCAAGAATCAGGTCTCCTGGGCCGCCTCTTCTCAATAATGCTGTGCCCGTGGATGAGTTAACATTTGTAAAGCATATTTATTTACTTCTTAGTGGGAAAGGGACTGTGTAATTACATAGCCAGATCACATTACTTGGGCTTCTATAGTCATCCAGCTTCCATCCAGGGAGTCACTCCCTCAGCATCAGAGGTGATCTGATGCATGGACACAAGAGAGCAAAGGCGGGGAATGGGAGAGGAGAGGGGATCTTTCCTTGTCTAAAGGCCTGCTAGGATCTCTTTTCTGATGTTCTTGCAGTTGAGTGTTGTGACCAGTGGTGTTTCCCAGCCCTTTCCCAAATGTTGGAATTCCCCACCTCAGTCTGTCTGCTGGGCCCAATTTAGACACACTGATATTAACCCTTTGCATTCAATTGTGAGCACCCTGTCATTCTGTCAACCTTCCCCAGGTGACTTTGGAAGGAAAAGTAAACTCCTTTGGAGTGGTGGATGCCTTTGTGCTCTGTGCTAAGGGTACTGTTAGGATGTGTCATTACTATTACTGCTAATAATAATTCCGATAATCTAAATTCTCTTAGGCTGATTCAACAATTCCACTTTTTTTTCCCAGAAATTTATTCTCTTGAATCCATAAGCATCTCAGACACAAACTTTTCATTTTCTCCTTTAAATATGAGTGAACCAATGTCTAATTTCTTAGTCTAGGACCCCTCAACTTCCCTCTGCCCCCAGGAGAGGACAAGGGGAAAGGTGAGGTTATGTGTAAAGATCAGGATTCTGGGAAATGAAGGCATTCTATGCTGTTATTACAAAAATGTCCAGTCCAAGTTTGCTTCCTGGAGATGAATACAGAGAGAATACACAGATGTCCCAAAGGAAAAGGTAGCTTCTCTAGTTTTTTCAAAATTCTGTATAAAACCACCTGTATTGAGGATAATAGCTTGACTGATTTTTATAAAAACTGCCTAAATCATGTATCTATTTTATGTTTGCATTTGCATGCAGCAAACTTCTTTCTTGAATCTCTTAGCTCTTGGTAAACAGAATCTCATGAATTATCTCAGAATAAAAATCATGCCCAAGGAGTGTTGGGAGTGGGGCGAGTAGCAATCTCCCATCTCCACAGAACTATAAGAAATAAGTTTACATTGCAATGATTGGGAGGGAGGGATTTGGATCTCAGATAACAGAGACTTTCTAGCCATAAAGATTGTGAGGAACAATGGGACAATTTGCTAAAGGAGGGTGAGGAATTTCTTTCCATGGAGATCTTGAAGACAGCAAGATAAAATACATCAGTTTCAGGATGGTGTTTGTACATAGGTAGATCAATCCAACAATAAGCATTGATTGAACGTCTTTTATGTTGACATGTAGTGGGTAGAATGCTGGCCTTGGATCAGGAAGACCAGAAAATTTTCTAGCTGTGCAACCCTGGACAAGATACTTTCATCTCTGCCAGCCTCAGTTTCTTCATCTGTAAAACCGGGATAATGCTTAACAGGGTTCTTGTGAGGATGTAATGAGATATAACATGTATGAAACGTTTTGAAAACTTTAAAGTGCTTTCTAAATGTTAACTATTACTATGTGTCAGGCACTGGGGATAAGAGGGCAAAAAAGAAATTTTCTGTGCCCTTAACTGAGATTTTATTGGATGAAACAACGTGTGTGTGTATGTGTGTGTCCAAAATAAATATAAAGAAATTTTTTGAGGGAGGATCTCAACCTTCCTAATGCTGTGACCCTTTAATACTTGTGTGTGGGCGTATCTGCATGTGGGCAGACCTGCCTGGAGACAGATAGAGGAGCAGTGTTTTCCCATGGTCTTAGGCGACCCCATTCTACTCCCAAAGGGGTTGTGACCCAGAGGTTGAGAGCCACTGATCTAGCACCTCAGGGTATTATGAAACCTGGGTTAGGTGACCTCTGGAAATGCCTTCCAACCCTGAGGAATTCTAAATCTAGTCTCATTTTATAAGAGTAGGAATGGAAGGAGAGATTAAGCAACTCACTAAATAACCAGTCTAGGTAGAGGTAGATTTGGACAGAGACAGGTTATGTGGTTTGTCCTTTGAAGGTTCTCAAAGAGGACCATGACATCAAGGAGAGGATGACATGACTCACAAATGACTTTGATTTGAGGCTGTGCAATCACCAGCCTCACTTTTCTCTCCATGGCCATCTGGGTTCAATGGCCAGATATTGATCAGGACAACTAGAGAAGGCCCAGAACACAGAGGGAGACTTTGTCCCTTTTAAACTAAGGTCTTTTTGGGTTCCCACTTTGAATGAGGCAACACCCATTCAGTGAATGGATTTCCTGACTCCTAGGAGGAAGTGTAGCTCAATGGAAAGAGCAAAAGATGAGGGATCTAGATGGGGCCATTAATTAGCTGTGTGACCTTGGACAAATCACTTCCCCTTTGAGTTTCTCAGCTTTTTTTTATTTATAAAATGAAGAAATAATCTTTTAGGTCATCTCCTGAGGTCCTTTTACAGGCTAACATTTTATAATAGGACTGTATGAAAAATTCCTCTAGTTATTAATTACAGCTACTTCTTGAAAGCCTAAATTAAATTACTGGCGGGTCAAGATTACCTCCCCATTCTTCCCCTCTTTGTCTTTTCCTTTTCTCTTTATCTTCTTTCTTTTTCTTCTCTTTCTCTATTTTCTTTCTCTTTCCCATTCTTTCTTTTTCTTCTTTTTTCCTTTCTTCCTTTCATTCATTCTTTCATGGTTTATTTACCTACTATGTATGGGAAATGTGCTAATATAGTGAGTATAAAGTGTCATCTTCTAAAGCAAATTCCTTGAAAAATTATTTCTCCAGCTGCTGAACCTCTGTCCCTGAAGAAAAACACTTTTCCATCCACCACAGCAGATTGCAATTGCTTTTCTGATCAAGAGAAGACAGGGGCAAGGCTGTTGGAGGTGGGGGAGGTAAAGGCTCCTTTAGTGTGCTGACTTGATTATTTGGAGCCTGGTTTACAGAGATCCCCATTCCCAAGCTTCAGCTTTGTGGCTACCTCGGAGTTTATGCTGAACCAGAGCGTCCCGAAGCTCACACAGGAGGGCCAAAAGCATATCCTGTCTTAGAAGTCCAAGCAAACAGCTCTATTTGACTCCCTGCTCCCAATTTGTTAAATTTGCTTTGTTTCTCTCACCCTCAAGAGGTTTAGCTCTGGTTGTTTTTGGACTCTCTCAGCTATGCATGGAAAGGGGTGGGGCAGCAAAGGCTGAGGGGAGAAAAAGGAAGGGAGCCCTGGCTACTTCTGGTTGTCTGTGCTTCTCTTTTCGCCCTCTTTCTTGCTCAGGTTTGGTCCATCATAATCTGTTCCTTAACTATTGCCACCCTGTTGGCCTTTGTCACTATGTCTCCCATACACCCTCCTTTTAAAGGTCACTATAATATATCGTCCTATCCATTAATTACTCTGCCTTAATTTCTTGCCTATCTCATAAATAGGCACTGCCTTCTTTTCCTTCTAAATGGATCTCTCTCTCTCTCTCTTCCCCTCTCTCCCTCTCCCCCTCTCCCCTGTTAGTATTGACTAAGATGCTTTAGCTCTGCATAAATAAATGGCTAGGCCTTCCTATACACTACTTGGCTGGGGAGGAGGTGGAGGGAGGAAAGGACAAACTCTTTGACATCACCCTTCCTAGGCTGATATATGACTCCCCCCTTCCCACTTTCCCCCCCGTCCTACTAAACTGTATATGTGCTTTCAGGACCTCCCTTTTTGTGTCTGTCTATTTGGTGTGAATCTGTCTTCTTCTCCCACCCCTTCCCCCTCTCTCCATCCTTCTTCCCCTTTATTTGTCAGCAGAGAGGGTGAAAAAATCAGATGGATCTGAGAAGAGCCCCTGAGGAGATGAAGATAAACGGATTTTGCAATAAATCCAGGAGCAGAGTTGTAACCTGACTTAAAAACAAACAAAAGGGCCAAGACTGCACTTAAGCCCAGCAAAAAACACATCTCCCAATGTAAACAGAAAAAAAGCCTAAATGGGCAAAAAGAGCCTCTGACACTCTTAAAGATCTGTAAAAGAGAACTCCCCTCAGGAGGGGATTTAGTGTGGACAAGAAGCCACAGTCAGCTCCCCAACCTGGCTTCTTAGAGGAGAGGAGGGCGTTGCCTCTGGGATTTGAAACAGGAAAGTGGTTCCTATAACTTTTCTACTCATTTCCCCTTGATTTACAGTTTTAAAAAGTAAAAATACTACTTTGGGGCAAGACAGGAAAGTTGGTTTCTTTACATAAAGACTTTTTGCTCCTTAGGACAGGTTGTGAGGCCTAACATGCTATTGTTCTGGGAGAGATGTGTGCACTGGAATGGTGAATGACTGAATAATAAAAATAATAATTTTTAAAAAGGACATGAAGTGAGTTCCCAAATCCTTAGTCATTCCCAGAATGTAGAATTCTGGGGAACTTGAATTGATCCCTCCTCATTCTCCGTTTTCTTCATAGAAGCAATAGGGAAGAAAGACAGGAAGGAAGGAAGGAGGTTACAACAATGTTGGCCCTAAGAATGTCTCTGTATATGATGGGACTTAGTAGTTGGGACTTTTTTCTTATAAAGTTCATTTATATCGTCTGTGTTTAACTACCAATTATAATCATTTGGGAGAAGAGTGGTCCAGATATATATTACATCTATGTAAGGAACTATTGGTGAGAATTCATCAGTACATATTCTCCCATTTCTAGTTTTCAAGAAAGGCCTGGGCTACTAAGGGTTTAAGTGACTTGTCTAGGGTCACATAATCATTATGCAGAAGGAGGGTCTTGAATTTGGGTCTCCCTATCCACATTCTATAAAGCTTTACATTTATATAACATTTCATATTTTTCAAAGAGATAGAGAGCATAAAGAATGTTTGGACTTGGAATTATAAGGATATTGGTTTGAATTTCACCTCCAGTACTTACTAGCTTTGTGACAACTAAGAATGCTTAAAAATCAGTGACTTCCCTCCTTCCCTCCTTGTTCCTGAGGTTGGTTTAAGGATTAATAAAGGATGATTTCAAAGTTTTGAGAACTGAGGACTCCATAGTAACAACTAAAGTGCTGGGAGAGGTCTAATGCCACCATCATATGGTAAGGGTAGGCTGGGAGCCCTTATGATTTGTTGCCAGCTAAGTATCTAGGGGTAGCTAGGTGGCACAGTGGGTAGATCACTGGGTCTGGAGTCAGGAAGACTCAACTTCCTCAGTTTAAATCTGGCCTCAGATACTTACTAGCTATGTGACCCTAGGCAAGTCACTTAACCCTGTTTTCCTGAGTTTCCTTATCTATAAAATGAGCTGGGGAAGGAATAGTGAACTAGTATCTTTGTCAAGAAAACCCCAAATGGGGTCACGAAGAGTAGGACACAACTGAAAAATGAACAACAACAAAGTACCTAGGACTCTTGCCTCTTAAAGATTGCCCCACAAATACCTGGGTGCTATTTTTTTTTCAACCACATTGACCAAGAGTGACCTTTTCATCCATCTCTGAGCCAACTTTGTTTGACTTTGGTTCTTCCTCTCTACCAACATAAGCCCTCTCAGTCCTGGAAGAGGTTGGTGCTGGGATTGATTGCTTATAGATGTGGGCAGCTTTTTGCTGATGAGTTCCAAGGAAGGGCTGGTTTATACAAATAGTCCATGCATTGAAGCCTGACAGTTATCAACATATAGCAGAAAGGGACCTTTGGTGTAATCTGTTCCATTCCCCTCATCTTCTAGATGAGGAAGCCAAGGGTTGAAGAGGTTATGTTACTTGCTCAAGGTCAAAAAGATATGTAACAGAGCCTGGATTAAAACTTGAGGATTCTGACTCCACATTCCAGGTCATGATATAGCCATTGAATTTTGGCTTTTTCCTTTTTACCAAGAATCAAAGTATTTAAAGCCAGATATTTTAGAGGCTCTTAGTAGAACAACTTCATTTTGAGGTTTGGAGTTGTTTGAGAACCTCCATTCACTGTTTTGAGAGGATAGGGCCAGGATTTAAACTCAGATCCTCTGGTCTCCAAATTTCAGGGCTCTTTCCACAATGCCATTTTTCTTGATTCAACGTTAAATCATTTATGTCACTGGTTAGTAGCTAGAATTGTCATTGAGTTGCCTATGGGAGAAAAGTCTTGGAATCTGAAAGGTAAAACAGGTTAGCAGCTATACCAGGAAAACAGAATTGAACAGGCCCATAATTGCAGCCCCTAAAAGAGAAAGATTTCCCAACTACCTCACTACAGTCTAAGAGTGCTTGTATAGCATTTCAAGGTTTCTTTGTTTTTCAAGAGCTTTCCTCACAAAAGGTGGATATACCCTGGCTTGTTCTAGACCAGAGATCTTACTTGAGGTCTGTGGGTCTACTTGGGGGTTTGTGGATAGATTTTAGAAGGTCCAAGAACTAGGAAAGGTAAAAAATATCCAAATTGTTTCTCACTTTGGTTTTCTATGTATTTTATTTTATACATTTAAAAACATTATTCTGAGAAGGGATCCATAGACTTCACCAGATGGCCAGAGGGGCCCATTATACAGAAAAAGTTTTAAAATAGACAGTGGCATGAAAGACCTTGCTTCTTTCTTTTTTTCTAGCCAGGTTGATGACCATAAAGTAAATAATAGCAGTTTGAAGCATTCACCAAAAAAGAGAGTGGTTTTCCAATCATTGAACAGTGTAGGATTGTCTAACCTTATGGAAGGTAGTGGTTCTGTACACAGGACCCTACTCATTCATTTTAAGCTTGGTTTTAAGAGATAGCATTAGTTGTTCAACCTTGTTTCCCCTTCCTAAGGATGTTTTGTTTAAAGTTACTGCTGTTTTGTATCTCTCTAATACCCCTATAAGATTTATAGATGGACAAGACCTTAGAGATCATCCCATGGGTTCTTAACCTGGGGTCTACAAACATATTTTTAAAAATATTTTGATCACTTTCTTTTCAATGTAATTGATTTCTTTTGTACTCTATATTTTTATTTGATGTATTTAAAAAAAATTCTGAGACGAGGCCAATACGTTTTGCCAGTAAGGTTAAGAAGCCCTGACTCAGTTCAGCTTCTTTATGGATGAGAAAATCAAAAGCCAGAGAAATGAAGGGATTTGCAGAGTTAGAATCCTAAGTCTGGTCCTCTGACATCCCATTCGGTATTCTCTCCATGGCTGTGGTGCATAGAGGTGGAGGAGACAGAATAACACATGTGGAATCAGGAAGACATCCTATTTGTGTGATGCTGAGCAAGTCACTTATTCTCTCTCAGCCTCGGTATATGCATCTGCAAGATGGGGGTCACCTACCTCACAGATTGTCAAGAGGATCAAATGACGTGTTTGTAAAGTATTTTGTAAGCCTTAACTCTATATAAATATTATTAATTATCTTATACCACATTTCCTCCTCATTTGTCTTGTAATATTATACATTTTAACAATATTTGCATCTTGTTCTTTGATTAAGCTGTAAATTACATGAAAATGGAGGCGTTAATTTAACTAATTCTCTATTTTCCCCAATGTCTAGCAGAGTATTCTGCTTTTTGAAACTGTTTAATTGAATTCCTTGAACATTGATAGCAGAGGGAATTAAACGTCAGGGAGAAGTTAGCCTAAGAGAAAAACATTTGATGTGAATAACCCACTCAGGGAATAATTGAAAGAAGACTGGGCATCCCAACTGGATCTCTCTCTATAAAGAGCAGCAAAGCTTTTTACAAAGGAATCCCTCTGAGTACAGGCTACTTCTAATCTCATTGTAAAGAGGAGTAAACAAACAAAGGAAGGGCAAAGATTTCACAGAATCACAGATTCTGAGTCAAAAGGAACCTCAGAGGCCACCTAGCCCAAACTTGTCTCTGGTTCACTTCCTTGTAACCTGTGAATCTGGAGTGAGGAGGTTCTGCAAATGATGGGATTGGAACAGACCAGGGGTGGGGAACCTTCAGCCTCAAAGTGACATGTGGCCTTCTAGGTCCTGGGGTGTGGCCTTTTTTGACTGAGTCCAAGTTTTACAGAACAAATCTTCTTATTAAGGGGATTTGTTCTGTGAAGTTTGGATTCAGTCCAAGAGCCTCACTTGAGGACCTAGAGGACCACATGTGTCCTTGATGCCACAGGGTCCCTCCCTACCCCTGGAGTTGATGTCAAGTCACTAAAGTCAATCACTTGAACCCCTAACTGAAGCAAAAAGAGGGGTCTGCAGCAGAAAGAAGGCTACCATTTTCTGGCTAATGACCAGTTGTGTACTCTGAGTGGTCAAGATTTTTCATTATACTATCTCACTACAGTAATCCCTTCCACATCATGGGGGTTAGAGGCATGGTGCCCCCGTGATCAGAAAAATCCGCATAAAAGTTTTGACCCTCTCTTCATACTACAGAAGATGTTTGGATTTTTTTTCTTTTATGGGGTGTTTACAGTGCTTTATTGTAAAATTTGGATTGATATTATGCAATTCCGCACATATATTTTATGCATTTCTGAGTTTCTAAACTTTTTCTGTGTTGTCTGCTGACCTTTGTGTGTTGTCTGCAACTTTCACAAAACTTCCCAAAAATTCTCATTTAATTACTTATGGTGGCCAGCAACATATTGAAACCACAATTGGGGAAAATCACGATGTAGAAGAGATAACTATTTCTTTCATAGGTTGTTTCACAGTTATCACACAGGAGGCACAGGAGTTTTGGGACTCTGGCCTCTAACAGGTTCACTCTTGATCTGGTCAGATAGGCAGACATCTTCAGAGGGGTTAATAATCTTACTTTATTCTAGTCTAATCCTCTCAGAAAAGTTACTGATAAAGAGAGAGCCAGCTCCTACAGTATTCCCTAACCACCCTTCTTGCAGGGGCCAGCAAAAAGAGGTGACAGCTACCCATACCTTTCAATGGGGTCAATTGAGACAGGCACAGCTTGTGCACTTCTCTAAATCCCTCAAGCCTTGATGGGGGCTAGTCAAGGCACACACAGATTCCCCTATGGGTTCCCTGTGGTTTCCTCCACTCACTTGCTTTATAGGGCAACAGGCAAAGAAGGCATCTTGCCGACATTAAGCTCACAAGGTACATTAGCAATATAATCATTCTGTGCAAGCATAGTAAATATCAATTACATCACCTCCATTTCTCACAGCACAGCCTCAGTAGAAATGGCTATCACTATGATTCTAGGAATTACTATTTAGGATCCTTGGGGCTAATCTGGGAGCTATTATGTAACACCTGGAAACTAGACATTGTCATGGCTGTGGATCCTGAGAAAACTAAACTCTAAAAAGGATAACAAAATCCTCCTTACTTATACCCGTCTTCCTTTCTTGTCCCAGTGTCAATATATTAGTTTAGGTTCTCATTTCTTCTCATTTGTACTATAATTGTAATATTTCCTAATTGATATTCCTGCCTCTAATTCATATATCACATAGAGGCTTTTCTGTGGATAGAAAATGAATCTCAGTGGGAGGGTGAGCCCAAGCCATCCTCTGGCTTGCCCTAGGAGATTATCAACCTTGAGGGAGTTGTTTGCACAGTGCAGAGCTGAGGTGAAGATGAAATGCTGTTTGTGCTTTACGTTTTCATTTGACTCTTCAAATCCTTGTCAATGCTCTCTTATGAGTCTTACATGTTTTCAGCATTTCTCTTGTGATTGAGGAAGTAAGTAGTTGTCCTTTAGTTGAATCTACTTTGTACACAGAGTACTTTTCTAAAGGTATCCTGTTAGACACTTTTTTAGGGAGTCTCTAGGTCTGGGCCAAATCTAAACTTTAGGTCACTTTTCCTGGAGCTCTGGAGTAGATACATAAAGAGTTAGAGACAATGAGAGTAAGAGCTTCACTTTTGTCTTTAGAGCTCGCAATCCCTTGGGCTTAAGTTTGGTCCACTAGGCAGTCCAGAGAAAGAGCAGGACAGGGTGCTGTTGTACCCGTTGACCAGTGAGATTTTTTTCAAACATTATATTCTGTATTCCAGCAATCAATCAGCCAATAATCAATCAAGAAATATTTGTTAAGTACCTACTATATGCGAGACACTGTGCTAAGCACTGGGGGTACAAAGAGAGACAGGAGAGACCCTGTCCTCAAGGAGCTTTCAATCTAATGGGGGAGACAACATGCAGACAAATACATACAGATAGGGTACAGAGGACATAATTAACAGAGAGATAGCACTAGAATTAAGGAGGGACGGAGAAGGCTTCTCATCGAAGGTGAGATTTTAGTTGAAACTTAAAGGAAAACTCTTTTACTCTCTTCCTTGCCCCTTCTTGTCCCAGCCTCTTCTGCTTCTGTGCCTTAGCACCGTCTCTCACAAATGGTATGAATCTGTCGTCTCCGGATAGATTTCCTCTTGTTGAAACTCTTCTCTTCTTTAGAGGCCCAGCTCAGGGACCACCTCCTTCGTGAAGTCATCAACTTCTCCTCCTGTCATCTTTCCCTGTAGCTGAAAGCGATTTTTCTTTTCTACCTCCTCCGATTTCTCATGACGCTCCCCCTTTCCTTTGTACTATCCCACTCTCATATTTTTATACTTATTTGTGTTTGCCTCATTTCCCCTCCCTCCCCCAGATCCTAGCTCCTTGAGGGCAGGGTCTGTGTTCAATTTACCATGAATCTCAAAACATCCAGTCCAGTGCTTTGCACAGAATAAGAGCTTAACAGAGGCTTATTAAATGAATGAATGAGTGCTTAGTGGCCTTGTCGTCTGGACCAAGGAAAGGAGATAAATTGTCAGAAGAACTTTGCAGGAGACCCTGTGGGAGGAATGCCCATTCATTGCTTTCCTTGGCAGACAAAAAGTGGGTTCAGCATGTTTATCTGGGAAGTGGCAAACTGGGGTCAAGGTCAGATGCTGGCCCCATTTGGCTGTACTGCCACTGGCAGGGGATCTCAGGAACTGGACTTGGCTCTAGCAGCAGCCGCTGGTCACACAAACCTGAAAAATCTCTAAAACGTTTTCAGTCCATTTGCACTTATCAAATATCATTTCAGAAACCCAAGCAGTTTGGGTAGGATTCTTTCCAGAATGAGGTGGATTTCAAAAACAAACCCAAACCCATTCCTTTTATAGATAGAATTTCTAGAGAGTTCTGCCTTGATGTTAAACCCCTTCCTAAATCCTGCTCCCCAACCCTCCTCCCCCTCTCCCTCTCCCAACACACACACACACACACACACACACACACACACACACACACACACACATACACAAACACACACGTCAATTCGGTGGCACTCAATTCACACAGCCACAGACCTCTTCAAACACACCTATATACACAAAGTCCAAGGCAACTTTCTAGGCAGAATCTTTAGCCAAGAAAGGCCTTCGATTCTCTGGGCCTCTGGTTTCCCCTGGCAAATATTTGGAAGTTATATGACACTCCACAGTGAGTGAATAAAGTTCAGGGCTAGGGGCCTCCATGAACCAAACTGTGGTTTGTCTGAAGGTCTCTCCTATTTGGGGTAGAGGTGAATGCCTCTCTCCTGAGGCCTTGGCATGCAGTCTGAACCCTGAGTCTGAAGCAAAGTTCAACAAACAGTCACCTCACCATCCTTGGGTGTTGTTTGTCTAAGTGCAGATTCAGCTTGACAGCATGATGATAGACATCTCGGTGGTAATGAGACAAACCTGTATTGACTGGGGAGAGGCAGATCCTAGTGAGATGAAGCTTAGAATTGATTTCTTCCTGTCTTCTTAGCTACAGCATCAGTCATGCCAAAAGAAAAGCCATCATTAATTCTCCAAATACCTTCACAAGTAAATTCCAGGTTATTTGACATTTAAACATAATTACAATATAACAGCAATCTTTCATATGCAAGCTCTTTAAAGTCCACATAATTTCAGAGGAATCCTAGTGGGGTGAGCTTCTCAGGATTGCCTAGTGACTCATGAAAAGGGAAGTAGGATTTGGATCCAAATCTCTTGACTTCCCTAAATGAATAGATTTTTTAAAAAATTAGCAATTTAAAAACAAAAATGGATTATTCACTGATAAAAATGAAGTTCATGAGTTCATAAAAAAAATAAAATGATAAATGTGGGCAGGGTACAGGAAAATAGGCATGTGGGCGGATTTGTGAATGGGTACTATCATTTTGGAAAGCAATTTGGAATTATACACAAAAAAGTTATTAAACAGCATATACCTTTTGATCCAGCTATACCAAATAGCTAAGCTAGCTATACTCGAAAGAGACAAAAGAAAAGTGGAAAATATTCTTTATGTACAAAAATGTTTATAGCTGTTCACAATGAAACAAAGTGTGAAAAAACAACATTTTGTTATTTTTTAGGTAATTTTGATATTAGGAAGTAACTGATATATATCTGCTAACACACAAGATTAGCCTCTCCTGGTACAAGAAGATATGGTGAATAGAAGAATGATACATTGCATTTGCCCCCTAGGAATTTATACTCTTGTTGGGAAGGTAAGATGTGGAGAGATGAGAAGACAGAAATTATGAATTTTTGGTGCAATCCCATGGTTTCTTTCCCCATTTTATAGTTGAAGAAGCTTGTCAAGAAAGACCACCTCATTGTCAGAGATAGGGAAAGGAGAAGAGAGTGGGGAGAGGGTGATGTTGGGGTTTTGAGATGAAGAAAAGTATAGAGGAGGGTGCTTATGTCAACTGGTTTCAATTTTCAGCAAAGCAGGAGGCAAGGGGTGTGAGGTGGGGTTATAGAAGTGGGAGGTTGGAGGAGGGAAGAAAAGGTGTGGAAAAGCTTTTGTGAGTAGCTGGGTAGGGCAGGAGTCAGCAAACTATGGCCCTGCAAGCTACTGCCTATTTTTGTACACCTGAAAACTAATAATGATTTCTACATTTTTAAAAAAAAGTTTTATTGTAATTAAAAATATAAAAAGCATTCTTAGCTCTTTGGCCATACAAAAAATAGGCCTCAGGCTGGGTTTGGCCCTCCAACCATAATGTGCTGACCCCTAGGTTTGGGAGTCAATTAGGGAAAAATAAAGGAATTGGCTTGCTTTAGTAAGGGCCCAGATGAATCTGGAAAATATAGGTTAACATTGGTTTCATTGAGTAATTTCCTCTTAGCAGAAGAGTTGGATGGTGGGAATAACCCAGGACTAAGATTTTGAAAGGGTTGATCTGTGATAGAACAATGGGGCAAGAGATTCAAAAGTATTGGACAACAGAGCTGAGCTGACTAATTACATTGGAAAGAGAAGGAAACAAATTAAGAGAAGAGGTAAAGGTCTTAGAAGGAGGAACTGGAGGTAAAAATGAAGGTAAAGTGTGGCTTTAGTCTTCTAAATTTATATTTTGTGAAGGTTATAGAGGTATACAAAGAGATGGAGTAAGAGGAGGATATGGCCAGATAGAAGAATGATGGAGTTTTTAAATGGGGAAATGGAATTCTTCTGGGTAATGGTGAAATGGAGAATTTGCCTATTCGTTTATGTAGATGATGTCAAATTGAAGGGATAGAACATGAAATTTAAGGAGAGAGAGAAACTAGGAGTTTAGAGAATTTGAGGGAGCATCAATATTGATAATTATATTGATAAATATATATTACATAATAATAATTATAGCTAACACTTACATAACATTTTATATGTGCCATGTGCTTTATAATGACCTTCCCATCTGCTTCTCATAACAACCCTGAGAAGTAGGTAATGTTATAATCCCTATGTTATAGGTAAGGAAAATGATGCAAACAGGTTTGACTTGTCCAAGGTCATACAGCTAGTAAGTATCTAAGAATGGCTTTAAACTCAGACCTTTCTGAATCTGGACCCAGCACTGTATCTATTGTGCCAACCGAAGTTTCTTACTTAGGCATGAGTTAGAGAGAAGAGAAAAATGGTGACCCAGGGGCTGAACTCCTTTTAAATAAAGGAAGAATAATGACCTGGGAGCTGGTATATAACAGACACCATTTTCTGAATTGGGTGGGAAATTTTGATACCATAAGGAAAGTTTGCTGAGTGATAATAGTAAAAGAAGTCTAGAAGCAGAAGTGGGGAGCAAAGAGGTGTGTGTGTGTGTGTGTGTGTGTGTGTGTGTGTGTGTGTGTGTGCGTGTTGGGGGGAAATGGGGAACAGGGTGTGGGCAAAGATATAGCCAGTAGTGAAAAGGAGGACTGTGTCATAGTCGGGGAGACAGTTCTCAGGGAGGGTAGTAGTTAGAAAGGGTATCTAAGTTAAAGAGGTCTAAGTTGAAGAGAAGTTTGTCCATTAAAGGGGCAGGTGGGATTGGAGGGGGAAATGAGGATGTGAGTTTAACCTCTGTTTGCCTCAGTTTCCTCACTTGTATGAGTATGAGAACAAAAGTGAGAGTTGGGAAAGTTTTCTCTCATGGGGCCAGCTATTAATACCAGGATAGGGAGATTGTTATAGGGTTAGTAGTAATTGGAAGATGAAAAATAAAGCTCACCATCTCCAGGAGTGTTGCTGATAAACAAGGGACCTGTGAGTGAACAGGGTATGTGGTACTGTGGTTTCCCCTTGACTGGCTCTGTGCTGGGTCAGGACCTTGCAACGACCTTGCTTGATGATGTCCCTGCTCTGACCTGCTGCTGGTGCTCCTGCTCTACAGTGGCTAGAGGTGGGGCAACATCCTTCTCTGAACCTCCCTTGGCTTCTTGCTATTTACCAGTGCTTATACTGACTTCTCTGGCATGCTCCCTACTCCCTTTCCCAGTGCTCAAAGGCTATTTACCAAGGCAACCCTTTTCCCAGGGCCTTCTGGCTTCAGATCTATTTACCTGAGCTCCAGCTTCTGATGCAAATTTTCTCTCAGTATCTGCCAGCTCCTGGCCATTTTACACAGTTCTGGACTGTATGGAGAAAGTTAACTCTTTCTGTGCAGCTCTCTTTATCTTGGAGCTATTGGGATCTTTGGGAGCCATTTGCTTTCATGTATAGAGTGGGGAGAGCTTGAGTCCTTTACAACTTTTCTATGGGAATTCTCAAGTGATGTTGTTTTTTTTTTTTTCCAAGACCAGGTAACTAACTGTATGGTGATTTGAATAAAGAATGAGACTCAATCTTTAAGACATATAGGAAGGACTCTACTAAGTAGCTTTTTCTCTATGTTAGTAAAAAAAATATGCTTTAATAATGTATTGTAATAAAGCAGTTCTCAAAGAAATAAATCTGAATTATCAACCTCCACATGAAAAAAATGTTCCAAATCATCATTAGAAAAATTCAAATGAAAATAACTGTGCTTCTACCTTCTACCCATCAGACTGGCAAAGATGACAAAATAGGAAAAACAACAAATATATGGGAAGAATGGCACACTGGTACACTATTGGTGGAACTTTGACATGGTTCAATCATTTTGGAAAGAAATTTGGAAATGCCCCCAAATTCTCTAAACTATGCATATCTTTGACCAAGTGAAACCACCACTAGGTCTGTACTCCAAAGAGCTCAAAGAAAGGAAAAATACACATACATTTGAAATATTTATACTGACTTTTTTTGTTACAACAAAGAACTGGAAACAAATGGGATGCCCATCAATTGTAGCTATCTTTTGGAGACAAATAGTTGACAGGTATTACCTTTTTTTTTTTTCTTTTTTTCTTTTTTGGAGGGGGGAGGCAGGGCAATTGAGGTTAAGTGACTTGCCCAAGGTCACATGGCTAGTAAGTGTTATGTGTCTGAGTCCAGATTTGAACTCAGGTCCTCCTGACTCCAGGGCCAGTGCTCTATTCACTGGACCACCTAGCCACCGCCAGATATTATATTTTAAAGCTAGCACTGAAGGTAGAGAAGTGAAGTGAGTTAGCCAAGATAATGTACTAAGATACCTTGCCAGCTGCAGCATTCCCGAATAGTTTGTCACCTCATCCAGTCATCCACAGGAAACCAGGGCCTCTTCAGGGAATCTTGCCAGTCACCCTACCCATCATCCTTCCTACTTCTTGCTCTGGGAAATTATAATAAAATCAATACAGCCATTGCTACTGGAAAGGGTGTGACAGTCAATAGCCTATGACTCTACTATGTAAAACATGAAAATGGGAAACATGGATATATTCCCACATTCAGGAGATCAAACAGCACACATGGAAGAAAAGTCTATCTAATTATAAAGTGTATCTTAATTAGGGAAGATTCCATATGAAGATATGTTGGCCACCATTGTGGCTTCAGAGAACTGAGAGTAAAGTGTGACTTCACCTCTCAGCAAAGAGGTGGTAGAATATAGTTGTTAAATGAAGCCTATGTTTTCAGATGTGGCCAATGTTTATTTCTTTTAATCAATTGTACTTGTTAACTGTATTTCTTAGAAGGGACTGTTTATATACATACATACATATATACACATATACATATATACAGACATAAATATATCTATATCTATTTATCTACATATATATGTGTATGTGTATTTGTGTGTGTGTGTATATATATATATATATATATATATATATATATATATATATATATATATATGTATATACATACATATATCAGAGAGTCTAGGAAGTGGCAGTGATGTTTTAAAAAAACCCAGCATAAATTATCTGGATGACATGCAATCCTTTAATAAGGACAGATGGTCTTTGTGGGATCAGCAAAGAAAATCACCCAATGTAATGCTTGCGCCATTTGAGAAATTCTGAAAAACTTGAGGAACCACCAGTATTTTGATCCCAAGCTTGTCTTCTAATTAGGCACTAAATCTCAATGGGAACCCATGATAACAAGGCTCCTAAATTCCTTGGGGAAACTGACCTAAGGGGGCTGCATTTCTGAGGCTCAGTCCATGTTGCTTTTGGAGATATTACTTGTCAGTGTAAGTAATCCTATCAAAGTTATTTAGTTTTAGCAAAGGAGTCTAGAGAACCATAAGACATTCAGGGAAGCAGTGTGGCTGTTATGAGTAACTGAATGTTTCTCACACCCACAAAGCTGTATCATGTGAAAATGGAAATACATCAGAAATCAGATGACAGATTAGAACATCTTCTTCCTGCAATAAACCTTTTGTCTTTCCATTAAAGAACTATTTAGTGAGAAACCTCCAGAACCATTCTCCCTTGAAGGAACCAAACGACAGTGTTGAATCTTTGATGACAGTGGTAAAAATGAATTGGTTCAGTGGAAAGAACACTATACTCTGCTTTCAGAAAACATGGGTTCAGATCCCACCTCTGATTCTTGTCAGAAGTACCTGTGTGACTCTGGGGTTGGATCAGATGGCCTTTCTAGAAGTATATCTGTTTGAAATGACTCTATCTGAAATGAAATTTGGGGAGACCAATTTTTCTGTGGGTAGAGAGAGAATCTGGTACTTGGTACCTAACTGCATCATTTTCTGGGAGATGTAGTACTAGACAGACAGTATTGTTTTTTCCTACCCTGGAAGAAACCGAGAGGTTCTCATGAGACACTCTCTGGGTACAGAAATAAAGTATATGAGTTTTAACTGAGAACAAGTGTGACAGCATGGATAATCTGACTGTTTCATCTTCAGTTTCACTGGTTGAGTAGGAGATTTGGTCAGAACTCATAGATTGAAAATGAGAAGAGGAGATGGATACTGGTGAAACACAGTAAAGAAAAGTGGCTGGTGTTGAACACCACTCAGTTTCACTATGGTCATCAGGACGTCTGCCCACTGAAACTAGAGCAGGACTTTCAGCCTCAAGGCCACACGTGATCCTCTAAGTCCTCTTGTGTGGCCCTTTGACTGAATCCAAAGTTTGGAGCTAGAATGTGCTGTGTGTCTGACCAATGGCAAACTTTCTGCTAAGCATTTACTTAGATAATGAAGAACACTTTACTGCTATCCTCTTCAGTTGTTAGATGTTTAGATGTTCATATGTTTAGATGACAGATGTCTGATCCAGTGTTTTTCTATTTTTTAAAGTTTACTTTTTGTCCTAATTAATATTGAAGTCAGATAGATAAAGAATTGATCCAGCTTTTCCTGATTGTATTCTTTGTTACTTGTGAAAAGAAAGGGTAAATTTCTCAGAGGCTGTTTTTATCTTCTTCCAGGTTCTTAACTGTGTTCCAAATGGAGATATTGCCGGCAAACTGATCTCCAAATAAGTAGTACTACTATACTTAATATTTTAAATTTAGAGTTAGAAACTATCACATGGAATTTTCCATTTTGTTCTTGTTTCTACTTCTATATCATTAAGCATTAGAGTGTGAATAAAACAATTATTTAGAGTTCTTAAAAAAGGACGAGAATAGAAAGAATGAGAGAAAGGAGAACTGTGTAGTATATAGAGAGAATGTAACAGATTGGGCTTTCTTAGTTGCCAGGACACTATCTTAGCTTGGGCTTTTAAGTCAAATGAGAAAGGTATTTATTGATATTGATAATCATTAAATTGTATCAATCCCCCAAGTAGGATAAAAACGATGTGAATCCAGACCATTAGTTCTAGGCCATGCCTCAGATGTCAGTAAACATATTTCAGTGGTTGAATGAAGAATGGGAGACCTTATCTGGGAGGCAGGTGCCTCAGGAAACTTGTGAAGCCATCAACTGAGGATTTGGAAAAGAGTGGATCTGCCCACACAAAGGTGAAGACCATTCAAGTAGGTGTAGATAGTTTTCTGCTAGTCTAAATACCTTTAACCTTATAGCTGGCTATATATAACACTAGTCATGGTGAGTGTGACAAATTGACAAGCTCAGATTTTGCTGTAAATTTGGACTGCTTAGATACTACAGCTCAGCTTTAGACTGTATTTTGGACTTATTTCTTGAGTTTTGTGAGGGTCCTTCTTTGGACTACTTTGCCTGTCCTGAGATGTTTGCTCTATTTGATTTGCTTTGTATGTTATATATGATACTCCTGTAACTGTCATTCCTGCTGCATATGCCCCACCTTTTATTTTCTGCACTGAGACTTTTCTCTTTGGGATTTTCTACAATTGCTAGCCCAGTCCTACAGGTAGTACAATTGAGAGACATCTCAGATCAAAATCCTGCTCAGCTCTACCCATTGGCTCTACTCAGAGCCATAGAGAACAGAACCCTGGGACTTGCTTATAGCAGGAAAAGTCAATACAGAAGGCCATAAGCAAACAGTGTGCTCATAGAGCACAGGAGAACACATAGAGGAGATCAACCCTAATTTTCCAGCAGAGAGTCCAAGACAGTCCAAAGGCAAAGAAAATGTTAGTACATGGGAATCTGGAGGTAGTCAACAGCAAGGAAACAATGTGATCTGAGAGTAGAGATAGCATCAACAATCCAGGATGAAAGAAAAAGTCTACAAAATGGGTACAGGGGTCAGGTCAAATGAAAGGGTTGAGGAGTTACAAGAGGTTGCCACCATTTGTTATACACTGGTAGACTTTTAGGCCTAGACTACTTCTCTCCCCCAATTATCCTCTTGAGCCTCTGCTATGGGAGGGTTTGGCTCACCTCCTTATTTTCCCAAATGAGAGGCAGCTGGGTTAGGAATGAAACATGACAATTCAGAGACTTCGGGGAGGGGGACTTCAGCCACCCACTAATGGAAACTGATGCAACCAACAAGGATTTGTGATGTGGCATGCCCCTGTATTGTGCCCAGAAATACATGGAAGATAAGATTCCCCCCTTCATGATCTCCCTCCCTTCTCTCCTGACACTGAGTGGAAAAAAAAAATCATAAGTGCTCATGGTGCCCACAAAAAGGGA
Organism: Pseudochirops corinnae; assembly: GCA_028646515.1. NCBI lineage: Eukaryota > Metazoa > Chordata > Mammalia > Diprotodontia > Pseudocheiridae > Pseudochirops > Pseudochirops corinnae. The sequence goes on from CM053589.1 coordinate 78,079,236, forward strand.
CAAAGTTAGAACAACAGTTGCAGCATCAATTCCCTCAGTAATGACAGAGTTGAGTCTCACCTGAGATTACTAGATGGCAAGAGATGGCTCCAGTTTAATGTGGGAGGGGCTGAGTAGGTATGAGAGCAGAACTGTCTTTCCTGTCTTCCCCTTCCAATCCCTGTCTTATTTCATTCTCCCCAATTTATTTCATTCCTAATCTATCTTAACTCTATATCAAAACATACAGGGCTGGTATTTTAACCCCAAATTCAAGACACAGTAAATATAACATTTGAAATATGAATGTAAACCTGTAATTAGATGCTCATTAAGACCCCAAAGCATTGTCTATGCCTCAATACCTCCCTATGCCTGAATTATCTCAGGTCATTTTGGTTTTTTTTTTTAACCTTTTTTGTGTCATGAATCTCCTTTGGTAGTCTGGTGAAGTCTATAGGCCCCTTCTCAAAAAAATTTTAATGCATAATGTGTATACATATGATTATGTATGAGAAAATCAATTCCACTAAAATACAGTTATAAAATATTTTTTAAAGAATAAATACACAGACTTTGTGTTAAGAACTCTCGCACTACAGAATCACAGGTTGTAGGGCTGATGGGGGCTGGACTGCAGTCACAAGACTTGTTTTCAAAGCTAAGGTTTTATATTTAATATCTGAGTGACTTTGGACAAATTATCTACCTTCCCCGGGTTCAGGATCTTTGTCTGTAAAATGAGGAGATTGTGTTTAATAATCTCTAGGGGTCCTTTTGACTCCATGTCTATAATCACACTGTCACACCATCTCCCTTTGGGGCTGATTCCCCAGCTACAACTCATGTTGTAAGTTTGGGACCCTTACTGGCCGGTTACTTCTCCTTTCAGCGTTCCAGTAACAGTCTAAAGAGCTGTGATTTTCAGCAAGGGCACTTTTAAGCCCCTATCCGGTATGCTCCCTCTTGATTATCAGCTAGATAGACTTAATTAGCTAGAGGGTATGCCAAGGATAGATACTACTATAAAAACATCCTCCTAAATGAGGAGTACACTTTTCCTTTGCTTATACAAGGTCCCTAGGGAAAGTGGATTCAAATTTAGAGATTTTGATCAGTAGAGGTTCCTTCTAACCCTTTGTGGAATTTTAATGAAGTACCTCCTTAGATCTAGCTCTCTGCTGGTCTCCTAGGGCTGGTAACCTAGTAAAGGCATGAAGTTTCCTTCCCTTGTTATGCTTAGTTTGTGTCTCAGCTCCTGATACAGATGTTGCCATCAGCCAATACTGCTGGGATACTATTCCCAGTTCCAGCCGACTCTGATCTTTATACCAATAGAAACTTCAGATCCCTTGACCTTTCAAAGTTTGCAAAGTTGTCACCTGGTAAATTAAAGGGAAGAAGTAGAGGAGAAAAACTAGATTCTCTCCTCCAGGGGTAATTCTCTTAACTGCTGGTTGACTCATTGTTACTGGGATGCCAAATGCTAAATTCATTTTTACATATTAGGAAACTGGGGCACAGAAGGGTTAAGTGACTTTTGCAGGGTCACAAAACTAGTAAGTGTCTGTAATAGAATGTGAACCCAAGTCTTTCTGACTCTAAGCCCAGTGTCCAGTGGCAAAGGGAGAGACCAAAGATATGGACCTGAAGATATAAACCAGGGCCTGTGTTTTCCTTTCCACAGAGACACTGTGCTCCTGAAAGCTTGTGCACTTTTATGCACTGTTTCCTTTGCTTTCCAGTTATTTTTAGTAATATCGTAAGAGGCAAATTTTGAGCACCAATAGGTGATCTTTTGTTTTCCTCATTTCTAAGTGGATTTTGATGTATTTTGAAAGTGTAAAAACATTTACATATGTATGTATATATAAGAACATATGTTTCCTTCCCTCTTCTTAAAAAATTTGAGAAGTTTTCTGTTCCTGCTAACATTAAAAGAAAACTAACCACTGTTGGACCCAAAGATTATTCTTGCCCTGGTGCCTCCCATGTATAGCACTAGACCTGTAATATGAAGGTCCAGGGCTATGCTAGTGCTAGATTTCATTCAACAAGCATTTATGAAGAACTTATTATGTGCCAGACACTGTGCAAAGTGCTTTGAAACAAAGAAAGACAAATACACAGTCTTTGTACTCAAGAAGCTCACATTCTAGTGAGAATGTGAGAGAGAAAGAAAATGCAAAACAACTATGAACATACAAGATACATAGGGAGCAGATGGAAGGTAAAATTAGAGGTAAGACCCTAGCAATGGAGGTGGGGAGTGGAAGGGGAAAGACTTGATCAAGGTGAGAGGGAGAACCAAGAGAACCAAGGAAAGCCTCATGCAGAAGGTGAGATTTGAGCTGTCTTGAAGGAAGTCTGAGAAACTAAGAGGCAGAGGTGAGAAGGGTAATCATTCTCATTCTCGGGCAAGTGGGACAGTCAGTGAAAATGCCTGGAGTTAGGAGATGGAATACTGTAGCAAGAAGGCCAGTATCACCAACTTATAGATTATATTGAGGGGAGAAAAGTATAAGAAGACCAGAAATGTAGGAAAGGACCAGGCTATGAAGGGCTATAAAGTCCAAACAGGGCATTTTATATTTCATCCTGGAGAAGATAAGGAGCCCCTGGTAACTGCTGAGTAGGGAGGTAACATGGCCAAATCTACACTTGAGAAAACCACTTTGGCACCTGAGAGAAGGGTGGATTAGAGGGAGAGATTTGAGGTAGGGAGAACAACCAGCAGGTTATTGCAATAGTCTACACATGAGGTGAGGAGATCCTGTACTGGGATGGTGGCTGTGTTAATGGAGAGAATGGGATGTATATAAGAGATGCTGTGAAGGTAGAAACCATAAGACAGCAACAGACTGGGTACGTGGGCTGAGTGTAAGAGTGGAGTCGAGGATGCCCTTGAAGTTGTGCACCTCAGTGACAGGTAGGATGTTGACAGTAATAGGAAACTTTGAAAGAGGAGAGAGGGAAAGATGAGCTCTGTTTTGGATATAATGAAATAATTTAGTTCAAAAATTACAAGGGGCAATTGGTGATGCAAGACAGAGAATAGTATGGCTTCTAAGAAGTTTCTTAACATTTCTTTTTTGCGGGTAGGGGTAAAAGGGGTTTGAGCTTTTTCTATCCCTGGGTGGTTGCTGAATGCCTTAAAAAGGTTCCATGAGGGCAGGAATTGTTTCTTATTTATTTCTACATTTCTTCTAGCACTACTGAAGGGCACACAGTAAGATCTGAATAGCTAAATTAGATCTGCCAGCTAAATTAGAATAAACAACTTTAGGACACAGTTCATTCTCAGCTAGGTTGCACCAGAGATCTCAATATTATTTTAGCTTTGCTGCTAAAATAGATGATATCCCAGGGGCTCTATCCATCATACATTTTTATTAGAGAGGATTTTGACATTCTGATGTCACCAACATATTATAAAGATGATACCACTTATGGCTGTGTACACAAGTGTGTCAGATATTATTAATGGTAACCAATAGAAGCTTTATGAGGACAGGGACTATTCCTTATTTATTCTTGGTTTGTCATTTCAGTTCCTCTGTACTCGTCACATAAGAGTTGATGAAGTAGTGTACAGCAATGGAAAAACATCCGAAGACCTAGGCTTGAGTTATAGTTTGACCTCTTAGCAGCTATTAATCCCCGTATATGTAAGATGAGGATAATACTAGCACTAACTCAAAGGGTTGTTGAGAAAGTACTTTGCAAACTTTCAAAGCGCTTTCTAAATATGAGTTACAATTATTCAGTGCTTGGAAAGACATGTGATTTCATTATCCTGGGCACTCCCTCCATAAATGCAGACCATAAACTCCTCAATGCCTTAGATGATTTCATGAGTTGTGATGGCTACAAGAAATTCATCACCTATAAGTCTCTCCAGTCTTAGGCTTACCCTCAGACCACAGCTTGGTATCAAGTTCTTACTTAGTTTTTCCAGCTTCTTAGTTCCTACAAAAGCTTGTACTCCAATGGCATTGACATCAAGAGCCCAGGATCTCACCCATGCCACAATGAGGCATCAGAGTGTACATTTAGAGAAGAGAGCAATCATTATTCTTTTCTTGTTCTCATTATTCTCATCCTCTAGTCAATGGACTTCAGATAGAAATAGCCTTGAGGCAAGTCACTATTCTACTACTGTTGTTTTATATTTAATATTTGGTGGACATGGAAGAATAAAACGATTGCTTTTTCTTTAATAGAATAAAATTCATTGAGATATAAGCTCATGTTCTGTAGACTTATTTAAAGAATCCTTGGGACAATTCCAAGAGTAGATATGATAATGGGGATGGCACATTCTTTATTCTGTTCCTTTGATTTTAATTTCTTCTGCCAAGTCTCTATGTTTTGGCAATTTTTCATCCTGTGTAGTTTGAAAGGTGGGGTGATGCCATTTAAAAGTTTGTTATTAATTTTTATAAGTCAGTGTTTTGTCTGGGAGACTGTGGGCAACCCCTTTGTCTGTGACTATGCGCTGTTGTCAGTATGGCATATTTGTTGCATCTCAAGAATATTTGAAGATTTGTCATCTGTTAGTTTATGAAGGACAGCAAACTTCTGGTATATAATGCTGGCCACTTGCGTGTGCCTTTTTTAAGTGTTCAGTAAGTGCTATGTTTTTTTCCTTTGGCAGTGATGTGTCACATTTCCACCATTTTCTTGGAAATTCTACATTGATCAATAAGTCCAGGCTTATCAATAACAACTTTTCTGAAATTTCTGATAGTAGTGACCTGTTTGTTTTTTAATTATTATTTGTAAATGCCTGTGGTTCTGTAATCAATTCATAATCATGTTAATAATAAAATATAATAAATTAAAATATTAAATATAATAAATTTACAAATAAAATATAATAATACATTCATAAAATAAAAATAAATTAATAATTTAGTCATTTTCTTGACACTTCTTTGTCAACATATTGTTGGTTGAGTTCATGTGGGTGTTTCCCATGGAGAACCTTCTGATTTCATTATCAAGTCTTAGTGATTTCATAGACTATTCAGAGGTAAACCAATATGGGTTATATTCAGTAGGTCCATCGGCTATCACGTATCAATTGTCATCCTTTGCCACTGCTTCGCAAAAAGATGTCTATTTTTCCAGGAGTATTTCTACGAGTTTTTAACCCGTTCATCATGAGATCTGAGATTGTTATTATTACTGCTGTTATTATCTTGTTCTCATCTATATTTTGATGAGGTTCAAATGCAAATGATCCTGAGAGAGTTATATCCAGCACTTTTTTATATTTCATGTCCTGTGGAAGTTATATTTTTATTTACATTCTTTTATAGTTCATGTTCTATGGACAATTGCACAGCTGGAGAAAAGACTGCCTTTGTAATTGAATTAAAGTATTAGAATAGAAGTTTATCCTTGGTAAGCTTAGTGAAATCCCATCTTCTACAGGAAGCCTTTTCCAGTCCCTCTTAATTACAGTGCATTCTCTCTGTTCATGATCTCTTCTTTATCCCGTATATAGCTTGCTTGTTTGCCTGTTGTCTCCCTGCTTTGATTGTAAGCTCCTTGAAGGGAGGAGTCATCTTTTGCTTCTTTTTGTTCTACCAGCCTTTAGCACAGTCCCTGGCATGAGTAGGCATTAACGAATGTTGATTGATTGAAAACACCTGGTACAAGTCTAATAGCAGAAAGGATAACTGGAATGATATGTAACTTTATCTTGTTTCTACATGAATTTTGATATCCTTTGCTAGGCCCTTATATTTTGGAAACTTTTTGTTCCCTGTAGCTTGGAGGTTATGAATATTTTATATGATGGTGTTTATTAAAAATGTTGTTCTCGGGGATAATACCAGCAATTTGTGGTTGTGAGGAACAAATGAGATAATATTGGTAAATGCTTAGCACACTGCTTGGGACATAGTAGGTGTTTAATATTTATTTTATTCTCTTCCTCTTCTCTTCTCTTGTTTTTAAGTGTTTATGGATTAATGTTATGTTTGCACAATTATGGGTAAAGTCAGTCTGTGATAACAATCTGGGTCCAGTGCAACTTACTGGTTGACTCCAGGATATTTTGAGGTCTACATTTGTAGAAGTATAGAGTATGGAGATCTGATGTCTGTCAATCCACAAAAGACAATTTTTGTGTATATAATCCTAACCACCAGGTCACAACTTGCTAAGTATTTAGTAGTTGCTAAAATTTTTACAGTTTATAGTACACACACGTACACATACATATATGTGTATGTATATACGTATACATTGGACAGTTTCTGTTGTTTCTCTGCATAATCTACATGGACACCTAAATCTAGGATCCTTACGGATAACCCTTCTGAAGTTCAGGTATCAAAGGCCTGGTCCTAAATGACCATTATTAACCTCTCCACAAACAAATTCTCATGATGAACATTTGTTTACTGTTTCTTTTTTAAAAATTATTGTCTGAGTACAGTCAAGGTAGGGGTGGGGTGGAGAGGCTTATTTCTTTTTGTATTTGTTTGTGTTTTTCAAGCACTGCTCCTTCTAGTACATTTTTAATACTTGCTGGAGTGTTTGTAAGAAAGCTGGGCTTCTCTAGGACCTTTCACATAGCCATCTTAATTACATTCTTGGACCAAGTTCAATAGTATGTCCTTGTTATAAGCCTTTGCTACTGTTAGGTGAAGGTGACGTCTGCTTATTCCAAAAGTATTTATATAGGTTTTTGAACTATTTCTCTTGTGTTCAGAAAATGTCTCAATTAGTCAATAATCATTAATCACTTAGGCACTGTCCTAAGTCCTGGAGATACAAAAAAAAAAAAAAAAAAAGACAAAAGACAATTCCTGGAGTTCACAATCTAGGGGGGCAACAAAACAAAAAAACAAATATGTACACATACATAGAAATAAGTTATATATTATATACGTGTGTACACACACCCAGAGACACAGGATAAAGAGGAAATAATTAACAGAGGGAAGGCACTAGAATAAAGAGGAATTAGAAAAGGTTTTCCGTAGAAGGTGAGATTTTAACTAGGATGTAAAGGAACCCAGGGAAGGCAGTAGGCAGAAATGAGGAAGGAGAATATTCAAGGCATTGGGAGAGGGGCAATCAGAGAAAATGTCCAGAACTGAGAGATGGAGTGTCCTGTTCACGTAACAGCAAAGAGGCCAACGTCACTGGATATACACACTGTCGGGGGCGGCGGGGAGGATTTTAGGTGAAAGAAGACTAGAAAGACTGGAGGGGGCTAGATTATGGAGAGTTTTGAATGCCAAGCAGAGGATTTTGTACCTGGAAGTGATAGGGAATCAGTACAGTTCACTGTGTATGGGAGTGATATGGTCAGACCTGTGGCTCAGGAAAATCACTTTGGTGGCTGACAGACTGATGGGAGGAGAATCTTGAAGCAAGCAGACCCACCAATTATTGCAATAGTCCAGGCATGAGGTGATGAGGTACGCACCAGAGAGATGACAGAGTTAAAGGAGAGAAGGGGTTGAATTTGAGAGATGTTGCAAAGGTGAAATTGCTGGGACTTGGCAACTGATTGGATATGGATTTCGTATATCTTGTCCCCACCCTCACCCCAGCAAGGATAATGAGGAGTTGAGGATGACACATAAGTTTTGAACCTGGGAGACTGTGAAGATGGTGGTGCCTTTGACAGTAATGGGGTAGTTTGGAAGGAAAGGGAGTCTAGGGGAAAAGTTAATGAGTTCAGTTTGTCAATCTTCTTCCTCCTTTTTGGTGTGGAATTGTTACTTTTTCTATAATTGTCTTAGTGTGATAGGTCCTGTGTCTCATTAATACTGTATAAGTTAGGTTTAGGATACTTTCCAAATTTTTATTGTTGATTTACAGTGATGAAAGTGTAGAGTAAGATTGGGAATGTACAGATATTTATTGCTATAAAAGCATTTTTCCTTTTCAGTTTTGTTTTCAGTATACCAATAAGTATTTTAATACATGTAGCCATTGTCTTCTCGATATCTTTGATGTGTCTTGCCTAGAGGAGACTAAGGTATCTGGTGGTTTGGTCCACCACGACCTACGGAGGCAAGTTCAAAGCCTTTTTGTTATTGTTGTTGTTGTTGTATCATTACATTGTATAGTGAATCTTCGCACAAAGGGCTCCCTAAATGCGAGAGACTAGATGAGATTATTATTCTTATTTGAGAGTGAGACTGCTCCTGGCAACATTTTCTGAGATTTATACAGCTCTATCTCACTCAAATCCAATTCACTCAAGACATCACCCTTATGATGTCATTGGTCCTCTTAGAGAATGGATGAACAACAACAATAAATGAGCCATGGGCAATAGGACTTCTTGTGAGATGTAAATGATATTAAAACAAAGATAGCAATGAAAATGCTTTTTTTTTTTTTTAATGAAAGCACCTGTAAATCTAGATAGTGACCACTAACAGCACCCAGAGTGTGATAAAGCACAGGGAATTTTCTTACCTTAGGAAAGTAAAATTGTATTAACATGAGCAGCTTAAAACTGAATCACAGATTTACAGTTAAGATGGCTATGTGAAAGGTCCTAGAGAAGCCCAGCTTTCTTACAAACACTCCAGCAAGTATTAAAAATGTACTAGAAGGAGCAGTGCTTGAAAAACACAAACAAATACAAAAAGAAAAGGCAATAAATTCCAAGACTACGAAACATGAGTGCCAGAGGCCTGTGGGTATTCAGAGCAGAGACAAGTCCGGGGGAAGGAAGCCAATGTGGGATCTTGAGCCCAAATCGATAGCGTCTTAGACCTGGACTGCCAGAACATTAGGGGACAGAGCCACATTGCATTAGGCAGCGTACACATATTTAAGACCTTCCAAGAGCCCTACAGACAGCTTGCTGGCTGTCCCCGATGGATCTACGGTAGGAAATGGGGTCAATGCGATGCCCAGGAAGCTTATACCATATTCACAGAAGGAGACAGGACTATTGTATCCTCTAGCCAGCCCTTGTACTGAGCTGATGGATCCTCCAAGAGGCTGTCACAGCCACTACAAGAAACAAGGTCAGCTTGGCACCAGAGCAACCTCAGCACCAGGGGCCTTACAAAGAGCATGGAGGAGTTACTGAATCAGCACAACCTGCCACATCTGGTTGGGGCTTGTTAAGGTCCTATCAGAGGCCAGAGAAAACTCCCAGTTGGGGATTATGCAAGGAAAAGGAAAGAGAGAGAAGAGTTAAAGCTAAAACCTTTGTTGGACCATCAGGAGATGAACCTGCAAGCCAGGGAGCTAGCTAGTTAGCTAGCTAAATAGATAGATAGTTCATAATAACTAATTATGACAAAAACAGAAAAGAATTTTTAAGTGGATCAAGAACAAAAGAGGACTTCTGTGATCTATTCTTTAGTTTCCTCTTTGGCATAATTTCCCTAATTAAAAAAAAAAAGAGCAACCTGGGAGTGGAAAACAAAACAAAAAACATGGCTGTCCCAGTGAAGTTTGCTGTGGTTATCTACTCTTTAGGATTCTTGACAGAATTCTGTATTTGGAGTTACTTTAAAAGGGAATCTGATTTCTTCTTTGTGGTTTGGCTAAGAAGAGTTAACATTCTATCTTCCTGTAATAGATATTTATTGTGCCATTTTTCTTTGAGGATTTCAACCATGGGGGGAACTAAGAAATGAGGAGGTGAGTCATATTTCCTCAACGGAAGGAAAAAAGGAGAGTACATTCCACTGTGCTTGTACTCTGCCTTCTTCCTTCCCTGGTTCCTGTTCTCCTGCATCTGGGTTTTTCCAGGCAATCAGGAAGCTGTATATGCAAATTCATTTTCCATTTTTTAAAGATCCTATTTATTCTCCCTCCCTCCTTGAGTTCAGATGCCTCAGACTCTGAGACTGACCTCAGCTTGGCTCACTCACATTGGGAAGACATAGCCCTATGTCTACACACTTCCTGCCCTCCTGATAATGGATTTTAGGTCTATGGGATGAATAACAAATTCTAAGACATGTCATTTATGGCAGTGATGGTTTCTTCTAAGAAAATTGAAACCTTGGACTCCTGTTTATATGCAATGACTGGAGGAATTTTCAAGGACAGCCAACAAGTGAAATTGGTTGTGTTTAGATCTAGAGAAGATGCTACAGAATAAGAGAAGACTGAATGAGAAAAGGCAGTATTGGGCCATGCTCCTGAATGAAGCAATGTAGAACTATGGAATCAGCAATTTGACTAGTAGAACCAGAGGTCAGTCATCTTTCTGCTGTCCTGACCTGTCACTGGTTCAACTGGTAGCCTTGGGAAACTTCATCAATCAAATCTTCTCTATCTTCAGAGAAGAGAGCTAGAATCATGGGATCATAAAATCTCAGAGCTGGGAAGGATGGTTGTGATTTTGAGATCCAGAGAAATGGTGATTGTGATGAAAAGACACTAAAGAGCACCCCAAAAATTCTTGGAACCCTGTGATTAAAATAGTGGTCAGCAGAGACAGGCCCACTCTTTTATCTAAACTTTTTCATCCCATAAACTGACCCAACCAACATCCTCCCATCATCTCTTTACATAAATGGGATAGGCAAAAATTAATCTCACTCTTTCTCTGTAAGGCAGCAGATCTTCAAAACTCTAAATAAAGTATGAGATAAAGGAAGAGAGACAAGGAAGTAAAGGAAGCTGAATTTAAAGTTATTTTAAGCCCTTCACATCCTGGCTCCAGCCTTATTTCACTTTATTTCCCTTAATATACTCTATGATCCAGTCAATCTGGGTTTCTTTCTGTTCCTCATGCATTATATTCTGCCTTCTATCTTTGAATTTTTACATAGGTGGTCTCTCTTTTTTCACTTCCTCCCATGCCTCGAATGTTGTTATTGTTCAGTTGTTTCAGTCATGTCTGACTCTTCAGGACCTGACTTGGGGTTTTCTTAGCAAAGATACTAGAGTGGTTTGGCATTTCCTTCTCCAGTTCATTTTACAGATGAGGTACAATGAGGCAAACAAGGCTAAGTCTTCCATTTCTGTGCTTAATCCTTAACTTCCTTCAAAGTTTAACTCAAAAACTACCTCCTACATGAGACTTTTACTGATCCCATCTCTAGTTGCCCTGAAATCACATCATATTTTCTTTGTACATGTCTTGAAACACAGATGAGCTGGAGCCAACTCAGACCCACGAGAGAGATCCCACTGTTAAAAATTTCAATATGAGTATTTACACCTCAGAAATGGCAAGTTCTACAAATCAGGGTTTGATTTATTGTTTTGTTGATTGTCTAGACTTAAGAAAGTGATGGATAAAAGGTTAATAACGCAAATTAAACAATTGTATTGGGGGGTACATTTTTCCCCCTAGAGAGCTGATAAACGTTTTACCTGTATATCTTTGCTTGTATAAATTTGTATGTGCATATGTTGTTTCCTCCAATAGAATGTAAGCTCCTGGAAGGCAGGAACTATTTCATTTTGTCTGGGTATCCCTAGCACTCAGAACAGCAACCAACACAAAGTTATTACATTAACTACTTGTTGATTTGCTGATTGATTTCACTTTCTCAGGTTCTGTCTGAGGCTATTCAACTCTGATCTCCATGATGCCATAGAAATTGATCTTTGAGTTCATAGAAATAACAATCCCTGGTCCAAAGAATAATCTTTTGGTCTGGTCTGGTCTTAGTAGAAATGGCCCTACCAGGTGGGAACAAAATTTTCCCAAAGCTGCCATGTTGTTGATTCATTAAAAAAATCTTATTTAGTTAGCATTTATAAAGACAAATCCCTAATCTCTGTGTCTGTCTCACATGGATGTGCAGTGTGGTGTGCTGAGGGATTTCAATATTCAAAATAATGAGAATGGCTGGGGGAGTGTAGAGAGTACAGGAAATTGGCATCTGTTTCTGAGAGGATCTTTAACACATCCCTCCAGATGTATTCCATTTGTTACCAGTAATATCGCCCTATGGAACTAGTTCTCCCATGTCATTAGCTAGTCTCTTCGTGTAGTGGAGCATATGTATCTATTTTATTTATTAGTGTAATGAGACTGTCCTTGTCCCCCCTTTCCCCCAAGTATGCACAGATATTCTATGCCTACTTCTAGTGGACCTTGTGAGACCACTGGGGTTGGGGGGCAGTCTTTGGGGAGGGTATCTGCTTCTGGTTATATAGGACTCATTACTGAGCATCTCCTAGCTGATGATCCAATAGAGCTGATAATGTGGGATGTTGTAATTTATTAAATTGGCGGCCATTTTTGATGGTGGCCCTCCAAGTGACAAGATGTTATTTTAGGGTCCAATTAAAATCCAACCTTATACACGAAGGTTTTCTCAACCTCTTCCCTCTGTTAATTATTTCCTATTTATCCTATTTCATATTTATTTCTATTTAGGTTTATAGGGTATTCAGGGAGGACTAGCATCTCTGGTGTGAGGGCCTGTCCAACCCCTTTCAGGGCTGCTCATTCATCTTTGTTGTCCACCTTCACTCAACTTTCACCTGTGGCTCCAAGAAGTGTAGCATGTATAGCAGCCTGGTAAAACTGTCTCAGCAGATGGGCTAAACCAGGCTGAGGGTAACTGATAGGTCTCAAACCCATCGGTGAGGTAGGTAGAGGGATTTCTACCCCAAGCATGTGAAGACATCCCCTGGCAGAATGGGCAAATGAGAACAATTTGTTCCAACAGCTCTGAAGGCAGCTGAACTAATTGCTGTGGAGGGTTTAGAGCTTCATTAGATATCAAAGAAACCAACCTCATCCATTGCACTCCAGGCCATTGCCAGTCATCTTGGCTTTTGTCTTGTCACTGGACTTCAATGACTCTGGAAGAGAGGGTGAGACTGATGACTTTGTGCAACTGCCTCACCTAAATCTAATTCATACTAAATCAAGACATGGTGTCATTGGTCCTCTTGAAAAATGAAGGCTGAACGACAACAGTAATTTCCTCTTTATCCTGTAATAGCTTTGTATAGCTTTGTTTTCATGTTGTCTTCCCTGTTAGTTCTATACTACTTGAGGGCAAGGACTGTATATTATATGCTTAATAAATGTTTATTGATTGTTTGATTGAAGGGTAGAGCAGGATCACCCCTCTCTCTTGACCAAATGGTGGCAGGGACCACATCCTTCCCCACTGACTCAACTATGTGGTCTCCTCACCTGTGCACAAGCCAGAAAGAAAGTAATTACATAGGAAGAACATAGGTGAATGATTTGAAAGGGGAACTCAAGTGATGATATATCCCCTTTCTTTAGCTCCAGGCTATCCTAAAAAAATTTATTCTTATTTCTAGGCAGGTGTAGGGAAATTGTGGCCTTAAAGCAACATGTGGCCCTCTACGTCCTTGAGTGCTGCCCTTTGACTGAATCCAAACTTCCTAGAAGAAATCCCCTTAATAAAAAGATTTGTTCTATAAAACTTGAACTCAGTCAAAAGGCCATACCCAAAGACTTAGAAGGCCTCATGTTGCCTCAAGGCCTCAGGTTCCGCATCCCTGGTAGGGGATTTTGATCCAATTTATGTTATTAATCTCTCTTTGCTTTCCAACACTTCTTCTTTATCCCTTGGAGCAGGCTAACAAATACCATTGCAGTGTAACTTCACAGAGTTGGTGATGCTCCAGTGGGAAATCACCATTCTGTCATCAAGCACTAAGGCTTCCATTTTCTCCAGACTCTCTGTCATTCAGATCTCTACTTTGGCCTTACTGGCACTGAACATGTGGTATTTGGTATTTAAAACTCTTTACAATCTGATCCCTTCCTGCTTTCTGAGTTTTCTTACAATTTTCTCCATTCCATGCATGCTACAATCTACTGTGTTGGACTATTTGCTGTTTCTTGTCCATGACACTCCAGTTCCTATCCCTATGCCTTAGCATTGGCTGTCTCCCACATCTGGAATGCTTTCCCTCCTCACCTCTGCCCCTGACTTCCTTTAAGACTCAACACAAATCCCACCTTCTGCAGGATGCCTTTCCAGTCCCCCTCTCTACCAGTAGTATTTTCTCTTCTGAGATTAGCTTCTATCTTCCATTAACTCCGTAAATATCTTAAATGTGCCTAGTCATTTATGTTCTTCTCTATTAGAATATGAGTTCCTTGAGGACAGGGACTGGTTTTGCCTTTCTTTGTATTTCTAGCTCTTAGCATTGTGCCAGGTACACAATAAGTGCTTAATTTTAAAGTACATTTTAACTATGGTTAGATAGATGATAGATAGATAGACAGTTAACTATCCATATGGTAGATACATTTTAACTGATTAGCAGACACTATTTTCTTTTTATAACAGAGGGTAACCCATAGGAAGGAAAATAACAGAGTGCAAAGAGGAAGGGTGATTATATATCCAACCATCCATCATCTGTCTATCTATCTACCATCTATCTATCTATCTATCTATCTATCTATCTATCTATCTATCTATCTATCTATCTACCTATGTACCCACCTACCTATCTAACTCTCTATGTGTATCCATAGGAGGGTGGATCTACATAGTCAGTGATTACTGCTTCCAGTTTCAACAGAGTACTGTCTACTTTAGACATCTTCCTTTCTGAAAGAATGAGTACAATTAATAGCAGTTGCTTCCTTCCCTCAACTTGGAGTGATACAAGAAGGCAGCTTTTTGAGGGGGAACCTTGTTATACCAATGTAACAGCATCCACTGGTCTTATCTTGGGATGGGAAAGCTAGAGACCAGAATGACAATATATTCTAACTCCCAGTCACGTGGTTTTAAGATGGAAGAACCATCTTGGCATTCTTGATCTAGCTTCTTCCCTTCTAGTGTCTTATTTCCAGTAACCCCTGGATAACAATCCCCGAAGCACTATTTCTTTTTGTCAGTTTTATCATAATGGCCTATCTCTCTGGACATAATGCCTCTCTTAATAAAGCTTCATGTAGTGCCTTTTAGATGCTACAGCATGTTGTTGATTCCATATGCAGTTTGTAGTCCACTGAAACTCCCATATCATTTTCAGAAAAACTGCTGCCTTGCCAGTCCTCCCCAATCCTGTCCAATTTTAAAAAAAAATCTGAACTTAGGACTTTTAAAATTTATCCTTATTAAATTCCATTGTATTAGATTGGAGTCCATGCTCTATCCTTTCCAAAATCTTTTTGGTTTCTGACTCAGTCACCCATTATCTTAGCTATGGCTCCCATCTTTGTGACATCTACAAATTTGATAAGCATGCTAACTATGTCTTTATCCAGGTCATTTATGTTAAGAGCACTAATTCAAGCACAGATCACTAGAGAAACTTTCCAAGTTGACATCAAACTATTAATTATTACTCTTTTGGTCTGCCATTCACTCTGTCCCTAAGCCACTCAACTGAAATATTTTCTAGCCCATAATTATTATGCTTCCTTTTAAATTCAGGCATAGAGCAGAAGAACTAATGGATTCAGGGACATAAAGAAAATCTATAGCCAGGAATCAGAAATAGAATTCAGGCTTTCTGCTCCCAGTTGAGCCCAATATTAGGAAACTCAATCTGCAACATAGCCTTATGCCTTGGTACCCCAGGATTTCTGGATATCTTGCTCTTTAGTCTGAGCAAGAAGCCAGTTGAAAACTCAAAAAAGGTGGCACAGCTCTAAGACTTGATAGATTTTGTCTCAGTAGAGTTGGAACAAACAATCCAGCCTCCATGCTGTCTTACTTCCTTTGTACTCTCTTCCACCTTTTCCTTTGGTTCTAGCATAGCTCCAATAGTCAGTGGATATAGTGAAGAAAAAAAAAGGAAGCCTTCTCTAGGAGTACTTATGTGAGGCCTGCTGTTCAGTGAATAACTTCCATGGACCCTTACAGTCTCAGAGAGAGGGGTGGCAATGTCTCCATGAATAGGTGGCTCTGGGGAAATGCTCTAGGGATATAAAAAGATAATAAATATATGTGTATTAAAGACTCTTGGTGTGTATATGTGTGTGTGTGTGTGTGTGTGTGTGTGTGTGTGTGTGTGTGTGTGAGAGAGAGAGAGAGAGAGAGAAAGAGAATGAGAAGAAATAGTCTTTTTTTTTTTTAAAGGTATATGCATGCTGGCCCAGTTGAGCAGGATTTCTGGAAATTAAGATAATTGCCGCTTCAAGTATTGTGTAGAAAGCTGCTTGTCCCAGCACAAACCCTTAATGGGGTGGGAGAAAGTCACATGTGCAGTGATCCCCTGGGGAAACATTTCCCACCCAGTCTACAACCCCTCCCTCAACTAGGCTGCACTAACATGTCAGCAGACACCTAATCTAGTTAGTACACGTTCTGACAGCCTCCTGTATACAAATAATCCCACAAGCTCCTGAGAGCCATTTCCCAAGCTGCCAAGTGGTCTTCCCATGGTTGAGAGGAATTCTTTTCAAACAGATCTAGCCATCTAGCCACCAATGAACTGCGCCATCTCCCTTTCTAGGAAAGTAAGCAGAGTTTCTAAGAAAGAACTGATGATGGATATAGCCACCTCCCACCTTCATGCCACCCCATATGTCAGAGACTGAGGTTAAGAAAGCTTGGTGAGAGGTGTTAAGAAAAAATGGATATTTCTCATCCTTAATATGAGGGGGTGTAGGCAAGGGTCGGGAGGAATCTCTCTTTTTGACCATAATTGGACAACAATGGACAACAATCTGTGAAGTCCAGTTCACTTCAAAGAATATCCTCATTGTCCAGCCAGCTCATTTGCCAGAGACCAACATCTTGGCCCCCAAATGACTGAGAAGGAAGAATCTTGTGCCTATTAATGATGCCTTGGACTAAAGACAAGAGAGTGTAAAGCCAGAATGTAGATGTTTAAAACCTTGGGAGCCATCAGATCAAACCTTATAGTTTACCTTCATTTATAGGCCTGCCCAACAGCACACAAGGACATTCTCCTTGCCCCTCATCCCTGACCCCCACACTGTGTATATTGCAACATGAAACCTTCTGCTCCTCCCCCACCCATCTGCAGAACAATTAAGCAAGACCACTTGGGTTTGAACTCTCCTTCCTTTCAGTTGTTGAGACAGAGTCTCCTCCTTCAGGGAGGCAGATATTGCCGCTTGATGACTCTCCAAAACATTCATTCCCTCACTCTTAATTTTATAGCTAATGCTTACAGTCTCAGTTGTGGGGGTTGGGGGGCATTGATTGCATTATGTCCACTACTGGTGGGTTTGGGGACAAAAGGACTCCCTTAGTTGCCTTAGCCTAGTGGAATAAACTCACTCAGGGCATTTGATAGAAAGTGCTCTTTCCTTCAGCCAGTGGATTCAAACCCACTTATGATGTCAGACCCTTTTGGTCTTTTGAAAACTCATTGAGTGCTTGGACAGAAGTCAATCAACACACATTTATTAATTATTTACTAGCCAGGAGCTGTACTTGCTTACACCGTGGGTACAAAGAAAGGAGAAAATCGTCTCAGCCTCCTGAACTCCTGAGATGGTGGAGCTATTTCCTAGAGGCAGAGCATTTAAAATGCAGTTACAGGCAGGAAGGGAACTATAAATAAAACATTGTTGGGGTTCCAGGCTTTTGCTCTCTCAATCACTTCCAGATCCAAAGGACTCAGACTCCCATGTAAAATGTGGCTATTTCTGACCATGAAGGTCATCAACATCTCACAAGGCAGCCAAAGACCCAGCTGGGATCCTGCCTTGCTGGTCCATGCTTTGAAAAGAAGAGGCCCCAGCAGGCACATTCAAGCCTGGGGCTGATTTGGACTCACCTAGCTCCGCTTAATGTGAGAGTGCATAATGCCTGGCAGAACTGGTTGGAATAAGCCCTGGTGAGGCTTATCACAAAAACAGAGGCTGGGTCTGCTCAGGAACAGACAAAGGACAGACTCATTGATGTTGATTTGATTTTAGCCATCAGTAAGACTGATGGAAATGCCCCAATGTCACTGTTTCTATAGACAAGTCAATCTGAGCCACTGGCCCGAGTGCCTAGACTGGTTGAGAATTTCATAGATTTTGAGTTGGAAAAAACCTTAGAGCTCATCTGGTTCAACCCCCTTTCATCTTTTAGATCAGGAAGTGAGGCCCTGAGAGGTCTTGACTTGCTCAGGGAGGTATGGGACACAGGTGAGATCTGAACTAAGGTCTGCTAACTTCTAATCCATAGCTTTAAGGGAGTTTGGTCATTCCTCTCGTTAGCAGAAATCTTTTAACAATTTGTCAAAGGAAGAGTGTACTCTGCACAATTATCTGTATCTTATGCATGCCTAATTATTTACATGTTGTCTCCCTCCATTAACATCTAACTTATTTGAGGACATAGATGGATTTTTGATTTTTAAAAAAGTCCTGATTTAAAAAAAACCCACAGTGCTCAGTACACTGTAAGTGCTCAATAAACACCTGTTGACATTATAAATCTGATTGTTATCTTGGGATTTCTGCCCTTTGGTACCAAGCACATATCCCTGGCAAAGACCAGGCTGGAACAAATTCAGTTTCTTCTGAGTGACTTTTTTGCCTTCTTACAATGTTTTCAGTTACAGCTAGGAATTAGCTCTGGATAGAGAACTGGGCCTAGAGCCAGGAAGAACTGAGTTCAAATCCAGCCTCAGATACTTACTAGTTGTGTGACCCTGGGTAAATCTCTTGATTTCTGTCTGCCTTAGTTTCCTCAAACTGTAAAGTGGAGATAATAATGGCATCTACCTCCGAGAGTTATTGTAGAGGATAAAATGAAATAATATTTCTAAGACCTCTTGCAAATCTTAAAGCATTACATCAATGGTAGCTATTGTTATCATTCCATTTTTCTCTCCATACATGAGAGTTTACAACCACATCTGTCCTGAATCAGAGGCATATCTCACATCACTTTTTCCAGAAAGCCTTCCCCAGTTCAGTGAGAGCAAGATGGTGATGCTCTTTAAGAGAATAAAAGATACATTAAAAAAATTATTTAAGAGAAAAGATATGGCTCATTAAATGAGAAATGCACACAGTGGTGACACTTTTTGTTTTGTTTTGTTTTTAAATGATGCTTCCAGAATGATGGAGGAGTTCCACAGTTTTACTCTATCTCAACCAGTGCCTTGTGTATCATGGGGCTAAGCACGTAAGCTCAGTCAGTCCCTCCAATTGAAGCTGAAAGGGCACAGAGTGTACTTAATGGAAAGTGGGCTAGAGATAGGAGGTACAGGAGATGTCATGCATATTTTTGGTGTTCAAAAATTAGGAATCATAATCGACAGCAGCCTAGGGTTCTTACCCATTTTTGTGAAAGAGGGCCTGTGGACCTCTTCTCAGAATGATTTTTTTAAACAGTTGAGGGAGATAATGAATTTAAATAATTGAAGGAGAAGCTAAATTTCAGTTAGGTTAGTGAAAACAAGGACGGATTTCCCCCCCTCCCTTTTAGGTTCATAGATGCCCTGAAATCTATCCATGGGTCTTTGTGCTATAGGTTAAAAACTCTTGATCTAGAGTAACTGAGTGATTGGCTTTATCAGCAAAACATTCAAAAGACTGGTTAGCAATACCTTTCTTATTGGTGGAAAGGGGAGCTGAGACCTGAAGAATTATACTTGGATACTACTGGTGCTATCAAGCAGGTTATAGGACTGGACCAAGAAAATCAGAGTGAGGCCTCTGTGAGCATTCTTAGAAGTCCAGAAAAGAAAAACAAGTAATTCCAGGGTGCAAGAGACCACAACTTCCTACTCTTGAGAATAGGTTTGAAAGATAACAAGGATACCTATGCAGTGAAAGATCGTAACAGAGAAGGAATCTCAAAGCAAAGAGCTAATTGTGTTTAAATAAATTTTTATTATTCCTTTTTGTTTTTATATCATCTATACTTCATAGTGTAGACCCCCTGTACCTCCCAAAGAGCCATCCCTTATAGCAAAAACTTTTTTAAAAGATAGGAAAAACCAATTGCACAAAACTAACCAACACATCAATAAACTCTGAGTTGTACTGTTCCATACTCATAGTACCTTCCACCATCTCTGCAAAGAAGGGAGGAAAGGTACATTTTCATATCTCTCCTTGTGGGCCAAGCATGGTCATTATAATTCCATAGCATTCAAGTTCAATTATCTCATTGACTGAACAACAATTTACATTTCTTTTTATATTGTTGTAATTATTGAGTCTATTGTTTTTCAGTTCTGCTTATTTCACTTTTCATCAGTTCACATAAGACTTCTCATACTTCTCCACAGGCATCATATTCATAATTTCTTATAGCACAGTTAAAGACCATTCCACTCGTGTATCACAACTTGTTTAAGCATTCTCCAAGTGATGAGCATTTATTCTGTTTTCAGGTCTTTATTACTACAATGAAGGCTCCTATAAATATTTTGGTGTATATGGGGCCAAGGTGCCAATTCTTGAGCTTGTCAGTTTCTACGTTCCCTTTGCTTTTATAACAAAACTGAAGTTTTGTCACTATATAAGACATGGTTATCTTAACCCCCCACCCTTTGGAGGGAGACAAACTGAAATGAGTTTCCCAGTCTTGGAGACAAGCTGGTTTCATACTGTCAGACAGTGTGTGGCCTCTGCATAAGAATGGGACCGTATGATTTTGTGGGATTATAGGGGTTGATCTGGAGAGCAACCAAACTGGTTTAAGGCCCGTGACCAGCCCTCAGAAAACTGGTTTCTCTTTTTAAAGAACTGTCAACTAAACCACACCTAAGAACAGGTGACTGAACTGGACAAGTGGAGGTAGTAACTTTAATCTCTGCTCTTACTCTGTCAACTAGCTAAAAATATTCCTGTAGTCACATGGCTAACACAATTGACAGAAAGAAAGGGTCTTAATATCAGCAAGAAGAGTAGACTTGAAAGAGCAGTTTTCAGTATCAGCATCTCAGAGGCTCACATTAATCAAATACCTGGTTCTGGCTTGTGAGTGAATGGACAGCAAAAGATGTGAGAAGATGTGTGTCCAAACAAGTGTGGAGAGAGAAATGTTCAGAATGAGTCTAAGTTTTAATAAGTGGGTGCATAAATATACATACATATAATGTACAATTATATGAAAAATAAGATTGTGTACGAGGGCATTTTGTATATCCCTTGGACAGCTTAAGAACAAAACAAAAAGGAAAAGCCATAAATGCTTCTATCCCTGTAACCATTAGGATGAAAATGAAGTCCAAATAGCACTCAGGACTTCTGGGACAGAGAAAGGGGGGAAAGAATGGAAAAAACAGTCCGTAAAGATGCCAGGGGTTCTTAAGCAGAAACATCTGTTCAAATCGTAAGACTTCAGGCCTGGTCTGGCCTTTAACAAACCCAGGAACGAGAAAGTCTGTGCTGTATCACTACTACCCTCATCAGCCTTGTACACTCATGCCCCTGGGACTTGGATACGTGCTTCAGAGATACCTTGCACAATGTATCAGTCCAGGTTCCTTCTTAGAGAGGGTGAGGGGAAAGACCTCTCAGATCAGGAGAAGTCAAATGGGTCTGGGGGAACTGAGGCAAGGAAGCAAAGTTGGAAGCAGAGTTGCTTCTAGATTGTATTTATTTGCCACTTTAACTCACTGGAGTGGCCTCCTCAGTCACATATCTCAACTGTAGCAGATGCAGAGAGGAAAAGCAAAGGAAGGGAAACAGGAAAATTTGGGAGTAAAGCAGCTGCTTCAGACATGTACAGAAATGACAAGGCTATGTTTGGTGGTTTGCAAATATAACCTACTTGTGGCCATTTCTGGGTATGTTTCCTATCTGCAGTTTTCAAATCTCAGATTGACTTCTCCCCACTACCAGGCACACTGCAAGGATACTTTTCATTCCTTCCCCAAAGCTAGTATCAGCAACGTCATTCTGGAGTAGGGACCATGCAAATCTCCACTGTAGCATTCCAGTTTTAGTATTTGTGCTTCCAAATTGAGTGTTCCCAAAGTTGGTATCTGCATGGGTTCCCAAACTTTATGTAGTGATACTTACCTATATTTTTTTAACACAAAATTTGTAGCAACCTCCACTTTTCGTAAAGTAATCTATTTTTCTTAGCTCATTCATATATTATTCATGTAAAACTGAAGACTTATAATTTTAATACACAAAATGTTGGATATAATAAAATAATATACTTAGATATTTATTGAAAAATATTTATATTTTTGTATTTATAACTTAAAAATCACCAATAATAATCACATTAATGATGGGTGGACTTTCATTGATGATATTGCTACTCATAATTCTTTTTCAGCCTGCAAGTTAGTTATAATAGTTGTATAGAAAACCATTTCATCAATGTAGCCCTAGTTTTATGGGCTTCCTTCCCAGAGATATAGAAATAAGAGATTCAAGTAGAAACTATTCCAGAATTCACTAGTTGATAACACTTTTTGGAACTTACTTTCCCAGAAGCTTCAGAGAGAGAGAGAGAGAAAGAGAGAGAGAGAGAGAGAGAGAGAGAAAGTTGGAAGCATAGCTATTCTTATAACCTATCATATGGAAGAAAGTACAGAAAGAACTGAATCAGATTTCTGGGTGCCAGCTCCTACGTTCCTTCTTCCACATCCCCTCTAGGTCCAAAAACTTCTGGGCATTATGATAAAAACTTTCATTTCTCCTCACCTGCCTGTTAAAGAGAGCTCATAATTCTGTTAAGCTGGCAGATGATTTCTTTTCCTTCAAGAAGCACTAGGAGCTGGAGAGGGTACTTCCCATAGTGCAGCTGGTTCCAACCAAAGAACCCAGGAGCTCCTAGCCACTAGAATTCACAAAATTGCCTTCAAGGCTGCAAATGTCCATCTCAGGATTGGCATTCAGTCACCTATGCATGTGTAAAGAAGCACAAAGTGGCCTTGAAATCATAATTCAGGTTAATCTGGTAAGTGGTCACATTTCTACTGTGGTGGGGAACCACCCTTATGAAAAGTTCCAGAGAGAGAGAGAATCCCAAGTTAAAATATGCAAAAAAGTGGAAGAAAGGAGAAAGTGAGAGCAAGAATGAGACACACACACACACACACACACACACACACACACACTATTGGCCAATGTATCAGTCTGGCCTAGTGGGAGTAAGTGCATCCCCCTCCCAGCCATTTAGAACTCAGATTTTCCCTTACATGTCAAGACTAACAGGAAAAATATAAAAGAGAGACTTGAAGGTCAGGGATTGCCTACTTTTTATATCTCTGGAGTTCTCGATATGTAACCAAATAAAAGAGTCCTAATGGCCAATAGTAAGCTATCAGAGGATATCTATACCTGCTCTGAAGTGTGTGAATGGTGGAAAGGAGAGGGGAGAAGGAAGGGCCCTCTCCATCCCAAATCCCCAAAGAAGTGCTACAATAGTAATGAGAAAAATTACAAAAATCCCATCTTTGGGGGAGCTGACAACCATTCAAAATCAGAGAATGCATTTCAGCTTTGCTAGGATCTCTAATCATCTCTGGTTCCCAATTCCCTCCCCTCCCCCTAGGAGAACAGTAAAAAAAATGTAAGGAAAAAAACATAAGGATACACTGTGTAGCCACTGCCCCACAAGTCTAAATCATATTAGTCATTGAATTCCCAATTATTCTAAATGTTAGCAAATTAAAAATGTTTTTCATTTCATTTGTTAGGTTTGCTTGCCTTGAGGCCAGAAACTGATGGCCAAAGATGGCTGTATCTTAGAAGTGATAAGATTTTAATGCAATTTTCTTTGGTAAGATTGATGTGTTGGGGGCAGAAAAAGCCTCAAGAAATCATCAAATAATACAACTGAAAGGAGCCTACTTTAACCTCCTCCCTTTACAAATAAGGAGGTTGAGGCCCAGGGCAGGGGAAGGGGCTTTTATCTAAGATCTGGAATCTTCTTAGTGAGAAAGAGATGGGCCACATTTATCACATTAGGTCAACATGATCCAGGGTCCTGATTCTGCTCCATTTTTATGTCTTGGCTCCTATTGATCTATCTGTCTAATTCCTGGCTTCCTTCAAAGCCCAGCTCAAGGATAGCCTCTAAAGAGGCCTTTCTAAATAGCTCTTGTTATTGGTGGTGCCCTCCTCGTTTTTCTCTCAAACTGCTTTATGTCAGCTTTGTGCGTGGAGGGGTAATTGACAGCAGCATCTCCTCCTCTGCAGTGCTGATCCTGCACCCTAGCCATTACTGAAGAAACATGAGGCAACAAGATGAAAGAAAGCAAATTGTGGAGAGCCCTTTGGTCCTCCCTATCTATGGTGGAGGGGTAATTGACAGCAGCATCTCCTCCTCTGCAGTGCTGATCCTGCACCCTAGCCACTACTGAAGAAACATGAGGCAACAAGATGAAAGAAAGCAAATTGTGGAAAGCCCTTTGGTCCTCCCTATCTGTGACAGAAACAAGTGAAAAGGAGAGAGAGCTCCCAGTTCTGAAACACTTAGTAGCTTTCCTTCTAGGTTTCCCATAGCACCCACACAAATTTCTTAAGGACAGAGACTGTAGAGGTTGGTTTGTTTGTTTTGTTGTCTAGGGCAGCTAGATGATTCAGTGGATAGAGTACTGGATTTGGAGTCAGGAAAACTCATCTTTCCAAGTTCAAAGCTGGTCTGATACTTCCTAGCTGTGTGACCCTGGCCAAGTCACTTAATAACCTTATTTGCCTCAGTTTCCTCATCTGTAAAATGAACTGAAGAAGGAAATGACAAATCACTCCTATGTCTTTGCCAAGAAAACCCCAAATGGGGAAGAGTTGGAAATAATAAATAAATAAATTACTGAACAACAAAAACCCTCAGTGTCTGACATAGTGTCTAGCATGTAATAGGCCTTTAGTAAATGTTTGTAGAGTTAAATTCAATTGACTAGTAACTGTCAGGGAAATAGACATTGCATTTTTCCTGGGTTCATTCAAGATTATTGAGTGAAGCTCCTTAAGAAGAGCAGGAGCAGTCTTGAGGCTACAGCAGAAGGGAAAGAAAGGGTCAAACTAGTCCTGACAGATAACATAGGGGACCAATGGAAAACAGAACTCCAAAGTCCTAATAGTCTGTACTCACTAACTAATTGTAGTCTCTCCCTAGCACCATTTGCTTTTGTGGCAAGCTACACCTGGGACGAAGAACATGGGGGAACAAATGTAAAGCATATAACTCATACATACATTGGATGAAATGAAGTCCTCCTACCGCTAAAGTAAACACTGGCTCTTATCTCACAGGAGGGATTCTGCAGGAATTACTTTGGCTTTGGTCCAATCAAATGCTTTCAGAAGTTCACAATATATCCCTCAATCTCCACACCTTTCCAGCCCATCTCCCCCACTGCATCGGTGTCAGTATCCATAATACATAAACACACGCGCGCGCGCACACACACACACACACACACACACACACACACACACAAGTTCCACTTCAATAAGTAGCTGTAATTTATTAGCACAAATAGACAGACCCTGGTTATTCATAGGAATGCATCTGGGAAAATTAATTTTGGTAAAAGGTATATTGAGAAGGGGAAAGAGGAAGAATGACTATATGTGCAGAGCAGAGGGATATCTGTGGGACTAGAATTGGCTTATTACTCCAGTCAAACCCAGTTATACCCTGGGTCATTATCCTATAGATTTGAACAGACCACAGATCAAATCGTATCCCCTGAAACAGGGTTATCCTAAGTTAACAGTCCTTTCCCTTGACGCTGATATCATAAGCAAAGCTCCCCAGTATTTTTTTAAGTCTTTTTTTTTAAAGGGTTTGGGAGGGGTTTGGTGTGGGTGCCTTAGGGAGGAAGACAGATTACAGCAGATTTGCTGTTAAATGAAAAGATTAACATGCCCGAGATGCTTTGCAGGGGCGTGATGAGATTTGCAGCAGACAAGCTGGTTGCTAGGTGATGTTAATGAAAAGCAGGCCTCAGAGAAGCCGGAGAGACCCTGTGGGCTGAGTGATTGTACCCCTTTGCTGCTCTCCTTCCCTCCCCACCCCCACAAACTAGCCTCAAATCAGACTTCTTGAATATTTATAAAATCTCTACCAGAAACAGGAAAAGACAGCCTCCCAGCTAGGCATCTGCCAACTCTCTTCCTGAACTGCTCTCCGACAAGACCCATTATGTTTTTCTTCCTTTCAGTGAGGAAGACAACCAGAGGGAAAGGAAAAACCAGAACGGGAGAGAGAGGAAAAAAAAATGTACATTCTACTCTATGAGGGTTGATTTTGGATTTAAGAGTTCACTCAGAGTTGAACGGTCTTAACTTATAAGGGTCGCCCTGTTCCACATGCCCTCTCCCTCATCCTTCCTCTCATAGTTTGTTTTCTATTTTATCCTATCTTCCTTCAAGCTGAGATCTAAGTCTCCTCTCTCTCTTTTCTCTGAAGGCTCTTGCCAGCTCCCCCCCCTCCCTTTTACCCGTCCCCCAAGCATCCTTTCCCTTTCTAGAGTTCAGCACAAAGGGCTTCTCTTCCCAAGGAAGCCTCAGAGAGAATGGGGCCACTGTGAATTCTATGATTCTAACATGCAAATACCATATGAGGGGAGGGAGGGAGTGTGGATATGTGAGGGACTAGGGGGATTTGGGTCAGGTGAAGCTCATACATTTCCCATCCTCCCAGGAACCGAACCTTGAGATTTTTAATCATCTTGGCTTTTTCCCTTTGCCTTCACTTAGATTCCAAAGACTAATTCTACTCCATCTCTCATATCTGTTCCCTACTTTCTACTTACATGGCCATAATTCTTGTTCAACCCCTCCTACTTCCTTACCTACACTAATTAAAGACTTCTTAACTGGTCTCCCAAGTTTTTCCCCTCTCCAACTTCATGAAGCTTCCAAAATAGTCTTCCTAAGGCATGGCCATCTTACTCTACCCTCTCAAGAAGTAACAGTGGTTTCCTTTGGGCTATAGAAAAAAATACAAACTCCTCACCCAGTATTTAAGGTCCTTCACAATTGATCTCCAATCAACCTTTCTAATCATAATACACACTACTCCCTTTAATGGGGCAGCTAGGCAGCTAAAGCATTGGGTCCGGAGTCAGGAAAACTCATCTTCTTGAGTTCAAAGCTGGCCTGATACTTCCTAGATGTGTGACCCTGGCCAAGTCACTTAATACTGCCTCAGCTTCCTCATCTGTAAAATGAGTTGGAGAAGGAAATGGCAAACTTTCCAGTATCTTTGCTTAAGAAAACCCCAAATAAGGTCACGAAAAATCAGACACAACTAAAATGACTGTGCAACAACTCTCTTTTAATGCCTTCTGCATTTCAACCAGACTAGGCTACAATTTCGTGATTTTATTCTGCTTTCTTTTGCCTTTAGACATTTGTACGAGTTGTCCCTCATAGACAAAAGGGTCTCTCTTCATTTTTTCCTTACTTTAATTTCCTTATATTTGGTCATTCAGTCTTTCCCCCCTTACATTTCCCCATAACTCCTTGCTGACTCTTTCCCCTTTAATGGCGGTTTCCCAAAGCTTGGCCTTCAAGATTGTTGTTTCAGGCTCCTCCCAGGCTGAGCAATTCAGGTTTCACCAGCCTTAGTCTCTGCAATAATTCAGTCAATCACCTAGGATTTATTTCACACTTATCATGTATTGAGATCTAGGAATACAAAGACAGAAAGGGAGGAAAACCCCAAACAAAAAAACCCAGTCCCTGTTCTCAAGGAGTTCATAGTCTATGAAGCCTTCCCTGACTCCCCCAGCTGAAAAAATCATTCTTTCTCCTCAAATCTCCCTTCAGCCCCTGTTTGCCTTCTGCCTTATATCATATTTATTTTCATATATAAAGTACTCTACTATTAGAATATAAAAGAGAGGACTGGGTAAGGTACTTCTCTTCTTTTGGCCTCAGTTTCCTCATCTGTGACATGGGATGGGAATAGGGAGGTATGGACTAGCAAGAGATAAAGGGAGACCTAGATTGGCTTGAATGGTGTAGAGACTAAGTGTAGACATTGTAAAATGAAGGAGTTGGTCTAGATCCTAGGATCATAGATCTAGATTTGGAAAAACCTCAGAGGCCATCTAGTTCAAAATCCTTAATTTTATAGATTACGAAACTAAAGCCAAGGAAGTTAAACTTCCTCTCTATCCAGGGTACTACCATCATTCTAGTTACCTAGGCAGCACCTTCCCTATTGGTGGCACATTGGATAGAGTACTGGGCCTGGAGTCAGGAAGACTCATCTTCGTGAGTTCAAATCCAGCTTTAAACACTTCTTAGCTTGTGTGACCCTGGGCAACTTACTTAACCCTGTTGGCCTCAGTTTCCTCATCTATAAAATGAGTTGGAGAAGGAAATGGCAAACCATTCCAGTATCTTTGCTAAGAAAATCCCAAATGGGGTCACAAAAAGTTGGGCATGACTGAAAATCAAATCAACAACCTCACTATCATTCTCAAATTATTTTCCTTCACACCCCATAACCAAGCAGTTGACAAATCTCATTGTTTCTATCTCTACAACATCTACTTACATAATTTATCCACACTAGTTCACATACTCATCACTTCTTGCCTGAACTACTGCAGTAACTAGCCTTCTATTTGGTATATCTGCTTTATGTCTCTCCCTACTCCAATCTATCCTCTACTTAGCCACCAAAATGATTGCCTTTAAGTGTAGGCCCAACTGTGTCACCCTCTCTTCTCTAAATTTAATAGCTCCACATTACCTCTAGGATCACATGTAAACTCTGTTTGTTATTTCAAGTTCTTCACAACCTGGTCTCTTAATTTTACTCACTTCCCCACATTCTAGGGTCTAGCTATATAGGTTTGCTGTTCCATACATATGATATACACTGTCTCTGTGTCTTTGCCCAGGCTGCCCCTATGTCTGGAAAATATTCCACCCTTACTCCTACCTCTTGGAATTCCAGGTTTCCTGGAAGACTCAGTTCTGGATTGATTTCTTTTTTTTTGCTTTTTGGAGGGCAATTGGGGGTTAAGTGACTTGCCCAAGGTCACATGGCTAGTTTTTGAGTTCAGATTTGAACTCAGGTCCTCCTGACTCCAGGGCTGGTGCTCTATTCACTGAGCCACCTAGCCGCCCCTTGGATTGATTTTGTATATACATACATACGCATACACACACACATACACACACATATATATTGGGGACTGACCAGTGAGCATATGTCACTATTCCCTATATAGAAGAGGCTAGGGAGTCTACTTCCAGGAGAGTGGTGAAAATATGTGATAAAAATGCCTAAAAGAGACATTCTGCCACTGGTTCTGGTTTGCTAACCAGGTGTTCAATAGGAGGAACCTTTTAATAAGCTGTGGAAGCAGAGCCAGAATGGGTGGTAGGGAAGGAGGGGGAGGAAAAGGAAGAACAGTCAAAAGGCTTTGGTGGGTATAAGCCTATTTCTCCCTTTGGCTAACTTCTTCCTGCTAGATGTCACCTAGCCAGAGACAATGCTGCAAGGAGAGAGGCTCCAGGCCTTCTCCCCACCCAAGGCCATGAAAATGGACCATTCTTTTGTTTTAATTAAAGGAGATTAATCAAGAGGATGATACCTTTTGAGTTCTGAGAGGTCAGGAGAGCAAACCACTGGAGATCCAAGCTGTCAAGCTCATGTCAGGTTTTGTGGCCAACTCAGCACCAATGCCTTGAGAACAGAGGAGTGACCTTTGGGGCCTAGCCCAGCAGTAGCTGAGATAAGGACTCATCTGGGAAAGATGGCACATTTCTCTGTGAACTTCGTTGGACCAATGCTAGTATGAAAGACTATATTAAACCTGAGCCCACTTCTTAAGAGGCCAAGATGGTATAGAGATAAATGGATGATTCCTTAAGAAGATGAATATTATCTAAACAAGGATATCCATTGTCACCAGTTATTTGGTCAAATTCTTGAACAGCTAGTTATAGCAACAAGACAAGAAAAAGAATGAGAGCATACATAAAAGGAAACAATATTATTATTATTTAGAGATAACGTGATTGTTTTCTAAGAGCCCTAGAGAATCAACTAAAATTAATTGAAACAATTAATAACCTTAGCAAAGGGGCAGGATATAAAATAAACACACAAAATCATTAGCCATTATGTATATTACCAGCAAAACAAAAAAGAAAAAGAAATTCCATTTAAAATAATTCCAGAATGTACTAAATATTAAATATTTAATAATATCCAAAAGTTTAGGTAACAACATTTACAAACAGGAATTATATGAATACAACAAAAATACTCTCTACGTAAATAAAACTAGATCTGAATAATTTGAGAGATACTGTTTATTGCTAGTCCATGTTGATACCATGAATGTGAAAATACCACCTAAATCAGTTATGATTTCATCGCCATATGAAACTACCAAAGAGTTATCTTATAGAACTAGAAAAGAAAGCAAATTTATCTTGAAGAATAAAATGTCAAGAATCTCAAGGAAAATAATTTTTAAACTGGGCAGGCTCCCTTGCCTAGCTGTGTTATATTTCAAACTATACTGTACAAAATAATTTGGAAGTCATTCTTTCTATTTTCAGTAGTATAATTTAGGAAGCTCTCTAGACATAGTAGAAGATAATTTTTTCATGTTTGGAGTTAGAAATCTGTCCCTTCAACTTCAGTTTTAGTGCTTGTTTGAAAAATAGAACACATTAGGTACAGATGACCAGAAAAAGTTGAACATAGTAGTATAATATTTGATAATCCAAGTACTTCAAACTACTAATGTAAGGGCTCATTTATTCAATAAAAATCATTGGGCAAACTAGGAAGCAGTCTGGTAGAAATTTAATTTAGGCCAAAAACTTACAACATGTACCATATGACAAATTAGAGGAACAGCTATGGTCAAGGATCACAGGAAATGAAATAGACAATTTTGATTATTTAAAGCTGAAAAAAATTTGTAAAAACAAATTAACGTGGTTAAAAATTAAGTGGGAAACTGTTACTTGTAGCAATTTTCCATGATAAAGATGGGGAATTGATCCAAATATAGAAGAACAAGAACCATTCTCAAATAAATAATGGTCAAAAGATATGACCAGGTGATTATCAAAAGAAGAAAGAAAAGCTATTAATGACCATATTTTTAAGTACTCTAAAGCAATAATGAGAAAAAACAAAACAACCCTTTGGTTCCACCTCAAACCCATCAAATTGGAAAAGATGACGAAAAAGGAAAATAACAGTTATTGGAGAGTCTTTAAGAGGACAGGCACACTGGTGTAAGCACAGGGATAGTTTGTAGGTAGAGTTGTAAAATGGTCTAACCATTTCTGGTAAGCAATTTGGAACTACACTAAAAACCAAAGTCATTAAATTGTACATACCTTTGATCCAACAATACTGGTACTAGAGTTATTGACCAAAGAGATTAAAGACAGTCCATGTGCGCAAAATTAAGTATAGAAGCATTTTTTTGTCATAGCAAAGAACTAGAAATAAAGTGTGTACTCTTCAGTTGGGGAATGGCTAGATCAGGGGTGGGGAACTTTTGAAGTTTGAATTCAGTCAGAGTCACACTTGAGGACCTAGAGGGTCACATGTGGCCTTGAGGCTGCAAGTTCCCCAGCCCTGGGTTAGATGAATAATGAATAAATTAGTTAATTATGAATGAACATAAATGAATTATGGTAAAAGAATGCAATGTAATATTATTCCAACATAAATGCCAAAGGGACAGATTCATAGAAACTTGGGAAAACATACTGTCTGAGCTGATAAGAAGGAAGTAAGCAGAACCAGAAGAAGAATTTATACAGTTAACTACAGTATTATAAAGGAAAACTGTGAAAGACATTCACTATGATCAAATGCAATGAGTAATTGTCACTCCAGAGAATTAATGTTTGATCATGCTATCGTACTGCTTGGCAGAGTGGTGATAGACTAGAGGAGCATAATTAGACTAATATGTTCAGACGTGGCCAATATGTTTTGTTTGATTAACTGTTACAAGGGAGAACTTTTTTTTTTTAAGGGAAGAGTTGGAGTGGAGTAGAGAAATGGTGATACTGATAATAAAATAAGGAAGAAAAGAAAGAAAATTGTCTATGAGTCATTTAAAAAATGCAAGAAAGTTCAGCAGGAGATACAAACAGGACAGTGTTGAGACTGGAAGGATAAATCTGAAATGGGGAAAAAAACAAAAAAAACCCAAGCTATACTTAGTGAGATTCACAGTTTCATACACATTCTTCTTCTTTTTAGTTCTTTGTTTAGGTAAATGTTCATATTTGTTAATGCTTGTCAAGTTTATGGTAATAAAAAAGTTAATTTTTTAAAAGCAAAAACAAAAAAAGTAGCAAAAAAACAAAGGAAAACAAAACAAACAAACAAAAACCAAGAGAACAAGACAGATTTCTATCATTTTCTATGTAAAGTATTGCCAGAAGGCAAAGGATATCAATAACATCCAGAGATCAAATTCAACTTCTCCCAGCCATACTAAACTGGTACAGTAGTTAGAGTGCCAAACTTGGAATCAAAATGCCCTGTATTTAAAGCTCACCTTCGGTATTTACTAGCAATGTGACCTTAGTTTCCTCATCTACAAAGTGGGAAAAATAATACCTACCTAATGTGGTTGTTGTGAGCCTCAAATGCAATAATTAAAGTGAGGCTCTTTACCAATTCTAAAATATAATGTCAATGCCAGTTGTTATTAATAAACTGTATGATCCTACGTAAGGCATTTCAGATTTTTCATCAGTGTATAACACTGTCCACTCTGACCCACAATGCCTAAGAACCAAGTCTTACATTTCACCCTTCCCTTAGGTATGGTTATGGGGATTAGGGTGTCTCTGTCTCTACTACTGGGTCAAACCCGCAGTGATTGAGTTCCCTCATCTTTAGTGTTCTCTAACATTTCACTTTTATTTAAGCACTTAACAGACTAACTTTTACAAAGGAATAGTCACTTCAAAGAAACAGCAAGAATAAACATACAAATGCCACCCCCCCCGCCCCCCCCCACATACACATACACACCTGGAGGAGGGGTAAATCCACCCTACATCAGCTCAATTAAGAGATTAAGTTCACAGTTTAGCTCAGTTCCCATACAGCATCAGTCCCACCAAATTACA
>CM053589.1:78112219-78146179 GCA_028646515.1 Pseudochirops corinnae
CCTTAAAAAGCTGGTAGGATAGAATGGGAAAGTGACCCTTTCTCCCACCCAGCTGAGTGCACTGGTGCTCATACTTCAGGTAATGTGAAACAAGGAGGCTGTTGTACAAGATGACTGTGAAGGTCCTATCCCCTTGATCAGTAATTCTGTGATTCGATCCAGTAAGTTCAATAGATTCAATTGTTTTGAAAGAATTCATGTACCCTCTTCTCACCAACACAAACATATAAATCCACAACAGAAAGGAGTGAAAGGGGACAAAAAAAGCATCAACCTTGGAGTTTGGAACCATCATTTTTTAATATAGCCTGACAAAAAGAAGCTATAGGCCCTGACCCTAATATGAGGACTCTCTGTGTGTCTTGAGCAACATATTTTCATTCATTCATTCATCAAGTATTTATAAATTTATATAATAAAAATATGGTATTATATATTATAGAATATTATAAAAGTTATAGATGAATATATAATATAATAATCTGCAATTATTACTAAATTAATTTATTAAGGCACTACTATCTGTGAAGTGTGCATGATGAATAGAACGAATGGCCAGAACATTCATTCACTGTTTATTACGCCATTTATGCTAAGAGCTTGAGATACAAACACAAAAGTATAACACTATCTCAAGAAATTCACATGATAAGGAGGAGAGATATCACATATGGAAAGAGAGAGCTAGGCTTGAGTCAGAAAGGCCTGGATTCAAGTCTCTCTCCTGACCCATACTGGCCATATGACTCTAGGCAAGTCATTTAACTTCCTGGTACTTAAGGCAAGTGATAATTGCAAACAGTTGCCAGTCTGCAGTGGTAGAAGGTCTATCCTCACCTGGATTTCCTTATACCAAATGATAGCGCAGATCCAGACCTCGCCCCTCTCTTAATTCTTTTTCTCCCCCCACTGCCATGTGTCAGATGATGGGGATACCAAGGCAAAAATAGCCCCTGCTCTAAAAGAGAAGATGTATACATATCCTGGGCACACCTGTCACCTGTAAGCCAGGAAGGACAGCCAAGGACAATGGTGGTGGGAGATTAAAGGTAGGGATTGAGAGGGCAGTGAAGAAATTTTCTGTTGGGGTTGAGAACCATCCCTGCTATCCCCACCCCCTTATCCTTAGAGGAATCCTCCTCTTCTTCCTACCTTGTTCTTAGTTCTGACATTATAAGCCTGATTTTCTTTCTGCTAAATGTAACTTGTGTATGTATATTTTACATGATATCTCCCTCCCCTCCCCCAGGTGAGAGTCCTTAAGAGTTCTTCCAGAGAAGGAGGTAATTGGTTCCTTTTTTTTTTTATTTGAGACAATTGGGTTTAAGTGACTTGCCTTGGGCTCCAGGCAGTACATGTCTGAGGCCACATTTGAACTCAAGTCCTTCTGACTCTAGCAGTGGTTCTCAACCTTCCTAATGCAGCAACCCTTTAATACAGTTCCTCATGTTGCAGAGACCTCCAACCATAAAATTATTTTCCTTGCTACTTCATAACTAATTTTGCTACTGTTATGAATCGTAATGTAAATATCTGATATGCAGGATGTATTTTCATTGTTACAAATTGAACATAATCCACAGGTTGAGAACCATTGCTTTAGGGCTAGTTGCTCTATCCACTGTGTACTTAGCTGTCCCAGTTGATTCCTGTAAAGAAAGCAATCAGATATAGGAGGAGAATTAAAGTGTAAGAGACTACTTTGGTCTATGGGCACACGGAATGCCAGTGCTACCATATTGGTCCATATATGAGCCATTCTCAGATATAGACCACATTCCGAAAATGAGATATCTTTCAAAGGAAAAAAAAATATGGATAAGCTATGAAAAATTATTTCTAAGAATATAATTATAGATTAGTGTTTTATACAAAGCAGGCATGGGTGAAAAGTGCAGCCTATATCAAAACATTATTGGCATAATATAGTGGGAAAAGAGCCAGATTTGGAGTCAGAGAATCTGTGTTTAACCCTTGACCCTACCATTTTTTGCCTATGTGACCTTGGACTGAATGGCTTTTAGGGTGTCTTCCAGTTCTAACTCTGTGACTCCTAAGATTCTTATTTTCCAGTCTAACATTTTACAGATTATCAGATTAAACAAGGTACTTTATAGAGTGTCTAGAGGTCTGCACATATAGAGAATCCAAAATAGTTTGAAAGGTATCATAGTGATGATCTGTCTACAGCATGGCTCTAAATACAATTCTAAATCAGGTTCCACAATGAATGTGTGTTTAAAAAAATATATCTATTTCTATATAAAATTGCATTTCAATGTAATTGTTTTCTTTGTAATCCTTTGCATTTTGTTCTGCTCATTTAAGAACATCATTCGGAGAAGGGGTCCACAGGCTTTAGCAAAGTGGTACATGAAACAAAGAACCCCTGCCAAGGGGCCCTAGCTGAGAGAGACCTCAGAGATCAGCTAGTTCAGTGCCTTCATTTTACTGGAGCCCATAGCATTTTAAGTGATTTGGTCATCCAGGAAGTAGGTAGCAGCTTCAGGTACTCAGACTCCAAATCAGGGAATCTTTCCCCAGTAATGTGCTGGCCCTTGCATCAGATGGCTTGCTTGCCTCAAGGTTAAGAAGCAGCCCAAATGCTATCAGTTACTTTTTGACTCAGGCAGGGAAGGGAAAAGTCTTCTCTCCTCCCCACTTTGTGACTTAGGCTTATGCGGGAACAGCCTGCACAGCCTTGTGAGGGAATCTAATGCCTAACACAGCTCATGCCTTTCACAATGGGACCCAGGCCCCCTTCTCAAAGCTCAGCTCTGGCTTTTGCTTGGGGCTTCTTTTCCTCTCCCAGGCTCCCTCCCCTTCCCCTTGCCCAGCCCTTTTTCTCCCATGTCTGATTGTTTAGAGAAGGCCCTTCCCAGATTCAAACACACTCGATTGAGCCTGAATGAATCTCAGAACAGTTATTAATCTTGTTGCCTGGCTACACTCTAAACCCCATTCTAATCCAGCCTCTGTTCTCATGAACAATGAATGCAGTGAGACCGAGGCAGGATCAATGCTGAAGAGCTGCCTTAAATACTTTCCCCCCTCTTCTACTTTCTTTACCCACATGGAGACAAGGGACAGGGCAGTGCCAGCTCCTGTGGGGTAGGATATGGGGGTGGGGGCATATTGCTTAGGTCATAAGTTGGGTTCCAAGCAAGATGGCATCCACTCCCTGCCCCTGCCCCCCCCTTCTGCTGACATATTTCACTGACTGACTAAACTCTGACCACTATCCCATCGTCTCTGGCTCTTGGATGTTGGTTGCTCTCTCTGTGCAAGTTGACCAAAAGCCATGCTATGCAAGTCATCCATCAAATTTGTGTTAAGTTGCCCAACCTGGGAAGTCAAGAAGTCCAAGCAGCCTCAGTTCATTGTCTAAGAAGCTTTAGAGCAGATTTCAGAGGGCCCATGCTTTGTGCTTTTCTGGCAGGAGTCTGTCTCTCTACCAAGATACCAAAGCAAAGACATGGCGGTCTGGACACAATGAGGGAGCCAGGTGGGATGTCAGCGCCGGGAAGGCATGTGACCAGGCACTTATGCATCCATTGCGATGGTAAGCGATGGCTTGCTTAGTGCATGGTATTTCTGCCTTGTATTGGAGCAGATGTTGCCAGGCCATAGAAAGAACAATAGAGCTCAAGTCCCACCTCTGCCACTTGCCACCTATATGACCTTGGACAAGTCATTCATCTCCTCTGAGGCTCATGTATAAAATGGATTTGATTTCTGTGGTCCCTTCCAGAGCTAAATGTATGATCCTATAGAACCAGTAGTAAAATGTGAAGTTGCTAAAGATACATCAGATGGAAAAGAAAGGATCTATTAAAGCAATTATTAAACACCTACCATACCAGACAGTATGCCAAGGGCTTTACATTGACCTCATTTGATCCTCGCAGCAACCCTGGGAGGGAGGTTCTCTCATTTTAGATCCTCATTTTACAGATGAGGAAACTGAGGCAAACAGAAGTAACATGACTTGACCAGGGTCACATAACTAGTAAATATCTGAGACCAAATTTGAACCCAGGCCCTGAATTCCTGACTCTAGGCCTAGAACAGGTATTCTAGAACTGGCTTTGAATCTATCTTTTCTTCCTTTACCTGGAAAGAATCAAACCATCTTAAAATTAAAAGGAATATCGGTCTGTCCAGCTGTCTCACTGAGGACCAGAGAAATTCAGTGTACAAAGTCACACAGACAAAGAGTGGTTAGGCTTGGAGTAGAGCCCAAGGTGTCTTACTCTTAATCTAATGTAATTTAGTTGTTTGGGTTGGTTGGTTTGTTTTTTGCCATGTCTCAAAGCAGATGGGTTCAAACTAACCCTTGGTCAAAATCAGAACACAACATCCCCATTTCTCCTACCAACTCATTTTAACCTACCTGCTGCCCTATGTTTGAATGGATTTTAAGCAATGGGTTGGACGATGTTCTTTAAGCCTTGACCACCTCTTTCTCTGTCACCTGGATCCAACCTACTTTTCCAGGCTTATTGTACTTATATTTCCTTTCATGAGCTCTATGGGCCAGGGAAACTGTCCTTGCTATTTCTCATATGCAATCTTCCATTTCTCCTCTCCATGTCTTTGTACAGGCTATCCTAATGCCTAGAATGCACTTTCTCCTCACTTGGGCCTCTTAGAATCCCTCACTTTCCTTAGAAAGGAAGCCCAGCTCAAGCGCTCTGTATATGATACCCGTCCAGATTTCCCCAGCTGCTAATGCCTTCCCACCTCCAAACGACTTTGTATTTTTTACATATTTTGTATCTACTTATATACAACTTATTCCAAGAATTATCCTGGACTACTAAGTCATCCTCACTCCTCATATCTCCAAATTTGTCCTTTTTACCTTCATAATATCTCTTGTAATTGACCCTTTCTCTCCACTAACAAAGCTAACACCTTAGTTCAGGCATTCATTATCTTTCACCTAGATTATTACAACAGTCTTTCCTCACTCCAGACAACCCTATATATATATATATTGGATTGACTAATTGATATGTGTATGTGTCTTTCCCAATACAATGTAAACTCCTTGAGGAGAGGGACTGTTTCATTTCTGTCTTGGTATTTCCAGTGTTTGGCCCATAGCAGACATTTAATTAATGTCTGCTGATTGATTTACTGATTGATTGATTCTACTGCTTCTGGGTTCCAGTCTATTTGTTCTCAGGCAAACCTTGGAGGCATCCAATTCTTTGCTTCCAAAAAAATAAATTCACCCAGAAATAAGCTGAAATTTTAGAGTTTTAGCATTTTCATTTAGGGATAACTTCTTCCCTAGGAGTTGCATGCTGTCACACCCCTTCCTCCCTCCCCAAGAAGGGATTTTAAAATCTGTTCAGAGTCTATGGGTGAAAAAGGTACTGGGAAGCTAGTTTATGGTTTTGTTCAGTTCTTCAGTTGTGTCCAACTCTTCATGACCCTATTTGAGGTTTTCTTGGCACAGATACTAGAGTGGTTTGCTATTTCCTTCTCCAGCTCATTCTACAGATGAGGAAACTGAGGCAAAGAGGGTTAAATGATTTGTCCAGGGACATAAAGGTGGTAAGTATCTGAAGCCAGATTTGAACTCATAAAGATGAGTCTTCCTGATTCTGAGTCCAGTGCTCTATACACTGCTACTCTAGTTTATAGTTAGTTTATACCATTTTGAATATGGAGGAGAAAGAGATCTTAGGGAAGAACCTCCCTCAATTCACTTTGAAAATTTGCATCAAAATTTGTGATGTAGGAAACAGAGTAATAATGCCAGCACAGATACCTTTTCTTCTAATACCTTGAGAAT
Organism: Pseudochirops corinnae; assembly: GCA_028646515.1. NCBI lineage: Eukaryota > Metazoa > Chordata > Mammalia > Diprotodontia > Pseudocheiridae > Pseudochirops > Pseudochirops corinnae. The sequence continues at coordinate 78,118,026 of CM053589.1, forward strand.
AATATACTCATCACACTCACAAGAAAGGTAACAGGGCAATCGTCACTTCCAGTCTCCAAGAGAAGACTCATGAACTTTCTTAACTTGTTTGATTAGAAAATCGGGTGGCAAGTTGCCACTTTCAGATGGAGAAAGTAATTCTCACAAATGGGGAAGCTTCTTACCTAACACAAAGAGGTAACATGTTGCTCCATCTAGAGTGGGGATTTCCATGAAAGAATACTGTCTTTTGTGGGGCTTAGGCAGGCGCTTCCTGTGGGAATGCTTCATGATGATGGGGGTTCATGAGAGCCCCTGGGAAAACTGATCTCAGCCCCATCACTGAGACCTGCTCACCAAGGAAAAGTAATAATTAAAAGAATAAGGAGCAAAGGGGTAACGAAGGAACTCAGAGGGAGGGAGCCCAGAGGAGGGGTAATTTTCTCTTTGAGACCTGGCAAACACTTCAAACAATTCCTCAGAGCAGAGCATTCACTAAGAGGTGAAGTAAGGGTTTTCATGAACTATTTAGTGCTTCTGACAGGAAAGAGCTGATGGGTTTAGAAACAAACGTGCACATACACACACACACACACACACACACACACACACACAAACACACACCCCTTCCTCCATTTTTCCTATCCTGGAAACAACTTCAGAACCCCTCCATTTAAATAATTTTCTGACCTTCCAGGATTGCTGGAGTCATGAAATCAGCAGAAGGACTCAAATTTTCTCCATCAATATAGAATACATCTCCTAATACATCTGACTAGAGAAGAAATGCACACCAGTATTTCCTTTGTAATGGGAGGACTGGGCTCTTTTTGGCCCATTATAGGTGCTTAATAAATGTTTGTCAATTTAGTTTACCTATCAGTATTATGTAGGGTATTAAAATGAAGATATTCTACAAGTTTGTGGAAAGCTGTGCCCAGAAAGAATATTTATTTATGGCAAGCTAGTAATAACTCTAAGGATTAGACCAGTTCTCTTCCCCTTCAACCTCCACCATACTTTCCTCAATTTTGTGGTTGTTCAGTCATTTCAGTTACGTCTGACCGCATTTGGGGTTTTCTTGGCAAAGATACTGGAGTGGTTTGCTATTTCCTTCTCCAGCTGATTTTATCGATGAAGAAACTGAGGCAAACAGGGTAAAAGTCACTTGCCCAGGGTCATACAGCTAACAAGTGTATGAGGGTAGATTTGAGCCATGCTTTCCTCAATATCCACTGCCAGAAGCATTAGTCTATTTACATATATTTTATGTTCTAACCCAAATTAGCATAATTGTTGTACCTCATACATGATCCTTTTATGACCTATGACCCATGACCCATCTCAGTGCCTTTGCTCTCTCTGTTCCCACTGCCTAAAATATACTTTCTCCTTAGAATTTCCTCCATCTCTTTAGGATCCATCGTTTCTTTCAAAGCTCCGTTCAAGTAGCACCTTCCTTTCCAATTAACCCCCATGCCAGTGCCTCTACTGGAAAATTATTTTGTGTCTGTTTTGCACCTACTTAAATGTGTATATGCTATTTCCTACCAATGGAATGTAAGTTCCTTGAGAGCAGGAACTGGTTTGCTTTTACTTTCTTATTCACAGTGACTGGAACATTCTAAACGTATGTTAATTTGATTTACTTGTCAATATTACTGGATAGACAAAATGCTGCTCAGATCCAAACCCAAGTCCATGAGTCTGAAAAGCAGATAACCTATCTACCTCCAATTTTATTGGCATTCAAATGAAGACACCTTACAGATCTGTAGAGAGCAATGTGTCTGGGAATTGTATTTATTTAGGGTTAGATAGTAATAAGGAAAGGGGATTTTGTTCACAATTTGTACAGTAGCTCATGTTACCCAGAGTAAAGGTAGGCTAGGAACTGGAGAATGTGACACATTTTTGGCACCTACAGACACAGCTGCTAGGAAGTAGGCTGTAATCATTGCTGTCCTGCTTCATCTTCAGCTTGTACCTTTTTTCCATATAACTTGAAAGGATATTAACTTACTCATTCACCTAGTCTGCTCCTTGCTTTCATTTACTTCACTTGTCACGAACTGAAAGCCACCTCTGAATTCTGCTGTATACCCAGTTCAATTGCCAACAATGTAATATAGTTGTTGACTGAAAAACATAGGCATGAGATCAGAAGTCTAGTGTGTCCTTCAGGAATTTGGCAATCATGCCAGAAACAAGCTGTGGGTTAAATCAAAGCTCTCCAGAGCAGTGAATGTTAAATTTCTTCCATTCAGAATCAGGACCCAATCTACCTTTCCAGACTTATTGCCTATTACTCTCCTCAAACTCTACAATCTAATCAAATTGTCCTTTTTAACTATTATACCTTTTAAGTGAAACTTCATCTTCTATCTCCATTCCTTGTACTGGCTGTCCCCTGGAATGTTCTGGAAGGTATTCCTTCCTTACCTCCACCTCTCAGGATCCTTGCTATCCTTCAAGGCTCACCTCAGATGCCATCCTCTATCCCTAGCCTATTCTCCTCACTGATAATGCCCTCCCCATAAATCACTAGGCAGCTGAGTGGTACAGTCGTGGACAGAGCCTAGACTTGGAGTCACAAAGATCTCAGCTGGAACACTACCTTAGACACCTACTAGCTGTATGACTCTCATCAAGTCACTTATCCTTGCTCAGCCTCAGTTTCTTTATCTGTAAAATGGACATGGTAGTCATAATACTTGCCTTATGGGGTTGTAATTATGATAAAAGGAGACAAAGTGCTTTGCAAACCTTAAAGGTCAATATGTATGTTAGCCATTTGGGCAGCTAGGTAGTGAAGTAAATAGAGCATAGGTCCTAGAGTCTGGAGGTCTCATCTTCCTGAGTTCAAATATGGCCTCCGACACTTACTAGCTATGTGGCCCTGGGTAAGTCACTTAACCCTGTTGGCCTCAGTTTCCTTATATGTAAAATGACCTGGAGAAGGAAATGGCAAATCACTCCAGTATCTTTGCCAAGAAAACCCCAAATGGGGTCACAAAGCATCAGATATAAAACAACTGAAACCATTGAACAACAGCATTACTATTTATCTATTTTATATAGATAAAATATATGATATATCTTTCTATTTATACAGATATAAGTATATTTATATGATTTTTCCCCTTTGGTAAAGAGGATAAACTCTTCCAGAAAAGAAATTGCTTCATTATCCCTAAAATCTGGCCCATAATAGGTACTTAATAAATGTATGTTGATTGACTAAAAAATTATAACTTAGACTTACCACAGAAGACATATCTAATTTCAACTTTCTGAGCATTTGATCAACCTCATCAATCAACCTTAAATCTTGATTTAAACCTTTAGTCACTCACTATTGCCACAAGGCAAAAATACAAACTCCTTAGCCAGTCATTTAATAAGCTCTCCATAATCTGGTTGCAACCCATTTTTCCAGCCTTATCTTACATTACTCTACATTTCAATAAAATTGAACTATATTATTCTTTGACCTCAATGTTCCATCTTCCAACTCCATGCATTTGTCTACCTTTGGAATCCACCCTTCTCTTCCTTCAAGGATCAGATCAAAAGCCCCTTTGGGAAGTCTTCTCTAATTCTTTGTCTGGATTTCTTCTTTACTCCTGTTACACATTTTCTTATATTTATCTGTGTACATCCTGCCCTAACATGATTGAAATACCAAGCCTGCTCGATGGAAGAAAATTATTCTCCACAGGAGGATGATTACTTCTTCTTGGGTTCCATGGCAGCCTTCATTCTAATGGAAGTTCTCTTAGGGAACTGACCATGTCTTCAGAAAAGATCTTTGTAGCCCTAATGCTTAACATAGCACCCTGTACAAAGTACTTAATCATTGGCTGTTGAATTCAATGAGGTACAGTTATCCTTCTGCATTGTTACTTTCCCCCATCGAGGTTTTGATATACCACAGGTCAGAATAAAAAATTGAATGGAAATTTTGGGAAGTTTGGTGAAAGTAGCAAACAATATGCACAGGCCAGCAGACAACACAGAAAAAGCTTAGAAACTCAGAAATGCACAAAACATACGTACAGCGTCATACAATATCGGTATGCTGTGTCTTTGAATGCCATAATCACTCAGATTTCTTCCCTGGTGTGAAAGGAGGGCCAAGACACTTTACACAGATTTTCCAGGTCACGGGGGTGTGGTACCCCAATCCCCACCATGTGGAAGGAACATCACCAAAAACCAAGTCCTTCTACTCTCTCTTCTACAGTGCTTTCTTCAGAGATAACTTTTCTAAAAAGGTGGCTAAGTATTGACTTGAATGAGTGGTCATCCTCATCTAAACTCAAGAACAGACACAGGGGTAGAATTGGCGTGAATGTGGAGAGAGAACCAGTTCTGATCTCCCTAGAGTCTACTTAGGTGGGGCTCTTCCAAGAGGAAAGAAACCAGAATATGGGCGAGGAGAGTTAGGTGTCTGGAAATGAGAATGGGCAATGGTGAGGGGAGAGTAAGAATGGGCAGTTTTTTGTGATACAAAAACAAAGTGAAAGGTATGGGGATGGTACTAAATTATATTGGGACAGGCACAAACAATAAAGAAATGGGTCAAATCCAATATTTTTCCCACAAGATAGCTCTTTGAATTCTTTTCTCTTTTGCTTTTTTTTTTTTTAAAGAAAGAATGAAAAGATCTGCATTTAAAAAAATAAGTGTTTTCTATCAAGGCTAGTAGAACCACTTAGATTCTAGCATCACAATTTTACAATTTTCTGAAGGCAATGTAGCCTACTTTCCTCCTCCTTCTTAATTCTAGGTTCATCTCATTGTCCATTTTTAATGCCTGTTGCAGAGATACATATGGATGGGCAGCCACTATATATTATTCTTTCAATTGCACATCAAAATCTAAGAACTGTATGTTCTTCTTCCATTTGATCCACTGTGTGGATGGTCAGGTCAAACCATTTTAAGTGATTACAGATTTCTTCCCAGAGAATTTTCATTGTTATGGGGCTTGATGGAACCAGTACAACGGATATCTACAAACAGATCACCATCCATAGCAGTTCTATACAGTGGTGAATACCTTTGGTGAGCATGTATCTCCCTATTTTAGGCCTTGGCTAATGATTATGATCACACAGCTGTTGAACAGAGGTACTCCAAATGGGGTTTTCTCAGCAGAGCTCCTAGACTAGTTTGCCATTTCCTTCTTCAGCTCATTTTACATGTAAGGAACCTGAGGGAAACAGGGTCACAACAAATTTGCCCAGGGTCACACAGCTAGTTAAGTGTCTGAGGCTGCGTTTGAACTCAAGAAGATGAGTCTTCCTGACTCCAGACCTGGAAGTATCCACTGTGTCACTTAGCATTTGGAGTCATGATTGGCTGTACCAAATCAAATGCTTTTTCTTAAACAAAAAGCAATAAACATAATAGGATCTTATGTTTTCCACATTCTCTTGTATTCTTTTAGTTAATTGAAAAATGGTGAAGATATGGCCCACTATAAAATATCACTTGCAAAAGTCTCCGTGTTCCTTACTAATTCCCTCATCAGTAATGTCCTTGATTCACATGTAGTTGAGTTTCACAAAGATTTTGTACGGATAGAAAAGTAGGCATATTGGTAGCTGATGATATTCTCCCTTTGGGGAAATTTGTAATGCCTGAGATATTTTTACATCTTTATCTTCTCCTCCTTCAGACACTTTGTGATTAAATCCCTTAACACCCAAACTATTGTGCTACTTCATTCCTAAATCTCTTCTATGTATATCTAGTTCAATCTAGCTACTTTTCTCATCATTGTCTTCTTTTGACCCACTTCTGTCACCTCTGTTAGGACATCTAGGATTGTGATGTTAGAATTCAAGAGCAATAGCTATTCTTTGATAGAGAACAGTTATTATTATTTTTTTTTGAAATTGTGGATCCTTTCTCTCTCTCCCTTCCTTCCTTCCTTCTTTCCTTCCTTCCTTCCTTCTTTCCTTCTTTCCTTCCTTCCTTCCTTCCTTCCTTCCTTCCTTCCTTCCTTCCTCCCTCCCTACCTCCCTCTCTTTCTTTCTCTCTCTCTCTCTTTCTTTCTCTTTCATTTTAACAGAGTAAATATTAATTTAATTTAATCAGAACCCAAACCAGGTTCTTTCAGAATTCATAACTGACAGTTTACAAAAAATAGGACACACAAGACTTAGATATTTTTTCCAATATTCACTCTAGAAAGGGTAAATCCCAGAGTCTTTTTTTTTTTTTACATTTGCAAACAGACTTATTGCTGAGATTCATTAAAAACTTTCACAAACCAGGAATTAACCTTGTTTGGGTTTGATTGATTAGACTTAGCGAGTGATGGGTATGTATGGTAATGAAACATTTTAGATAGCATATATCCCAGTTAGTATTTAACAATAGCAGGGTTTTCACATTTACCTTTTTAAAAAGTACAAATTCAGCAGCTTTACTTCTCAAAACAAAGGTTTTGCTATTTTTCTCCCATTAATTTTATATACTAGTTTCTTCTTTTCTATTTATCAGGCTTCCTCTAGAAAAAGTGTCATGAGAACCATTCTGTCATCTTTCTTTTCTAGACTTACTTAAAAAAAAAAATTTAGCATTTTCTAAGCAGCACTATCACAAGGATACTCTAATTTAATATATTAGGTAACTTCTGATAAAACATATCTATTCTGATTTGAAAGACTATTATAAAAAATATAAATTATTTAACCAAATTTTCCCATGCATCTCCCCTAACATACTGTATACATTCCTTTTTAATGTATATCTTTACACACACACATACACACACACACACACACACACACTCTCTCTCTCTCTCTCTCTCTCTCTTTTTAAACCCTGAAAGTTGAACTGTTCAAATAAAAAAAGAAAGGAAAAAAAAAAGAAAACCTTTATCAATCTAGTATTTGGAAAAAGTCAAGTAATGACTAACTGTTAACTGAAGAATAGAATGAGATTAGGCAAAGGAGACATAAGTAAAAAATAAAAATAAAAAATGTCAAGTATTAGAATTCCATTCTAATGTTAAAATACTATAAGATATGCCCCAAACACACTAGAATGTACTTTTTTAGCAAAAAATAATCTGACATTTTGATATCTAAGAAAATAAGCCAAAATTCCAACAAACTAAAAAGTATACCTCATCAAGTACAACATATTCAATTCCATTCCTAATTTTCACCTTTTCCATCTTTATACAACACAAAGCATTTATTAGACTTATCCCTGGCTTAGAAGATTATACATGTCTAAAATTTTAGTCTGAAAAGATGATTTGGGAAATAAAATTTCAGTTTTCCTAAATGCTTACAAAACCTTAGGCTAAACAGATATTATCATTATTGCTCATGTCCTTTAAAAATATAATCATTTTTAAACATTAGCTTTATTTTCCTACTAAACCAAGTTCTATGACATCAACTATTTATGTTTTGGATTGATACACTTAATCAGAATTGTCAATAGTCATACAAATAAAAATTTTTTAACATTAGTATAAGTGTTTTCTAGCTGTTCCTTCTCAGTTATAAAGAAGAAATATTAGTGTATTTAAGTGAAATTAGATATTCATTTATCAATAAAATGCATATATTTCTTGCTTTTCCTATTTTGGTCTCCCTTCAACATCCTCAGAATAACTTTGCTTAGTTGGGGATCTTGCCAAGCTTTTTTCAAACTGATTCTACCCTCCACTACTTCTCTCTGCCTTGAGAGGTAATACTGAACAAATCATTAATCATCTTTCTTTATAAGGTTTAACAAACAAGTTTGGCCTCTCTATATCCCTGCTTAGCAAATAAATGATTGATTGTTTACTGCCTGAGGCACTTTTAAAAGTTCTTTTAGTCTCCTTGTTATAGGAATTTATTTTTATCAGTTAAACTGCAGTGTAAAATTATTATAATCAATGTTGACGTCATTTCTCTTGTTCATTAGTCATTTTTCATGATCAATGATTTGTTTAGATAGTGCAGGATTGAATTAACAGTGTGCCATATTGTTGTCTCGTTCTTCTTTTTCTCGGTTTTTGGTAATTTTGATCTTTGCTCTGTTAAGTTGATGGTCTTACTATACACAGATATCAGATTTAGAGATAACTCCTTCAAGCCTTTTTTTTTTTCAAAATACAATAATTTTTTCTGTGATGTTATTTGGTGTTTATCCTATCCAATGACTCTTTTATCAGAAGACATATTCATGATGTAAAATTGTGAGGTTTCTGTGTAGTTTGGAAGCTTTGTGTATTCTTTCTTCTTTATATATATCCTTTCCAATATATTTTTCACCAATCTCATGTACTTTACTTTTGAATTGAAGTCTTCAGGAATATGATAATACCAACTCTAACAACTCCTTTCTTTGCTTCTCAGAACCTGAGAGGCAGCTGTAATGTCATGCACAAGCAGCTTCCCAAAAGAATGCTACTGTAAACAACTTTTAAGGTTCTGATTATACAGTATAGTGAACACTCCATTTATTCCATAACAAATCAAGGCAAATGTTCACAACAAATCACAACATAATATTCACAACATTACATCTTATCACAGAAAATCACAATATAGTGTTCACAACAGCTTAACATTAAAATGGCCACACAGTTTTCACCAAAGTGGTCACAGTATTTAGAACAAAGAACAAAAGACTAATCATCTGGTATTGGTAAGGAGGTTTGCCTTCTTACTTAATCATTCAATCATTTCACAATACAAGTCTGTCTTCCACTCATGGGGTTATCATAGGTTAACTTAATCAGTCACTTATCTAGCAATCAGTCATTAAGTATCATTAATCACTAAATACAATCATTAGAAAATTACACAAACTCTCCACCCCTCAGTGTCTAGTAAACTTCAATTTCATCACAAGTTCAATATCCAAGGAAAAGCCTTTCCTTCATCTTGAGTTGGGGTGGTCTCTCAGATTCCCTGGATCCCCTTCCATGGTCCCAGTTCCTACCTGAATCCACCAAACAGTCACCTGGATTCAGAGGCAGACAGCTCCCAGGTTCTCATCCAGTCCTCCGGGCAGTTCTTGCTACACACTGAAGTTCATAGGGTCCAGTACATCTCAAAACCTTCACAACTTCTGTTGCTGGGAACTCAATGATCAACCAAGCTATAAACAAACAAAGTCTTATCCTGGTCATGCTTCTTCAGTTCTTCAGCAGTTCAGCTGGCCTTAGGACCCAGAAGAAGCCTCAGCCTTTCAGGAGGCCTTCTTGGTAAGAAGCCTCAGCCTTCCAGGCAGCCTTCTCAGGAGCAACTTCAGCCTTCACCAGATTCTTGTCTCAAGAAAACTCCAACTCAGTTCTCAGTCCAACAAGTAACAGCCCAGCTTCCAGCTGGGAAAAATCTGCTTCCTCCACCAGGAGGAAAATTCTTGATTCTGACTGTCTCTCTCTGGGCCTCTTCTTATACACACACACACACACACACACACACACACACACACACACACACACACACACACACACACACTGGCTTCCTGTTTCAGCCAAACCCTTCCTGTTATGTCAGCAACAGGAGAGAGAGTTCACACCTTAGTTACTAAGGGCTAAGTACTTGCTTACTTGACATAACAAAAAGGGGTCTTCAAATTTAAATTAATTACCATTACAGCAGCCTTCCATTTATCTGTGACTTCTTTCTTCTGGTCCCATTTATAGTGAGAATGACAAGATTGATAAGATTCAACTCCCTATTAGTTGACTCATTACTATTGAACAAGGATATCACATTAAAGGTGCTAACATTCAAGTGAAAAATGTATAGATGGTCTAAAAGACACGTGATCCTTAGTCCCTCTGTGTTCCCTTTTTCATCTGAATTCTCATTTTATACTGGCCTTAGGTGAAGGGAGGCCTTTATCCTGTGTTACTCCATCTAACTCTCAACTGATACCAGTGCCCATCTTCAGACAGGAGTTAAATCATGAAAAAAGTCACAAGGAATGGGTCATCCACCCTACAGAGCTTGGCACTTTGCGCCCTGAAATGGCAAGTCATGGGTCTCGCCTCCTCACTCCATATAACCTCTGTTTCCTTCCCATTCATAACCAGCATAGTTGATCAGCTTAAGGAAAACTAACCTTCTAAGTTTTGTTACTGACTAAAATGTTTAGCAAATAGCAATATGAGGTGACCATTCAATAGAGCTAGGAGGGCAAGTTAGATTCCAGTTCCTCTTCCATAATTCCTAATCAGTGAGGTTTGCCCTGTCTGTTTACATAGGGAATGTTGATCCTTTCTGATAAGTAGTAGACTGTGGTCTCTGAGGTTTGTTTTCTGTAATCTGAGAAGGGGTCTATGGGTTTTGCCAGACTAACTGAGGGATCCATGACCCAAAAAAGGTGAAGAATCTAGAGGAAGACTTTCAGCATATTGTGTGGGTTTGTAGAGGATCCATGGGAGAACTTGGACAAGAATTGAATAGGATGAGTAGGCCTAGATGGGTTATCATCTATACAGAAGGTGGGAATACACATGGATAAGATCATAGATTCACTGAAATATAGCTATTAGGCATATACATTTAAATTTGATTAAGATTTTATTTATATTAAAATAATCCTGTTTTTCAGTCTCATATTGTATGCTCCCTTCATTTCTTCTAGCATAAGAACCAATCTAGCTTTTGGAGGATTTCCCCCTATTTCAGCAACTTCAAGAGAAAAGAAGTTGGCAAGGCTTTTGCACAGCTCAAATGAGCTCTCAGAATTGGTTAAAGAGGTTACACAGGTGTTATTGCATCTAACCACTAGAAGAAAATAATATAAGCAATTGTAGACTAGAGATGGGACAGAAACACAAGACCGGGATCTTGTGACTGCAGAGATGTCAAACCATAAAATGCTATTCCAATTACCCTCTTATCTTCTTCCATCCCCTCTTGGCCAAATACCACACTGATGTTCCTCCTTGTCCCATGGCAGGGCAGTCTGCCATATGCAAAACCAAGGCCTGTGCAGATCATATGCATGCACCACAGCTGTGTATGGACTATGGAATTTTCAGATGTCCCTGGGCCAAGGTAAACTTCACATACTAATGGGACTGGGCTTCAGGACAGGAACCATAGCATGTGGGGAAAAGTGGGGGGGAGAAGGTTGGGGAAAGGAGAGAAGGGGGAGTGTCCAGAAAGATTTCATGGTTTTGTTTAGAGTGCTTCTCTCTTTCCTTTATGTTTCCTAATGGTGAAGGAAAGCACATGAAAGGATTGGAATGCTGTTAGTGAGATAATGGTAAACCTCTGAGCAGCTCTGACTAGGGGTATTATGAAAGAAACAACAAACTCACTAGGCAATGTTTCCTTCAGCAGGTGAATTGATTTCTTTTTAAATGTCAAAAGAAAAGCAGGGAGGGGGGGAGAGTGTAGGGTGTGGGGTGTGTGTAACATATGTGAATGGAAAATGCAGGCAAAACCAGAAATATGTACTGATGGGTCAGAGAATTTGAGCATTGGAGGAAACCTCAGAAATCACCTAATCTAACCTCTCACTGAAAAAATGAATTCTCTGACCAACAAGTCATCATCCAACCTCTACCTGAAGATCTGCAGTGATGGGAAGCTCACTACTTCCTGAGAGAACACATTACATTTCTCAGTAGCTCTAGTTGTTGGATATTTTTCTTTACATTGATCTGAAATCTGCCTCTCTGTGGACGGCTATCAATGAAAGCCATAGTGGACAAGTATGGAAAATGTTGAATAAAAAACTGGCCGAGGGTCAGCTGAGCCTGTTAGTGTAGAATAAGTTATAGGTCAGAGTTGGGTAAAAGATTAGGAACAGCTGGACAAAGTAGTTAGAGGCAGAAGAAGCCATAAACCTAGCAAGGCTCAAGACCCAAGAAGTCTGCAAAGTTGAGAATGTTGTGGGGAAGCAGTTATCAAGAACCAGGGTCAGGGGTCTAGGCGACAGTGTGGCAGGCATTCAAGTAAAGAAAATGAGCAACAGGGGCTTAGGAACCCAGGCAATATGTCTATGACATGAAGCCACTCATATGCACTTTGCTACTTGCCACGGGATACACTCTGTCCTAACAAAGCATTCATTCCCCCAATTGCTCTTTACAAATGTAGAGTCTTTAGGGGCCTCAGAACCATACCTAGCAGATCTCGCCTATCTGACAGGGCTTTGTCATCATTTTCTCCAACTGTTAGAATTGCTCTATTAGAAATTGGCCTGAAGACCCAGAGGGGTACCCCATTTGGCCATCTACGCAAACAAGGCATTCGTGCCCTAGAACCCACTGTCCTTGAATACCTAAAACTCGAAGCTCACTCACTTCTAACATAGACCTGGCATTGAGGGTCTGATTTTGAATGCTGCTCTTCTCACTCATTTGTTTTATACATGCAGTCAGCTCTGAGGGTCCTTACTCTAACACCCATCCTTGCTCATGCTTACTCTTTAATATTCTACCAAGGAGGCAGGATAGCACAGTAGGATATAGCATTGGACTTGGAGTCAAGTAGACCTGAGTTCAAATCTTGCCTCAGACATTGAATCACTTGGGGAAGTTATATCTAGAAAAATGAGGCTCAATGAATAACACCAACCTCATAGGGTTGTTGTGAGGATTGAATAGGATTATAAATCAGAAGTGCTTTACGAACCTTAAGCAATATAATAATGTTGCCTATTATTACTATTATCATCATACCCACTCTTCACAATTACTCAATTCCCCAAATGCTCTTCTCTCTACTTTTCTGCCTCTGTCTCTCTTTGTCTCTCTGTCTCTGTTTCTCTCTTTTCCATTTTACAGCTGAGGAAACTGAGGCAGAGAGAGGTTAAATGATTTGACTAAGGTCACACAATTAGTAAATATCCGAGCAAAGATTTTAAACTTAGGTTTTTCTCATTCCTGGCCCAGCCCTCTATGTACCACCTGGCTGAATAAACAATGAAAGAATTAAAAAAAAATTTAAGTGGAGGTCAAGGTCTGTATAGGAGTTGGAAGGTCACAGTTTCTTATGGTAAGAAGTGGAATAGCAACACGAAGGGGACAAGATGTCCTTGTTTGATTTTATGAAGGAAGCAGGTGGTCTTGCCATCACTCTGCACTAACATACTTATGCGATCACAGGATGATTTCACTGTGTCCCTTCCTTATCCAGTCATAATAGCAAGACCATGGGGATTGATGGGCAGCCTGCTATAGGCAGACACAGTGTCTGCAGTGAGAAGTGATAGCAGACAACCAAGAAAAACATACAGAAGAAAATATAGTAAAAGTAGAGAAAAGATTTTTAAGATTACAAGAGTCTAGAGCAGCATTTCTCGAGAATGACCCTTTCACAGGGGTCACAGGGGTTGCCTAAGACCATCGGAAAACACATATTTCCGATGGTCTTAGGAACTGAGACACTGCTCCTCTATCCATCTCCAGGCGGGTCTGCCCACATGCAGATACGCCTACATATGAGTATTAAAGGGTCACAGCATTAGGAAGGTTGATAACCACTGGTATAGGGCCATTTAGGCTCTAGCATTGCTGTTTTACAGCACAATATAATTGATATTCAGAGTAGTCATTAAGAAATATTTCAACTATGTTTAGTATGTTTTATTTCAGAAAATAGAGAAATGGTAAATACATTTTAGAGAAATTTTTATCCAAATTACTTAACATTAAGGTGAAGCCAAGATGATAGAGTGAAGTGAGAATTTGTGCTGAGCTCTCCCATCATACCTCTCTAAACAACTTAAAAAAGTACATCAAACTGAATTCTGAGTAGGATGACCAACAAAAAAAGTCACAGTGAGTCATTTATCCAGTTCAAGGAAGCTTAGCAGGACATAAAGAGAAGTCTGCAGACGCTTAGTATGGGGGCTGAGTGGGAGACACAGCACAGCAGAAGTGGCACTAGCTATGTACCTTGGAAACAGCCACATCATTGCTCATGGCAATGAGTACACACAATACCTAAGGATGGATAGAGACAGAGCCCCTAATTGGAAAGAGATTCCTGGGCATCCCTATGCCAGTTCTGGGTATAGGATTAGGCACCATTTGGCAGCTCCCTGGACTATCACAGAGTTCCAGGTCATAATTTCAGTGCAGAGAGGAGCAATTATAGTCATAAGACCAGGAGCCTTATGTGAATATAAGTCAGAAGAACAGCTGTGGTTATGAAGGAGTTGGGACCCTTTGTAGGTAAAGAGCATAGTGAAGACCAGCAGGATAATAATCAGAACTCTCCCTAGATCACACCACCTTGGAAGTATTGAAAACTTATGGGCCCCCAGACCTAGCTATGAAAACAGCAGGACATAAAGGTAGAAGCTCAAGCCAGACATCCTCTGCCTCTACCCTGAGAGGTGAGCAAAATCCAATTCTAACATAAAGTACAAAGTCAAGAAATGGGGTAGAAAAACAAGCAAACAACAACAATAAAAAAAGATTCTCATCGTAAAAAGCTACTATGGTGACAGTGAAGATTAAGACACAAACTCCAAAGAAGGCAATAATATGAAAACATCTACAAGCAAGGCCTTAAAGAAAAATACAGATTGGACACAAGGCAAAAAGAATTCCCAGAAGAGCTAAAACAGTGGTTCTCAACCTTCCTAATGCTGCAACCCTTTTATACTTGTATGTGGGTGTATCTGCATGTGGGTGGACCCACCTGGAGATGGATAGAGGAGTGATGTCTCGGTTCCTAAGATCATTGGAAATATGTGTTTTCTGATGGTCTTGGGCGACCCCCAAAGGGGTCACGACCCACAGATTGAGAACCACTGAGCTAAAGAAAGATGTTAAAAAAGAGAACAAAAATTTTTCTTAAATAAATATGAATAGTAGAGGAAAAATTGGGAAAAGAAATGAGAGGTATGCAAGAAAATAATGAAAAAAAATGTTGCCAGTTTAGTAAAAGAGGCATAAAAAAATTACTAAAGAAAATAAAATTTTAAAAATCAGAATTAGTCAAATGGCCAATTGGCCAAAACTTTATTGAAGAAAATAGCTCCTTAAAAATTAGAATGGGGAGGGGGAGGCGGGGCCAAGATGGTGGAGTAGAAGCAGGAAATTTCATGAGCTCCCCCCACGACCACCTCCAATACTTGTAAAATATGACTCTAAACAAATTTTAGAGCTACAGAACTTACAAAGTGACAGAGAGAAACAAACCTCCCACTGAAGGCAACCTGGCAGGCTGAAAGGAAGGGCCTATCACAGTGTGTTGGGAGCCAAATGCAATCTCAGTGAGCCAAGTGGTTTCAGCCCCAAAGTGGCTCCAACTAGCAGTGGCTGGAGCAAACTTCAGGAGAGTAAATTACTAGCAGCTATGGTGGTTTCCTGACTTCTTAATCCATAAACACCAAAGAGAAAATAAAAGGTCAGTATGGGTCTCTATTGGAACTGGGTGACTGAAGAGCGTGATCCAGCCCCTGACCCCCTGGGGTGAGAGGTGGCAGGGGCATGGTAGCTGCTGCATGGCTCCCTCTGGAGCTCCTGGCCTGCAGTTCGTAGAGGGACCAAGTGATCATTCAGAGTGTAATTGCTCTTGCTTTAACCTGCTTGGATCTGGATTGCAGTCTTGGGGGGTAGTCCTGGGGTGTGTGGCCATTGTGCCAGAGCTTGTGGGGGCTGTAGAGCAGGTACCTTCCTAATAGCTCTGGCAGCTGCCAAAACCCCAGCAATTTGGGACAAAGCTCTTCACCCTGGAAGCAGAATTATACCATGGCAAAGAGCTCAAAAGTCAAGTAATTGGCTGGCAAGATGAGCAAGCAGAGGAGGCACTATCAGCCCATAGAATCCTTTTTTGGGGACAAAGTGGCTCAAAGCATAGAATGTGAGGAAGACAATGAAGTCAGAACTCCTGCATAAAAAGCTTCCAAGAAAAATATGAGCTGATTACAAGCCATGGAGGAAATCAAGAAGGATTTTGAAAATCAAGTAAGAGAAGTGGAGAAAAACTTGGGAAGAGAAATGAGAATGATGCAAGAAAATCATCAAAAGTGAGTCAACAGCCTGCTAAAGGAGACCCCAAAAAAATACTGAAGAAAATAACACCTTAAAAAATAGACTAACTCAAATGGCAAAAGAGGCCCAAAAAGCCAATGAGGAAAAAAATGCTTTAAAAACTCAAATTGCCTAGATGGAAAAGGAATTTCAAAAACTCACTAAAGAAAATAATTCTTTCAAAATTAGAGTGGAGCAAATGGAAGCTAATGACTTTATGAGAAATCAAAATACTATAAAACAGATCCAAACAAATGAAAAAGTAGAAGGCAATGTGAAATCTCTCATAGGAAAAAACCACTAACCTGGAAAATAGGTCCAGGAGAGACAATTTAAAAATTACTGGACTAGTTGAAAGCCATGATAAAAAAAAGAACCTAGAAATCATCCTTCAAGAAATTCTCAAGGAAAATTGCCCTGATATTCTAGAACCAGAGGGGAAAACAGAAATTGAAAGAATTCACTGATCACTTCTTGAAAAAGATCCCAAAAAGAAAACTCCTAGGAAGATTATAGCCAAATTCCAGAGTTCCCAAGTCAAGGAGAAAATATTACAAGCAGCCAAGAGAAACCAACTTGAATACTGTGGAAACACATTCTGGATAGCACAAGATCTAGCAGCTTCTACATTAAGCGATTGGAGGGTTTGGAATATGATATTCTGGAGGTCAAAGGAACTAGGATTGAAACTAAAAATCACCTACCCAGCAAAACTGAGTATAATGTTTCAGGGGAAAATAGGGTCATTCAATGAGGTGAAGGACTTTCAAGCATTCTTGATGAAAAAACCAAAGCTGAACAGAAAATTTAACTTTCAAATACAAGAAGCAAGAGAAGCATGAGGAGATAAATAGGAAAAAGAAATCATAAGGAACTTGTTAAAGTTGAACTATTTACATTCCTGCGTGGAATTGTAACTCATGAGACTTTTCTTGGTATGAGGATAGTTGAAGGAAATATATATATGTAAATATATGTATACATACATATGTATGTTTATATAGGAGGGTGTATGTGTGTATAAATACATATGTGAATGTCTGTGTATATGTGTGCATGTATACATAGACAGAGGGCACAGAATCAGTTGAATAGGAAAGGATGATATCTAAAAAATAAAATCAAGAGGTGAGAGAGGAATATAATGAGAGAAGGAGACAGGGAGGGATATATAAAAAGGCAACAGAAAACTGTTACAATGGAGGGGAAGAACAGGAAGGCAAAAGGGAATGGGTCAACTTTACTCTGATTGAATTTGGCTTAAGAAGGGAGTAACATACACACTCAATTGGTTATCTTACCTTACAGGAAAGTAGGGGTAAGGGGATAAGAGGCAGGGATAATAGAAGGGAGGGCAGATTGGGGGGAGGGTAGTTAGAAGCACACACTTTTGAAAAGGGACTGGGTCAAAGTAGAAAATAGAATAAATGGGGGCAGTATAGTATGCAGGGAAATATACTTTGTCTTTCACAATGTATCTACTATGAAAATGTTTTGCATAACTACACATGTACAACCTATATTGAATCGCTTATCTTCCCAGTAGGGGTGGGTGATGAGGGAAGAAGGGAAAGAATCTGGAAATCAAAGTTTTAAAAACAAATGTTAAAAAACAAATTTTTTTACATGTAACTAGGAAATAAGATATGCAGGCACCAGGGTATAGAAATACCTCTTGCCCTACTAGAAAGTCAGAGGGGGAATAGGGGAGGATATAAGAGAGAGCAAATTGGGGGAAGGGGTATTCAGCAGGATTGCTATTTTGGAGTGGGGGGGTAAGGGAAAGACAGGGAGAAAAATTTGTAACTCAAAATCTTGTGGAAATGAATGCTGAAAACTAAAAATAAACAAATTAACAAGAAAAAATTTAGAATTGGGTAAGTGGAAATTAATGACTCCATGGGACATCAAGAAACAATAAAACAAAGTCAAAAGAATGACAAAATAAAAGAAAATGTGAAATATCTCATTAGAAAAACAACCGAACCGGAAATGGATTGAGTAGAGCTCATTTAGGAATTACTAGACTACCTGAAAGCCATGATTAAAAAAAAGAGCCTAGATATTATATTTCAAAAATTATCAAGGAAAACTGTTCAGATATCTGAGAAGCAGAAGGCAAAGTAGAAATTAAAAAAATTCACCAATCACCTTCTGAAAGAGATCTCAAAATGAAACCTCCCAGGAATATTATAACTAAATTCCAGAACTACCAGGTAAAGAGGAAATATTACAAGCAGCCAGAAATAAATTCAAATACCATGGAGTCACACAAAGATTTAGTAGCTTTCATGTAAAAGACTGGAGAGTTTGGAATATGATATTCCAGAAGGCAAAGGAACTAGGATCACAACCAAGAATAATCTACCTAGTAAAACTAAATATAATCCTAGAGTTTGTATTGGGGGAATGGAGGTGGGTGTGGATATTTAAAGAAATAGAGAACTTTCAAGGGTTTCTGATGAAAAGACCAGACTGAATAGAAAATTTGACATTCAAACACAAGTCTCAAGAGAAGCACAAAAAGGTAAACATGAATGAGAAATCAAAAGGGACTCAGTAAGATTAAATTATTTACCTTCCTACACAGGAAGAACTTTATCATCATTAGGGTAGCCAGAAGAAGTCTCCTTAGACAGAAGATATGGGTGTGAGTCTAGTTGGGATGATCTCAAAGGAAAAATGGAAGAGTGAGAAAGAGGGATGCACTGGGAGAAGGGGGGAGGAAGAGGAAGAATGGTGAGAGTTGCCTCACATAAAAGAGGCATGCAAGAAAGAGTTATAATGGAAAAGAAAATGGGTAGAGGGGAGTGGGCAATGCTTGAACTTCATTCTCATCAGAACTGGTTCAAAGAGGGAAGGATAAACACACACACACACACACACACACACACACACACACACAGAATTTCTTCTTACCCAACAGGAAGTAGGAGGGGAAGGGTTCTCTTCTTACCTCTCTCTCTCTCTCTTTGTCCTCCTGCCCCTTTAAATGTCAATGTCCCATGAGGCATTGTTCTCGTTTTTCTATAATCTTTCTTAGAGATATTATCTACTCACAGGGCTTCAACTCTTCTCTATGTGAATGACTCCCAAACTTTTATCTTTAGTTCTATTTTCTCCCTTGAGTTCCAAGTCTATTTCTAATTACTTGCTAGGCCATCTCTGCCTGGATATCTAGCTGGGACTTCAAACTCACTCTTATTTTCTTTCTTTCCTCACCAGCTTATTCTGATTCCCCTGTTTCTGTCAGAGGCACTCCCAAAAGTTTGGCACCTCTTATTCGTCTCTTATCCTAAGTGGCAAAATGGATAAAGTGCTGGACGTGAAGTCAGGAAGACCTGAGTTTGAACAAAGACACTGGTTGTGTGACCCTGGGCAAGTCATTGGACCTCTCTCATCCTCAGTTTCCTTATCTGTAAGGTGGGATAATTATAGCTCTTGAGAAGTAAATCAATTTGCAAAAACTTTAAAGCACTATGTAAATTCTAGCTTTTATTATTTCACTTACCCTCTGTAACCTATCAGTCACTAAAATCTGTTAATTTTAACTCCACAATGTTTCTCACATCTAGCCAAACCTTCCTAGAAATTCTACTTTATTTTAGGCCCTCATTTTTTTTCTTGGACAACTGCAATAGTTTCCTAAACATTTACCCCACTAATTTCAGTCCTTCCTAGGTACCACTGCCAAATTAATCATTCTAAAGCACAACTTCTAGCATGTTAGTCCCCTGCTAAAAGACCTTTGATTGTTCCCTACTACATATTGAAGACAGCCTAAACTCCTTATATTGATCTTAAAGATCCTCCATGAATTAGACTTTTATTTCCTTTTCCATGTTCCTGTTAGAATATTACACCTTCTGTGCCTTCTCACCTATTAGCCTTTTCCCACAAAGTGGGCAAAGTGGAGGATATGGATGATTTGGAGATGAGGGCTAGAATTGCTCCTCTTGATTCCATTTCCCTATAGATAGTCTATATTATAGCCAGATTGGATCATTTAGACAAATGCTGGAAGGGATGTAGAAAAAAAATGAGACATAATTGCATTGTTGGTGGAGTTGTGAACTGATCCAAACATTCTGGAGAGCAATTTGGAATTATGTCTAAAGGACTATAAAGCTCTACTTACTCTTCGATCCAGTAATACCACTGCTAGGTCTGTATCCCAAAGAGATCAAAGAAAAAAGGATAAAAGGCATATATGTACAAAAATATTTATAGCAGCTCTTTTTATGGTGACAAAGAACTGGAAGTTGATGGGATGCCCATCAATTGGGGAATGTCTGAACAAGTTGTAGTATATGAATGTGATGGAATACTATTGTGATAATAAGCAACGATGAGCAAGATGTTTTCAGAAAAAAAACCTGAAAAGAGTTACATGTGCTGATGCAAAGTGAAATCCTTTGTATGTACAAAGTAACTATCTTCAATAGCTCCCTGAGATCAAATACAAACTTTTTTCCCCCTGATATTTAAGGCAATTCACAGACTGGAGGCTCCAGTTAGTCTTATTTTTCATTCTACTCCGTGACACATAATCTAAATTCTAGTCAAATTGTTCCTTTTCTACTTCTGTACATTTGCAATCTGTCCCTTACATCAGGAACTTACTATTAGAATGTGCTCCCTCCTCACCTTGTCCTGTTAGAATCTTTGGTTTCCATCAAGGCTCAACTCAAGCACCACCTCTTATGGAGAACTTTGTCTGATGACCATAATTACCGCTCTAGCCCTCCTGAAAGTAACTTTTATATTTATCTGTAAAAATCTAGTATACTCATTGACCACCATTAGAGTGTAAGCTTTGTGGTCTGGGACTGTTTTTCATTTCAGTTCATAATTGGTGCTTATTAAATGCTGGCTAAATGAACAGATGAACAATGATCACTAGTAACATGAGAACCCTTTTGGCTCCTTTGTAGCCTGGGACAGCAAGTTATCATGGTGGACAGTTTATCCCAAGGTTCTAAATCCTAAAACTTTTATAGTACCCAGCATATGGCTGATGCTCTATGTTTGTTGTAGGAATATTTTTAATATCTGCCCCATTTGCTTCCTTTCTATAGTAATTATTCTACTATAAATCCTAGCCATCTTGTGCCTTTATGAGTATAAAAATTCCTTAGCAAATCTCTTTTCCCCTTCAATTTACTTTACACACAACAAAGTCTTTCTTGAGCTTATTCTGGTCATTTTTTCCCCCCATCTCAGAAATCTACAAGGTGTTCAAGCCTCTCTTACAATTTGTCCACACCTAACCTCTTCTCCTACTTCTCAGATCAAGCTCTCTGCTCCAGTGAAGCAAGCCTGTTTACCATTGTCCAAATGCTAGTAGGGGCCACTCCCACAGGTAGGCAGAGTAGAAGTTATGGGTTATTTAGGAGTGCGGGAACGGAGGTACAGGGTAAGCATTGCTTAGGATTCAGAATACAGCTAGAAAGAAAGCCTTGGCATGTTGTATCTTGCTTCTTGAAGCCTTTTTAGGTAAACAGGGGAAAGAAAACAATGTTTGTTGTCTGCAAAAAGAACCAGCCAGGAAAGGAATGTTATTGCCAAGTGTTCTCAGAGGGCAAGACAAACAATGAAGGCAAAAATCTCTCTTTAAAATCAGGTCATGGTTCCCACCTGCTGCTTCTCAGGGCTGAAACAATGGAAGGTTTGGTACTCCTTGAAGGGGATTCTTTTTAAAGCTGCCAATGCTTACTTTCTGGCTGAGTGTGCCTGGCTCCATGTATCCCACCTCTGGTAAGGGGCAGGGATAGGCTGGTAGAAATGGAGGTCTTAGCCTGGCACAGCTGTTGGCCAGTCTAAGAGCCAATGACAGGGAATTTATTAATGGCAGTGTTTTTTCATCAGCAGCTTATCCCCTCTCTCAGGGATGCAGTCACAGAAACACCCACTGGGTTGGCCCCTTTGCATTTTCCCTTCTCTCCACAGCAGAAGTGTCCCTATAGCAACTAGGACGGGGGACCTCCATTGGGGCTAGTCAGGACTTCCATTCTGTTGCCTTTGAAAAAGCTCTGCCCTCTATCCAACTTCCCTGTGAACCCTATACAATGAAAACAGCAGTTGACAGTTCCCTTAACTCATGAAATCTGAGTGAATACAAGGGGAGAAAGAAAGCCCTTATTACTGAAACACAAGACTTACTGCTTTCCATGGTCCTTTGGCTCTGCAGTTTGCTGATTCTGACCCCTCTGCCCTTTAAGCTACAATAAGTGCGTGTGTGAGGGGAAGGCTTGGGAGGGAAGAGAGAGGCTGTGAAATGGGAGACTGAAAGAAAAAGATTTTTATTCCAGAAATTGCCAACTGATTATCCTCGTAAACCCTTTGCATCCTTCCCCTAAACAATTCAGATGATAGAGATCAGAGGTGGATGTCTTCTTCTCAAGACATTCAGTTCAAATCAACTCAAGAAACACCTACTTACTACGTGCCAGGCTCTGGGGACATATATAAAGAGAAAAGATCCAGGGGCAGCTAGGTGGTGCAGGAAATAGAGTACTAGTCAGGAGGACCTGAGTTCAAATGCAGATTCAGACACTTAACACTTACTAGCCCTGTGACCTTGGGCAAGTCACTTAACTCCAATTTCCCTGCCTTCCCTTCTCCAAAAAGCAGAACAACAACAACACAAGCAAAAAAAAAAAAAAAAAAAGAGAAAAGATCCTAACTTTACTTCTTAAAGGACTTCCCTAAGTAAAATGAAAGGGACAAGCAAACTTTCCACAACTTAATCAGGGGTTCTCAATCTGGGATCCACAAACTCATTAAAATGTGTGTGTGTGTGTGTGTGTGTGTGTGTGTGTGTATGTGTGAAACAATTACATATTATAACTATAAATATATTTAACTGTTATAATATATAACTATTTTAGTATAATTGGTTTCTCTTATAATTCTATGTATTTTATTTTATTCATTTAACATTATTCTGAGAAAGGCTCCATGGGCTTCACCAGACTGCCCAAGTAGAGCATGACAAGAAAAGGTGGAGAACCCCTAACATAAATAAAATCCTGCTGGTAACTGTAGAGTGGTGGTAAATTGACAGAGAAAGGGAACACAAAGCCTTGTCTAGATGCACAAAATCAGGAGATGCTTGTTCTTTTATCTAGCAAGATCTTAAGGGATTTGAAACCAGAGAATTTGTCTGTTTGCCACTGAAATGTACCCACATCCAGCGTAGAACATGACAGCTATAAAGAGACGTGCTACACCAGGCCAGGAAATAAAGGTATTGGAAAAAGCCCTCTACATTGTTGCCGACATACCCATAGTCTCCACTGGTGTACAGCCAGCCATTCATTCAGACACTATTAACCAAAAGTCTTGGGATTTTTTGTTTTTGGTTGTTTTTTAAAGTAGTTATCCAAAGGAGAGCTTTTCTAACACATACCAGTTTGGCAAGAAGGCATAGTAGAAAGGCACTTGGATTTGAAGTCAGAGAATCTAGTCTCAAGTCAGAGGACCCAGGTTCAAAGCTTGACTTCAGTACTTACTACCTATATGATTTTGGGTAAGTATTTAAGGGACCTTTGTATTCTCATTTGTAAAACCGAGGGGATTTCACCTAGATGATCACCAAGATCCTGTCAAGTTTTCAATCTGTGAAACTATGATCTGGGGAATCTGATTTCAAGTCCTATCACTTAACCTCTCTGGGTCCTTCTGTAAAAATGATGGAGTTAAATTAGCTGGTTGGTCACCAAGGTCCCTTCTCTAATGCTCTATGCTACTTCTATAACTTGTAGCCTCAGTTTCTTTACATGTGATAACATGTACTCTCCCTGGGTTTGTGATATAAGGATCCAAAGAGATAAACCTGAAGGATCTGTGTATTCCAGCAAAGTGAAATAGTGATAAATGGAAGATATTACCTCTTGATGCCTTGGTTTATTATCTGTATAAATGAGGGGGTTAGACTAGATGACCTAAAGTCACTGAGAGATAGAGAGAGAAGGAGAGAGAAAGAGAGAGAGAGGGAGAGGGAGAGAGAAAGAGAGAGAGAGGGAGAGACAGAGAGAGAGAGAGAGAGAGAGAGAGAGAGAGAGAGAAAGTCCTACCTCAGTCTACTCAAAGGACTGTATACAGGTTGATTTACATGATGAAGGTACCACATCGGGTTTTGCCTCTGCCCCTAGGTGCACTCTTTGTAGAGTAGAAAACAGACTCTGGAGTCAGAGGTCCTGGGTTCAGATCCCACCTCTAGTCCCATACTGTCACTTAATCCCATACTGAAAGTCACTTAATGTCATTAGATCTTAATTTTCTCCTCTGTAAAATGAGGGCTGGACTAGATGGTTTCTTCAGGTCTATAATACCATGGTGTTTTTCTGGTCTCATCCCTTGTTGTAGAATTTCAGACTTAGAAGGGTCCCAAAAGTTATCTAATCCAACTCCTACTCAAATCATAAATCTTATCAGTGACATCCCTATATACTCAGCTTGCATAACTCCAGGGATAGGGAACTCATCATAGCTTGAAATAGACTATTCTAGTTTTGGTGCTAGGTGGCTCTAGAAGACCAGGTCTAGAGTCAGGAAGACTTCTCTTTGTGAGTTAAAATCTAGTCTCAGACACTTATTATCTGTGTGACCCTGGGCAAGTCACTTAACCTTGTTTGCCTTAGTTTCTTCATCTGTAAAATGAACTGGAGGAGAAAATGACAAACCACTCCAGTATCTTTGCCAAGAAAACCCCAAATGGTGTTACAAAGTGTTGGATGTAACTGAAAAACAACTCAAAAAAAGTTTTGAAGAGTCAGTCAATAAGCATTTATTTATTTATTATATTTATTTATTAAGTTCCAAGTACTATGCTAAGGATAGTATCTAGTAAGTTACTAGATTTCTTCATGTGTTCAGTCAATATAGAATCACCCCATAGCTGTCATCCATTGATCTTAGTTCTGCCTCCTAGGCATATATTAAGCCTAATTCTTCACATATTTTAGCCCAAATCTTCTTGGTTCCAGGCCAAATATTCCCAGTTTCTTCAACCAATCATCAGCATGACTTTGAGTCCCCTCATCTTACTAGACCTTTAGACAAACTCCAGCTGGATTATGTCTTTCCTAAAATGTGGCATCCCAAAGTGGAAACAATACTGCAGATGTGGTCTGACCAGGGCAGAGCACAGACAGCCAGACCGGTGCCTTCCCTCTGTTGATTGTCTCCAGGTTCTCCTGTATCTAGCTTTTTTGTATATGGCTGTTTACATGTTGTCTCTCTCATTGGACTCCTTGAGGGCAGGGTCTGTCTTTTGCCTTTCTTTTGTCTCCCTAGTGCTTAACCCAGTGTAGAAGTAATTGAAGTAATAGAAGTAATTGAAAATATTTCTTGACTTGAATGTTTCATAATTTCTCAGAGAAGCAGAATGGTAAAGAGCTGGCCTCAGAACCAGGAAGGCCTGGGGTTGAGCTTCACTTGCACATACACTGGTTGCTTAAACTCTAGGCAAGTTTCCGATAAAATGGTGACCTTCGTTGGTGGGGAGCAATGTCCTCACCCAGGAATTTTCTAAACAAGTAGGGGAAAAAAAAATCCAGTTTCTATCCTTAATATCACATTAGCTTTTTTGGTTACCATATCACACTGCTGACTCACACTGAGCTTGCAGTCCACTGGAACCCATGTCTCTGCTCTCTATCCATATCTTCCCCCTCTTATGGCATCATTCTTCTCAACAGTTCTGTAAATAAAGTGTTCTTACCTCACCATTTTAAAGATGAAGTAAACCAAGATGTGAGATGATAGTGACATTTTACATTTCTGTGGAATTTATAAGGCTTTTCAAGTCACTTTCCTCACAAGTAGATACTGTAAGTAGTGTTAGCCTCAATTTCCCCATCTATAAAATGGGAAACAGGATCAGAGGAAAATAAGTGTCTTACTCCTGAGCACAAAGTAACTGTGATTCAGACACAAAACTCATGTTTTTATGGTTCTTATTCAGCAGCTCAGCTTTTGCTATACATAGTCTCATCATATGTACCCCTGGGGGTTACAGTGAGGTCTCTTTGTATAACTGAATAAACAGAGCTCTCTTTATGCCCTAGATAACATTTTCCCAATAAGGCTGGATCTGGATAAGAACTGAGCATCCTGTCCTGTTTTCCATAGAACCTTGTGCAGCTGTGCCTAGTGTAAAATACCCATTGACTTCAAAGGGAATGCTGCGCTTGGATCAGCTTCAAGGGATAGGATAAGAAAAGGTCTACTGACCTTTTATATTGTAGAAAGAGGCCACCTTTGGGAGGGTGGGTGTGGGTGGAGCAGTCCAGGGGAAGGATTTTTACTGTTGCTATTGTATAGTAAAGGACTGGATGCAAAATGTCTGAAACAATCATCGGAAATGGAGTCTTTCACCTCAAGGTCACAGATTGGAATTCAGCCCAATTTGGTGAGAGCTGAAAGTTACATCCACCTGGTGGTTATTTAGTAGTCCAAGGAAACTCATTTCTGTGGGTGACTGTGTTTCACCAACCTCAAAGGAGGTTGATCATTGAATTGTAGAATCACAGAATTATTGGTTTAGTAAGCTAGAAGGACCCTTAGAGGTCATCTACACCAACTCCCTCCATTTGCAGATGAGAAATTGAAGACCCGAGAAGTTAGATCATTTGCTGCCCATGGTCATGCAAGTAGTACCAGAACCGGGGCTCAAATCCAGGTTGTTAGCCGCAAATCAGACTCTCTTGTCACTGTAGCATAACGATGTGTGTCTTTGGGGAGGCAGGGTGGTACAATAGATAGTGTTGAACTTGGAGACACGAGATTTAAAATTGAATCCTGGCTCTGCCACTTACTACCTTTGTGTCTTTGGTCAAATCACGTAAGCTCTCCCGGGTTTTTTTTTTTTCTTCATTTGGAAATGGAGGGCTCTAAATCTACAATCTTATGATTTAAAATGCTTTAGGATGTTACTGGATATGACCTCTTTTTTGCACAGCGAGCCAAAGGGATAGAGCTTGAGGCTCTTCCTTACTGGTTGTATCTTCTCTTCTCCCCTTTCCCCCCAAGAGGATAAATTCATATCAGTGCCAAAAGCATCATTCTGGTCCCCACAATCTGTCTCATTCTCAAGCTCCCACTTCTCAGGTTTAGCTAAAACCCAAATCAGCAATTAAATTCATTCCAGGCCTGAAATCTAGCTCTCTCCTGGGATATTAGGGAAAGGCAGAATTATGGAGGTGGTGAGCAATGTGGGAAGACACTAACACTGCCATGTATTCTGAGGTTAAGGGCTCTTTGGGTGTAGGTCAAGAGAAGCTGGCTGGAAATGTGGGCTAAGAAAACTTATTTGCAGAATATTCCAACCCTTGAATTGAAAGTTCATTTGCTGAATGGTCTAGACCAAAGTACCCCTAAATATCCTCTCAGAAAACAAGCAGACACTGAGTCTGGAATGGTCATCTGGCCAGACTGATAACTAGATTTCAGATACATATCAACATAATTGAGGACTAGAGCAATGCTAAGCAAATGGAATCCAAGCTACCCACAGTGTGACATCTCTAAGAGGCAGCAAAAGAATGACTAATAACATCTATATATAGTACTTTACAAATATGATCTCCCTTGATCCTCACCATAATGCTACAAAATAGTTGTTATCATCATTCTATTTTACAGATGAGAAAACTGAGGGTGAGAGAAGATAACAAGCAAGTCACTGAGGCAGGATTTGAACTCAGCTCTATCCTGACTCCAAGGTCAAAACTATCCATCATACCACCTAATATACTCAACTACTCCATATCAATAGACTTGAAAAAGAGGCAAAGGACATTAATGAGGGGAATAAATGAAGAAGATAGACTTTTAACCAGAGGGATATTGGTCCCTTTTAGTAGTTTCTAAGATTTGGAGGATTCAACTTACCTTTCTACTTAGCCACTGAAAGAATGCCAGATCCCCAAAATGAACCTGATCCAGCATCCTCAGAAGATACCAGATTTCCATCACACCTGCCCTTAACCCCTTTTCTACCAATGATGTAAGGGATTTGTTCAAACACCAGACGGGGTATAGTGCTGTTAATGGTCTTGGCCTGTCCCTGTTCTGTGCACGGTGCTTGGGGATGGAGACTGTTCCTTGGATCTAGCCAGCTGTTCTGGAAAGGTATAAGAGAACAATCTTTGGCTTATAATGAAAACGGGGGGGGGGGGGGGGGGGGGGGGGG
>CM053589.1:78155960-78193244 GCA_028646515.1 Pseudochirops corinnae
GAGATCGAATGGCCTGGAATATGATATTGCGGAGGTCAGGGGAGCTAGGATTAAAACCAAGAATCACCTACCCAGAAAAATTGAGTATAATGTTCCAGGGGAAAATATGGTCATTCAGTGAGGTGGAGGACTTTCAAATATTCTTGCTGAAAAAAACAGAACTGAAAAGAAAATTTGACACTCAAATACAAGAAGCATGAGAAGGTAAACATGGAAAAGAAATCATAAGGAACTTATCAAAGTTGAACTATTTACATGCTAACATGGAAAAACGATAATTGTAACTTATGAAACTTTTCTCAGTATGAACATATATGAAGGGAATACAAATATATATATGCATACATACACGTATGTCTATATAGGAGGGTTATATATGCATATGAATATGTATCTGAGTATGTGTATATATGTGTTCATAGAAGGCACAGGATCAATTGAATAGGAAGGGACAATACTTTAAAAGGTGAAATTCTGAGATGGGGGAGAGGATTAACATGAGAGGAGACAGGGAGAGACAGAATGGGGTTAATCATCTCATATAGAAGAGGCTAGGGATAATTGTTACAATGGAGGGGAAGAACAGAAAGGCAAAAGGGAAAGGGTCAACCTTATTCTCATTGAATTTGGCTTAAGGAAGGAATGACATAGACTCTAAACTAGGTATCTTGCCACACAGATGAGTAGGGGGGATGGGGATGAGAGATGGGATGATGGAGGAGAGGGTAGGGGGGGAGGGTTGCTAGAAGTACACACTTCTGTAAAGGGACAGGCACAGGACAGAGAACAGAACAAGGCAGGGGGGTGGGATAGGAAGGAGGGACATATAATCAGTCTCTCACAATATGTCCATTGTGGAGATGTTCTGCGTAACTACACATGTACAGCCTGTATTGAATTGCTTGTCTTTCCAATGGGGGTGGGTGATGAGGGAAGAAGGGAAAGAATCTAGAATTTAAAGTTTTATAATCAAATGTTAAAAAAAATATATATGTATATATATAATAATTATAATAATAATAATAATTATTATTATTAACTACATGCAACTGGGAATTAAGATATACAGGCACTGGGGTAGGGAGACCCATCCTGCCCTACCGGAAAGTCAGAGGGACGATAGGGGAGGACATAGGAGAGAACAGATTGGGGGAAGGGCTATACAGTGGGATGGCTGTTTTGAGGTTTTTGGTAGGGGAAAGATGGGGAGAAAATTTGTAACTCAAAATCTTGTGTAAATGAGTGATGAAAACAAGAAAATAAATTAATTAATTTAAAAAAAAAGAAATTACCCTTCAGTGATAGTTGGTGGATCTGGTCATACCAGAGGTACCATGTCTATATTCTTGTTGACATCAACAACTTATCCTTAGGATACTTCTATCTTACTGTAGAATATCCCAAATATAAGTAATCTTTGTCACTCAGGTCATCTAGTCCTAGACCTTTTGTAGGTTGTTCAAGTATTTTTCTCATATGTCTTTCAAAGAATGATTGGAATATGGTGGTCACTTTAGGGTCCCTTGTCCAGAATGGCAGCATTTAGCAAATTCTCAGTCTTTACTATCACCTCTGTGCAGAGCTATAAGAGTCCAGATGGAATGAACCCATAAGAAACAGATAATAATGTTATTCTTACTGTTTTGGAAATGCAATGGGATCTCTTTCCCTGGTCCTTCTTTCCATTTCCTGATGCTCAGTTCTCAAAATTCAGTTTTTCACACACCAAGTTTTCATTTCTCTTTCAGATATAGGCATTACTCATGTGTCCACCCAAGTCACAATAGGAACAAAAAGTCATTCTGCTTTTTTGGCTGTATTCTAGGGGTGTAGTTATTGTATCTCTGTCATGGCCTATGTTCCTTTGATCCTTTATTTTTTTTTAAATTTATTAAAAAAAAGACTTGGTGTCTCTATCTTACACAGGCTAGAAGTAAAGGAGCTACTCAGGTTTCCTGTTGATAGGCTTTGGAGCTATGATTGGCTCCATTTATAACCTCGTCCAATTTTTTCCTTAAGTAATTGGGTGGCCCCTGGATCCTGGGGACTCACAACATTAGTGCAAATACCAATAGACTTTATTCCATTGCAACTCAGAACTTTCATGCTCAAGAGCCTTCCTGGTAGCTAGTATGTGCACAGATGTGCACCACCATTTTTCTTTCTAAGTACAACCAGGTCCCTATTAGTATAGATCAGCGGTTCTCAATCTGTGAGTCGCAACCCCTTTGGGGGTCAAACGACCCTTTCACAGGGGTCGCCTAAGACCGTTAGAAAACACATATTTCCAATGGTCTTAGGAACCGAGACACCACTCCTCTATCCATCTCCAGGAGGGTCTGCCCACATATGAGTATTAAAGGGTTGTGGCATTAGGAAGGTTGAGAGCCACTGATATAGATAATGAATCCCTGTTAAGTGTCTGCATGTATTCATGCCATTCAAAGTTATAATTATGGAATATAGAGCAGTTTTGTCCACAATTCCATCTCTCAACAGGTTTTCTTTTGGCTCCTGCCTTACAACACAGCTGCATTGTAATTCTCTTGCCTTGCTTTCAACATCCACAAACAAGATGTTTCTGAACTAACTGAGGTTGATACTCTTACCAGTTCTACAATTATCTTCCAACCTGTACATGGGTTCTAGTAATAATAATAACTAACATTTATTTAATACCTACCATGTACTAGATCCATGATCATGTACCTAGCATGTACCAGCAACTGATCAAAATCCAGCAAAGTATGTCAAAGCTCAGAGTAACTTAGATATTTTATGTATGTATGTATGTATGTACTTACTCTGTTCCAACCCCATGGACTTCTGCTTTCTGAGGATTTCTTCTTCCCTCTTTTAGTTTCTGTAGTTGAACAGTCACTGAAATTATGAAATCAGAGGACTTTTCTCCTTTGTACAGCACAATAGGCAGGAAGAACATCATATGTGCTTGCCATGGTGTCCCATCACCACAAAATGCTCTCTTTAGTCTTTGCAAATAAGCTTGTCATGTGATTCCAGATTGGGCAGTCTTCAGGTCTTATAAAATTCCAAAAATTGATCCTTTAGGCTTTCTACTAATCAACACTTCTAATTTAGATGTGTCAATTCTGCAGTGATTCTGTTATGTGGTTGGTCTGAACCTCTCTTCTTTGTTCCCCAAAGGGATATGCTTCCTTTCCAGAGAAATTTCTGAAATTAGGCTTGTGAGATCCCTCTGCAATTAGAGATCTAGTTTCAGCCTTAGCCATGGGTGAGATTTCTTTTTTCTGCTGTAGGGAATCTAATCTCTGTCTTACTCAGAGCCAGGCTTCTTTTACTAGACTAAGTATACCTCACTTTCTTTGTTGGCAAACTCCTCTTGTTCATTAAGTTTTCTACCTTCCTCAGCAAATCCTTCTTCTTGTGGGCTTAGGAATGGTGGCCTGGAAATTAGTTCTAAGTACCATCTTCTACTGTTAGTATATCAGGAATTTCTGAACAATCAGACGGTTCTGGTAATTTCTCATTAGTCTCTTGTGGCCAAACATGTTATGAATTACCTTGCAGTCTCCCAAATCTTTTATAATCATTTTCAATCTTCTTACAATGTCCTTATTAATACTCTTTGAGTCTATGAATATAGGAGACCTCTGTGTGTCTCTACACCCACAACATGTTAACACACTTCAACCATGTATGTAAGCCCCCGTTTTCTCAAGAAATTGTTCCATGACTATAGTAGTCAACAAAATTAATTCACCTATTTAATGCCATACCAATCAAACTGCCAAAAATTATTTTATAGAGTTAGAAAAAAAAAAAACAAAATTCATCAGGAAGAACAAAAGGTCCAGAATATCAAGGGAAATAATGAAAAGAAATGCTAGGGAAGGTGACCTAACCATACCAGACTTTAAACTGGTACTTTAAATCAGACTTTAAAGTAGCAGTCATCAAAACTACTTGGTACTGGCTAAGAAATAGGGTGGTGGATCAGTGGAATAAGTTAGGTATACAAGACACAGTAGTCAATGACTATAGTAATCTACTGTTTGATAAACCCAAAGACTAGCTTCTGGGATAAGAACTCACTATTTGACAGAAATTTCTGGGAAAACTGGAAAATAGTATGGCAGAAAGTGTGCACAGACCAATATCTTACACCATATATCAAAATAAAGTCCAAACGGGTTCACAATTTAGATATAAAGGCTGATACTGTCAGCAATCTGGAAGAGCAAGGAATAGTTTACATGCCAGATTTATGGAGAAGGGAAGAATTTATGACCAAATGAGATAGAGAGCATTATGAAATGCAAAATGGATAATTTTGATTACATTAAATTTAAAAATTTTTGTACAAACAAAGCCAATGCAAACAAGATTAGGAGGGAAGCAGAAAATTGGTAAAGAATTTCTACAACCACTGTCTCTGATAAAGGCCTCATTTCTAAAATATACAGGGAATTGAGTCAAATCTATAAGAATACAAGTCATTTCCCAATTGATAAATGATCAAAGGATACATGATCAAAAGGAACAGGCAGTTTTCAGAGGAAGAAATTAAAGATATCTATAAACATATGAAAAAATGCTCTAAATCACTATTGATTAGAGAAATGCAAATCAAAACAACTCTCAGGTAACACATCTCACTGGTCAGATTGACTAACATGACAAAATAGGAAAAACTATGAATGCTAGAGAAGATATTGGAAAATTGGAACACTGATAGATTGTTGGTGGAGTTATGAACTGATCCAACCATTCTAAGAGCAATTTGGAACTATGCCAAAAGGGCTATAAAAATATGCCTACCCTCTGACCCAGCAATACCACTTCTAGGGCTGTATCCCAAAGAGATCATACAAGTGGGAGGAGGACCCATAGGTACAAAAATTTTTATAACATCTCTTTTTGTGGTGGCAAAGGATTGGAAATCAAGGGGATGCTCATCAATTGGGGAATGGCTAAACAATTGTGCTATATGAATGTAATGGAATACTATTGTGCTATAAGAAATGAGGAACAGACAGACTTCATAATAACATGGAGAGACTTATGCTGAGTGAGGGGAGCAGAACCAGGAGAACACTGTACACAATTATAGACATATTGTATCTGTGATGGCTAACTTTGATAGACTGGGTTCTTCTCAGCAATGCAAACTATAAGACAGCTCCAAAAGACTCATGATGGAAAAGACTATCCATATTCAGAGAAAGAAGTATGGAGTCTGAATGCAGATTGAAGCAAACTACTTGCTCTCTTTCTTTTTTGTTTTTTGTTTATTCTTTCTCATTGTTCCTTCCATTGTTTATAATTCTTTACAACTTGACTACTTTTAATGTGAAGTGTAGAACCTGTATCAGATTGCATGCCACCATGGGGGATAGGGAGGGGGGAAGAGAGAGAGTGGAGGAGAAAATTTGGTACTCCAAAACTTGTGGAACTGAATGTTGTAAACTAAAAGTAAATAAATTTTAAAAAGAAAAAAAGGAAGGAAGGGAGGATAGAAGGAAGGAAGGAAGGAACGAAGGAAGGAAGGAACCAAGGAACAAAGGAAGAAAGGAAAAAAGGAAGGAAGGAAGGAAGGAAGGAAAGAAGGAAGGAAGGAAGGAAGGAAGGAAGGAAGGAAGGAAGGAAGGAAGGAAAGAAAAAAGAAAGAGTAACTAGCATGGCTTCAATGATACTGCATAAAATGGCTTAAAGAAGACCAGGAAGACAAACAAACAAAACCAGACCCAGACAAGCCCTAAAGCCTAACCTTCAGCTCCTTTGTGAACAAGGACAGGAGCCCTCTAGAACTCATTCTGCCTACCCCCAGACCAGGGTGGTATCAGCCCTTCAAGGGTCTCCAGAGACTAAAATAATTTTCTACTAGATCTACTACATCTACGGAGGATCTAAGTTCAAATCCTACTTTCAAAGCTTACTACTTATCCAACTTTGGGCAAGTTCCCTGAGCCTCAGTTATCTGGAAAATGAGGGGGTTAAACTAGATAGTCTCTGAGGTCTCTTCTAGCTAGAGAGCTATAATTTAAGTTGTCAACAAGCATTTATTAGGCATCTACAATGTACAAAGAAAGGAAAAGACAGACTCTGCTCTCAAGGACCTCACAATCACATGGGGGAGACAAGGGAGCTCCAGGCATTGGGGAACAGCCAGTGAAAATTCCCGCAGTTGGGATATGGAGTGTCTAGTTCAAGGAACAGCAAGGAGGCCAGTATCACTGATTACAGAGAATGCTTTTGGATATAAGATGTAAAAAGACTGGAAAGGTAGGAGGGGTCAGATTGTGGAGGTCTTTAAAAGTGAAGCAGAAAATTTTATATTTGATATAGTTCTAAGATCACTGTAACTCATTCCACTAACACCTCAAACAGAAATCTGAATTCATTACATTCTGCCTAAAACTACTTTCTCCTAACTTTCCTATTCATGTGGATAACTTCTACCACCCTCCCACATCTGAAAATTTAGAATCATCTTTGACTCTTTGCTATACAATCAGCTGCCAGATCTTGACAATTCTATCTTTGTAATATCCTTCATATCTGTCTCTCCTGTCTCCTCACATATCATTACCCTAGTTCCTACATTTATCATCTCTTGAATGGGCCTAGCCTACTTCTGGTTTTTCTCTCTCTAATCAGCTGGGGCTTTAACACAGCTGCCAAAATAATATTATAAGCATAAATCAGACTATGTCACTCCCCTACCGAAAAGCCATCAGTGGCATTTTATCAGTACCTAGGACTTGAGGTCCTCCATAGTCTAGTTCCAGCTTACGTTTATGACCTTACTTCACTCTCCTTGCACAAGAGAAATAGAACTGCTAGCTTTTCCTTGATCTCATCCTGCCCTCTTCCATCTCCCTCTCTCTGTACATTCTAATACATATTGTCCCATATGCCTGGAATGTTTTCTCTTCTCACCCTCACCTATTGAAATTTTGGTCTTCCTTCATGGTTTAGCTTATGTTCCACCTCTTCCATGAAGTCTTATAATTAGGGTGGAACAACTGAAGTGTCTCATTAAGGAAACAAAATCTAGAGGCTTAGATATACTCCTGCAGTCAGTAGAAACAACTGAGCTTAGCCTCTGGTAGAAAGAATAATGAGTTAAAATGTGAAGCTATCTCAATGACTTTCAATGTTTATATCACCCAAACTTTGAACCACAATGATAACTAATTCTCCCCCCTCGCCTTCAGCTGAATTTGTCTTAATTAGTTCTTGTATTATTTTCATGTCCCAAATTACACAGTTGATTTGAGGCTATATTTTTGCAAAGCTTGTCCTGGGAACCAAAATGACTAGTTATGTATGACTCTATCAGAGACCTCCAAGTTAAGTGTTAATTTTCTTCCCAACAGTTGGGAGAGTGAGTTTGAGGGAGTTTGAGGCACCGTTGAGGAAGGCACTCTCTAGACAGGCACAGATACAGAGAGGCAGTCATTTGAAGATGAAAAGAGTGGGACTTCATGATGAGGTAAAAGACTTAACCCTGCATAATTGAAGGATGTTTTGTAGTTACTGCTATTAATATGCTTATCTTAATATGCCTTTGCTAAGAGCTAATTGCGTCTACTGTCTGACTGTTAATGGGAAGCACATCAACGAGGGCTTGTTAGTGGAGGAGAGATGTCAAACATGTTGCTCTTATAGGAGCAACACTCCTTAATGTGGCCTGAACCAGATTAAAATGTAATTGGGAAAAATTTAACAAAATTAATTTTCTAAGTCAATGTGTGGGCAGCTATCTTTATATATAGTTTAGTGGCCTTTTTCTATTTAAGTCTGACAACACTGGTGTTAAAAGTAGCAGCTGGTCTTCTGCAGAAGTAGCCCAGAGGGAGTGTTATATCTGAATCTCTTACATTTCCTTATAATTTTTTATCTTCTTGCATACTTACTTATTTACTTGTGTACCTATCATAATCCTATTAATATGTAAATTCCTTGAGGACAAGGACTGTGCTGAGTTTGTCCCCTAAGGGCTCATCACAATGCTTAATTGATAATAGATACTTAATATGCGGGCAACTAGGTGACACAATGGATGGAGCACCTGGCCTAGAGTCAGGAAGATCTGAGTTCAAGTCCTGCCTCAGACACTAGTTGTCTGATCCTGGGCATGTTGCTTAATCCTGTTTGTCTCAGTTTCCTCATCTGTAAAATGATCTAGAGAAGGAAATGGCAAATCACTCCACTATCTTTGCCAAGAAAAAACCAAATGGGATCACAGAGTCAGACACAACTGGAAAGACTGAACAACAAAATTAATATGTATTTTTTCAATTGAATTTATTTATATACATATTGGTACATATACACATGTATATCAGATTCCTCTCCTTTCCAGAGCATCTGAAAACATGAACCCCAATTCAGTAATCAAATTTTTGTTCAGACACCTTACAATTTAAACTCAGAATGTCTTTGATACTGGGCACTGGCTCTGTCCCGCCTTGTGATATTTTCCTTCTTGGATGAGCCCAGAAACTTTAGAGGATAATTAGGGAACTAGACAATCATTCCTTCGGATCTGGAAGGTTTTTCAGTCTTTAGAAGTCTCCTATTGAAATGCAAATACATCCAGGAGGGGCTAACCCTCATTAGAAAACATCTTGAGAGGGGGAAGAGGAAGGGCAGCGGGAGTCATTGAAAACTAGTTGAGAGCAAGGCCCAGGGGAAATGGGAGTGCAGAATAGATACCTCAAAAAGTTCTAACATGCCAGGAAGGGGATGGGCTGGAGAAGCAAAGATCAACTTCACCTACTCTCAATTCAGCCTCCCCAAAACCCTGCCCAGGGTTTTCTCCAGTGAGGGAACAATCCTGGGCTGCTCTGAGTTCT
Source organism: Pseudochirops corinnae (assembly GCA_028646515.1). Classification (NCBI taxonomy): domain Eukaryota; kingdom Metazoa; phylum Chordata; class Mammalia; order Diprotodontia; family Pseudocheiridae; genus Pseudochirops; species Pseudochirops corinnae. The sequence continues at coordinate 78,164,804 of CM053589.1, forward strand.
TTCCCCGCCTCTCACAGTACCATAAGGTCATCATGTATTCCGCCCCAAACATGTGCTTCCTCCTGGGATCTCCTAATCAGTCTGACTTTATTTTTCTCCCTTAAATTCGGCTCTTCTGTGGTAGCCAGTGCACATTCAGGACAGGGCACAAGGCCCCAGATTGGAGCACTTTGGGAGGAAAAACTCATTCTTCCAGCCTCTCCCCAGTTCACAAAGAAGTCAGGATGGAAAACAAAGAGACCAGAATCCCTCATACTGGAGCTGGGGGTTTAGGGGTGGGAGAGAAAGAGAAGAAGGAAAGAAAAGCTACTTAAGCCAAACTCAGAAACTAGTTTCAACTAGCTTAAATCAATCTGCTCACTTCCCGCTGGATCCGCCCTGCAAGCCTTTCCAATGGGGGAGGCTAAAATTACCATATTTACAGCATCTGCAGCCAAGCCAAGCACTAAGCAAGATGAATAGCAGTGGCAACACAAGGCTGTGTGTAAAAGTATGCAGCTGGGTCTGTGAACAATATGAGTGTTTGGTGCTAATACTCATGTAATGCCTTCCCCAGACTGTAGCCCAAGAGGAGGGAAAGAGGAGGAATTCCAGAAAAAAATGAGGGGTGGGGGAGAAGCGGCAAAAATCCCAGGCTGCTCTGCTAATGGGCAATAGAAATCACTCACAAAGGGAAGAGGGGGAAACTCAGCTAATTAGGGAGCTTGGGACCTGAGTGCGCTAAGGAAAGAATGCTGGTAACTTAAGAATGCTCCCTCCTGCTCACTCTTACTCCTCTCCAGTCTGCCTCTCTCCACTTAAGGAAAAAGCCTGGAAGAAAAGAGCTGGTAACTAAGTCTTCTGAGGCAGGCAGGGCCCCTCAGATTGGATTCTTTTTGGGTAGGGATGAAAAGATGTGCTCCAGTAAGGTCTTGCTTTGGAATCCCAATGGGGGCAAACATATGAGAAAAGATCATGTCATCTGGGGCTTCTGATATGCCTTTTCAATGAAACATAGGTCAAGGAAACCTGTTTAATTGAATCCATTCAACACAAGGGCCTGAAGGTCTGGGCACTTAACACCTAGAGAAGGAATAGAAAAGAGGGATTTTTGTTGTATGCTTGTCCTGTAACAGTGGCTTCCAGTATCCTTCCCTTCCCTTCCCCCCAGCCCATCCTATCACCAAGGGTCTCAAAAGAAAAGCATAGAGTATCAGGAATTCATATGGGGAAAGGTGTGGAGGTAGAGGCATAGGGAAAAGAGGTATCTAACCAAAGGTGAGGTTGGCAGAAAGAGAAACTGGGGAATTGAAAAAGAAACAGCTATGGAGAAAAGGAAGAAAATGTGGAGAGTTCAATAGAGAGACACAGATGAGAAACACGACCAAGAAAAAACTCTCCTAGAAAATAATTTTATTGATTTCACTAGTTGTTCTCACAACCTGACCCAGACTGCTTTTAGGTCTCTCAAAGCATTTCTACTGACCCAGACCACTGGTTCTTGATCCTTTTCATGTCATAGACACTTTTGGTGGTCTGGTTAAGTCTATGGACTTTCTCAGAATAAATTTATTTTCATAATTGAAGGAAATGCTAAATTTCAGTGCGTGGTCAGCAAAACTGAAGATGTAAATTTTTTTCCCATTCAAGTTCACAGACCCTGAAACCTGTAAATTATGTAATTTACATAAACCTTGGGTGTCCATGGACGCCAACTTAAAACTCCCAATCTAGACAAAGCACATTTCTTGGCAGTGGGGAATTATTATTATTATCTGTTACAGAGAGAATCATCTAATTTCACAGCTGAAAGGGATCTTAGTAATTGTGTAAATCAATCACTTCATTAGAGAAAACTGAGGCATAAAGAAGTTCTATTTTCCTGAGATTACCTAGCAAAGCTGTCTGAGACCCACACTTTCTGAATCCAGTGATTCTCACTACAGCAGGCTCTAAATGTCCATCCATTTGTGAACCACTATAGCAACTAATTTTTCCTCCCAGTCAACTGACTTTTGGCTTAATTACTTCTTGCATCATTTTCTACATCATGAATCACAAAGCTGATTGTAGAGTACAAGTTGTAAATCTCTCTGAGAGTAGTATTCACCACACTCAACTTCACTAGGTAGCTAATGATGACTTTAGCTGAGGAATGGATCCTACTCAAAAGCCTCCTTCTTCTTGCTGTGGACATAGCCTTTGGTTCTCAATGGCAATGCCAAGAGAGGACACACTCTGGCATGTCTTATACACCAGACAGGAAGGGCTTCAGGTACAGGCCTGGTGACAACCTTTATGTCTGTTATCCAGAGACTGATCTTTCTAAGTTTGGAGAGGCTTATTACCAAGTTGTGAATATTTTGGCCATAGCCATTCTTCAAGTAAAGAAATTATGATCGTGTTAGTAAAAGAATAATCACAATGAAGAACTCACAGGTTTCTGAAACAATAGAAAGGAGAAGAATAGAGAGGTACATGCTAAAGAGAGTCCAGTATTCTATTATTAAAATATTAGATTAGAATGCGTCAATATTCTAAATGATCAGCTACATATTCATTTTTGTTTTTAGTTGTGTCCAACCTGAAGTGTTCCCATATGAGGTTTTCTGGACAAAGATACTGGAGTGGTTTGCCATTTCTTTTCCAACTCACTTTATAAATGAAGAGATTGAGGCAAACAGGATTAAGTGACTTGCCCAAGGTCACATAGCTAGTAAGTGTCTGAGGGCAGATTGGAATTCAGGAAGATGAGTCTTCCTGAGTACATGTCCAGAACTCTATCCATTGTGCCATCTGACTGCCTCAATATACATAGGAACAGATTTAGAGCTAGAAAGAGGGAGCTCTGACCACCTTCTCTTACAGATGAGGAAACTGAGACCCAGAGGTTAAGTGACTTGTCCAAAGTCCCACTGATGACTACTTCCTTTAAGTGGGCTATTAATTCAGTACTGTAGCCAAATGGATACCTGGATGAATCTGATAATTCTTCCTTGCTGCTCCTGCTTTTTTCATCATCACCTAATCAGACCCATGTTAAGGTGTTCCCAAGGAGACTTATAATTCACATTAGTTTCCTGTTTGCCCTTGGCAGAACTTACAAACTCCCCAAAAATTTGGTCTCAAACTAGACTGGAAAGCAATAGAACAACTCTTTTCTCTTCTTTGTAGTGAATGCTTCCTGGGTGCTGTGAGGAGAGACACAACAGGCATTCATTAGCCAGGCAGCCAGAGACTCACACCTCTCCAGCAGCCATTTCAAAGGCTGCATCAATGCCATGGAAGCCTGTTTTCGCCACCAAGTCTTTGCCATTGAAAATACTGTTGAGCAACCAAAACACAGAACAATTCTTCACTGTCTGTCCTGTGTGCTCAGTGTATATGCTTCTGTGGGACCAAATGCTGAAGGACCTACTCTGACCCTCTTATATTGAAACTCCCCTGGGCTAGGAGAGGTTTCTCAGTTGGCCTATTCCTACAAGTACTTCCAGGACAAAACTGGCTTTGTCTCCTCAAGCCATCCTTCCTTTCATCTTAGCAATAGAGTGTCCTGCTTCTTTGGATAGCTTGTCCTGTCGTTGATCTGTCTTAGACTACACTGTAAGAAAACCCATTCGTTTTATCTCTTTCACAACCGATCTCAGCTTCCCTAATAATAATGATAAAAACTGACATTTGCATAGTGTTCTAAAGGATTACAAAATTCTTTATATACTTCATCTGATTTAGGCCTTCCTTACAACAATCCTGTGGAGTGCCCACCAAAGGTATTATTATCTCCATTTTTGCAGATGCAGAAATTGAGAGCACCAGATAGGTCAAGATATTTGCCTGTGTTCAAACAACTACTTATTGTCTGAGATGGAATTTAAAGCTGGGGCTTCCTGAATACAAGGTCCCTTTTGATCCACAATGCCACATTGCTTCCCATGTCACTTTATCAATGGGCAGTGAATGAATTCTGATAATTCCACTCTTACCACATCACATTTTTCCAATAGGCAATACTACCCATTATATATCATTTTGGTTACATTCCTTAGAACTTTCTTATTTTTCTATGGTTGAAGTCTTATTTGCTGTACCCACCTCAAGTACACTCATTCATTCAAGAGTTGCAGCCCATTCTACATAATATGAAGTGATTATAATGTTCCAAACCATAGTCCTTTGGGGATGGCCAAGTAGATTGTGTGGCTTATAGAAAACTGCATTGAAGTGCCAGACACAGATTCATGTAAGAATGGGTAAGCAACTTCTCTCTCTGCTCTTCAACTTCTCCATCTATAAAATCATAACCCTGAGTTCTTCCTCCTAATGGTATTTCAAAATGCTGTCAAGGGTGTGTGTGTGTGTGTGTGTTTGTTTGTATGTGTGTGTGTGTGTGTGTGTGTTTCCTCCCTTATTTTGAAATTTCTTCTCTACCATGGATATGATGTGTGACTGAAACATCCAACATGATTCCTTGTGGACCTCTCCATGTCAAATAAACACACCTTTTGCCCTCCTGCTATTTGCAATATTCATCACTATTTGTCAATCAGCCAATAAACATTTATTAAGCACTATTCTGAGCCCGTTACTATGCTAAGCACTGGGGTTACAAAGAAAGGCAAAAGACAGTCGCTACTCTGGAGGAACTCACAGTCCAATGGGGGAGACAACAAGCAAACACGTATGTACAAACAAGAAATAGGAAACAATGAAGAGAGCAAAGGCACTAGACTAGAGTTAAGAGAGATTGGGAAAGGCTTTCTGTAGAAGGTAGGATTTTAGTTGGGACTTAAAGAAGCCAGAGAAGAGATGAGGAGGGAGAACATTCCGAGCATGTGAAATAACCTGAGTGTTTGGAGCTGGGTGAGAGACGGAATATCTTTTTTGAGGAAGAGCAAAAGGACCAGTGTCACTAGATTGAAGAATATGGAGTGGGGGAAAGGACTCTAAGGTGTAAAAAGAATGGAAAAGTAAGGGGGTTGGTAGTTTTGTCTAGATTTCAATCAGTTGACTACTATTGACCAATAAACATTTATTAAGCACCTACTATGTGCCTAGGCAGTGTGCTAGTGCATACAAAGAAAGGGGGAAGACATTCTCTACTCTTGAGGAGCTCACAGTCTAACAGGGGAAGAAAGATTGTTCAGGTGGTTCCATAGGTTCAGGGACCTTTTGAACAAAAGGTTGACATTTATAAACAGGGTAAAAAAAATAATAAAATTATGGTTTTAAACTTGAAAATAACTCGGAGGGCTTTTAGGGTCATAGACTTAGAACTGAAATGAAACTTATAAGTTAATCAAACCACTTCATTTTTCAGAGGAGGAAACTGTAGCCAAGGAAAGTAAAATGACTTTTCTAAAGTCATAAAGCTAGACAGTAGCAAGGCTGGACCTAGAAACTAGTTCAATATTCTTTCCACAACAGCACAACATCAAATAAAATGGACCATCTCTTTTAACTATTCTATATAGTAACCTAATTTTTTTCTGTATTGTTTTGTGCGCAGTTCAGCTCTTTGGGCCCATAGTGGAACAACTGCTTAAGAAAATTTTCCTTTCCCATGTTTAACCCAGTGGAGGCCCATAGGCAATACTCTAAGTATTTTGGATGAAAAATTTAATTCATATTTTCCTACCCTCCCCTACAAATAGTAGATATACCTATGTGTTTCACCAGGTTAGGTGAACATTGACTATCTGCCTATAGGAAATTAATTCTCAGTTTCTTCCTCCACAAATACACACACACACACACACACACACACACACACACACACTCTCTCTCTCTCTCTCTCTCTCTCTCTCTCTCTCACATACACATATATGCGTGAACATTCTCCCTTGAAAAAATGTCTCAGAAGATAATTATAAAAAGAGGAGGCAAATTTTATGCTGCTTTAGACTTGTTGCCTCATTTCCTTAAGGTACGAAGCATGTGCGGAATTGCCTGTCTTTGGAGGTATTTACTTATTTCGACAATCATCATTGACTCATTTAATTTTCAGAAATGCTCAGCCTGAACTCTTTTCTCTTACACAATTTTCTAAGATAACTCTCCAACCCAGTTCTCCTTATAAACAAGCCATTTTATCTGAGGGTATCATTTTATTCAATTTCTCCAATTCAATACTCTCTCCTTCGCCAAACTTGCAAAGGATATGTGATCCCCTTGCTGCGTCAGATCATTTGGAAATAGATAGCATTGGCTTGGACACATTCCATACAGGGTTGTAAAGCTGTTCTCTCCCTCTAAGTGGGTTGGGCTGTGCCCAAACCTAGCCTAGAGGCTTCCAAGCAACACAAAGCAGGGGACTTTAGTAAATGGGATTGGTGATTCAGTCAATGGCTCTCTTGCATCTGAGTCAGTATTAACCTTCTATTGGCAGAAGGTCCCAAGGAAGAGTTTCTTACTTTCTTCACAGGAAGAAATAAAACCAAAGTGTTCAACACAGAGATTTCTGAGACACTTTACAAGAGTAATAGGGATATGGGGGCTTGGTATGACTCTCCTCACTTAAGCCAAGTACCAAAATGATTTTTTTTTCTGTTTCCAAGTCATAGGAAAGCTAGTAAAACCAACTGCAACATTTATGAATCTTGTACAAAGCACATTGTTTAGTTAAGTCCAACACGTCATGACCCCATTTGGGGTCTTCTTGGATACTGGATTGGTTTGCCATTTCCTTCTCCAGCTCATTTTATAGTTGAGGAAACTGAGGAAAACAGGGTTAGGTGACTTGCCTATGGTTATACAGATAGTAAGTGTCTGAGGTCAGATATAAACTCAGGTCTTCCTGACTCTAGGTATGGCACTCTATCCACTGTACCACCTAGCTTCCCCACAAAGTACATATTGCATCTATACTTCCACTGGGCAAATGCCACAAAATATTTAAAGTCTAATGTAGCTTCATCTGAAGTGGTTCTTGGAGTAGTTTTTAGGCATAAAACCATTCTTTTCTTTCCATGGTTTTTGGACCGTGTCATTCCTCTGAAGCAATTTCAAATGACTTTCAAATGACAATTTCAAAGACAGCTAAGTTTTAAAATGAATAAATCCTCCAAGTATCATTGAGTCGGTGAAATATTTTGATAAGAAAGGGAGGTAGGATAGACTGAATGTGAATCAGGAGATGCCCTATCACTTCTTCTACTTTCCACCAAGGAGAGTCATATGCAAATAAATTTGAGTCCTGAGTAACACTGACCTTCTCCTGCTACATACCAGACACTTCTCTAAGTATTTTGACATTCAGTGATTTGTTGAATTATTCCATCATTACACATATCTTGTGCTATGCTAAGTGTTAACATATAATACATACCAAATATAAGATCATTCTGTGCTTACAAAAATATATTTTACTCAGTAGAGCAAAATGTAGCCTTCAAGGCTCTCCTCAAGCAAAGCATCTACCACAAATTAAGAACATACAAAATATCATAACAGACTCAACCTTGAAGATGACTTTCCTCAATAATCTGGAGATCAATGGATCCTTTGAACATCAACTTCAAGAGAGGGATAAAACAGAAACAGAGGTCATGGAATAAAATCAGAGCTAGAAGCCCAAAGGGCATTTAATGGAACCTCCTTAACTTACAAATAAGGAAACTGAGGCTTGGAAGGTTAAGTGACTCCCCAACGTGTTTTCTAGTGTCATAGAAGAAGTCCTACAAGAAGTTCAAACTGAAGACCTGAGTTCAAATGTGGTCTCAAGATAATTACTAGCTATGTGACCACAGGCAAGTCAATTAACCATTGTCTGCCTCAGTAAATTTAATATCACTTATCCCACAGAGTTGTGAGACTAAAATAAAATAAGTAAAAGCATTAGTACTTAGAACAGTGCCTGGCACATAGTAAATGCTATGCAAATGCTTATTCCTTTCCTCCCTATTAAGGAGGCACTCTCGTTTGCCAATGACGTTTTGAGGTAGTATCTTGAAAATATTATGTGCTTAATAAATATTTGTTGCTTCAATTTATAGGTTTTATCAAGCTCAGAGCCTTCTGAATAAGAATCATTGTGATTCAAAGGAGTTGAGCATAGTCATCTACACTTGAAAAACAAAATGGTTGAAAAATACATATTGTCATAATTTTCACCTGCAGTATCCTATTGAATTAGTCCACCATTACATATATTTTAGACAAGTGCTACAGCTAAAAAATGAGGTAGGCTTGAGTCAAATAGATGATATAATAGGATTGCATCTAAAGAATCAAACAGCACTTTAATGATCCTAATGCTCCTCACTACCACAAAAGCCTGCCTTTTCAACACCAACATTCTAAAGAAAAACCAGAATCAAAATTTCAAATGGATGAGAGAACAAACATAATGAAGTATTGAAATGAGTAACATACATAGATATACAGATAGACACAGACAGATAATAGAGGTAGAGAAGTAGAGATAGACAAACAAAAGATAGAAATGGATAATTTTAGATAATATATCTAAAATATAATCAAGAGATGCAAATAGAGGTAGATGATAAATAATAGGTGATAAATAAATAAAAGAGAGATGGATAATAGAGACAGATGATGGATAAACAGATGGATGAGAGAAAGCTAGAGAGAGAACACAGAGAGAGACAGACAGACAGACAGACAGACAGATAGAGACAGAGACAGACAGAGTATTTACTAAGGGCTTACTCTGTGCCAGGCACCATAGTGATTATTTTTTCTCTCAAAGTTTGGGAAGCACTTGGAGACCTTGGAAAGGAAGGCATGACCTTTTAGTATTAGTATTAGAAAAAGTCACTCTGTCTCCTCAGATATGAATGGCACTAGACCTAAATAATGCAATCACAGGACCACATGGACAATCTTAGCTCTCCAAACAGCGACCAATTGACCAATAAAATAGCCCCGTGAAGGTTCAGTTGCCATTTGAGAGAACATCCCCTAAGAAAGCTATGTGCCATCTAGGCTTGGCTTTTTCCTCTGCCTTATAAGGTTGGCAAGGCAAAGGATCCTTTGTTCCATCAAGTAGGGTGTAGTTGCTGTTTCAACCAAAGGGGCCTTCTTTTAGGTGGATAGTCTTAGTAAATAGCTCTGACAGGCAGATGCATTATGTCCAGATTGGGAGTAAAGGCTGTTGTTACTGGGAAACACTGTGACATTTATTTTTCTTTGGAATAGGTCCAGGTAAGCTATTATCCAGTTACAAGAAAGATCTCCTTAGCCAGCAATGACTGTGGTCATGGATTTGAGAAAAAGAACTACATCCCTGGATGGCAGAATTTGAAAGTTGGAAGGAAGCTCAGAGGCCATCTGTTCTATACCTGGAAAAAATCTTCATCATAATGTATCTGCATCCAATCCAATCCAATCCAATCCAATAAACATTTATTAAGTTCCTGTAAGAGGCCAGGCACTGTACTAAAAGCAAGGGATGCAATTAAGAGTCTCTGCCCTTAACAAGCTTACAATCTGACAGGGGAGGTAGCACACAAAAGGGCTAGGAAAGTTGGGGTGGGGCTTGTCCTAGAATACCAGGGGGTACCTGGCACAGAGTCATCTTGTTCTGTGGAGCTGAAACCAGGCAGAGCATCAGATGCAAGGTGGAATGATCTGAAAGTCCAGTTTCTGCCCTGTATAAAGGAAGGCCTTGGGAAGAATTTGGTACTCTGCTCTCCAGTCCTCAAATTAGAGGGGAAAGGAGCCTGAGGGAGGAGGAGTTAACTTCTGCCTGAAGATTGTAAAGGAAGATGACCCAACCATGCCTCAAAATAGCTCTTTTACATTTTGGACAGCTCTACTTGTCAGGAAGTTTTAATGATCTTATCCCTCAATTAGTCTCTGCCACTTCCATCCCCTGTTTTTGGTTCTACCCTCTGGAGCAAAAGAGAGTAAATGCCAATATATGGTCAAGTTAATTAGAAAAGAGACTAAATTGAGTTAGGCATGTTCAGGTTCTGTTGAGTTTTACTGAACTCGTCTAGCCATTCCTTTAAAAGATCTTTTTAATGATGTCAAGTTAAGCAACCTCAAAAAAAACCAAACAAACAACTGTATCTTTGTAGTGTTTTACCCCTATGTGAGCTGAAGAGGGACATATCTCTGCCATGGATTACTTAATACAAATAGGTGATTCAGTGGCTAGGGTCCTGAACTTGGAGTCAGGAAGACTTGAGTTCAAATCTGCCTTTGATCTCCTGACTGTTCAATGAATAATATATGCCATCTCCTGGCTCTGGGCATTGTCTCTGACTGTCCCCCATTCCTGGAACTCTGCCGCAACTACTGACCTCTCTGGCTTCCTTTAAGTCCCAACTAAAATCCCACCTTTTACAGGATTCTTTCCTCAACTCTACTTAGTTCTGTCACAAGGTCCCAGTTCAGGAAGGAAATCTGGATACAGATCAACATAAAGAACAATAATGGATCTAAAGATACCCCCAAATTCCAAACTAGGAGAGAGGAAACTCCCTAACAAATGCAAGAAGAGAAACAATGGTAAAAAAAATAAATTTTCCACAAGGACAGCATGAATACTTAGAAGAAATGAAGCATGAAATGAAATAAAACATCAGAAGGAAAATGAATAAAATGGCTTATAACAAAAAGTGGTGAACTCTACCAAAGTGATGGAGTCTCTCTGAAAATTAGAACAGACCAAACAGAAACTCCGTAAGGTAGCAGCAAATATTAGAACAAAATCAGAAGATTGAAAAAGAAAAGAAACTGTTAGGTATTGGATATTAAAAAAAACAACAACAACTGATCTGTCAAGAAAAGATAATTTGTGAATCATTGGACTCCCTGAAAATCATTATTAAAAAAAAAGCTGGGCACTATTTTTCAAGAAATCGTGAATGGAAACTGTCCAGATGTATTAAAACCAGAAGGCAGAAAGAATCTGAAGATAGAAGGAATCTACCAATTACCTCCTAAAAGAAACTCCCACAACAGAAAGTCCCATGAATATCATAACCAAAGCCCTATAGCGTTCAAGTCAAAGAAAAAAATCTCCTGCAAATACAAACAAAACTAATGTAGCCAAAATTAGAATGAAAACAGGAAGCTGGGAAAAACATTTCATAGCAAGTTTCTCTGATAAAGGTCTTATTTATCAAATATATAGGGAACTGAGACAGATTTATAAAAACAAGAGCCATTCTCTAGTTGATAAATGGTCAAAAGATATGAAGAAGCAGTTTTCAGAAGAAGAAATCAAAACTCTCAATAGTCATATGAAAAAGTTTTCTAAACTACTACTGACTAAAGAAATGCAAATTAAAACAATTCTGAGATATCATCATATACCTATCAGATGGACTAACATGATAAAAAAAGGAAAATGACAAATGCTGGAGGGGATGTAGAAAAATTAGCACACTAATGCATTGTTGATGGAGTTGTGAAGTAATTGGGTCATTCTGGAGAACATTTTGGAACAATACCCCCCAAAAACTATCAAACTGTGCAATACCCTTTGACCCAACAACATTGCTAACTAGGTCTGTATTCCAAAGAGATCAAAGAAAAAGGAAAAGGACCAATTTGTACAAAAATATTTATAGCAGTTCGTTTTGTGGTAGAAAAGAATTGGAAATTGAAGAGACACCCATCAATTGGCAAATTCCTGGGCAAGTTGGGGTATATAATTGTAATGGAATACAATTGTACTATAAGAAATGTTGAGCAAGGTGGTTTCAGAAAAACCTAGGAAGATATATATGAACTCATGCAAAGTGAAGTGAGAAAAACTAGGGGAACAGTGTACATAGTAACAGCAATAATGTAAGGATGACAGTCATGAAAGATTTAATAACTCTTATCAAGACAATGATCTAAGACAATTCCAAAGAATCCATGATGAAAAATGCTATTCATCTCTAGAGAGAGAACTGAAGAACTCAGAATGCATATACATAGTTATATATATATAAAACTTCATTTTCCTTGCTTTGCTTTTTTGTCTTATTTTGCAAAATGACTAATATGAAAATATGTTTTACCTAACTTCACATATATAATTAATATCAAATTGCTTGCCTTATCAAGGAGGGGGATGGGGCAGGAGGGAGAGAGAGATGTAATTAGTAAATATTTAATGAAATAAATAAAAACATATTTTAAAAACTACTTCAGGGAGCAGCTAAGTGGCACAGTGAATAGAGCACTGACCCTGGAGTCAAGGGGACCTGAGTTTGAATACAGTCTCAGACACTTGACACACTTACTACCTATGTGACCTTAGGCAAGTCATTTAACCCCAATTGTCTTGCATTCCCCCCTCAAAAAAAAAAAAAAGAAAAAATACTTCAAGCTTCCAGGAAGAAGATAAGTATCATAAAACAACAGTCAGGATCACATAAGACTTGACAACTTCTACTAAAAACCAGAGGAGATCTTGGAATACAACATTCCAAAAAGACAAAAGATATAGGCTTACAACCGAGAATATTTTGTTCCTGCAAAGCTGAGTATAAGCCAACAGTCCAAAAGAAGTGGTGATGGTGGGGAAATTCTTAATGGAATAGTGTACTTTAAAAAAAAATATTTATTTTATTTTGAACTTAAGAAATAAAATAAACATTTCCATAACACAATAGAAGAGAAAAAAGATGATTGTGTATGAAACTGCAAAACTTTTAAATATATAATAAAGTTATTGTGTAACTTTCTTTCTTCTTCTTTTTCCTCCTTTTCCTCTCTGTTCTCACAATCCCCACCCTTTCAAGCATTCTTGATGAGAAGACCACAGCTGAGTAGGAACTCTGAAAGGTGAAGACAAGAGTCAAAAGAAACCTAGAACGGAAAATTTATTTGAATAATTGGAAAGGGCAGTAAGTTCATGAAGTGTTAACTTAATAGGAGGAGAAGAATCAAGTATCTTTCACAATATTCAAACAATAATATCATCAGAAGGTATTGAGGGAGTAAAAAAAAAAAAAGAGTACCTGGGAGTGAAGTGGTTAAGTTCCAAGGGTTTCAAGAGGGGAAAGAAAATGGAAAAAGTTCTTTACGTATACTGATCCTCACAAAAAACCTGGAAGGTAGGTACTAGTGGTGAAGAAAGGAGGGAAAATAAATGGAACTTCTTCTAGAGTATGTGGCTGGACATGTAATATAAATATGGCTGGGGAATTTGTGGCATGGGTAGGTATTTGGCCAACCCTGTCTCAAAAAGACACTGAGACTTCCTCTTTTGTACAGAGTTGGGAGGAGGTCTATGCCTGTACTGACAGCCTGGGGTAGGAGGGGAAAACAGGATCCATATCTGTTTCTTTGATACTCCTCTAATTCCAAGAGGGATATTGAGATAGAATTATATCTGTATTCTATGCATCAAATGGATACTATATAGGAATTCAGTTCTAAGGAGTTCAGAATAAAGGATACTTTCCTTGATCTCTCTCAAAGCGAGGATAAATTGTATCTAGCTCCCTCTCACTGACCACTGGAATAATAATAAGAATAATTTTTATTGTTCAGTCTTATCCAACTCTTTGTGACCCCATTTTGGGGTTTTCTTTGTAAAGATACTGGAGTGGTTTGCCATTTCCTTCTCCACCTCATTCTACAGATGAGGAAACTGAGAAAAACAGGGTTCAGTGATTTGCCCAGGATTACACAGCTAAGTGTCTGAGGGTAGATTTGAACTCAGGAAGATGAATCATCCTGACTCCAGGTCCAGCACCAGGCCATTGAAACACCTAGGTGTCCAATAATAACATTAATAACTAGCATTTTTATGGTGCTTGTAAGATTTGCAAAGTACTTTACCTGCACTGATCCTCACGACAACCCTGGGAGGCAGGTGCTATTATCATCCCTTACAGACAAATGAGGGAACCAAGGCAGCTAGAGACTGTGATTTGCCCAATCTTACTGATAAGCAGTAAAGAGGAATTGGGGGTGGAGAAGTTATACAGATTAGAATAGAAAATACAATAAGCCAGAATAAATGAGCTTTTTGGTTTGGGATCAATATTTAAAATAACTTCAATTCACCCAAGGAGAAAAGAACCTTATAGGATTGGGGATACAGAGGAGGTAATTGATCTTATCAATATCTAGGGTTGCAAACACTGGAAGTCAGGGACATGGTGGGGGTGCTTACTGCTCACTTTCATGAAGAGGTTAATAAGCTATTTGTGGTGATACTTTATGTAACTAGTTGGTGTAGTGGGCACCAGTCATGGAGTCAGAAAGATCTGAATTCAAATTTTGGTCCAAGCACTTAGAAATTGTATGACCCTAGGCAAATCATAGTCTCTGTCTGCTTCAGTTTCCACATTTATAGTTCTGAGGAGATCTGTCCTCTAAAAGTGTTTACCTCTTTTTACTGTCACTCTTGAAGTCCCCTCATCATACGAAGTCCCTTCACTACCTACTTAGGTATGTAGTGTTGAAGGTGCAGAAGCCTCTTAATCAGAATTCAGAAATCACATATTTCTCTCTCTTTCTCTTTCTGTCTCTCTTTCTCTCTCTTTCTCTCTCTCTCTCTCTCTCTCTCTCTCTCTCTCTCTCTCCCTCCCTCCCTCTCTCTCTCTCCCTCCTCTTTCTCTCTCTCTCTCTGTCTTTCTCCCCTCCCATGCAATCACATGGCTGTCCTTCAGGAAAATAGCCCCAGGCTGGAGTGGTACTGGAGTTACATTGTAATTTCTTATAATCGGGGCGGCACATGGGGGAAAGCCTGGGAGAGTGGGCATCAGATAACTATCTCCTTCTTATCTGAACCAAATAAAAGAGGTTTGAAAACACCCACCCACAAAGAGATGAGTGTAGAAATATGCCAAACTCAGTAGGAAAACAGGCAGAGACAGGGAGAGTATGGTTAAGAGGGAGAAAATAATATCAGTGAGGGATTAACTGAAAGCAAGACAAACTTCTCGATCCTAACGGAGGGATTAAAAGGAAAAATACCAAAGAAAAGATTTGGAAACTAAGAGAGAGGGAAGAGTGCAGGAATGATTGAACAAACTGTAGTATAGGAATGTAATAGAATATTCCATAAGAATGATGATAGAGGAAATTTTAGAGACTCTTGGGAAATATGAACTGATACAGAGTGAAGTGAGCAGAACCAGGAGAAGGATTGATACAATGACACTATTAGGAAAAACAACTTTAAAATATTTAAGAACTCTGATCAAATCAAGTGGCCTATCTCCTGACATTTTATATTCTCAAGTGATGGAGAAAGATAATACCTTTTTGGACATAGCTATGTTATGACTTGTTTTACTTGACTATGCTTAGGTTTTGATTGTTAGTTTTTGTTTTCTGTTTTTAATCGAGGAGGGGAGGGAAAGGAGGAGCTGGAAGGAGAGTGGTGGTGGTGAAAAGAAGAAGAAGAAGAAGAAGAAGAACAAGAACAAGAACAAGAAGAACAACAAGAACAAGAACAAGAACAAGAAGAAAAAGAAGAGAAAGAACAAGAAGAACAAGAACAACCAGTAAAAGGAGAGACCAAGAAACAAAGAAAGAAAGAAGGGCATCATTGAAACATTTTAAGTACATAGAAGAAAACAGAAAGGAACTCAGAAAGAAGAACAGAGAGGTAGGACAGTTTTCAAAGTAACATTGAATTTATTATGTACTTTTAAAAAAGCAAACAGTATGGGGAAATGATTTATGGTACCATATGCAATCTTTTTTTTTTGTATTCTGCTTTGCAGATAGTGATGCCCTTTTTGGGTGTGTTTGTAAAGTTCACAATTAAAAAAAATTTTTTTTCAAAGAAAACAGTTGTTAAGTTCCAAGTACCAATGGTTGTAGTTCAATGGATTTTCTTTATCCATTGCTGCATTTGATGCTGCTAGGAGTAAGAAGTTAGCATTGCCTTTGCAAAAGATACTTCACAGAGCGTCCTGAGTTCTAAAGGCACAACCATCATAGAGAGAAAGTTCATAATATGCTGTTTTTTTTTCATGAGATATCAGGAAAAAATCAAACAAAAACTAAAGACTGGCCTGAAAGAAAGGTAGATTTATTTGAATCCATGGTTTAGTCTTTTCACCCTGATAATAATAAGAAAAAGTTCATTTCTCACCTCATTCCCCCAAACTAAAGTAATTAAAATAGATTTTCACTAACTCAGTAATTAAATTCCATTCAAAAAGTTGACAGTGACCAAAGAAAGATTTTTCTGTGTCCCCCAGTGTCTCTTGTCCTTACTAGCCAAATTCAAAGACTGTTGAGTTCATTTATTCATTCTTAGCCAGCCCTGGTTAATCAAATGCCAAGACCTTGCCCTGCCTTGCCCCTGCTGCTATTTCTGTTTAGGCTCAGTGTGTCCTTTGCTTGATGGTTGCTACAGAATAAGCACATTTTTCTCTTCCTTCTGTGAAGTGTAAAGGTCTCATTCTTGGCAGCTGGTGGCACCAGGGACCCCATTGGAAATCAGAGAAATGCCTATGGAAGTGAAATTGCAAAACTATTTTTCATGTGGAGTAGAGTAGGGGCAAAATAAGAGGCCAATGCTAGAAGCCTAATGGACTCTTTTTGTTTTTGAAGCCAAGTATGGGCCTTGGGGGATAAATTCTAAGTCATGAACTGGCTGGCATTTTAGGAAGGTGGAGCAGGCAAAAGTGAGAGGAACATGCAAGCAGAAAGCAGGGAGATCAGTATGTAAGTTGCCAGGCAAATTGATTGACATTGGTCTAAACCTGGACAATGATTTCTCTTAATTCTTAAGAACCTTTCCTCTCCCTAAGTCCATCTTTGGGCCAAAATGAGAAAGGTTGTTACCATGCTACCTCCAGCTTGGATGAGGAAGGGAAAGAGAAGGTTCACTAATGAGAAGCTGTTCCTGTGAGGTTCCCACTGTCCTTTCACTGATTTATTGCACTTTAGGAGTTAGAGATGAAATTCCAAAATGAAGGGCATTTATCCAAATGAAATCATGAAGATTTGCACCTACCTCAGTTTTTGTTTTTAAACCTTGGTTGATGCAAAGCAGAGGAACATGACCAAACAAGAGCTATAAAATATGATTGTGTCAGGTTTGTAAAGAAAGACAGTCAAGAAAGAAAAAATTTAGGTGAAAGTGCCCTTGAAGAAGAAACTTCTAGTTAAGATGTAGGCCTGAAAGGTCCTAGAGAAGCCCAGCTCTCCCACTTAGGTTCCAGAAATGAACGAAAAAGAATACCAGATTAAATAATGAGTAATAAATCCAGAGAGAAACATCAGCCAACTCCAGTCAAGTATCATACAAAAAGCCAGCCATCCAGAAACCATGGGTACAGAAGGTGGGTCCTTGCAGGGAAGCTAATGCAAGCTCTTATGACTAGGAAGTCCAAAGAAACACCCTGACCATAGAAGTTTGGAGAATCACAGGGATCTGAGGGGGACACTGTAGTCAACTAATGTTATGAGGGAAGACACACGGGGAGATGGGAATCTACACCAAGAACTGAGGAAATTGAGGTCAAGAGCCTACCATCTACCTCCTAGCTTCCTTATAGTCTCCAGGGACTTCTCCAGCTGTGGGGTCCAAGTACCTGGCCTGAGACAAGACCCAGTCACATATCTCCCAGCTTCTGTGGCCTCTAGGGCCTTTTCCAGAGCTACCCTATTCTGGAACAAAATCTCCTTGATCTCTTATCCTCTCCCTGGTATGTTTTCCAGGGCAGGCCCCAAACTTCAGTCTCCCATGCTTTCCTTCTGTTCCCATCATGTTGTGATATGGATTTTCTGGAGAATCATAGGCCATATGCCCCTTTGCCATGGGTTGGACCTTCAGAGAGGATCTTGAACAGTTTAAATTACATTTCTCAACAGAACTTTACGTAGCCACTGACCAGTACTCTACTTGGAATAACTCTTCAGTGGTGAGCATATCCCTTAATCATCTTTATGCTTCTCATACCAGTGGTTCTGAACCCTTAGTTGCCAGTTTACAAACCCAGCTCCCCAACTACACAATTCCTTGTTCTTATCCAACTCAACTCAACCTCACCCTGTTCTACTTCAGATATGACCACCCCTTCTACTGTGCCATCTGGAATGCCTGCTCCATAATAAACAAAACCTCTCTTCCTCTTAAGCCTCTTCTTTTCTCATTCCTTCCATTTCACTCTCTCCATCTTCTGCCATCCACTAAGATCTGGCTCCTTCTTGATGACACTGCTTCCCTCACTACTCTTTCACATACTATCCCTTTCCCTCCCCTAGTCAAGGTTGGAAGTTCGGATACTCCTTGCTTCCCCTATCCTCTCAGCTAAGGATCTCAACTCATAGGTAGTTGAAAAAAAAATGAGGCCATCCACTGAGAGCTTTTTCTTCTCCTCTTTTTTTTATCTCATATCACTGACATGTTTCTTTCAATATCGCCTCCTTCAATCAAGTCTCAAGTGAAGAAGTGGGCTTTCTCCTTGCTGTAGCTATTCTTTCTACATGAACCCTTGACCCCATCTCCTCCTGATTAAAAAAAAAATATTGAACTTAAACACCAAAAAGGGCATTTTCTCACACACAGATAAATGCTAAAGAAGGATTTCATATGAAGTTGTAAATCTTCATTTCATACCACTTGCTTTTAAAAAATATATATATGATGAATTAATTCTACATGTTACTTTCAAAACTGTCTTGTTCATCTGTTTCTTTTTGAATTTCCACCTCTTCTGCACATTTAAAAAGCTGTTACCATGAACTTCCTTTTTTTACATCACTATTGCTAATCCTCTTCCCCTCCCCCCAAATTAAAAATTGAGAAAAACAAAGACAAAAAAATCCCTTATAACAAGTAAGCACAATCAAGCAAACCATTCCATACATTGACCACATCCAAAAATATATGTTCTTATACCCTACATGCACCACTTCTCTGTCAAGGTATGGGTAACCTGCTTCATCAGAGGTCCTCTGGAGACATGGCTAGACATTGCATGGATAAGAATTCTTATTTCTTTCAAAGCTGTTTTTCTTTAGAGTGTTGCTGTCCTTTATAAGATCATTCTATTGGTTCTGCTCACTTTGCTCTGTATCAGTCCATACTACCCAGGATTCTCTGAAATCACCTCTTTTGTCACTTATTACAACGTAATCATATTCCTTTACATTTATATGCCACAATTTGCACATCCATTTTCCACTTGTCTAAGACAGTATTGTTAAAATCAAATAGAAACCCACTAAACTCTAAGAATCCCTGTGGATTGAGTATTGACTTAGAAAGTCACATATTAGCTTTATCTACATTCTATTGTACTTTTATTTATTCTGTTAAATATTTTCTGTTGTTCAGTCATTTTCAGTTGTGTCTGACTCTTCATGACCCCATTTAGGGTTTTCTTGTCAAAGATACTGGAGTGGTTTGCCATTTCCTTCTCCAGCTTATTTTATAGATGAAGAAACTGAGGCAAACAGGGTTAAGTGATCTGCCCAAAATCATACAGCTAGTAAATGTCGGAGGCCATATTTGAACTCAGGAAGATGCGTCTTCCTGACTCCAGGTCTGGCACTCTATCCACTGTGCCACTAGTTGCCCTTAAGTATTTCCAATTACATTTTAATCTGATTCTTGCTGCATCTGCCCAGGGCCTGTGCTTAATACCTCTGGTCTAAGAGACTCATCTTCTTAGAATGTAGTTTTTTGCTTTTCTTTCCCCACTCCCACCCCCATCAATTCTTCAGGATCAGGAGTCTGGTTTACTTGTGACAACATATCTCCCCCAATACCACCCTTCTTCTTAACACTATCCCCACTCCTCATTTATTTTCCAGTTGAGTTGGATATATTTCTACACCAAACTCTGTGTGTGTGTGTGTGTGTGTGTGTGTGTGTGTGTGTGTATGTACACTCCAGGGTGAGTTCAATACTTCTACAACCCTTTCAGATGAGAATGAGGTTCATCTAATACCTCTTCTCCCACAAATTGGTTTGCATATTCTTACATAGTCAAATGATTCGAAATAGCAAACCATTCCTTCTTTCTTTCTAGTCTTTTAAAAATATTTATTTATTTTATTCTGAACTTAAGAAATAAAATACACATTTCAATAACATAGTGAAACAGAAAAAAAGACGAACATGACACTGCAAGACTACTCTGTATGACTTGCTATTCCTTTTAAATCTATAATAAAGTTATCATGTAACTTTCTCTTTTTTTTCTTTTTTCTTCCCTCTATCCTGCCCCGCCCTAGAGATAGTTACCATTATGCACAAATATATGTATGTGTGTGTATGTACATATATACATATATATATGTAAAATCATTCTTTATATACTTCTGTTTATCAGTTCTTTCAGTGGCATCCTTCATATATCCTTATAGTTAATTTTGGTTTTTATAACAGTCAATACTCAAAGTTGTTCTAAAAAAATATTGTTACTATATACAATGTCCTCTTGGTTGTACTCATTTTAATCTTCATTATGTTGTGCAAGTCTATCCATGTTTTTCTAAGATCATCATTTCTTATAGCACATTAGTATTCCATTGCAATCATATACTGCAGCTTGTTCAGTCATTCCACAATTGATGGGTATCCCCACAATTTCCAGTTCTTTACCACCACAAAGAGAGCTGCTATAAATATTTTAGAATGTATAGGTATAAGCCTATAGGTAAAATGACAATAATACTATAAATATCCGGGAAGAAGGAATTCAATTACCAAGGAACCATAGTTGGTTATTGCATAAGACCTGACAGCTTCTATTAAAAACTAGAGATCTTAGGATATAATATAAGGAAAAAGATATGGACTTACAAATGTGAAAAATTCACCCCTCACTCAGTGATTAGTTCTTATGGGTTTAATTATCACCTATATGAAGGTGATTCCCAGATCTTTATATCAATGCCTAGTCTGTCTCCTGAGCTAGTCGCATATCATAAACTGCTTTTTGGAGATCTCAAAATAGATGTCCTTTGAGTATCTCTCTTAACATGTCCAAAACAAAACTTATTATCTTTCCCCTAAATTCTCTTCTCTTTCCTACTTCCCCATTACTGACAAGTGTACTATTATCATTCAAGTTACCTAGAATTGCAACCTTGGTATTATTTGCAACTTCCCATTCTCACTCACCCCATGATCCGATCTTTTGTCATGCTCACAACACCTCTCATACACATCAATTTCTCTTTTCTCATATATCTATTACCCTAGTTCAGGCCCATAACTCACCTGGATTATTCAAAAAAACTTTCTAATTTATGTCCCTATCCCAAGTCTCTCCCCATTCCCATTCATCCTCTGCTCATGTCACTCCCCTATTTGTCCGAGAACATAGAGATACCAAACGACAGAGGTGGGATTTGAATGCACATCCTCTGTCTCCAGAGCTGATACTTTTTCCACCATACCAAACTGCACTTATAAATTCCTTGGGGAAATAAGAAATAGGAGTTTCCAAACCTCTGGCTTCATTTCCTTTAAAAGCCTAAGTACAGGAGTATATACTTTTGGGAACTATTCTGAAGGAGTTAGAGCTCAAGGGGACTCTAAGGATCATTTAATCAAATGTAGTAATTTTACACATAAGGAAACTGAGGTAGTTTGCATTTATTTTGTTGGTTTGTGAGATTTTTTTTTTTTTTACTGTATCTTTAGTTTTTAATTCAATAAAAGATGACTAATGGAAGAAAAACTCTTTGAGAGGCTTTCCAGAATGAGTTGTGTACTTGGAAGAATAATGACAGTGAGTCAGCCCTGTGATCCCAAGACTTGTAGAATGGTATATGCCTCAATATCACATGCTTAGAAATTGGCGTTCCAGTGAGTCTGATGATTTTTAAAAGTAGTTGGTGGGAAAAAAAATCAGAATGCTTGACAGGAATTAGGCCAGGAATAGGAAGCAGTAATGTATGACATAAAGAGTTTTGGGAATTTGGCTCAGGAAGATAGGAGTTCAAATCTTGTCTCAGGTATTTAGCTGTATGGCTGGGAGCAAGTCATCTGTCTGAACTTCAGTTTCCTCATTTGTAAAATTAGTAAATTAATTTATGAGCATTTACTGAGGGCTCACTCTGTGCTAGTCTCTGTGCTAAGCACTGTAGATACAAAAAGAGGCAAAAGATTGCAGTTCTGGGAGCAAAGATGGTGGAGTAAACAGTAAATCACCACAAGTCTCCCATACTTACTTCCAAACAACCATAAAATAGCTCACCCAAACAAATCCTGGAATAACGGAATCAGCAAAAAGATAGGAGGAACACTCTTTGAACCCAAGAAACTTGAAAGATCGGCAAGAAAGGTCTGCATCACTAGGGTAAAAGGAATGTACAGTCCAGGATAGGAAGCATCCCAGCAAGCCAGCAACAAGCCCCACCCCAGCAAAGCAATGGTAGATCCAGTGCAGTGAGGCAAGCAAATGCCAATACCAGTACCCCACAAGTGCCTCAGCATAGCCTGGGAGAATAGGCAGACTCCAGCTCCAAGAATTGTCATGTATTTCAGCATAGCCCTGGGCCTTTGTAACCTCCAGCAGCTAGACCTCCATGCTTCAGTGTAGCTCCAGGCAAACAGATAAACACCAACCCTATGGATGTCTAAACAAATAAGCAGTCTTCATCTCAGGATTCCTGCCACATGCAAACAGACAGCTACCAGTGGCCAGACCACCACAGTGCCTCAGTGTAGCCCCTGGGAAACACAGAAACATGCCACCAGCCTTAGCACATGCCAAATACCACCATTAAGACCCTGACTCAGCATTAGGTAAGATGTCAGACTCCTATGGCCCCCAGCAGCACCAGCCACTCCCTACTCCACAACCTTAGTGAAGCACCAGACACAAGGGTCCTGAGAGGATCCTGGGGTAACATGAGTGCAGCACCAGCTAAACAATCAATGCCTGCAGCTCCAGGCACAAGAAACCTGACACAGTGCCACTACCACCCAGGACCAGAGCTCAAATTTAAAAGAAATGAAAAAGGTAAACAAAGATGAGCAAAAAACAACAACAACAAAAATCTGACCATAGAAAGTTATTATGATGACAAGGAAAATCAAGATACAAACTCAGGACAACAATGTCAAAATAGCTGTGGAAAAAACTTCAAAGAAAAACACAAAATGGTCTCAAGTCCAGAAACAACTCATGGAAGAACTCAAAAAAGAACTTAAAAATCATATAAGAGAGTGTACCACCAATGCAATATTTGTAGCGCTCAGTATCATGATAAAGACCGTGATAATAAGTATTGCATGACGTTCAATCACAAAATCTGCCAAACTCTTCAGATAGAGGATAGAACTGAAACATTTAGACACCAGAAAACCAAATCCCAAAACCAGTAAGCTGATTCCACCATAGTACCAAAGATATTCAGAAGCCATGGTAACGCTAAGAGCCACAGTATCCTTCAATCTTCTCACAAACAGCCACAGCATCCTTCAGTCTTCCCACAAACCAATACAAGATAAATATTTACTCACAAAACTCTCTATCTCCTTGCCTGAGCTTCTCTGTCCCCTACCGTCTGGCTAGTTCTGAACCAGCTTCCTGTGGGCTCTTCTTCCCTTCAGCAAATTCCTTCCATCTCAGGCTCCATGTGATTACATTCAGCCTATTAGGGGGCAGAGTTTACTTTCAAAGCAGGGGAGGTCTTCAAATAAAAAAGAAAATATAAAATACTTCATGGGAAAAAACAACTGACCTGGAAAATAGGTCCAAGAGAAACAATATTGGACTACTTAAAAGCCATAATCAAAAGGAGGACTTGGAAAGCATCTTTCAAGAAATTATTAAGGAAAACTGCACTGATATCCTGGAACCAGAGAACAAAATAGGCATTGAAAGAATCCTCCAATCACTCAGGAAACAAATCCCAAGATAAAAATTCCAAGGAACATTAGAGCCAAATTTCAGAACTAACAGGTCAAAAAAATACTATAAGTGGCCAGAAAGAAACAATTCAAATATTGAGGAGCTACAATGAGGATTACATGGGATTTGACAGCTGCAACATAAGATTCAAGGTCATGGAACATGATATTACAGAAGGCAAAGGAATGAGGACTACAACCAAAAATCACTTACCTGGTGAAATTAACTATCATACATGAAGGAAACAATGGTGATTCTTTGAAATAGAGGAATTTCAAGCTTTTGTAAGAAGAAGACCAAAATTAAACCAAAAATTTGATCTTCACCCCAAGAACCCAAGAGTTCTTACCTTGATAAACAGGTAAAAAGTGAAACTAAAGCAGAAGGGATTCTATAGAGTTAAACTATTTACATCCCTACATGGGAAAATGATACTAGTAATTCTCTAAAAATGTATCACCAATAATACAGCTGGAAGAAATATACATAGGCAGAGGGTACAGGTATAAATTAATGAGAAGGAATGGCCAAAAAAAAAAATTAAAGGATGAGAAAGAGGAGTACAATGGGTTCAGAAGGAAGGGAGAGGTAGAATGAGGTAAATTATTTCACATAAAGAGGCACAAAAGACCTAGTACAGTGGAGGGGAAGATGGAAGGGTGGGCGATAGGCATCACTCAAATCTTACTCTCATTAGTATTAGCTCAAAGAGGGAATAATATACATAATCAGTTGAATATAGTGATTTATCTTATCTGACAGGGAAATAGGAGGGAAAGAGATTAAGTAAAAAGGGGGTGGTAGGAACTGATAGAAGGGAGGGCAGGTGGTAGACAGAAGAAAAATACTGGTGAGGAGGGAAAGGGTAAAAGGAGAGAAAAGATAAACAGGAGAAAGAATAGGATGGAGGGAAAAACACAGGTAGTAATCATAGCTGTGAATGTAAATGGGATGAACTTTCCCATAAAATGGGAGCAGATAACAGAGTGGATCAAAAACTAGAATCTTACAATATGTTGTTTACAAGAAACACATTTGAAACAGAGCTAGAGTAGAATCTGTTGTGCTTCAGCTGAAGTAAAAAAAGACAGGAGGTAGCAATCCTGATTTCCTGTAAAAGCAAAAATTCACCTAATTAAAAGAGATAAGGAAGAAAACTACATCTTACTAAAAGGTACCATAGACAATGAAGCAATATCAATACTAAATATATATGTACCACATGGTAAAGCATCCAGATTCTTAAAGGAGAAGTCAAGTAAGTTATAGGAAGAAACAGACAGCAAAACTATACTAGTTGGAGGGACCTCAACAGTCCCCTTTTAGAACTCAATAAATCCAACTAAAAAATAAACAAAAAAGAAACTAAGGAGGTAATTAAAATATTAGAAGGGTTAGATATGAGCAGATCTTTGGAGAAAACTGAATGAAAACAGAAAGAAATAAGGCTTTCTCTCAGCAGTACATGGCACTTACATAAAAATTGACCATGTAACAAAAAGAGGCGAAAGACAGTCCCAGCCCTCAATTAGGTTACCATCCCTACAAGGGAGAGACAACATGTAAACACACACAAATACACACACATAGACAGAGTAAGTTATAATACAGGATAAATAGGAAATAATCAACAGAAGGAAGATACCAGAATTAAGAAGTGTTAGGGAAGGCATCCAGTAAAATGTGGGATTTTAGTTCAGACTTAAAGGAAAACAGGAAATGATACCTATAGAACCTACCTCACAGGATTATTTTAACATAATTGAAAAAAAATAATTTGTGGAGAGGCCCCCAGACACCAAGAGGCCCCTGGACAAGGCCTGCTGATCCACCAACCACAAGGGCCATTCCCAGACCTATCACCATAGGGCAGGGATCACATGGAGGTGGGTAAGAGTCAATGGCAGCGCTCATGGCAGGGGCAGCAGCTACTCCTGGGACTACCTATCCAAAGCCTGGAAATTAAAAAAAAAACCCTATCTGAACATCCAGGGACCAGGATGGCAGAGTGAACCCCAGCTGCTCCAATCCCCCTCCCTGACGCTGAAAACACAGTAATTATTGCCCCACAGAAAAATTTTAAGCAGTAAAGGCTCAGGAATGCTGGAGGAAGGGCATAGATAAGGTCCTGCCTCAAAATGGGAAGAAAGTAGGCTACAAAGACAAAGACTCTGGAATCCCATTACTGTGAGAGGAAGGAACCAAACTCAGAAGGAGAGAGTACTGACTCCACACCCACAGCTGAAGCCTTAACAGGGATTATGATCTGGTTTCACACACATAAAGCATTCCTAGATGAGATCAAAAAGAACTTTGAAATTCAAGTTAGAGAGGTAGAAGATAAAATCAACACCTCTTTTAAAAACAAAATTGCAAAATTATAAAAACATTACAATGAAGATAACATCTCCTTAAAAAGTAAAATGTGTGAACTGAAAATGAAATCTGAATGTATAAAAAAAGGAGCTTCAAAAACTATCTGAGGAAAATAATTCGTTAAAAATTAGAATCAACCAAATTGAAGCTAATGACTCTATGAGGAACCAAGAATCAATCAAACAAAACATCAATACTGAAAAATTAGAAAAAGAGGTAAAATATCTCAATGAAAAAATAACTGACTTGGAAAACAGATCCAGGAGAGATAATCCAAGAATTATTGGTCTACCAGAAAATCATGATGAAAAAATGAGTCTCGACAATATCTTCCAAGAGCTCATCAAGGAAAATTGCCCTGAGATCCTAGAAACAGAGGGTAACATAGGAACAGAGAGAATCCACCAGACAATTTGTATAAGAGATCCCAAATTGAAAAGTCCATGAAACATTGCGGCCAAACTCCAGAACTATCAGGTAAAGGAGAAAATACTACAAGCAGCCAGAAAGAAACAATTCAGATATTGTGGAACCACAGTGAGGATCATACAGGATCTGGCAGCCTCAACATTGAAAGATCGGAGGAACTGGAATATGATTTCTTGCAAGTCAAAATAGCTTGGGTTACAATCAAGGATCACCTATCCAGCAAGACTGAGCATAATCTACCAGTCAAGGAGATTCAGTGACATAACAGAATTCCAGACCTTCCTGATGAAAAAGCCAGAGCTCAATGGAAAATTCAACCTCCAATTATAAGACCCAAGAGAGACATAGAAAGGTAAATAAGGGAAAAAACACACACACAACACTTTTTATTTAATAAGAGCAAACTGTTTACATCTCTATATGGGAGGCTGATACTTGTTAATATTGTGAATTCTATACCTACAGGGACATCTAAAAGGGATATAAATAAATAGAGGGTGTGGGTATAAATTACACAAAATGATGATAAAAAACATTATCAAGGGCTACAAAGGGACTGCAATGGAAGAAGAGCAAAGAACGAAGCAGAAAAGGGTAAATTTTGCTACACAAAGAGGCATAAAAACTTTATAGCAGAGGGAAAGAAAGAAGGGAGATGATCATTATATGAACTTTTCCCTCACTGGTTCTGGTGCAAGGAGGGAATAATACAATTAGTTAAGTATAGGACTCTATCGAGAAGAGACATAAAACTTATCATAATAGAGGGAAAGAGGGGAGGGAGAGGAGCACTGCATGAGATCTATTCTCATCAATCTTGGTTTGAGGAAGAAAAAACATACAACACTGAGTATAAAAATCAATCATATCCTACAGGAAGTAGGAGGGGGGAAGAGCCAGAAACACAGAGGGTTTAGAAGAGAGGGAAGAAGTAGTAAGGCAGAAAGGTAGGAAAAGGGAGGGGGTGAAGATAAGAAAGGAATACTGAGGGAGGCAGTGGTCAAAAGGAAAACTCTTAAGGAGGGAAAGGGAGAAGGGAAAAATGAAAGCATAAACAGGGGAGAGAATAGGATGGAGGGAAAGACATAGATAGTCATCATAACTGTGAATGTGAATGGGATGAACTCTCCCATGAAACAGAGGCAGCTAGCACAATGGATTAAAAACCATAATCCTACAATATGCTGTTTACAAGAAACACATCTGAAACAGGGGGATACACACAGGGTAAAGGTAAAAGGCTGGAGTAAAATATATCATGCCTCAGCTAAAGTAAAAAAAGCAGGGGTAGCAATCCTTATGTAAGACAAAGCAAAAGCAAAAATAGATCTAATTAAAAGAGACAAAGGAGGAAACTATATCCTGCTAACAAGCACCATTGAAAATGAGGCAATATCATTACTAAATATTTATGCACCAAGTGGTATAGCATCTACATTCCTAAAGGAAAAATTAAGGATGTTAGAGGAAGAAATAAGCAGCAAAACTATACTAGTGGGGGACTTCAATCTCCCCCTCTCTGAATCTGATAAATCTAACCTCAAAACAAACAAGAAAGACATTAAGGAGGTAAATAGAATCTTAGAGAAGATAGATATGGTAGCCCTCTAGAGAAAATTGAATGGGGATAAAAAGGAATATATCTTCTTCTCAGCAGTACATGGCACATACACAAAATTGACCGAGTACAAGGGCATAAAAACCTCACAATTCAGTGCAGAAAGGCAGAAATATTAAATGTATCCTTCTCAGATCATGATGCAATAAAAATTATATGTAATAAAGGGCCATGGAAGGATAGATGAAAAATTAATTTGAAACCAAATAACTTAATCCTAAAGAATGAGGGGGTCAAACAAGAAATTATAGAAACATTCAGCAACTTCATTCAAGAGAATGAC
>CM053589.1:78193744-78232278 GCA_028646515.1 Pseudochirops corinnae
AAGAAAACCAAATTATGAATATCAAAAATGAAAAGGCCGAATCTACCTCCAATGAAGAGGGAATTAAAACAATTATTAGGATTTTTCCCAATTGTATGCACATAAATTTGACAATCTTAGTGAAATGGATGAATATTTACAAAAATACAAGTTGCCTAGACTAACTGAAGAGGAAGTAAAGTACTTAAATAATCCCATCTCAGAAAAAGAAATTGAACAAGCCATCAACGAACTCCTTAGGAAACAATCTCCAGGGCCAGATGGCTTCACTAGTGAATTCTACGAAACATTTAAGGAACAATTGACTCCAATACTTTACAAACTATTCAGGAAAATTGGAGAAGAAGGAGTCCTACCCAATTCTTTTTATGAGACAAATATAGTACTGATACCTAAATCAGGAAGAGACAAAACAGAGAAAGAAAATTACAGACCAATTTCCCTTTGTATATAGATGCAAAAATTCTAAATAAAATATTAGCAAAAGGACTACAGCAAATCATCACAAGAATAATGCACTTTGATCAGGTAGGATTTATTCCAGGAATGCAAGGGTGCTTCAATATTAGGAAAACTATCAGTATAATTGATCACATCAACAACAAAATAGCAGAAACCATATAATTACCTCAATAGATTCAGAAAAGACTTTTGACAAAATACAACACCCACTGCTATCAAAAACACTAGAAAGTACAGGAATAAATGGAGTCTTCCTTAAAATAATAAGTAGCACCTATCTAAAACTATCGACAAGTGTTATATGTAATGGGGATAATCTAGAAGCATTTCCAACAAGATCACGAGTGAAACAAGGATGTCCACTATTACCCCTTTTATTCAATTTGGTACTAGAAATGTTAGCAGTAGCAATAAGAGAAGAAAAAGAAATTGAAGGAATCAAATTAGGCAAAAAAGAGACTAAGCTATCACTCTTTGCAGATAATATGATGATATACTTAGAGAATCCTAGAGAATCAAGTAAAAAACTACTTGAGATAATAAACAAATTTGGCAAAGTTGCAGGATATAAAATAAACCCACATAAATCCTATATATATGCATTCCTATATATCCCTAACAAAATCCAACAGCAAGAGACAGAAAGATAAGTTCCATTTAAAGTTACTGTAGACATTATAAAATATCTGAGAATCTACCTGCCAAAACAATCCCAGGACTTATATGAACACAATTACATAACACTTTTCACACAAATAAAATCAGATCTAACTAATTGGAAAAACATCAATTGCTTATGGCTGGGTTGAGCTAATATAATAAAAATGACAATTTTACCTAAAATAAATTACATATTTAGTGCCATACCAATCAAGCTACCAAAAAATTACTTTGTAGAACTAGAAAAAATAGTAGCAAAATTCATCTGGAAGAACAAAAGGTCCAGAATATCAAGGCAACTAATGAAAAGAAATGCTAGGGAAGGTGGCCTAGCCATACCAGATTTTAATCTGTACTACAAAGCAGTCATCAAAACTACTTGGTACTGGCTAAGGAATAGAGCAGTGGATCAATAGAATAGATTGGGTACACAAGACTCAGCAGCCAATGACTATAGTAATCTACTGTTTGATAAACCCAAAGACGCCAATTTTGGGGATAAGAATGCACTATTTGACAAAAACTGCTGGGAAAATTGGAACATAGTATGGCAGAAATTGGGCATAAACCAATATCTAACATTGGACACCAAAATAAAGTCGAAAGGGGTGCATGATCTAGGTATACAGGTTGATATGCACTATTTGACAAAACTGCTGGGAAAACTGGAACATAGTATGGCAGAAATTGGGCACAGACCAATATCTAACATTGGACACCAAAATAAATTCAAAATGGATGCATGATCTAGGTATAAAGGTTCATACCATAAGCAATCTGGGAGAGCAAGGGATAGTTTACCTGTCAGATCTATGGAGCAGGGAAGACTTCATGATGAAACAAGAGTTAGAGAGCATTACAAAATGCAAAATGGATAATTTTGATTATATTAAATTGAAAAGCTTCTGTACAAACAAAGCCAATGTTAGCAAGATAAAAAGGAAAGTGGAAAACTGGGAAAGAATTTTTACAATCTGTGTCTCTGATAAAGGCCTCATTTCTAAAATATCCAAAGAATTGAATCAAATTTATAAGTATACAAGCCACTCCCCAATTGATAAATGGTCAAAGGATATGAATCGGCAGTTCTCAGAAGATGAAATTAAAAACATCTATAAGCATATGAAAAATGTTCCAAATCACTACTGATTAGAGAAATGCAAATCAAAACAACTCTGAGGTACCACGTCTCACTCGCCAGACTTGTTAAGATGACAAAACAGAAAAATGATAAATGTTGGAGAGGGTATGGAAAAATTGGAACACTAATGCATTGTTGGTGGATCTGTAAACTCATCCAGCTATTCTGGAGAGTAATCTTGAACTATGCCCAAAGGGCTATAAATAATTGCATACCCTTTGACCCAGTAATACCACTTCTAGGGTTACATCCCAAAGAGATCAGAGAAGTGGGAAGAGGACCTGTATGTACAAAAATATTTATAGCAGCTCTTTTCGTGGCGGCAAAAAATTGGAAAACAAGGGGATGCCCATCAATTGGGGAATGGATGAACAAGTTGTGGTATATGAATGTAATGGAATACTACTGTGCTATAAGAAATGAGGAGCAGACGGACTTCGCAATAACCTGGAGAGACTTATATAAATTGATGCTGAGTGAGAAGAGCAGAACCAGGAAAAATTTGTACACAATCACAGACACAATGTACGTGTGACAACTAACTTCAATAGATTGGGCTCCTCCCAGCAATACAAAGTTATAGGATAACTCCAAAAGACTCATGATTGAAGGAGTTATCCACATCTAGAGAAGGAGATGCAGAGTTTGAGTGCAGATTGAAACAAACTACTTGCTCTGTTTTTTTTTCTTGTTTTGTTTTGTTTCCTCTATCCCACTAATTGTTCCATCAGTTACAATTCTTCTTTACAACCTGACTAATGATTAATGGGAAGATATTTGTAGATCCTGTATCCAAGTGCATGCCGCCATGATGGAGGGGAGAGGGAAGGGGAGAAAATCTGAAACTCAAGGGACTGTGGAACTGAATGTTGTAAACTAAAAGTAAATAAACCAAAAAAAAAAATAATTTGTATGAAGCACTTTGCAAACTGTTAAGAGGACTACATAAGTGTTATTATTATGTAATTAAATATGAAAGAAATGGTTCAAATCAGGGCTGAAGATGTACTGTGATGGGAAAAAGAGGAATGATTGGGGTTATAGCAGGAGGAAGGCATGGGCTTTAAAGAGAAAAGAGAATGAAAAGATCTAGAGGATAAGGTATTTAGAGGAGGGAGGTGCAGGGGCTAAGCCTTAGAAATAAGTGCTGAAATACACTAGCCTGTGGTTTTTATTTGCTTTGACTAGTCTATCTCAGGATTCGTACTTTGCTCACATCTGACCTTTAAAAGGAGTCTTCAGAGTAAAAAAAAAATAAGTAGAGTCTTCAAAATGAACTCTTATTGAATTAAAAATTGCAGATATGGTAAAAGGTAGTTTTATTTATTTAAAAGGCAATTAAAATGTGTGAAGCTGAGCCAAAACTGAAATAGGACTGAGATCTCATATCATGACAGCAAATATTTATTAGGTAGCAAGGAAGCTCCCTGAGGGCAGGAACTAATTTTTTTTTAATTGTATCTGTATCTCTTAGCACAATGCTTGGAACTTAATTAACTTAGTAGGCACATAACATGTTTGTTGATTAAATGCGTGCCAAGTGCAGAGCTTGATGGTAACTGGGAAAATACTTAGATAAAAAAAGTTAGATAAAGCAAGATCCCTGTCCTCACAAATCTTTAGTCTAGTATCTGACTCACATTTCCTTGGGAATGACAGAATGACCCAAAGATAGGACCATCAAGGAAAACCCAAGAAAGGTGCTTAGGGCCTAACATGAATGGAATTTTTGTTTTTTTTAATTGTCCCTGGAAAAATTCTTATGTGGCTTCCAATCCTTTCTTGTCGTATTACACCTACCTTACTCGCAGTTTTCTTATGAGTGGCTTAACAAGTTGTGATGAATTAAAACCACTAGAATCATAGGCCTCTTCCAAGCTGAATTGTTTAGAAGAAGGAAAGCCAGTGGTATAATGGAAAGAATGGAGTTTGGAGTCACAGAGCCCAGACTTAAACCCTGACTCTGAGACTTACTACTCAAGTCACAGAATAACTTTCTTTGGGCAAGTCAAGAGAAGTAACTCCTCTGTAAAATAAGAAAGGTGAACTAAATGTGGCTAAGATTCCTTCTGGCTCTAACTCTGTGACCTTCCTTTGCTACATAGCTTTAAGAACTGGCTAAATAAAGCGGAACTAGGAAAATACATATACAAAGACTACACAATGTCAATGGAAAAAAAACATAAAAGAAACTGAACACTGTGTAATTATAATGACCAAGCTTGGCCATGGAAAAGACATGAGAAACTATACTTCCCTCCCTTCTTTGCAGAGGTGGAAGACTGTGGTTGTAAAGCATTGAATATACCGTCAGACTGAGTTGGTGTGTTAGTTAGTTTTGCTGAATTGCTTTCTCTCCCATCCCATTCTTTCTTTTTTATTCTTTTGATATAGGGAGTGCTAGGGGATGCGGGCTATATTCAGAAATGAAGGAAATGGAAAAACAGAACACACACATACACACACACACTAAATATAGCAATGATGATTTTTAAATAGGTTGTATAACTCCTCCCTAATGTTAAGACAACTTGAGGACAGACTTGACAGGTCAAAGAGCTGGACTAGATTACTCCTTGAGGCCTTTTTCAGTTCTGTGATTCACTGGGAACAGTAGCATTAGGGCCAAGTGCTTCCCTGATAGGTCCATGAATTCTTGTCTAGCTCTGTTTCCTACCAACGTTTTCAACCCTTATTATACTATAGCTCACCAGGAGAGCAGAGGAAGGAAAAGGTATTGAATTGCCTCACTTATTGATTATCCTTACTCTTTCCTTACCCAAAATTTACCCGGGGTATAAGCAACAAAATACAACATATTAAATACTTAATCACTTGTCTACCAGTGTGTAGAACCTTCTTTTTGGCCCTAGAGGGGAAGGAGTAGGGATGTGGAAGAGAGGGAAGAGTGATATACACTTAGCTAACACTGCCTTTTCCTATCCTCAGAGGTGTATCTGTCTAATTGGAGGGTGTGGGGCTGACACAAATAACAACATGTATATGGTTATGTAATCAATGTATTTTAAAGTTATTGAACAAATAGAAAACCAGGGGAAAATATTACAGAAAGTTTATCTGATAAAGGACTCATTTCTCAAATATATAGAAAACTGAGTCAAATTTTCAAGGCTACAAATCAGTCCTTAGTTGCTAAATTGTCAAAAGATATAAACAGGCTGTTTTCAAAAAAAGAAATCAAAGCTATCTATGTTGTACAATCATTTTTCAGTTGTGTCTGACTCTTCAAGACTCCATTTGGGGTTTTCTTGACAAAGACACTCAAGTGGTTTGCCATTTCCTTCTCCAGCTCATTTTATAGATGAAGAAACTGAGGTAAACAGGGTTAAGTGGTTTTGCCCAGGATCACACCTTTAGTAAGTATCTGAAGCCAGATTTGAACTCATGAAGAGTTCAGGCCTGGCACATGAAAAAAATGTTCTAAATCTATTGATTAGACAGAAATGCAAATTAAAACAACTCTGAGGTACCACCTGACACCTATCAGATTTACTAATATGACAGGAAAAAAAAACAACAAATGTTGGAAGGGATGTGGAAAAATAGGGATACTAATGCACTGTTAGTGGAGTTATGAACTGATCCAACTATTCTGGCGAGCAATTTGGAACTATGTCTAAAGGGCTATAAAACTGTGTATACCCTTTGATCCAGTAATACCTGTACCTCAAAGAAATCAAAGAAAAAAAGAAAAGGACCTATATAAAAAATATTTATAGCTGTTCTTTTCATAGTGGCAAAGAATTGGAAATTAAGGAAATGCCCATCATTGGGGAAGGGGTGAACAAGTTGTGGTATATAATTATTGTGCTATATGAAATGATGAGCAGGATACTTTCAGAAAAACCTGAGAAGACTTACATGAACTGATACAAAATGAAGTGAACAGAACTGGGAGAACATTATACACAGTAACAGCAATATTATACAATGATCCAACTGTGAATGACTTAGCTATTTTAAGCAATACAATGATCCAAGAAAATTCCAAATGCTATCCACCTCCAGAGAAAGAACTGATGGAGTCTGAAGGTAGATTAAAGCTTGCTTTTTTTAAAACTTTCTTCATTATTCTTGGGTTTTTCTGGTCTGTGTTTTCTTTTTTAACATGGCTAATATGGAGATGTTTTGCAATACTGCATTTGTATTAATCTATACCAAATTGTTTTCCTTCTCAAGGAGTGGAGAGGGATAGAGAGAGGAAGAGAATTTAAAACTCAAGTAAAAAAAAAACTAATGTTAAAGTTTTTCATTTATATGAAAATGAGAAATAAATAAGGGAAAAAGAAAGTTATCAATGATAGGTTAGAAAGGACAAGTCTGCACCGATTCAAGGGATCAGGGAAAACTCCTTGGAGGGGTGGGATGGGAAAACAATAGCAAAACTGTTTTTGCATCTTTAAATTTCTTTTTAACCACCTCCTTTGGAATATAGCAAGAGCAAATTAGAATATATTTGTTACTTGGGGAAAGGTTCTTGTTCTTACAAATTTGAATTAGTTTCTCATATAGGGTGCCCCAAAAATCATAGTGGAATTTAAAGCTTAATTTGGACTTGATGCCTTTTTCAGAGAAACTTGCTGTAAATTTTTTTTCTCCCAGTTAACCATTTTCCTTCTAGTTTTAACTATATTGGTTCTGATTGTTCAAAAACTTTCAATTTATGTCATCAAAATTGTCCCTGTTATCTTATCTATCCTTTCCCTCTCTCATTTAGTCACTAACTCTTTCTCCTAGCCATACAATACTGAAGTGTGCTTAATTTATCATACAAAATCACAGGTCAGGTCGAGTCCAGTGGATAATGAGCTGGCCTGGGAAGAGGGAAGACTTGGGTTTAAGCCCTGCCTCTAACATCTACTGACTGTGTGACCCTGGACAAGTCATTTAACCTCTTAATGTTTCATATGACTCTTTAAGACTAGATGTTACAGAGGAAGTATTTCTCCGGATTGGTGCCAGGTATTTCCTTATTGAATATCCTTCTACCAATGAAATCATGGGTCTGATCTATAAACATACACACACATATAATATATATGTATTATATATATGGCTATATATATATATATATATATATGTATGTGTGTGCATATATATATATATATATATATATATATATGTATATATAGTTAGTATATATAAGGAGGTGGCCTTTGGGGGATCTTGGGCAAATTTGAAACTTTATAATATAATAATGAGGGCTACTAAGGCATTTTTTTCTCTTCTCAGAGCACTGAGTGTAGCTTAAGACTTTTTTTTTTGCCTGAGGTGAATCATAGTAGCATTAACCTGCTTGAATGGCCACTCTAAACTGGCTCTGGAAAGATCTTGCCTGTTTCCTGGTTTTCTTCATGGTCATATGGCAACTTTATTATGTGGAGTTGTTATTGCAGAATACCTCTAGCAGCCCACAAATGTGGGAGTACTTTTTGTCTTAACACAAACAACGTGGGTGGGCGTCTCCTACGTGATGCCTTTTCATGAACTTTTGGGGGCCTGAGAATAAGAGCTTTAATTTATTTTCCTTTTTTTAGTTGCAAGGGTCTCATCTGAGGCCTACAACACTCTGTGAAGAGGGTAGGACAAGTTTTATCAACATTTTACAGATTAGAAAGCTCAATAACTTGCCCAAAGTCATATAGCTAATAAATGCCAGAGAAAAGACTCAAACCCAGCTCTTCTAACTGAAAGTCCCATGTTCTATCTATGACACCATACCTGGGGCTAAGATTAGAACTAAAAGCCATTCGGTGCTAAAATTCTCTCTCCTCTGCCAAGTACTTTAAGATCCTCAGATAAAGGGTGCTTTAGGAAGGCCATTCTTCATCAGGTTTTGATAAGTGATGTGAGTTCTGCTGTGGATGGGAATGAATCACCAAATGAGATGCACTCACCATTCCATAGTTGCTTATGTAACTTCTAAACACAGGGCTTTGTGCTCCAAACAATAACTGATCTGCCTGGGGCATACCGGAGTCCAACTTCCTGAAGTGAATGTCCACAGGGGGAAAAATGTACTTGCACATCTGAGCTTAATCAAAGTATACTAGCAGAGTTCATTTCAATCACTGGTGAGTAAATGGCAACTCATTCAAGCTGACTTTTTCCTGGTCTGTAGAAATGACTTGCTCCATATATCTGAGGCATGCCAAGCCTCACCCATAAGGACCCATTCAACCCCACTCAATGGCTACACAAACTTCCCAACAGCAAAGACTTTCCCAAACCCAAAGATGTCTACAATTTACTCTCCAAGTCCCAGACAATTGACAGGTTGGGTTTTGTTTGGTCACTTCCAGGTTCCAGGTCCTGGAGCAATTGTGGCAGACTCACTGGGAACCCTCCCCCCCCAGCAATAATCTTAAGAAATCAGAAGCTTTCTGTAGTTTGGATGCTTCTATGGGGAAGCCAGCACCACTGCTGGGTGTCTGAATGGTTTTGGAATATGCTGTGAAGGACGCTGTCCAGAGACAGAACAAGGGATTCCAAACTGAGACTATTCAGAGGGGTTCTGGTTTAGATTACATTCAGCCTGTGGCACTGGGGCATTTTCTAACAAGCTAGTCAGATAAATGCTGGGGTGGGGTGGGGTGTAATGTTCTTCTTAGAGTTAAGGATGGGCAACAAGGCCTGAGTCAGGTTATTTTCTTGGCCACAGAACCATAGTATCCTGCAAGTCCTTGTTGGATCAGAAATGACAAAGCTTATGACCAACATTCAATTGTACTGCTAGCATGCCCTGACCCATGGGTGACTTGTCTTAGTCATAGGCTAGTACAGGGGTGTTTGGGATGAAAAACACCCTTCATCCTTAATTTAGTGAAAAAATAAACACAGAGATCTCTTAGGATAAGAACAGGAGTTTATTCTCTTCCCTGGAGAAGAGGGCAGTCTTCCCCATGATTCATCATGGAGAAGAGGCAAATTACAAAAGATAGTGCAGGAATTTATAACTTAACTTAGTTAAGACCACTCCCTGACTGTGTCCTCTCTCATTGGTGGAGAGGCATATTTACCAAATTCTTCCCCAACTGGGACAGCAAGAAGAGGGAGGGAGGGTCTCACCAAGGCAGGAAAACAGACAAAGGAAGATAAAAGTGATTGACAGCAGCAATGGAGTAGCAGGGAGGAAGGGAAAGTTAATAACCTCAAACTGAGAAGTTTTCACTCATCCCATACAGGGGCAGCTGGTTGCCCCAGACATAAGCTGGCAAGGAAACAATGGGCATTTCCATATGAGTCTTCAGAGACCAAAGGGAGAAAAGAAGGAAGGAAGGAAGGAAGAGAGAAAAAAAGCATTTGTTAAGTGCCAGGCATTAAAGTGTGAAGCACTTTACAAATATCTTATTGATGCATACAACAATCTTGAGAAGTAGGTGCTAGTATTATCTCTATTTTACAGTTAAGGAAACTGAGGCAGAGTGACTTGCTCCGGGTCACATGGCTTATATGGGTGTCT
This sequence comes from Pseudochirops corinnae, assembly GCA_028646515.1. NCBI lineage: Eukaryota > Metazoa > Chordata > Mammalia > Diprotodontia > Pseudocheiridae > Pseudochirops > Pseudochirops corinnae. The sequence goes on from CM053589.1 coordinate 78,203,491, forward strand.
AAGATGGGATTTGAACTCAGGTTTTCCTAACTCCAGGCCCAATGCTCTATTCATTGTTCTCCCTAGCTGCTTACATGCACAACTCTAAAAGGCTATTAGTCCCAACAGTCCCTTATTGGAATATAAAGATCAGGTAGAAAAGTAGTAGCAATGTCTTTAACTGACATACTAAGAAATGTATGTGGATTTGTGACCTTATCAATGTGCACTCTCCCCACTGGTATAGACTGTAGCTCCCTTCCCATCATCCCTCCTGCACAGTCTGTATCCATGTCCTTCCCTAAACCTTCTATTGAGTTCTCTAGAAGCTTTCCTCGGTTTCCGTGAGTATCTTGAGGGTGTGAGTGCAGTGAAAGGCAGTACTGCATGGTGGATAGACATTTGCCCTTGAAGGCAGGAAGACTTGTGTTGAAGACCTATCTCTGACATATATTGGCTGTTTAACCCTGGGCAAATTGTTTAACCTCTCAGTACTCTAGACAATTCTCTAAAAACTATAAATTACAGAGAAGGGGCTGGCCTGTACACTCAGTATAGAGGGAGTTTCCTCATCTGGGTAAGACTCCTAAATGTATATATTCTGCCCTAGTCTCTCTCCTGAACTCTAGTTCCACGTCACCAACTGCTATTGGACATTTCTAACTGGATGTCCCAGAAGACATACACTTAGCATGGCCAAAATGGAATTCCCTATCTTCTTACCTCCACCAAACTTAGTTCCTAATTTCCCCATTTCTTTCCTTCCTTCCAGTTACCTAACTTTACAACCTAGGAATCATCTTCAGCTTTTTGTTCCCATCATCTCCCATATCCGATCAGATACCAAGTCTTATTGATTCTGCCTCCATAAGGCATATGTATGTATGTATACATATAAGGCATATGATCATATGTATCCCTTCCCTTCTTTCCACCTGCACGGCATTAGCTTTCACCTGGACTATTATAATTACAACTATGTGTGTGTGTATATATATATATGCACACACATATATATGTATGTATATACTCACACACATACACACACACACATATAAAATTATAATAACCTCTTAAATTGGTTTTCCTGCTCCCAATCTCTCCACTTTTAATCCATATACCATACAGCTGCCAAACAATATTCCTAAAGCACAGATCTCATCATGCTGTTTTCCTGCTTAAGAAACTGTAGTGTCTCCTCTTACCTATGGGATAAAATACAGATTCTTCTGTCTGGCATTTAAAGTCTTTTCCAACTCTGCTCCACTTTTCCACATTTATTAATAGATAATAATGGAAGGAAGCAAAAAAAAGTATTAATTAAGTACCTATTGTATGCTAGGCCCTTTACGAATGCTAAACACTTTACGAATATTATCTCATTTGATCTTCACAGCAACTCCTGGAGCTAGGTGCTGTTATTATTATTATTGCCATTTCACAGAGGGGGAATCTGAGGCAGAGAAAGGTTAAGTGACTTACCCAGTGTCAGACAGCTAGTAAGTATCTGAGCCTGAATTTGAGTTTGGATCTTTCTGACTCCTGGTCTACTATTCTATCCACCTAGGTGACTTAGTACTTACTAAACTGAGTATATAAAGTATACTCTTGCTATTTATATGTATATATATGTACACATATGCTATATATACCTATACATTTAGCATATATACGGATTATGCACATATGTGTATTTATATATGAAACATATATTAAATTTTGTCCTACTCCCCTTTATACACCACTGATTATGACCCCTGAGACTTTACACTTCCCTGATGCACACTTGGCCACATTTCTGGCATCTCAGTCTCCATTCCTGCTACCTAGTTGCAAAAACTCAATGACCTGTAAACAATTTTGGAAAAGTCTCATTAGGTGACAGTCCTTGGGAAGAGCAGGGCCTTCAAGCTATTAGAGATGGCTCAGAGAGGTTGAAAGTCTTCAAAAATACCCATAGTAACAAAACTACTTTCACTGGCTATGCATCTGACTGAATTTAATTGAAAAAGAAGATTTCCCGTGTCATGTAAGGAAATATGTCAAAGGGCCTCTTTGCTAAACATCAAATGCATTCCAACTCTCTTATCTAATCAAGGAGTCCTTTCCACAGCTGGTCCTGTGAATCACTCCTATGCCATGTCAGGCTGGTCCTGTGAATCACTCCTATGCCATGGGGAATGTGGTGGGGAGTACTTATTTTTAAAAGTTCAATGATTCTGCTCTTGGCATCAGCAAACCTGGTTGTCAGCTAGAGGTTTTCACAGATCTCTGATGCTCTCTAACAGGATCTTTCTGGTCTCAGTACTCACACAAAAAACAACTCTACAAAATCCCATGTTCTAATTGGCTCTAACTTGTTTGGCTTTCCCGTTATATTCTGAACTTCAAATGAGGTTTCAATAATTGTTTTGGGGTATGAAAAAGGTCTTGTTTCTGCTTACTTACTGGAATTGGAAGCAATTACTGTGTTCCCTATGCAAGCTGCTACTTATATCAACTCTGATAGATTTTCTTTATTTGAGAAAGGGTTTTTTAACTGAGAAAGCAGAGCTGAATTAGAGGCTGAAGAAGGGAAGGGATAGATAGCAGCAGCAGTGCTGGTCTCTATACTTGGGCAGAATTCACAACAGCTACCTTGCAAATTTGTGTATGAACATTAAAATGGGTCTCACGGTCACAGAAATAGTCTGTTAGAAGCAGATCTTGTTCAACCAACTTAGGGGACATTTTTAGTCCTTTCTCTCTGCATGTAGGATGTGAGAATTGTCCTATCTTCCATCTTCTTTTTTTTTCTTTCTTTTTTTTGGCTAATCAGCCCCTATATGTCTGGGCCTGGTGTATTATAAGGCCAAATTTTGGAACAGGGAAAAAAACTGGCTCAGGGTCATCAATACCAACCTTAGGAGAGAGGGATAGGATTTCTTTTTACCCAGGTTAATTACTCAACAAACACTCATTCAAGCAGTCAGAACCTTGTAGCCAATCATCTTAGCCATTCCTCAATTCCCCAAGTCTATTGGTTGGGAGTCCCCACCACTCCTGCACCATACTACTAGGAGAAGTAGTATGAAAAAAAATTGCAACTTCAAGAATCTGTGGGTAGTTGGTAGGATACTGGTCTTGGTGTCAAGAAGGCCTGAGTTCAAATTCTACTGTAGACACTTCATAGCTGTGTTTCTCTGGGCAAGCCAAGTCACTTCTCTGTGTCTAAGTTTCCTTATCTGTCAAATGATCCCTTACATCTTTAAATCTATGATCCTGTAAGTAGATGAAGGGAAGAAACAGATTGAAAGATTGGGGGTAGACTCCTAGGTAAAGCTAAGAGTACTACTACTAGTAAATAATAAAACCTGTGAGAGGATAGCCTTTCAAAGGTCAGGTCAGGTAGTTTATATTCTACATTAGGATGAAATGAGATACTTGTAGACCATCTATTGATAGGGATATCATTGTGAATTCATTGGTATACAGAACTCCCAGATGAGAAAACTCCCTTTACCAACGTACCGACACCTTCTCTTTCAACTTATAATTTTTGAGAGTTGGTCAGAGCCTAGAGGTTAAATGACTTTCCCAGGGTCACACAACTAGAATGTGTCAGAGTTGAGATTTAAACATTAGTCTTCCTGGTTTTGAGGCAAGCCCTATCCATTACTTCAGGGTTCCTCTTATTAATGGTCATCTAACAGCTAAGAAAAGGAGGTTTACTAAGCCACAAAATGAAAAGGATATTCAGAAAAGATAGAACAACCCTAGTTCAGTTAGACATAGTCCCTTTTGTCTTCCTGTAGGAACATGTCTAGGCAGCAGGAGACAGTGGCATGATTTGCAGTCTAGTGGGGCATCTGACAAGTCAGAGGGGCACTGACTCTTTGTAGATCTTTACATGACCAAGAAGCCAGATCATTGACTTGAGCCTTAGCAACCTGGAACAATTCGGTTTTGAGGACAGTTTCAATTCCTTTTAAGGAAAAACTAGTCATAAGACCATAAGACAAGCTAGCCCAGCCCATACATTGGGGCCCTAGGAAATGCATCTTTTAGCACATTGCCACTAGATGTCTCAACTCTAAAATCTTTTCCTATATAGCTTAATTTTGTCACCTGATCGAGGGCTTGAGGTAATCAGCACAAGATCATTCACAAATAGGAACATTTGGAGAACCTCCTCACCATCTACTGAGAAACTTTCAATTTGGACACAGTTGAATCATGAACATCCCAGGAGCGAACTTTTGGCAATCATGTACCTCCCTGTTTTATGTCTCACTTGATGATGATTATCGAGGGTTGTTGTACAGGATTATTTTTGTTATATCTCCCAAAGAATCTTGAATGATTTTGCTGTATGGATGGGAGATTTCTTGTTGGAAAAGAATTTCTAAGGCATTTTGCTCTACCAAATGTGTTTTAAAAAAGAAACAATCAGTACAATTCTCTACATTTTTCCATTATGGGGCAAATGGCAAAGATGTGATTCATTGGTGAATACTGCTAGTGAAACAAGCCTACTTTTTCCCTATTAACACTTTCATTGAGGATACCCTAGATTCATATATTGATGAACATCATAAAGATTTTGTACAGGTGAGAGAATAGGCAGATAGGTCTATACTTGTTAACATTTTCTTGGTCCCCTTTTTGGTGGATATCCATAAAGTCTGAGATTTTTTCCATGCCTTTGGTAATGGAAATCGCCATTATCCTTCCAGTCTCCAAGGTTCATAATCTTGAAATTATTCCCATCTCCTTACTTTACCTCATCCCATATATCTCATCAGTTGCTGTTTCTACCTCCACAGCATCTTTCACATCTGATCCTTTCTCTCCACTCATGAAGCCACCACTTTGGTTCAGGCCCTCGGCTATTCTTGCCTAGATTATTGCAACAGATTCTTGATTGCTCTCCTTGACTCATGTCTCTCATTATACCAATTTACCCAAAATAGTTTTCCTTAAGCACAGATTTGATCATATTACTTCCTTACTCAACTGTAGTGACTTCCCATTGCCACTAGGACCAACTATAAACTCCTCTGTATAGCTTTTAAAGTCCTTCACAACCTGGCCTCAACATATCTTTTCTCATTGGACATTATTCCACCTCCCACACTCTGCAATCCAATGTAACTTGCTTCCTCCCTGTACTGCAAACATAACACGCCACCTCCCATCTCTATGCCTTTGTACTGGCTTCCCTGAATGCCTAGAACACTCCTTTCATTCTACTTCACAGAGTCTCTGCCTACCTACCTACCTTCCTTTAACACACAGCTTAAACACCATTATCTACATTGTCTACACCATTGCCTTTCCTGATTCCCCCAATTGCTAATGTTCTCTCCAAACTACCTTGTTTCAACTTCATTGTATATATTTCTATGTATTTTCTTTATATTTATAATGTACATATTCATATACGCACTTGTCTTCTCATTAAAGTATAAGCCCTTTGAGAGCAGGAATTGTTTCATACTTTATACTTATATCCCCAGTTCCTAGAATAATACTTGGCATATAGTAGGTGCTTAGGAAATACTTGTTGATTGATTGATATCTTCCCTCCTACATGTCCCTTGAATATCAATTCTTCAACACTGTCATAATTGTGTCTTGTCTAGCATGAATCTCTTCTACATACACAAAACCTTCTGGAAGAGATCTATAACTTCTCAAGAAAGTTTGACCTAAACATTCACATAGGAAAGACCAATTGGATGAAGACTATCCATTGCTCAAATTGTGACATGCTTTTTTTTATTTACAATTTAAAAAAAAATTATAGCTTGTTCATCAAAATACAAATTCAGGATAGATAACACAGGAAGACAATGTGTTGGGTCTGGAAAAATAAAGTGGGCTGGTTTGCTTTTGGAAAATCACTAAGTTCCTTTAATGACTCCCAAGTTTTTCATGGAAATAAAGGCCCATCTTTTTAATATCAAAAAATTGTACTGGTATTGCTATTAAGGCAGTAAGATGTAACATACAATACTCTACCTGAAAAAACATTTTTAGTAAATCCCACCAAAAGGGCAATTAAAGGGCCCAGCGTAGGTGTGAACAGGCTGTGATATATAACTAATGGAGAAGATCAAAGAAGAAAATGTGTGATAGATCTGATAGGTCATTTTTTTCCTTGTTTCTCTAATTTGCTTATGATATGACCTTTTCTATGTAGGCCATGTACCCATTTGAAGCTGATCTTTGTATCAGGTGGGAGGTGTTGGTCTAAAATTTAGACTCTAAATCGAGTTTTTTCCATGCTGTTCTCCCATTTTCACAACAATTTTTTTCAAATAGTAGGGGCCTGTGTGTGTGTGTGGGGTGCCACAAACGCAAAAGGTTGCAGGTATATCCAGTTGAGATAATTGTATTAATATTTAAGCTATATTTGACTTTTTTAATTTGTTACAAGAGACTTCTCATAGGGTGAGAGTAATCTATAAATTTTATGATACAAAAACAAAATATATCAATAAAACTTTAAAAAAAAAGAAACTGCATGATAGGAAGCAAAGATGGGTTGGTTACATGGCAAGGGAAAGATTGACAGGTGGATAGTCAGTGTTCCACTTGCTATTTCACAAGAAATTGAGGAAGGCTTTCAGCACATTGGGTGAACCTCTGGAGGTGGGGCTTGGGGGGGTGAATGAATGGAATGTCATGCACAAGAGTCACTCAGTATGGACAGGCCACTGAATGGTTGAGATGTGTACCATGAGAGACAGCTCCCAAATTGATAAGATGACAGATTCAGTTCAGTATTTTTTTACATTCTATGAAAACTTACCAATCAAAATTCATTTGAATGAACAAGCATCCTTTTTTAAAAAACATAATTGTTGCCAGAAAATTTCAGAGGATAATAGCTGTTTATACATTAATGTAAATTTTAGTTCAATTGGATTGCTTTCCACCCTAATGACTAGCTGATCTGCACAATGACAGAACTGGAGTTTGATAGAGGAGGGAGGCAAATTTAAGATAATGGAGCAGTTGGGGTAGGGTAAAGTAGAGGAGAGGTAGGCCCAGATAGAGAACATCAGTCAGTATGAGAATACGAGAGCTTGGGAAGAGGGGCACTAGACAATAAGGAAGAAAATTCAAAGAGGGAGGTACAAAGTACCAAAGGAACCTTAACCTCATGCCCAGAAAAGTAGAGCTTCTAAAGGACAATGGAATAGATGATGAGACCAGGTCGTCCACTTACTTGTTTATCATATCACTCTCTAGGACATAGTTCGCTAATCTGGTGACATCCAAAGTCTCATTAGTTCTAGTATTCTATCAATCTATGGATTTATATTCTATATCCCATGGTTCTTTCTTCCCAAGTGTGAGAGTCCAATGACTTCTGATTGCCAAGATTCCAAGGCATCTCATATAAGGATATCAAAGAGAGAATGGCTCAGAGGTGTTACTTAAACTAAAAGGATCAACTAAATCCTTTGGTGTTCTTTGTGCCCAAGATCTCGTTAAGTTTGCAACATGGTTCAGGGTCTCCTTATGGTTGAATGCATCATAGGAGCATCTAAACACAGACACAAAGAGAAAGCTACCTAGGAATAAAGTATCCTTGAAGCTACCCTGTTCCACCAGGAGGAAGCTTACCTGAATATTTTTCTTTCTCTTCTTTATAGATAATTCATTGCAGCAAATCAATACAAAGGAGACTGACCAGCCAGAAACACTAACTTACAAGTCCTGCTTCTGCTGAATTTCATTTCCCATCCAGCTGTACTGTTCTGAATTTCTCCAACCTGCAAGATCACTTCATTCTTAGAACTCACACCTTGTCAGTATCCTCTGCCCCTAGAACTCCTCTCTCCTTCTGATTGGAGGACAGAGACCTCTTTTTCTGGAACGTCCATTTAAGGAAAGAGTCCAGCGCATCCATCTCTTCATGTCTCAGGCAGTCGAATTCCTGGGCATCTCCATCATGCCCTCTTACTAGGTACCTTTTCCCTACTCCCTTTTCTGCTTCCTTTTTATATGCTATCTTCCCCTATTAGAATATGAGCTCTCTGAGGGCAGGGACTGTCTTTTGCCTTTCTTTGTATCTCCAGATTTTAGAACAGTTCCTGGCACTTACTAGGTGCTTAACAAATGTTTGTGGATTGACTACTGACTCTTATTTCCTACCTGCAGGCAGCTTCAGAAAGTGAGAGAAGCTGCTGTAGTCCTCAGAGATATTTGTCAAACCAAAGCTCAGATGATAGCAACATTAACACTCAGAGCACAGGCTAACATATTTAGCAGTCAGGACAAGGCATTTATGCTTGCTCCCTGGACATTTTTGAAAATTATTTCTCCTATTAACTACCATCCACTGGAAGCTTTGAGTTTTCATTATAGCACCTGCAACTCAGCTTATCACAAAATAAATAACTCTGAGCCTTATGTGGTACAATATTTACTTCAAAGGTACAGTAAGAATAAACATGCAAATATTTCCCCCAACACAACAGAGGCATAATTCACACACACACACACACACACACAATCTTAGGTTTTTGTAGGTTAAGAGGGAAGTAGCATGTACATGTATACACAGAGGACACAGAATGAGTTGAATGTGAAGGGATGATATCAAAAAATAAAATTAAGAGATGAGAAAGGAATATATTGGGAGAAGGAGAAAGAGAGAGATAGAATGGAGTGGATTATCTCAAATAAAGGAGGCAGGAGAAGGCTGTTAGAATGGAGGGGAAGAGAAGGAAGGTGAAAGGGAAAGAGTCAATCTTATTCACATTGGATTTGACTTAAGGAGGGAATAACATACACACTCAATTGGGAATCTTACCCTACAGGAAAGTAGGGGGGAAGGGGATAAGAGGAGGGATGAAAGAAGGAAGGACAAATTGGGAGAGAAAGGTAGTTACAAGCAAATACTTTTGAAAAGGGACAGGGTCAAAGAAGAAAATAGAATAAATGTGGGGTGGAATAGGATGGAGGGAAACATAGTTAGTCTTTCACAGTATGACTACAATGGAAATGTTTTGCATTACTGAACATGTATAACCTATATAGAATTGCTTGTCTTGTCAGTGGAGGTGGGTGAGGAGGGGAGAAGGGAGAGAATCTGGAACTCAAAAATTTAAAAACAATTGTTTAAAAAAATTGGTTTTACATGCAACTGGGAAATAAGATATGCAAGCAATGGGGTATAGAAATCCATCTTGCCCAACAAGAAAGTAAGAGGGGGATTAAGGGAGAATATAAGAGAGGGCAGATCAGGGGAAGGAGTATTCAGTATGCTTGCCATATTGGGGTGGGGGTAAGGGAGAGACAGGAAGAAAATCTGTAACTCAAAATCTTTGGGAAATGAAAGTTGAAAACTAAAAATACATTTTTTTTTTTTAAAAAAGGGAAGTAGCAGGGGAGGAGAGTGGATATTAGGCTCCTAGTATAACTCAGTTTCTACATGGTATTAGTCCCACCAAGTTTATATCTAAACCTAGTATCAATGAAGGCTTCTGTTTTACCCCTACAATCTCACTAGTAGGCTGGCTACAACACCTGGTCTGGTCCATATTCCCATGGCTTGAGATCCTGGGCCAGATTGTAGACTCCATTTAATGCACCTAGAACAAAAAGAATGAATAAAAAAGCCAGTGATGCTGTCTTGGGGTGGGGGGAGACAAAAGATGGGGAGAAAATTTGGAACTCAAAATCTTGTGGAAGTGAATGTTGAAAACTAAAAATTAATTTATTAATTTGAAAAAAGGGTCAATGATCCAGGTCTTTTTCTTAGGGCCACATGGCTGTGGGGAGTAGGGAAGTAGAGAATGGCAGAGAAAGGTCCTTCACTCCTTGCCATATGGTATGAATGAAGGAATTATCTTTACTCTCAGGTACCAATGCAGCAAAAACACTTTCTGGTGGTGACAGGACATTTTAAAGACACCAATAGTTTCACCTACACAGCCAATAGAAGAAGGTCTCTCCCAACCACATGGTAGGCCAGAGGTTTCTTCTCCTCAACCAATGTTCCAGTCTTGCAGAAGCAGGTCTTTTGTGTCTTCTCCATGGTCTGGGCATACACCAGATTGCTTATTACAGTATTGTAAGTCAAACATATTCTAAGTTAAGCTTTCAGGGGCTGGCCTAGGAGCCTAATCACTAAGAATAGTATCATTCCTAGAGAAAAATGCATTCTGGTTTCAAACAACTTACTTGATTTGAGTTTTCTTGTTATTTTCCCAATGACTAACCCAGGGCCTGCACTTAATAAATGCTTATTAATTGATGGATTACAAATGAACTTTTAGAACATCTTCAGTTCATTAATTGAGGACTGACTCCTATAGAAGAGAGTTGTGGAAATAGTATAGAGGCAGATGATAAAACCTGATGAAAGGCAAGATTTTCTAGAAATTAAAAGTGTCTAAAAGAGGTATGGCTAACTTGGGTGGTTACTACTCAGGTTTCCCTTCCCTATAGGTCTTCAAGAAAAAGATTAAGTGATCATTGTTAAATGAGTTGAAGAGAAGATTCTAGTCCAATAAAAGTTTGAACTCTGTTAGACTGTCTTATAACACTGAGGTTCTTTGATTCTGGATGGACATAAAACTATATTAGTCTCTATTACCTTCATTAGTATGAGGCTACTAGCGTTTGAAGGTAGTAGCATCTGAATGGGACCCTAAAGGGAGGGAAAATTTTTAATAGAAGGATGTGAGGGTACTGGTTCTATTCAAGGCAGCATGAGTGAAGTAGGATGTTCAGTGTGAACAAAGGCATGGATGGAGATGGAGGAGTAGAATGGGGGATAGTGAGCAGTTCAGTTTGACTAGAATGTGAAGTACATGAAAGAAATAAGTCTAGAAAGGCACATTAGAAGGCGAGATTTAGAGGGCCTTGAGTGCCTAAATAAAGAATTTGGAATCACTGAACAGACAACAGGGAGTCCTGGAAATTCCTGACTTGAGAAGAGTGTATAATCAACATGGTATCCTACAAAAATTGAATAGAAGGTAGTAGTAAGTATGAACTGGAGAGAGGAAAGGCTGAAGACTGGAAGGGGACTTAAGAGATTAAGAGCAGAAAAGGTGCTGATCAGTGGGATGAAATTACTGGTGAGGAGAAGTCTCTGCAAAGGGTCCTAAGAATGGTGTTAAAATCAGGAAAGAGAGCAGCCACCTGGAAGACCCTTTTGCAGAAGGAACTGGGAAATCCAGAGATGGCATAGCAGTAGAGGAAACCAGGGCAAATGATCATTTACAGAGGGCCTTGAACATGAATGAGCTGAGGCTATGTTGCTAAGTGAGGTTTCCAACATCTTAAAGAGCTAACTTTCAGAATTTCTCCCCAAAGAGTGGCAAGAAATGGTTTAAAAATGAAAGTTATGTCTTCCTGCTATCCTAGCAGCTGCATAGTTGCATAAGAAATGCCAATAAGAAATGCCACACGTATGTGTGGATATATGTAAATGTATATACACACATATGTGTGTGTTTGTGTATACATATATGTATGTATATATATACATGAGAATTTTCTTTTTTCTTTTTAAACTTAGAATAAAGAAAGATCACCTTCACTCTCAAGGAATTTAAATTCCAGTAGGGGAAGACAACACATATAGAAAGTGGTGGCTGGGGGTACTGTTTTGGACAGGGAAGTCAAAGGGAATAGCAAATGGAGTCATGAAGCAATCAATTGACATGTCCTTTCTATGAATGATAGTATTGATTCCATGGCTGTTCTAAGAAACAGACATAGAAAGGGAGGTGGAGGAAGCTTGAAGTCTAGGTCAGAGGTGGAGGCTGGAGAGATGTCCTAGGAGTGTTATGGCGGGCTTGAGTCAAAGCAAGATAGAATGAGCTACTTTTATCTGACCAACCAAGAAGTTTGTGTTTGTATTTGTATCTGTATAATCTTTATTGCCTTTCTCTTTTTTTGGAGATGAATGGCAGGAAGGAGAAGATGGAAATGAATAGTATTTTGGATCAATAAGTCTTGATAACCAATCAGATGTGGAGTGAGGAAGAGGAAAGAATCAAAGATGACCTTGAATGGTTTCAAGAGTGGTAACCAGAAGAGAAACTGAAGCCCATGTTGAAGGTTGCATTCAAGGGGGAAAATGATGATTTTATTTCTGGACATGATAAGACTGAGGTGTTTGTAGAACATGATGTACGCCAGACAACTGGGAATATGGTATGAGGACTCTGGAGAGAGGTTGGGGAGGAGATCAAGATTTGGTGATTATTGGAGCTATCCAAGTGGACAAGGTTGCCAAGGGGGGAAAATGTAGAAAGAGGGGAGAAGGACAAGAAGAGAATATTGAAGGACACTCATCTTAAGGAGTCAGAAAAAGGACAAAAAGATTATGAAGGAGAAAGAGAAGAAAAAGTTAAAGAAGTAGGATAAATACAGGATTATAATGTCTCAGAAGTCAAATGGAAAGATAGCTTTCAGAAGGAGGATGGTCAATAGTGTAAAATTCTGGAAAAGATCATAGAAGACTAAAAAAAAAGGTTGTTGGATTTGGCAAGAAGTATACCAGAGACCATAAGGATTCTGAATTTCCTTTGCTAGCATTCATGCTTGCATATTATGGCTCAGTTCAGACTGTGTAAAAGTATCTGGAAATCTTACGGATAAATGCTATATATGGGCAAAGACAGGGAAGAAAAAGGTTTGTGAGATATAAGATGCAGATATAAAAATATGACTCTTGGCACTTGACATAGTGAGCAATTTCCTCTGGTCACTGAAAAAATTGGGCAGGGTGTGGTCAGAGGTGTGAAGACAGGATGGTGGCTGAGACTATCTAAGTTTAAGTAAATTCTAAGTGGGGGACAGTGACAGCAAGGGGCTTTGGGGCCTAAAAAATTACCATTTGCTGAAGTGAAAGTGAACAAAAATCATCATGACTTTAACATTGATCATTTAGAATTGCTTCATAAGAAATGCCAAATGTATTTAATGTACCATTTTAAACTTTATACAGAAAGTACATGAATTATATGAAAAAAATAATCTCTCAGTAACTCATACCAGTGAATGGGATAGTGGCCCTAATAATCCCAAACAGTAGACATTTAGGGGGAAAAAGCATTGTATTTGACAATGGTCATAGGATTTCCTATTTGGAATACTTCTTAGAGGTACTCTAATCTAACCCCTAGAATTAATAGATCTGGAAAATAAGACCCAGAAGGGTTAATTGATTAGTTTAAGATCACACCATGTAAGAAACATCTGTTTATTCAAAAGAATTTAAGTGGCTACTATGTGACAGGAATTGACAGAATTAGAACTCAGACAAGGTTCTTCTAACCTCAACTTCAGAGTGAGGAAAGGAGGGTTAGGGAGGATAGTCACTCAGGAGCATTTGTTTCTCAAGTGTTTTGTGGGGAATTCTGAAATTCTGAAGTAATGAGCTTTGGGGGAAGGGAGTATGGCGGAGTGAGGAACCTAAAGCTGAATTCCCTGCAAAGGGCTTGCTATTTTTCCTTTGAGATGCTTTAATAAGATAAACACTAAAATCTTAGAAGGATGCAGAGTTAAAGTTATAGGCATGGTAATTATTATTTTTAATTTGTAAAGAGCTTTTCAGTGCTTTCTTGACACTGTCTTCTCAAGCTCTCTCCCTGTTTGCCTCTCTTTAGTCACTACCAAAATTCTAGAAAGACTAGTCTATACTAGCAGCCTCCATTGACTTCCTTATGTAACACAAGTCCCAAAGCCCATTTGGACTCCATCCAAATCCAATAGGTTTTAAGTCCTCTGGAGCATTTCACACTGTTGACTTACCTCTTCCTTCTTGGTATTAAATCCTCTTTATATCTTTGACTACTCCCCTATCTCCCTCTCCCTTACAGGCTTTATTCTTAGTCTTGGTTCCTCTTTTCTTTCTCTCTTTCTCTCCTGGGCTGCTTTATCTACTTTATTTTTGTGTCAATTCAGGATGAAGACAAAGACTGGATCCATGATTTCGTTGATTTAGGAAACTCCCTTTACCAATACAAGTCTCCACCTTCTTTGAAACTCTAGTCTTGTGTAATTTCCTGTGTTCACTTCAAAGTTAGCATGTACAAAATTTATTAAATTAAGCAAAAATTTTAAGTGTATAATCAGTGCAGAGAACTGTGAATTTAAAATAAGACACAGTCACTGTCTTTGTGGAACTCAAACTCTATTAGAAGGATAAAATTTATTTGTGGACGAAAGTCTGAAGTCTTGGTAGAACATGATGTTCACTAGACAACTGGCAAATGTGGGATGGTAGCTCCAGACAGAGGTTAGGGTGGAGATTGTTTAACAACTAACTCTCCAGAAAAAAAAAAGACAGTGCATTTTAAAATTTAATCTGCATTAATAACATTTTTCTCCATCACTTTCTTAAGGCTGGACAGTCAACAATGCAATAAACCATAAGCTGATTTGTAGCATTCCCTGCATTTCTGAGGTATAGATGCTCATGCTGAACATTATACTAGTTCCAGCACACCCCTGACTGTAGTAAATCATGATAAATACATAAAAGTACAAACTAGTTGTTATTTGGGGGAGAGGAAGGGCCTTTGCTGATTTGGGGGAAGCAGAAAGAAAGTAGCATTTGAGTTATACTTTAAAAAATAAGTAGAACTTCAGCCCTTCATTCAGGTCCCATTCTACATGCTACTTTGTGGCATGAAGGTGACCTTGAGTCCTTGAAAGCTCTTCCAGGGGAGTGCAATCTCTGACAAACTCTACCAGTTGGTCAATAAACATTAATTAAGCATCTACTCTGTGCTAAGCCCTATGTTAAGTGCAAGAGATACAAAGAAAGGTAAAAGACAGTCCCTGCTCTCAAGGGGCTCCCATTCTAATGGATGAGACAATATGATAATAACTATGTACAAACAATATTTACAGGATAAACTGAAGATAATCAATGGAGACAAGGTACTAGCATTAAAAGAGGTCAGAAAAGACTTCTCAAAGAAGATGAGATTTTTATTGAGGACTTGAAGGAAGCCAGGGAAGCCAGGAAACTGCTAAGGGAAGGGAGAGTATTGCAGGCCAGTGAAAAGGCCCTGAGACTAAAGCTGGACTCCCCTGTACAAGGAGTGGCAAGGACAGTTGTAGGGGTTTTAAGCATGGACTCAGTACAGGACTTTGAATCTTTCACCCAAGGTCCAGCCTATCTAGGTTTGGAGAGGCTCTTCACCTCAGGATCAACCATGAGGTTGTGACTTTTTTTTTATGACTGTAGCCATACCAGTCACAAAATCCTTGAATTATCAGAGTACAGAGCTAATAATCAATCATCAAGCATTTATTATTATCTACTATACTTCTATGTTATGGGGATGTACATGCAAAAGTGACAATCCTTGCCTTCAATGGAGCTAACATTCTAATGCATACAGAGTAGCTCTTGCTAGGGAAGGAAGTTTTGGTTTAGGTACTCTCAGGTATTTTAGGTGGAGTCATAAGGCAGTAGTTTGTCACATTCTTTCTAATAATGTGTTTCTAATAATAATGCGTAAATGGTAAAGTGTTGAATTATTATTCTGAGAGCAAGAATAAGGGGTGTGGAAAGGGAAGGGAGGGAAGTGACAAATAGGACATACAGCATGATACATATCAGTGTAGGTCCTGACATCCTGGTGGATGTCTGGATGAGTTGTAAAGCCTGGTCTGGAACCAGCTATATATTAGGGGATACATGTCGTTGTAGCAGAGCAAAAGGACAACAGGAGGTGAAGGGCTCCTGATAGATCTTAGAAGAGACAAGGGGGGAAATTAAGAAATGGGGTCATCAGATTAGGGATGAGTAAGAGTGTTGTGTGAGGAAAGTAGAAGGGTCAGTATTTCTAGTCCCCATCTCTGCCTTTCTCCTCCTAGGCTGGCTAATATTTTGAGGGGAAACAGCTCTCTCTTTCTTCTGGCCAACTGGGACTGAAATTAGCTCTCTGCTTTGGATGCAAGGGTCCAGATGCAGACTCACCACCCCCTTACCTCCTCCCTTCCCCCTCATCCTTCATCTCCCAGCTTGCTCCCTCTCATAGTAGCACAGGAGTCTTGGCTGCTCCCTTTGAAATGCCAGACCTCTCATTCTGGTACAGAGGGAGCCACTGTTCTGCCTAAGGTGGGTACATATTTCCCTTCTTTTCTTCTAAATCTCTTGCTCTTAACGAGGTTTGTTTTGATAACTGGTTCCCAGAAACCTCTTAGGACTCCAAACCCAGGAAGAAGGGAAAGAGAGAAATCTGGTTGGGGGTGGGGGTGGGGCCACAGTGTGAGATACGAGCAATTAGTGCATTATTTCTGCCTCTCCCACAATATTAACCTTGTTCTTCAGGGCTGGTGGAGGCAGCCAGCTTCAAACACCTGTTGCTGTTGCTTTCATTTGATCAGTTTCATGGTCTGCTAACATAAACCTGATCCCAGTGACCTGGAGAGGGATGAAAAGGCTGTGTATGCTGGGGGCTGGGGACATAAAAAAGGAGGGGAAGGAGGATAGTGGGGTTGTCACATGACCCAGCCCTCCTCGACTTAAAGCTGCCTCTTCTGCCTGCTTTTGATTCAGTCAGACCTTGGAAGCTTTTGAAGATTTCCTCTTCCCCCCAACTAGGCAAACAGATGTGGAGAAGTGTAGGATTCCCATGCTTTGTGAAGCATTCAGTGAAAGAGCTAAATCAATGGAAGGGAGTGGGGGTGCTTCCTGCTGGCAAACTTAGGGTTGTTGCCTTAGTTAGCTGGCTGAATAGCACAGTCTCCGAGTGATGAGGTGGAGGGGATCTGGGAACACACACTGCCACAACAGATTGGGGATTAAAAACCTACTCTGCATTCTATTTCTCCAATGATTGCTTGTAAGGCAAAGAGAAGAATGGGGGTTTGGGGAGGGGTGTGTGTGTGTGTGTGTGTGTGTGTGTGTGTGTGTGTGTGTGTGTGTGTGTGTGTGTGTATGTGTGTGTGTGTGTGCACGCGCGTGCAGGAGCTACCCACAAACACATTTGCATTCTGATTTTTTTCTCCTTCTCACCACACTGTCCTGTACAGTTAAATTGGCCTGTTAGCCTATTGCACATCTATGGCATTCCATCTCCTATGTATACATGGTCCTTCATTTCTGCAATACCCTCCCTCCCAGAATCTCTAACTTCTGGCTTTCCCCCCACCCATCATTATTAATACTTTTTTCTTCTTCTAGAAATAACGTTATATCATTTTATACATACTTTGTATTCATTTCTTCCATATGTGCTATATCGATACGTGTAAAATATAAGCTACATAATGGGAAGAACTTCATTTTTTGTCTATTTCCATTGTAGAATTCAATTCCACATTTATTTATTAAGTGTATATTCCATTCTGGGTACTGTAATAGGTATCAGATGAGATAAAAATATAAAGAAGGCATGGTCCCTCCTCTTAAGAGTTTAACTTATTCATTGGAAGGATAGTACACAAACACACAAGCAACTAGGCTACAAGACATGATAAAAGTTCAAGGCTGCAGAGAAAAAGCTGTGCAAGGTCCAGGGAAGGAAAGATCCCTTTGGGCTGGCAGTGTCACAGAAGCCTTCATGGAGAAAGCACTGTGAGAGCTAGATTGTGAAAGACAAATAGGCAGGTTTGTATGAGACCAAAATAGGGGAGGAGAGGTTTTCCAGGCTTAGGAAATGGAGTGATTGTAGAACCACAGAATTAGAGCTGGAAGGGACTTTGGAAGTTATCTAAGCCATTTTATAGATGAGGAAACTGAGGGTCAAAGAAGCTTGTCACGGAGGTAATAAATGGCAGGGCCATAATTTACTCCAGATCTTTTGACTCCAATAATGTTGAGGTAAAAATAGAGGGAGAGAAATATGAAACAAGCCTAAAAAGGTAGAATGGTGGAAGATTGGGGAAAGTCTTAATTGCAAAAATATAGTGTGGTAAGAATGCTTATTATAGGAATAGGAAGTGAATATGAAAACTTTTGCCTACATTTGCCTGGAGTTTGAAACCTTGTGTACTCAGTCATATTTTCTAAATTCCACTGAATGTTGGTGTCAGCTACAGGAAAGAGGGAAAGCAGAACGGGAAAGAGTGACAGCTGGAGAAAAAGAGCTCAAGTTTTAAAATGTATGGGTTGACATTCTCAGAACCTTGCTTTTTTGATGTTCCTTCATTTATTAATTTATTCATTTAATTCAGTGAGGCAGAATGACTCAACTCCAATTTGCTTTTGTTTTCTCTCTCAATGGGATGACCAGTGCCTACTACTGCAAGGCACTCTGGTAGGCAATGAGGGAGATAAAAAGACTAAAAAAAGGTAAGGATTTAGTTAGGGAGATAAGAGAGTTATATGGGTAACTATAATATAAAATAGAATGTGATAAGTACAAAAATGAAGCATTAATAATTCACCCAAGTTAAATGGTCAAAGGAAGGGTATAAGCAAAAAGTTCTCAAAAGAAGAATTGCAAACTGTTAACCAGCATATGAAAGAATGCTCCAAATCACTAATTGCATGAGAAATCACAATACAGAGGTTTTAATTGAAATCCAACAAATTGGAAAAAAAGACCAAAAAACGTGAAAAATTAGTTTTTAGGGGAAATCAGGCACACTAATATGCTATTGATTAAACTGTGAAGTATTACAAATATTCTGCAAAGCAATTTGGAATTAGTTTAAGACAGTGACTAAAATATTCATACCTTTTGTCCCAATGAGCCCATTGTTAGGCATATAACCTAAAGAGGTCAAAGATAGGGGAGGAAAAGTTCTATATACACCAAAATATTCATAGTACCACTTTTTGTGGTAGCAAAGCACCTCCCTTTGTTGACATGGGGGCCCATGGGTATAGAACATTGTTTATATTGTTAGTCTTGAGGGATGGATTAGTTACTTTCACTGAACTTCATCTTTTGAATTTTTATTTTTCCAATGAATAGTTCTCTGGATAGGGGAAAGCAGATGAACACATTTAGAAGTGAAGATGATTGAAAAAAACAACCCTAAAGATAGCGTTAACAGTCAAAGTGTTTTAAATGTTAAACTAATCTCATTCTGGGAGTTCAGAGGAAAGAAAAATTGCATGGAGGAAATGGCATTTATATTTGACCTCTAAAGAGAGGCAGGTTGCAGACAGGTATAGTCATGAATTTTGAGCTACAAGTGCCTTTAGGCATCTTCTTTTCCAACAGAAGCAGCTAAGTGGATACAGTGGACTCCCTGGGCCTGGAGTCAGGAAGATATGGGCTCCAATGCAACCCTAAATACTGTGTGACTCTGGGGAAGTCACTAAACCTCTATTGCCTCAGTTTCTTCAACTGTCAAATGAGGATAATAAAGATACCTGTTATTTTATGGATCACATACAATATTATGTTTGTACAATATTTGCAAAGCCCATAGTACCTGGCACATAACAGGTGCTTATTCCCTACCTCCTCATTGTACAGATAATGAAACTGAGGCACTGAGTGATTTAGGTTACTTGTCTAAGTTCACACAAGTGGTACATGACAGGGATGGGTAAGTGACCTCTGACTCCAAATCCAGCCCTTCCCATTGTGCTGTACTACTGTCTCTGGTTTGAAAGAATAGGAGGAAGCCCAAAATGTGTTTGGGTAAGCCAGCATAGCTTGAGCATTGCTTATATGAAGGAAATAGTAGGTCAGGTCGGTAAGGTAGGCAGTGATTGGATTATGGCAGAACTTGAACTAAGTTGAGAAAAACTTTATATTGAAAAATGGAGAAAAATGTCCTGTGTAGAAGTTTTTCCCATTGTTTCCTTTACTACCAGGAGGCGATAACCATTGGATTATATTGCCTTGGAATGAAACCCTAGACAGCTTATCATAGTTATGGTTTTGGTACTAACCTCAACTCATTTGTTGCTGTGAATGAGACTCAGCTGTGAACAGCTCATGAACCGGGATACAGTTCCCTACATGAATGAGTGAATGAAGGAATAAAAAATTAAGTGTTAATTGCATATGAAATCCTGATTAAGAGCTGAGGATATAAATAGGAAAAGTGTGACAGTCTCTGCTCTCAAGAAATTCACAACTGGGAAAAGCAACATAGAAAAGATAGCCCAGCTACAGGGTAGATAGAAAGGTGTGGAATTCTTAAGCATGTAGCAAGAGGCAGAAAGGCCAAGGGGTTCTTTGGGTTCATCATCAGACTGATCTGGAGGCATTTAAAGGCAAGGTAGATGATAAAGCCCAGAAAACGTTAGAATATAGTGGCAGATGGTTATCATCCATCTCTCCGAAAGGCTTAGAGTTAGTAACTCCGAGGTCATCTAAGTCATGTGAGCTTATTATGTGTAAGGCCCATGCTAAGCGCTAGGAATACAAAGAAAGGATGAAACATCTGCCCTCCAGGAGATCGCATTCTAAGAGAAACCATGTACATACCAGGTCTCTACAGCTTAAAAAGGGCAGGGATCTCTGAGGAAAAGCACAGGGGGGTGTGTGTGTGTGTGTGTGTGTGTGTGTGTGTGTGTGTGTGTGTGTGTGTGTGTGTGTGTGTGTGTGTGTGTGTGTGTGTTAGGAAAGGGAGAGGACCATTTGGAAAGTCCACCTGGAGAATGTGGTATATGAGGTGAACCTTCAAGGAAGCTAGGCCTGGAGGTAAGAAGGGAGAATATTCCAGGAATGGGACCAATGAAAAGGTCAATGAAAAGTCACTAAGAGTCAGGAGATGGAGGAAGAACAAGCAGGTCAGTGTCCAATATGTGAAGGGGAAAAAGGTATAAGGTGGGAAGGAAGAAGTCAGCTCTCTCTCTCTTTCCCATCAGCCCATAGGAGGAGGAGGAAGAAGGAATGAGAAAGCTGATAATAGTGCGTACATATACAAGGTGTCCCAAAAGTTTTATTAGCTTAAAATGGGCCTTGCAAGGCCCATTCCTCACGACAACCATGTGAGATAAATAGCACGAGTATTATTAGCCTATTATTTTATAGAGGCACAAAGTAAGACTTTGAGAGATTGAGTGATTTGTCTAAAGTTACAAAGGATGTAATGTAAATGAGAGAACTAGGACTGGAACCCAGGCCTTTTGACTACAAGACCAATGAGGCATTTTTTTTCTTCTGAATAATGATGCTAAGGCAGGCCAGATGTAGCCCTGCAGGCAATTTTTTGAATGTCTAAATTAGGTGCTGTATGAAACCATACCTAGATTTCTGCTGCTTTATGCTCTATGGGAAAACTAAATTATAATGGACCCTCAAGAAAACCACATGCTACTCTGTTGTATTTTAAAATGCTCAAGAATGGGAATTCTTGGGCCTCCTACTTTTCTTTCTTTTCTTTGTTGCAGTTCTTAAAAGAAAATAATCATTCAAGATAGGATTTAATGACTAGAAATCCTGGTAGGTAATTTGGAAGTTAAAAACAAATCTCCCTTGAAATGAATTAAGCAGGTGAAAGAGATTTTAGCTGCAGTTTTTTTTTTTTAAATCACACCTTATCCAGGCCATGGCTAATCACTTCCTACCAGCCCCAGGCAAATCCCAATTTCCACCCACCAAAATGCCTTTAGTTAATAAACCTTAAGCAACAACAAAACCCTAAAGTAGAAACTGGATGCCTGATTGCAGGTTGAGATATTGAAAACGGCCGTTTTGTTTGAGCCTTCCCTCTGAACTGCAAAGAGAACAGCAGACTCATTACCCAGGGAGAATGAAAGTTCTAGAAAAGGTGGGAAGAGGCTAAATGAGCTCTCGGGAGTCTTTTATTCTAGGATCCGGTGTAATTGAGTGTAAACACAAAGTTGAAATAAAACTTTCACAATCCAAGTCTCATCCTGTTCAAGATGAAGGCAAACATTTTCCTGACTGTGGTTCAGTCGTTTTTCAGTTGTGTCTGACTCTTCATGACCCCATTTGAGATTTTCTGGGCAAAGACACTGGAGTGGTTTGCCATTTCCTTCTCCAGTTCATTTTACAGATAAGGAAACTGAGGCAGACTGGGCTAAATGACTTGCCCAGGGTCATACAGCTAACAAGTGTCTGAGGTCAGATTTGAACTCAGGAAGATGAATCTTCTTGATTCCAGGGTCAGTGCTCCTTTTTTCTTGATTAGATCAGATTAAATCTACTGCCAGGTCCTTGAGACATCAAGGCTAGAATTTGCTCACCAGTTTATAATCCTATCTGAGAGAGATCTACAGCATGCTGCTGAGAGCCAATCCTTAAATTTTCAGTGGGAGTATTTACATCTCGGAAATAGGCAAAAGCTACAAATCAGGGCTTGATTTATTGTTCTGTTGATTGCCTAGGCTTAAGAAAGTGAAGGAGAGAATGTTAATAATGCAAATTAAACTTTTAAAAATACTATGTGCACATTTTTTTTTTTTGAGAACCAGTCATTTACCATCACACTCCTGGATTGTAGGATTCTTGATCTGGAAGGGACTTTGGAGATCATCCAGGGGTTCTTAATATTTTTTGTACCATGGCTCCCTTTGGCAGTTTGATGTAGACCCCTTCTCAGAATAATGCTTTTAAATGCATAAAATAAAATACAAAATATTATAAAGGAAACCTATTCTGGTGAAATACAGTTATCAAGATAACTCTTTCAAAAAATTCACAAACCCCAGGCTAAGAGCCTTGACCTAGTTCGATATCATCGTTTTACAAATTAGGAAACTTCAGTGACTTGCCAAAAGTCACACAGGTAGTCTCTACTTGGAGTCAACCTCAAATCTGAGGTTTCAATTTCAATGCTTTTTATGATGTACCAATCACTTGAGAAGTTAATGATACAAAACTTGATTTGCCATGTCAACCAAGTATTATTAGTCAAAAAGGGTTAGGAGGGAACAAAGGGGGAAGAGTGCCATTTTAGGGAAACCACGTTTTGCCTGAGGAGAATTAGGACCTATCTTCTAAAATTTCTCCACCTTTTGTCTCCCTTTTTGTAGTTCCTAGATCTTTTTTGTATATAAGACAAAAACTAGAATTTCTATTTTCTTACACAGGTTGGATCCAATTCCTCATATTTTAGCTCTAGCCAGCTGGAAAGAAATATTCTGAGCTTTCTTGCTTTCAAGCTTTTGTTCAAATTGTTACCTACCTCTTCTCCCTACCTTGACCCACCCCCTACTTCTCTTCCCACTGAAATCCTACCCATCTTCCAAAGATCAACTCTTCCATGCTTCTATAGTGTGGAATAGCACCTTATTCATACTTCTCAAGTAGTTATGATGTTCTATTTTATATTCCGCTTATTTATGTATGTGTTATTTTTTTCTACTGATTATAAATGTCCTTGAGAAAAGGGATATCTTAGAGCTTATCACCATGCCTTGGCAGACCCTCAGTGAATGTCTATTAAATGAACTAATTAATTAAAAATGGAAGAGCAAATACAGTATAGTAGGC
This sequence comes from Pseudochirops corinnae, assembly GCA_028646515.1. Classification (NCBI taxonomy): domain Eukaryota; kingdom Metazoa; phylum Chordata; class Mammalia; order Diprotodontia; family Pseudocheiridae; genus Pseudochirops; species Pseudochirops corinnae. The sequence continues at coordinate 78,226,818 of CM053589.1, forward strand.
AATCTCCATCCTTATGAAATAACTAACAAAGACTATCTTTTCGATTTTACAAAGAGGAAAGAAAATGAAAAGTCACTAGATATGACAACCAATGAAGTACAATAAATAGAAAAAGAAAACCAGAAATAGAATGGAACCCAGGACTTCCAAGGTCCAGTTTCTTGCTTTAGGAGGTCAGACTTAGTGTCCTAAATGTATGATATGTGGTTTCTAGGTGCAGACAGTGTAGAAGAAGCTGGAATGGTCAATGGGTAGCGCAAAGAAACTGCTTTTGGTGGTTGGTGATAGTTATGCCTTGCATGAAAAACAGGAAAATAGTGATTGACTTAAGCTTCCCCAATGAATGAATGCTCCAGAGACTTATTCTATGATTTATCCCCACTCCTGCCATATTAACTGAATATGGGTGTTTTCTCTTTTTGACTTTATGGCTAATTTCAGGAGAGGTGACTTTCTCTCTGAACTGGATTGTACCCTCTTTAAATGCATAACTAACTCCCAGTGACTTCATAATTCACAAAATACTTACATACTTCACATTAAGCTCCCACTTCTTCCATATCCTCAGTTCCCATCACTTACTTCTTCCTTTAGCCACAAACATGGTCACAACCTAAACTTAACCAACTGATACCAGAAGTGTTATATTTCTATGATTGAAAACTCTAACATTCCTTTATCTAATCAAAACCTCCTGTGGTTTACCCCCCCTAAACTCATTCTTTACCCTCATTATGACCTCCAATCCTTTACCTTTCGTTCTGCTCTGACCTCTCTTTTCCTCCCTTCCCAAACTTGATCCAATAGTTAACCACTTTAACTGACCCCTACTCTCAAATTGCTGCCTCCTTGTCCTATCATTGTTCATATCTTGCCAATCCCAGCCCTGGATTCGTTTCCCCTATGTGCTTCCTCTTCTCCCGTTGTTGTTCAGTTGTGTTAAAATCTTCACTCTGTGGACCACAGCATCCTTCTGTCCTCCACTCTCTCACGAAATCTATCCAAGCTTATGTTCTCCACTATTCCCCAGTCACATGTTAGAAACCTTCCAACCTGAAGGGCTCATTTTCTGATGTCATGTTGTTTAGCATTTTAATACTGTTCATGGGGTTTTCTTGGCAAAGATTTTGTCAAGAATGGTCTGCCATTTCCTTCTCCAGTGAATCACCAGAACTCTCTACTATGACCTGTCCATTTTAGATAACTCTGCTCAGCACAGCTCATAGTTTCATTGAGCTTCACAAGCCCCTCCATCATGATAAGGCAGTGATCTAGGAGAGGTCATCTTCTTCTACTCATATGCCATTAAATGGATCTGGAGCAAATCATACAACCAAACTGCCTGAGTCTACTACAAATTTATGCTATCTAACCTCAACTACCCCCTTACAAAAACAAGCCAATTCTTTTCCCATCCTCTAATTTTGACTCTTTCACACTTTTCATAGAGGCTGTTCCAAACCTTCTCTTTTCTTTTCAAACTTCCCACACTCCACTCCTTCCCTACCCTCTCTGCTGAGGTCCTTACCTCACTTTACTGAGTGACTTTACTGAGAAAATAGAGGCCATTCAATGTGAGGTCCCACTTCTTTTTTATTCTACATCTCAAAACCCCTTGACACACACCCTCTCCTCTTTTATTCCAATCTCTGATAATAAGGTAGCTTCTCATCAAAGCTAACTTCCTCCACAAGTGTCCTTGACCCCATTGCCTCCCATCCCATCCAGCAGATTAACCCTACAATCATCTCCCTTCTCTCCCAAAGCAACAATCTCTTCCTGTCTACTTGTTGCTTCTCTATGAACATGCCCAAGTGACCTCCATCTTTACAAAATCTTCCCTAGACTATACCATTACCTCAAGTTAGTGGCCTACTACTTTTCCATTTCTCAGTCAAACTCCTAGAAAAAAAATAGTCTACAAACATTGCTTCTACTTTCCTTATCACTCTCTTTCCCTTATAATATGATTTGCAACCTCATAACTCAGCTAAAACTGCTCTTTCCAAAGTTACCAAAGATTTCTCCATTGCCAAACTTGACATTTTTTTTCTCACTATTTTATACTTCTTTCCTTCTTTGCCCCATTTGATCACTTGATGCTGTTGACTCCTCTCTCCTCCTGCATACTTTCTCTTCTCTGGGTATTCTTAACAATAGTCTCTCTTAACTTTCTGACTGTTCCTTCTCAATCTCTTCTGCTCATTCATCCTCCATATCATGGTCCCTTAATGTAGATATAATGCAAGATTCTGTTCTGAATCCTCTTCTCTTCTTTCTCTAAACTCTTTTTCTCAGTGACTACATCAGTTCTCATGGAATCAATTATTAACTCTATTGCAGAAAACTACTTAGATCTACACACACACACACAGACACACACACACACACGCATGCATGTATCCATCCCTACTCTCTCTTCTGAACTCCATTCTCACATCACCAATTGACTTTTGGACATTTCAAACAGGATGTCAACATATCTCAAACAGAATTCATCTCTTTCCCTCAAAACCCACCTCTCTACTAAATTTCCTTATTTCTTCTGAGAGCACCTCGCTGGTATAGTGGGTAGAGTACTGGAACTGGAGTCAGGAAGAACTCAGTTCAAATCTTTAAGAGTTTTCTGTTATCCTAATTATTTTAAATTCATTCCTGCCCCAGGAATATGTCTCTTTTCTTCTGTTCCTCTCTCCAGAAACCTAAAATAATAATAATAATAATAATAATAATAGGAACAAGAGCAGCAAAAAAATAATTGTCAGTATTTTACTGGAGAATTTTTGTAGAACTAGAGCTGAAATATACTTTAAAGATCATCTTATCTAGTCCCTTTACCTTAGAAATGGGGAAACTGAGGCTGAAGGATGTCAAGTGATTTTCCCAAGAACCCAGAGGTAGCATGAGAAGTACAGTGTGAGTCCAGCTCACCTTATTTCCAAATCACCTCTATCTTCTCCTGGGTGAAGGTGGGACTGGATTCTGTGACCTTCATTCTGACATGGGTTGCATGCAGAGCTCTGTGTTTTGGGGATCACAACTTTTGTTTAATATCATGGTTGCATAATAACACTTCTTTCTGAGCATTTAGGATACCTTCAGTGAAAGAAAGTTCAGAAAGATGTCAGACCAGGAAATGAAGCCAGTCTGTTGCCGTGTTGTATCAGATAACAATGGCTCAACGTAAGTTACGGTAACCCAAGATGAGTCTTGCTTCTTGGCACTTACAAAGCACATTTTGCTTTATATGTTGAACAACAATTCGAGGGGATTTATATTTGAAGTGGCAAGAAAGAAATATGCGTGGAACTTAATGCTCTTTTTTTTTAAAGCCAATTTCCAAACTTTCAATCAGCCCACACCTAGGAACTCTAAATTCCCTTCTTTTCATACTGTAAAACTAAAGTCAGGTTTTCACAGACTAAGCAGGGGCCCTCATGCATGAAAGTTCTCATCTGGGGTCTTGTTGTGATACCAGGTTTTTGAAAAATATACTACCAGAGCACAGGATTTGGAATCGGAGGAGCTGGGTTAAAATCCCACCCCACCCTAGTCACTTATTGTAACAGTGGGTGTATGACTTCATGCAAGTCACTTAAACTCTTTAGACTTTGGTTTCTGCACCTGAAAAATGAGAGGGATTGACTAGCTGGCCTTTGAGCCATCTCCAGATGGATGAGTTCTAAGTCAGGCAACAGATTGTGTTGATTACTAGAAGGAAGAAAATTGGACTGGAGGGAGTTGTATTTAAGGGGAGGTTTGTCCCTAGATTGTTAATATATCCATACATGTTTAAACACACACAGAAATGTGTTCTATGAATTATAAATGTATCATATATATATATGCACATATATACCTATACACGCATTATATATCTATATACACACGTATATATATATATATATATATATATATATATATATCTGTATGTGCATACATTTTTAACCCCAGAAGCTCAAAAAGTCCATCTATTAAGTGACAAAGTGATCATGATTTGTGTGGGTAGTTAGAGGGAGTACTTAAATGGGTGATATTATGGACCCTAGAAACATTGAAGGAAGCAGGGCTCCAATTCAATTATCCTTGGAAGCTTATGCTTTGTTCTACTCATACCTGGGCACTGTCCATCTCTTACTGAAGCCATCCTGGTATTTCATTCAAATGAATGAAAAAAATATAATGTACTTACTGTGTTCCAAGAACTGTACTAAGGGCTGGAGATACAAATACAAAAGTGAGGCAGTCCCTGCTCTCAAGAAACTTAAGTTCTAACAAATAGGGGAGGGAACACCAATATGGGAATGGTGGCCAGGGACTGGTGTTTTGGGTCTGGAAAGTTAGAGAAACAGGCAGTAGAGGTATAGGGTCAATACAGCCTTTCAAAGAACAATGGTAGTGGCAGCCAAGATGGTGGCACAGAAGCAGGAAAACTCCATGGTTCCCCCCATAACCACCTCAAATACCTATAAAATATGACTCTAAACAAATTTTAGAGCTACAAAACCCACAAAGTGACAGAGAGAAACAAATCTCTCACTGAAGGCAGCCCAGAAGGTGGACAGGAAGGGTTCATCACAGTGTGCTGGGAGCTGAGCCCAGCCCCTCATGAGCCCTCAGTTTTAGCCCGATGGTGGCCCCAACCAGTCCTGGCTGAAGCATTCAGGAGAGTGGATCACCAGCAGTAGTGCCAGTTCCTAGAATTATCAACCCATAAATGCCAAAGAAAAAGTGAGAGGTCAGTGTAGAACTCTGGTGGAACTTGGGGAGACAGAGGAGCAGATCTGGCTCCTGCCTCCAGAGTTAGAAGTGGCAGAGGTGCAGTGGCCCTGCAGCCTCCTCCATGCAGCTCCTTCAGAGTTTCTGACCTGCAGATCATAGAGGGGCCAAGGGAAAATTCAGAGGCTAATTGCTCTTGCTTTAACCTTTCTGGAACTAGATCACAGCCTTGGGTGGCGGTCCTGAGGTGTGTGATCAGTGAGCCAGAGTTTGTGGGGGCTGCAGACATGGCACCCTTCTAATAGCTCTGGCAGCTGTAAAAACCCCAGTGATTTGAGATAAAGCTCTCCCCTCTGGAAGCAGAGTTCTACTGTGGCAAAGAGCTCAAAAGTCAAGTAATTGAGTGGCAATGTGAGCAAGCAAAGGAAGCACAGCAATCCAACTTTATATTCCTTTTTGGGGGACAAAAAGGATCCAAACATGGAATGGGATGAAGACAACTAAGTCAGAACTCCTGCACCAAAAGCTTCCAAGAAAAATATGAATTTGTTACAGGACATGGAGGAACTCAAGAAGGATTTTGAAAATCAAGTAAGAGAAATGGAGGAAAAATTGGGAAGATAAATGAGAATGATGCAAGAAAATCATGAAAAGAGAGTCAATAACCTGACTGAAGAAAATACTACCTTAAAAAATAGATTAATTCAAATGGCAAAAGAGGCCCCAAAAGCCAATGAGGAGA
>CM053589.1:78232778-78270736 GCA_028646515.1 Pseudochirops corinnae
GAAATAGAAGACTTTTAAGCATTCTTGATGAAAAAAACCAGAGTTGAATAGAAAATTTGACACTCAAATACAAGAAGCAAGAAAAGCATGAGAAGGTAAACAGGGAAAAGAAATTGTAAGGAACTTACCAAAGTTGGGTTATTTACATGCCTACATGGAAAAACAATAAGTGTAACTTATGAAACTTTTCTCAGTATGAGGATAGTTGAAGGGAATAAGAATGTATATATATATATATATATATATATATATATATATATATGTATATGTATATGTATATGTATACATACATATATATATCTATATAGGAGGGCATATGTGCATATGAATACATATGTGAGTGTGTATACAGATATACATAGACAGAGGGCACAGGATCAATTAAATAGGAATGGATGATATTTAAAAGGTGAAATTGAGAGGTGATAAAGGAATATAATGAGAGGAGACAGGGAGAGACAGAATGGGGTAAATTATCTCATATAAAAGAGGCAAGGGATAACTGTTACAATGGAGGAGAAGAACAGGAAGGCAAAAGGGAATGGAGCAGCCTTACTCTCATTGAATTTGGCTTAGAGAGGGAATGGCATACACACTAAATTGGTTATCTTGCCCTATAGGAGAGTATGGGGGAAGGGGATGAGAGGGGGATGATGAAAGGGAGGGCAGGTTCTGGGGGAGAGTAGTTAGAAGCACACACTTTTGAAAAGGGACAGGGACAAAGTAGAGAATAGAACAAGTGTGGGGTGGGTTGTTGGAAGCACACACTTTTGTAACAGGACAGGGACAAAGTAGAGAATAGAACAAGTGGGGGCAGGATAGGATGGAGGGAAATATAGTCAGTCTTTCACAATATATCCACTATGGAAATGTTTTGCATAACTACACATGCACAACCTATATTGAATTGCTTATCTTCCCAGTAAGGGTGGGTGGTGAGGGAGGAAGGGAAAGAATCTGGAATTCAAAGTTGTAAAATCAAATGTAAAAACAAAACAAAGCAATGATAGTTCAATATTATTGATTTGATTATTATTCCCAGAACAAGAATGGAAAGTGATACAAAGGCAAAGTAGGAGGTAAGATGGTTAGAGCAGACCATTGGATGGGATATGAAAAATATTCTGGTCTGGGACTGGCTATATATATACTGGACTGAGTGGGTGTTTATTCACCCATCCACATATTTAGGCAGCTTGGTCCAGGGTGAGAGTTCCAAGAAGGAATGAATTAATCCACTCGGGATGTTCTCTTTGCATCTCCTAGCAGAGCACCAGATACATAAGACCATTCTAAGCAATGTCATTCTGATTCCTTTTCCATCTGTTGTAAAACTAATCAAAGATTAAATCCACTTTTATAGTGTCATGAAGCAGTGGAGAGTAGCATTAGAGAATCATTGGAGCCTAGATTTAGAGATGAAAGGAAGTGAAATGTCATATGCAGGATTTGAAATCAGGTCCTTGGACTCCAGGGGACTTTCCATGCAAGAAGGGGAAAAAAAAAAAAAAGAGGACAGCTCATTTCATTTGAAAGGTTATTTGGTCTATTGAAAAGAATAATGCTCTAGGGAGTCAGAGACCAAGAGTCTTGTCCCAACTCTGTTACTAAGTGATCTGTGTGCTCTTGAACAAATCTTTGCATATCTTTGGTCATCAGTCTCCTCTATAAAATAAAGCTCCTTCTGGCTCTATGATTCTATGGTTTGTATGATATCATTATGTTAGTAACTTAATTCATTATGAGTGATCAGAGAGTCAATCCACTTTCCTAGGAGAAAGCAGTGGCAAGGGAGCCTTAGGAAGGCAAGAGTCATGTTGGTTTTATTTAGATTCCTAGGAACCATAAGGGCATTAAAAAAAAAATGTCCCTAGTAACTAAACAGCAACAGAAACAACAAAAACCACAGCAACCATTAGTGCAATAAAAATCCATGGTGGGAGTCCAGCTTCTAGGACAGAGCTTTGGAAATACAAGAACCTGAGCAGAGACTGTGGGAGAGAGGCCCCTTTGAAGGCTTGAGGATGCAATGCTTGAGGATGGCCAATGAAAGGACTTTCACACACCCCTGAAATCCCTTTTCCAAAATAACCACTTTGAAACCTGTTAATTACAGAGACACAACAAATTCCAGCCTCCTGAACAGGGCTCTTGGCCTTTATCAGGAAGAGCCGAGCTCCCAGAACTGGCAGCAGCTACTCCCTGAACATGCTTTGTGTTGGGTAAATTAGCTTCAGAAAGAAAACCCAAATTAATTAAAACCACATGGCAATCCCCTAGTCCCTTTACCCCTCCCCATCTCTTATTCCACCTCTCTCCCCTGGAGACAGAGGCCTGTTCAGTCTAATTTGGTCCAGTGTTTTTGTTTCCTTGGGTTGGGGGGTGGAGGAAAGTATGCATTAATAGGTTACAGCTGATTTTAATCTCCATGAATCAGAACCCTCTCTTCTTCAGTTTTAAAGGGATTACAAATTGTGTGTCCAGCCAGTGGGGACAGAAGGACAGAAGGGAAAGGCTCTGGGTGGGAGAAGGGTATGGACAAACATACTAAACAAATAAGAATTTGTTAATTCTTGATAATTGATAATGTGGTAATTCTTGATACTTCTCTATTTTCAGAGACTGATTTAAATGGACCTAGGATCTCCATAAAACTCCAGAGATTAAGGAAAATGCAAAAGACTCATTGCCATGACCCGACTACAGGAATGCGGAGCCAGGGCTAGCATGGAGTATATTGAAAAAAAGAGGGATCAAGGGACTGGCACCAGGCCAAATGAGCAGCTCAGGTTGAATACAGGGAAAGGCCCTTGTCCCTCCTTTATACTGGGCCCTGCATTAGTCTTCTACCCACAAAGTCCACCACAGAGAATGATGTTTTTTCAGATCCTGTGCTATAATAATTACAATAGTGACAATAATAAAAAGATCCAACTTCTTCCCAAGCTAAAAAAAATTATTAAAAAAAATTATTTAAGGAAAATGTAAAAAGATACTTTTTAGATACTTAAGATATTATTTAAAGATTAAAAAAATTATCTTTGAGGAAAGTATGAACTTCAAATTCCAGACAGCAATTAAAAAATAAAGACCACAATAGTATTGCCCACCAAAACAGGCAGAATGCTGTCACGGCACCATTTTAAAGGCAAGGAAAGAAGACAATGAGACAATGTGATTTAGTTAAGATCACAAAGGGGTGTCTCTTTTGGGGACTTGTTTGGTTTGCCTATTCTTATTTTTACAAGGGTTCTTTTTTATAAAATCTCAAGTTTTCTAAACATGGGGGAGCAGAAAGGAGGGGAGGTTAGTAAAACTGATAATCCTCACGCTCTGCCCAAAAAAATGGGGCTGTTGAAACATTTTTCAAAATGCATAAGATAGAACAAAAAAGTTCAGGAGGAAGCACAGATAAGTAAGGCAGTTTTGAAAATAATGTATGAAATTTATTATGTACTTAAAACATACTACATGTGTATGTTTTGAAATGGAGTATGAAATGGAATATGGTGTGAAATGGATATTCATGATTCTGTATATAATCCTCTTTTTGTGTTATGCTGTTGTATGGAAATGCTAATTTTTGGAAATATGGAAAGACTAATTTTTTAGTCTTTAAGCTCAACCAAAACATACTTTAAAATCCACAGAAACATGTTGTCATGGAAAGAGTGCTGGATTTGAAGTCAGGAGACCTGGGTTCCAAGTCCTGTTCTGTGTAATTGTGGGCAAGTCAAGATTCTTCTCTAGGCTTCAGTTTCCCTATTTGTAAAAGTGAGAGAATTAGACTAGGTGACTGTAGCTCAGAAGGAGCCTGGGTTGGAATCACGTAGGGACTAGGACAGGGAGAACTACAATGTGGTAGTAGAAAATAACTTTTGCTGATAGGGGATTAGATCACAGTTTCAGCAGCAGACCGAAGGCCCAGTAAGACGTTGAAATGGATTGCTTATAGGGGAACCTTCCAGCACCACTGGCTCTATTTAAAGACTCTCTGTGGACAGTGAATTCTTTCATATGCTTCTATTGGAGGATGACATTGTCCTGGTTGCATCAAGCCCCAAGACATTGCAGATCCTCCTGGAAGAGATCAAACTCAAAGGAATTTGGACTGATCATTCACATATGAAGACCAAGTGGATGAAAAGTCTATTGCCCAGATTACAACATGCATTTGGATAGACAGTCTATAGAGATTGTATATCAGTGAATAAATCTGGGGCAGGCAGTACAAGTGGATAGTGTGTTGATTTTGGAGTTGATCAGGAGGAGGTGAGTGGATTGGATTGCCTCAGAAAACTGTAAAGTTCTTTAATGACTCCCAAGCTTCTCACAGAAATAAAGCCCCATCCATCACAGCTGTAAGTTTGTGAGTCATAGAACTGAACATTCTCCAAAGAATTAAAAATGAAGATCAAACAGAGAGCAATGGAAAGGTTCATGGTGGATCTAAGCAGGCTGTAACTAATAACCAATGAGGAAATCTGAAGAACAGAAATAGAAGATGTCTAAAAAATGTATGTTAGGACAAGAAGATGGGCTGACCATGTGGCAAGAATGAAGGATGAAAGATTGATAACTGATCATTGATAATTGGTATTATTATGATGTAAGGACATATTGAAGAAGGCCTTCTGAGCATTGGGAAGACCCATAGCACTTATGGGAGAATATAGACAAAAGTCACAGAGGATGGGTTGCAACCTGCATCACTGAATGGAACTTTCAGATTACATTACAAATTAATTACATAGCTCCTTTTCATAAATTTAGATTCTTTATCTTTCTATATCAGTATTTGAAGAATTTTCACTAATTTATTTAAAGTCTCAGCTTTTTCAAAAACATCCAATAGTCAAATTTCAGGAGGACATTTTTATTACAAAATGAATTTGCTTTATCTTTTTTTTTATCACCTCTTTTTTCAGCTCAGATATCCTTCTAAGTACTTTGACGCAAGAAAGCCAGCACATTTGGCAACAATCTACAGGTCCTTCTTGTTTTTGATCTATTTTGGCACCATTCTGATGAGCCTCCCAGAATCATAGATTTCAAGGTCTAAGGCAACCTTCCTAATTCAGGGACCCTTTAATACTCATATGTGGGCATATCTGCATGTGGGCGGACCCACCTGGAGACGTATAGAGGAGCAGTGTCTCAGTTCCGAAGACCATCGCAAATGTGTGTTTTCCAATGGTCTTAGGCAACCCTTGTGAAAGGGTCGTTCCACTCCCAAAGGGGTTGTGACCCACAGGTTGAGAACTGCTGGTCTAAAGGATGGCAAAAATCATTTAGTGCAACCCCTTGCCCATTCTTTACAGATCAGAAAACTAAAGGTTAGAGAGATTAAGTGCAGAAACTGGATTCAAGTCTAGCCCGTCTGACTTTAAACCCCTTTGTCTTTGCATTGGAACATGTTTTGATGGTATTCTTGAATTGGTGTAGGTTTATTTATTTATTTATTTGCTTTTTGGAGGGGGGAAGGCAGGGCAATTGGAGTTAAATGACTCGCCCGAGGTCACATGGCTAGTAAGTGTTAAGTCTGAAGTCACATTTGAACTCAGGTCCTCCTGAGTCCAGGGCTGGTACCTGGTATCAGGTGTGTGCTGGAGCCAGCTTATACTTGTTCACCAAAGACCAATTGTTAAATTTTCATCAATATGGTAGAAATCAGAAAACACTACAAATCAGAGATTTATTTATGGCTTGATTATTGATTACCTAGATTTAAGGAAGTGATGAGAAAAATAGTAATAATAAAAATGATTAAACTCAAAAGTGTGTTGTGCCATTTTTGGAGAGCATCCATTGTTAAAAATTTACCAAGATATCCTTTCTGGGGTCCAATCTTCTGGTGGTGAGTCTCTCTGAAATATTCTAAACTGTATACCCCAAATAAATCAAAGAATGAGGAAAAGAACATTAATAAGTACAAAAATATTTATAGCAGCTTTTTGTAGTGACAATGAACAGAAAACTAGGCTGGGTATCAGTTAGGGAATGGCTGAACAAATTACATATTAATTTAATGGAACATAACTGTGCTGTAAGAATTGATAAAAAGGATAATTTCAGAGAAACCTGGGAAGACTTGAATGAATTGATGTAGAATGAAGTGACAGAACAAGAACTATTTATGCAACAACATCATAAACACAACTTTGAAAGTCTTAAGAACTCTGATTAATGCAATACCAACTACAATTCCAGACGACCAGTGGTGAAGCATACTATCCATCTCCTGATAGAAAAGTGATGAAGTGAGGGAGCAGGATGAAAAAATTCTTTTTTGGACTCATCCAACATGGAAATTTGTTAGAATGTGTCTATGTATCTACAGAGATTTTGTTTTTGTTTTTGATTGTGGAAAGGGAGGTGGGAAGAAATGAAGTAGATTTTTGTTCATTGAAAAAAAAACAACTAATTTTTTAAATTGCTAGGCTACTCCTTAGGAGATACTGGCCATAGTTATAGCCTTTCTAGTTTGATGTGAGCTGGCATAGTCTATTCTCCTTTGGCATAGCATTGAGAAACTTAGATTGGTCACCTCCTTATCATGATGATACATGAGAACATTAGTGGAATTGTGGATAATAGTTCTACCTCTCTAGACACAAATACAATGTATATTCAATGTGTGATTGTAAAGTGAGGAGACTGCTATTTTTGTTTTTTTAGCCAACATATTCTAACATATACATAGATATTATTATAGGATTATGGGATATATTATTCAGTCCAATTGCTATATTTTAAATATGGGGAAGTTGAGGCTCAGAGGAGTTGAGTGACTTGCTCAAAGTCTTGCTCACTTGATCCAAATTTGGGTTCTTTGATTCTAAACCCAGTGGTTATCCAATACAATCATCCCTTTTGGCGATGGTGCACTTATTTCAATGACAGTACTCCAGCCATTTAAGGCCTCCCTTCAGGCATAGGTTGGACTAGCTCAGCGGTTCTCAACCTGTGGGTTATGTTCAATTTGTAACAATGAAAATACATCCTGCATATCAGATATTTACATTACGATTCATAAGAGTAGCAAAATTATGGTTATGAAGTAGCAATGAAAATAATTTTATGGTTGGGGGTCACCACAACATGAGGAACTGTATTAAAGGGTCGCGGCATTAGGAAGGTTGAAAACCACTGGACTAGATGTTCTCTTTTAATGCACTATTTCTTTTAAAAAGAAAATTGATTACTCTTGAACAACTTGAAACTTACATATGACCCCTCACATATTTCTTGATGCAAGTGATGGATGGATGGATGAACAAACGAATGAATGAAACATCTATTGAGTGCTTACTATATGCAGAGCACTGTGCTAAGCTCTGGGGACACAGATGTTAAAGTACGATAGTTCCTGCTCTTAAAGAGCTCATGAGCTCTTTTGGAGGAATGGAGGGAAACAATACATACATGTTATCAAGTCTTCAATGTGTCCAAATTGTATGAGAAGTCCCATTTTAAACTGGTTCTTAAAGATCTTAGTTTCATCCTTATATAGTTGGGGCTTCATCATTGATGGGTCTGATGGAATTTCACTACAGTGTGTAATATTCTTTGTGAAAATTCATCAATTATATTGAAAACTTAGTGGCTAAACTAGGGCTCAAGACAGATTCTGTATCTTTAAGGAGGTCCTATTTTAAGGAATGTAACTCTTACTAGAGTTTAGTTTTCCAAAACACTATAAAATATTGTAGGAATGTTTGGAGAAATTATCAAAGCTCAAATATGACCCTGTCCAAAGATTCAATGCATTGTAAACACATTAAGGATATGGCATTTAAAATATGTTTCCTTGGATCTATGCTGTGGAAATAAACCAAATTATAGAAAGAATAAAATCAAAGAGAAGACTCCTAAATACTTCCAGGGTCTGGGATCAGACTGAGATAGACAGACAGACAGACAGGCATGGGGAGGCAATGAGTACATCTTAACTGCTGACATGTTCCAGGTACTGTGCTAAGTGCTAGGGATATCGATACAAGCAAGCCATACAGCCCTTGACCTCAGTGAACTTGCATTCTAGTGGGGGAAGACAACACATAAGGGGAAGCTGGAAAGGGGCAGGGCATGTGGCATGGCTAGACAGGCTTGGAATCCAGGAAGTTAAGGTCAAAGTTGTCTTCTCAAAGATCAGGGAGGTTCCAGGAACTGAGACACTGAGTCCAATTTCCTGTGGGGAGGGAGTAGAGGTAATCCTCAGAGTAGAGACTTTCTTGAAAGAGAGACAGACAGACAGACAGACAGACACATACACACACAGATAGAGATGACAGAGGGAGTTTACTATTGGCTGAAAGGATTACATGCTCAAATGACTTCAGCGTAAAGAAGAAAGCATTCTGAAAATTGGATATATTTTTTAAAAAGATGTTTAGGTAGGAATCCTGGTTTAATGCATGAAACTGGTATTTTTTGTGTTGCAAAAAAGGACAGGGAAGTAAGGCTGCTCCACTTACCCCTCCTTCTCCCAAGTCACCTCTGATCCATAGAGTAACAGTCTTTTACTATAAATCAATATTTTGTACTCTAGATAAATAAGGTTCTGGTAATTAATACAGGCAATGAACCTTATAGACAATGAATGCGTATCAACCTGCAGGGGGGTGGTGGTGGCTGTTGCAAGGTCTCTTCTGAGCCAACACCAAAAGAACACAGACACAGGCATGTGCCACATTCCAACAGCCTTAATCAGAACCGTAACTCTCCTGGGTTGGTGGCGGTTCCTTTTCATTCAGCCCAAACAGACACATTTATGTAACAGAGAGCAGGTTGCAAGAAAGCTTGAGGCCTCATTTAATAGAGTCTGATTTGAGGGAGGATGGATTTCTTTAATTATGTGGGGGTGGCAGGGGGGAAAGTTGAGGACAAAAGGAACCCTGTCCAATTTCCTTGCTTGTGTGTTTTTCTTGTTAATCAGGACTATTTGGGATTACTTGAAGGATATCTTCATCTGCTGTCTCTCATGTGTCACAAGGGACACATTCCCTCTCCAGAATGGAAACAGAAAGGTAGCTTTCAAGACAAGAGGACTTTTGTGACTCCATGTCACCCACCTTCTTGAACCTGCCAGTGTTCAGGGCCTGTCTTGCCAGCTGTATACAGTCTGACATCATATAGCTAGGGGTGTAGGGCTGCAGAGAATTAATCCATTGGAGTCCATTTGAGGTGTAGCTAAGTGTTGTAACAACTACCTGCTTGATACCTTTCATGAAACAAGGTAAGGATTATCCAGACGTTATGCTTTTAAATTCCTTAAGGATGGGGCCTTCCTTGATTCCCCCAAATCATTAACATTCTTGAAATCACTTTGTATTACTTTTAAAACTTTTGGAACACCCTGTATAGTTCGTATTTGCTTATCCCTACAGGGTTTGTAAGTTCCTTGAGTTCATCTACCTTTCCAATCTTCTTACATTTCATTTTCTTTTGTCATTCAATGACAGAGGACAAATTGCAAGGAGTTGCTACTTATTCCTCAAGCAAGACACTGTACTCCCATTCTGGGCATTTTTGCTGGCTGTCCCCTTCCCTGGAATGTTGTCTCTTCTCATTTCCACTTCCTGGTTTCCTTCAAGTCCATAATTAAAATCCCACCTTCTGCTAAAAGCTTTTTCTGATCTGCCTTAATGCTAGTGTATTTCTACTGTTCATTATCTCTATTTTATCCTCTATATGTACTTAGTTATTTGAATGTTTTCTCCCCCATTAGGCTGGGAACTTCTTGAGGGCCAGGACTGTTCTTTGTCTTTCTGGTACTTGGCACAAAGTAGGTACTTAATTAAGGCTTATTGACTTGAATATTTTTTCTGGTTCATCTGGGTATCCCCAATTTTGCTAGAATTGGCATTTAATAAATAGGTGCTGAATTGAATTGAAAAAATACATGATATACTACATAGTGTGAAGAACCAAGATCCAGCTCTATCACCTGAACCTTCATTTCCTCCCTATAAAATGGAGAATGGTAATAGCTGTTCTTCCTTTCCATCTCTGAGAACAGTTGTAGCAAATGAGATAATATAAAAAGTGTTTTGTGAACATGAAGCACTATGTAAGAGAGAGAAAGAGAGAGACAGAGACAGAGAAAGAGACAGACAGACAGACATATCAGGCAACTGAGCATTCCTTTAGCTCTCAGTGAACTTTCTAATGATTCAGTCAAGGAAAAAAAAAATCTGTCTGTGGAATGTTATGTAGGTCCTTTGCATTTGAAATCTAGTATGGTTTACTCTGGGTTTCCAGGAGGATTTATTCTTGAGCCTAAAAGGAAAGGGTTCACAGTCTCTTGCCCATTGGACAGACACAATGGGGAAGTAACAGATTTTTCTGAGTACTCTCTAGAACCACATGTGGGATTGATATGTAATTAAGTGCTGTAAATGTTTTTTGTTTCCTGGAAAAAAAGACACTATTATGAAGTTTTATTATCTACCTACTTGACTTTAAAAAAAAATCAATTCCAGTTCTTTTATGTTCCTCCTTTTGGGCGTCTATATAAATTTTATTATGGTGGATGTTTAGAAGCAATTTTACATGCTATAAAACTATTCCTGAAATTTCAAAGGGTTTTAGATTTAGAGCCAGAAGGGACCTCAGTGGTCATCTAGTCCAACACTCATTTTATAGATGTGGAAAGTGAGGCTGAGAGATGTTAAGTGACCTTCCCATGGGTAGGTAGTAAGAAACTGAGAAGGACTTCAAACCCAGGACCTTTGACTCCAGATACAGAACTCATTCTATACCATGCTGCCTCTTCCTTTGCAACTGGCCCGTATCAATTCCTTTACTAAATTAGCAAGACTCAAATGTCCTTCAGGCAGTGATTCATAGGGTCATAGATTTAATAGAAGTGGAAAAGACTCCAGAGGTCATCTAGTACAATCCTTTCATTTTACAGGTGAGGAAACTGAGGCCTAGAGAGTTAAGTGACTTGCTCAAAATCACATAGGTAGTATACCACATAGGTGGAATTTGAAGCCAGGTCCTCTGACAGCAAACCCAGAGTTATTTCCACTGTACCACACTGTCCACATTCTGTAACACTAAGTCTTGCGGTTTTTGCTAAATTTTAAGTATTCTTCCTTTTATTCTCTTTCTCTAGCTGCCATATTCTTAGTGTTCCTTACCACAATAACTCTGGGCCCGTATTTTCCCCTCTAATTCTATTAATAGAAAGCTATTGATGTCTCTACCACTCTTCTAATAATGTTCCCCCTCTAACCATCATCAAAAGCTTTTATTGTCTGTGGATGGTGATCTGTAAGAGGACTATAGTCCTTGTCGTCTTGGAACCCATAACCTAAGATGGTCAATACTAATTTTTTTTTAAAAATAAGTTTTTATTTATATGATATGTTTCTTATATCACTATAATAATTCCAAGTATCCCTTTTTTCTCCCTCCAGAGAATCATCCTATGTGACAAGTGGAATTTTAAGAGGAAAATAAAAACAACTACACAACTGATCAATACATTGAAAAAGTCCACAAACATGTGCAATGTATAACACCTGTGATTCTCCCACCTCCACAAAGGGGTGAGCTGTAGTATCTTTTCATATATCTTCATTTGAGTCCTGATTGATCTTGATAATTTTGTTACATTTGCTTTTGATTTTTTGGGTGGGTTTTGGGTTTATTTGGTTGTTCTTTTGATTTACATTGTTTTAGTTACTGTGTGTAATTTTTTCTTGGCTTTGCTCACTTCACTCTGCATCTTTCCATGCTTCTCTGTATTTGTCACAAGCATCACTTCTTGAACCACTGTAATATTCCATTACATTCATTATTACAACTTGTTTAGCCATTTCCCAATTGATGGGGGTCAACACTAACATTGGCAAACATACTGAGGCTCTACAAATGAACAGATACACACATTAAATAATTTAAATTTAATACAACAAGAGTATTTGCATCATATACAATATATGGTTGTATGGGGAAGGTGTCTTCCTTCAGCTTTTGAACCGACTCATAGTATCAACTCATCAAAGTTCCTTTGCTTCTTGGGGCCTGGGTATGTGTGTCTCTGTCTCTGTCTCTCCCTCTCCCTCTCTCCCTCTCTCTCTCTCCCTCTGTCTCTCTCACTCATAGAGATGCTATTAGTTATCCACTAATTTCAGAAAGGGATTGTAGGATGAAAATTTAATCAAGAGCTGTACATTTTTGTTTGTTTCCTGAATAAAAGGCACTACTATGAAGTTTTACTGTCTACCTGTTTGACTTAAAAAAAAAAAACCCAATCCCAGTTCCTTTATGTTTCTGAACCTTATTAATCTTACCTCCACCCCCCAAAAAGGCCTTCAAGCACCCAGAGCCACATTTTATTTGGACCACTATAACATTTCATTCTACAATCATTAGTAGGGGTTGTTAACCAGGTCAAGATAGGAAATATTTGCATTTATTCATCTTTCTGCATATATTTTGAAGCATCGTAAGAGAATGCTAGAAAATCCCTCTGCACCACCATATTTCACATTTCTGATTCCAGAGCCTTCCAGATCAGTGAGACTCTATGGAATGCTGATGTTAATCCATTTTGAAAGGAATTTAGAGAGGGTAACCTAGAGATTTTTAAACCTTTTCCATAAATTCTCTGAGAATTCCTGGGACATGTTCCTCCATCTCCTTTGCTGTGCTTCCCCTCCAACTCTTCTATACAATTCCCTCCCCATCTCCACTCCCATCCCTGCCCTGGTGGTGTGGAATTCTTCTTCACTTTGCAGAAAGGGACAACAATTATAACCTTACTTTACCCACTTCAGAATTGATTAGATTCTGATCTAAGCTAAACTATTCTGCCAAGTTAAAACCAGGTAGAAAAGAGGAGGGATATGGGTTAGAAATAGAAGGGAACAACCCAGAACATAAACCAGTGGTTCTCAACCTGTGGGTTGCAACTTCTTTTTGGGGGTCAAACAACCCTTTCACAGGGGTTGCCTAAGACCATCAGAAAACACATATTTCCGATGGTCTTAGGAACCGAGATACCGCTGCTCTATCCATCTCCAAGGGGGTCTGCCCACATGCAGATACGCCCACATACCAGTATTAAAGGTTTGGGGCATTAGGAAGGTTGAGAACCACTAAACAGTGATAACCAAAATAAAAGTAGAGACAGACAAATAGGCTACAGTACAGTGGATAAAGAACTAGCTTTGAGTAAGGATAACCTGGCTTAAAAGACTGCTTCTTGTAGATGTGGGCTCTGTGACCCTGCACGAGTCACTTAGATCTCAAGACGCTACGCTGCAGAACAGCAGCCAATCCTCCTTGGCAGGATTTTCTATACCAGTACATGCTCAGCACTGAGGAAGACACAGATATGAACCAATTAATGATCTTAGTAATAACTAGAATTCACATAGTGCCTTAAAGTTTGCAAAATGCTTTACGCATATTTTCTCATATGAGCAACACAGACAATCTGTAGTGTCTATACTATAGGGATTAAGATTCCCATTTTACAGATAAGGAAACTAGAGAAACTGGGTGGCTTGCTCATGGTCACAGAGAATATGAATATGTCAGAAGCAAGCATTTGAACCAAGGTCTTTCTGGATCCAAGTCCAGCATTCTACCCACTACATCTCATCACCATTCATGGGCACAAAGCATTGTGCTCAGTTTACCTGCATCTGACCTTGACTGGTCCATTACCCTTCCTGAGAGGTACAAACCTCCGATGTGAGAGATATTGGGCAGCTAGGTGGTGCAGTGGATAGAGCCCTGGGCCCGGAATCAGATAGATCTGCATTCAGCTCTGACCTCAAAGACTTACTGGTTGTGTCACGCCTGGAAAAGTTATTTAATTTCTCTTTGCTTCAGTTTCTTCAACTGTCAAATGGGGATAATAATAGCACCTATCCCTCAGGGTTGTGATGATCAAATGAGATACCTAAAAAGTGTAAAAAATATTTGCACTAAGATAAAGTGCCTGGCACATAGTAGGCATTCAGTAAATTGTGTGTTTCCTTGTTCCCTTCCCTCTTTTTAAGCATAACCTTGTGTTAAAAAGGAAATGTCATGAGGGTGACCAGACACAGGGAAGACCCTTCAACAGGCATCACAAAAACCAAAACATTAAAAATTGTACTCCTGAGTCTTGTAAGAGACCATGACTCCACTCAAATCCCTCATTACATGAAACTTTGGGTAGGAGTGTTGAATCTGTCTTTTCTTTCAGATGTGAGCTTTGGAAGCCAGCAATTATTTGTTTCCAAAATGGAGGCCTCGATCAGGTGGGTGGTCTTGGCTTTTTTTTTTTGCTTTGTTTTCCCCCTTCCCCCTTTTCTCTTCAGGACTACCAAGAGCCTTGTTTTTTGCTCTCCCAGCAGAGCTCTAGGGGGCTGTGCTTACAGACTAACTGTAGGGCTTTCCCACAGGCCTTGTTGTTAAGGCAGCTCCATTTGCTTCAGAGAAACCTCAGCAACTCCACAGGGAGATTCTGAGTTGCAGCTGTGCCCCCCTCCCTTCTGCAGCAAGCTTTCATCAGTTTTTTTGTGGGGGCTGAGCAAGGCCTGACCTCTAGTCTACAGCGTCTCTCAGGTGGAAAGCTCTGTTCAGCTTGTCTGCGGCTTCAAAGGGTTTCCTCTCTTCGAGCTGGAACTGTCATTGATAATAGTTTCCATTTTGTCAGTGTGTGATCTCCCAGCAGCACCCGGCTCCGGCTTTTCTTTGACAGACGCCTATTTGTTTGGTTCAGTTTCTTTGGTCGAACTCAAACCACCTTTCTGGTTGAGAAAGCACATTGACGTCTTCTCCCAATCAAGCTCCTTTGATTGCTCAGACATGGCTTTCCAGCTGAGACAAAGGTTGCCATTTTAGGAGGCTCCACACACCTGGTGAATTAAAATTTACGGGTGTAACAAGGCAGACAGACAAGGCAAAGGAATCCTTAAGTCTGGTTGTATGTCAGGAGAGAAACAAAGATCCTCTTAGTACCTCTGAAGGAATAAACTTAAGGAAGAACCATTGCTATATGCTCTAATTCATTACAGGAATCTAGCAACTGTCGAATTAGTGTAGCACCCAATTCCAGAGTCTGTATTTAGTCCTCAAGGTCAGGTATGTGAAGTGACCAGAAGTATTGAAAGGGTCATATTTCCCTGGTAGTTTAAATATACATGGCTTCTAGGGAGGAGACTGAACCAGATGGTCTTTCAAGGTCTTTCCCTTTAATCCTACCACCTCTCTGACTTGATGAGAAATGGTCTTATGGCTCACTCTGGTTGGCAAACAGATAACTCTCCCAGGTTTAAACTGGTTAACCCTAGGGGCAGGGCTTGCTGTGGAACACTCCCAGAACATGCCCAGATTACCAACCCTCATGCCCAGCTAGCCAACCCTATCTAAGCTGGGCATCAGAGGAAGACAAGATTAAGACAACCCAGCAGAAGAGGCAGTTAAGGGCCCTGCTGTCTCCTCAAGTAAGGCCCCAGCTAAATTTTCCCTTCTGTCTTTGGGCCAGCTGTGCTTGCTACTCATTAACACAGACAGGGTTAGGTTGCATGCTGCCCTTTTGCTTCCTCATATTTAAAAGGAGGGTGGCCAAGGGCAACAAGAGTTGTCAGAGCAGCATCCTTTTCCCCCAGCCTGATAGCAGAGTTGTCTTCCTTCCTTTTGTTCCAACTCAAAACAAATCCTACGGTAGAACAATGACCAAATAACCACCGGGGGAGGCCAGAGGGGAATTTATTATGCTCTCTTCTGTGGGCAGAGCCCTGGTTCACATTATCTTGTATTGAGGTCTGCATGGAAGGAAATCTGACAGGGCCATTGGGGCTGTCTTCCTGATTGCTGCTGTCTCTCTGTCCCTGTCCCTACTGTGCCCTTCTCCACACCCAGACAGTATCCTCAGATGGTCTGGGAAGAAGCAAAATCTGAAATCCCACTACTACCATGGTATAGTCAGCCCACACTAAGCCTTAGGAAAGTCCACTTATATCTCATTAAAGTGGCCTGGTTTTTCTTTTGGAAAGGGGAATATTATTTTAAAGATACAGATTCCTTTTCTGTTGCCAGATAGTTATAGTCTCTATGCTTAGAGGATTGATAAGGGCAGAATTTTTCAGTTGGAAGGGACCTCAATAGCCATCTAGCCTGACCCATGCCTAAAAAAAGAATTCTCAAGTCAATAAACTCTGCAAGTGGTTATCCATCCTCTGCTTAAGGACTTCCAAGGAAGAAGAACACACCAATTCAGAGGCATTCCATTCTACTTAGGGCTTCCTCTAATTGCTACAACATTTTCCCTGACATTAAACCCAAAGTTGTATCTTCACACTTCCTTGCCCATTGCTTCTGCTTCTACATTTGCAATTCCAAGGGGCCAAATAAAACAAGTCTAATCTTTCTTTCATATGGCCTCCTTTCCAATTCTTGAGGAATTTTGTCCTGTCCTCTTGTAGTCTTCTGTTCTCCAGACTCCATCTCTAGTTCCTTCAAATGATCTTTATGTGGCATAGATTGAAGGTTCTTTTAGCTCCACTAGAAGTTAAGTCAATCTGTCTTGAGGTAGGGCTTTCCTCCTTTTCCAGTCCAGCTTTGTTCTCTTTCTTACAGGAGGAATGGGAGTGTATTATTCTGGGTACACTTCCTTGGGTAGAATAGGATGGTGCCATTTTGAGTACTTTGGACAATCTTTCATTATCTTTTCATATGCAAGTTTGGGATGGTGGGAAATACCTTTTTTAAAAAAAATTGAGGTTAGAATACATTTGTTAGAATCTACTTTTATCAGTGTTGAAAGAACTTCTGTCCTGTGTTTTTGAGAAGTCCTAATATACTATACTTTCCTTCTAGAAACCCTACTACTTTGTTATCCCTATCCTCCAAACACTCCCTACTGCAGAAAAGTTTCTCTAAATTACAAGTTTGCTTGTATTAAGAAAATTAAAACCCTATACAGCTTCATTATGCAGGTCGGTTATTTGCAGGTCTCTAGGCAAATTGCCCTAAGAATCTCACAGAGCAAGTAAAGATGAGAAATTTGATCTATTCTGACCTCTTCCATTCCTTTTCTTCCTATCTAAGCGATCCAACTCTACTGGAAATAGTAAAGGGCCCTAGGCACCTGTGAGTTAAGAGCTATCTACTATTACCTATTTCACTTTGTAGATGAAGAAAGAGACCCACAGCAGAATAAAGCAATCATACCTAACAAACAGCTCAGAATCACAGATTCTGCGTTGGAGATACTTCAGAAGTCACTTACTTGAGTCCTGAATCTGAGCAGAACTGCCTTCTAGGGTGAATGCTGGACTTGGAGTCAGAGACACCAGAATTCAAGTCTTACCTTAGACACTAACTAGAGAAACCAGAGCAAGTCAGAGCCTCTTTGCCCTTTTCCTCATCTATAAGATTAGGGTCGTAACAGTACCTACTTCTCAGAGCATTCATGAGCACCAAATAAGAGAATACGAATGCAACGCTTTTAAAAACTGTAAAGCCCCATGTAAACGTGGCAGCCGTGACCCACTACGCGTGCCACTGAGCCCAGTTTTCTACGCTTCCAAGTTCTGTCCACTAAACCACACTGCTCTAAATGCCTCCTAACCGTGCAAAACGCTGTCTTCTATCGCGACACAAATATCAAGGCCAAGACTACCCAGGGCAGGGGTGAGGAACCAGTGGCCTTGAGGCCGCATATAGCCCTCTAGGTCTTTAAGTACAGCCCTTTGACTAAATCCAAACTTCATAGAACAAATCCCCTTAATAAAAGGATACCCTTGGGCCTGGTAGGTGGTGCAGTGAATAGAGCACCAGCCCTGGAGTCAGGAGGACCCGAGTTCAAATCCAGACGCAGACATTTGACACATTTACTGTGTGACCTTGAGCAAGTCACTTTACCCCAATTGCCCTGCCTTCTTCCCCCTCCTAAAAATAAAAGGATTTGTTTTGTAAAACTTGGACTCAGTCAAAAAGCTGCCCCCAAAGGACCTAGGTCACATGTGGCCTTGAGATCACACCCTGATCCAGGGGTTCTTTTCTCCTGACCATAGCCAGAGTTGGTTGAACGTTTATCTTTAAAATGCTGTTGCCAATTCTCAATTTTCCCTCAAAAAGAGAAAAATGTACACACACACACACCACTTCCACACACATACAACCTTCAAGAGAAAACTTGGCTCTCCCCCACTTTATGGTTTTTTATTTGATCCAGTTGTGTCTGACTTTTTGTGACCCACGGACCCTTCTGTTATCCACTTTCTCCCAGTCTGTCCAAGCTCATGTTTGTTGCTTGCATGACGCTATCTATCTATCTCATCCTCTGCCATTCCTTTCTCCTTTTCCCTTCAATCTTTCCCACCATCAGAGTCTTTTCTAATGGGGCCTATCTCCTCATTATGTGGCCAAAGTATTTAAGCTTCAGCTTCAGTATTTATCCTTCCAATGAGTAGACTGAATTAATTTCTTTACTGGCAGGTGTCAAAGAAGTATTCTTCCTTACCTGGTTCTGCCTCTGAGTGATTTAGAAAACGGTTTTTTCTTTGCCATGGACTCCCCTTTTAGGCTTATGGGGAAGCTGTGAATTCAAGTTTAAAACTCCGTACTGATTTCTCTCTTCTGCCATGGTCCCAAGTAATCATTTATCTTTAGCATTCTCAAATCCCTCATCTTTTTCCTCTTCTTTCATCCTTCCTGCTTGTTACTTCCCCTCCTCTCCTTCTGATACTTTTTGCTGGAAACACTCACAGACATACACAAAACATCAGGAATGCTCACAAAAAAATGTTGAAGGCTCATTGCTTTCTCTTCAGAATGCCTCTTCCAGTTTCTTGAAATCTCCTCCCTCCAGTCACATCTTTTGGCCGAAGGGTTCCTTTTCCTCCAGGTGTTTCCAGACTTTCCTGGGGGAAAACAGCCTTGGGCAATCACTGAATACGCTACCCCAACTGCCCCCGGGGAATGACTATTTTGGTGGTTTTTGATCCTCTGGATCAAAGCAATTTAGATGTAAATTATTTTCTCTACCAGAATCTCCTTTTAAGAAAGAAACTAGTTTTCTAGTTGGAAACTGTGTTTCCAACATGGAAAAACTTTACTTTTCTTCACAACATTATATATATTATAGCTTTCAGGTTAGATGGTTTTTTTCCCATTTAGGTGTCCTTCATTATAGGGTATTTCAGTGGTGACAGATGCCCCTGGGGAATGCTATACCTATATCACAAGTTAGATAAAATGGAGAACTGCAGCATACTCTCTGTAACCCGGCTCTAAGGGGCAGTGTTGGGGGAGGGAGGTATATGACCTACTCATAGAATAAGGCCAGTTAGAGGAAATGATGTATCTTCAGGAGAGGGAAAAATGAACACCTGCATTGGGTAAAAGTCAGAAAGTGAAAACAGTAACATGAAACCCAGTCTAATTTCCTTCTGTTGCTTAAATGCAAGATGCAGTCCAAAAGGCCTATTTCTGTGGTGCATCTTTCAGCAATGTCCTTTGTTTGGCATTCAGCAAACACTCTTTATAACCTGACCGCTTCCTACTTTTCCAGTCTTGTTACGCTTTACCTGCCCTACCCCATCTTCCTGAGGATTCAGCAATCCAATGAAGCTGGCCTTGCTGTTCCTCAAATAAGGCCCTCTATCTCGGACTCCTGGTCTTTTCACTAGTGGTCCTCTATACTTGGAATTCTCATGCTCCTCAATTTCACCTCCTGATCTCCTTGACTTGGTTCAAGTCCCATCTTCTACAAGAAGCCTACCCTGATTCCTCTTAATCTGATTGCTTTCCCTGTTGGTACATAGTCGTTCATATGTTGTCTCTGCCATTAGATGAGGAGCTCTTGGGGAGAGCTGGGATTGTCTTTTGCCTTTCTTTGTGTCCCCAATCCTAGCACAGTGACTAGATTAGGTGCTTAAGAAATGCTTACTGACTGAATTCCTTTTTTGTACTTAAACCCTCTAAGTTGATATGTAACATGTGACTGTGTAAAGTGTCAATTCATAGATTATAACAACAACAAAAAAAAACCCAACCAAAACCTAATGCCTCCTTAAGAGGAGGGACTCTTTTATTTTTTTTATTTTTGGAGGGAGGAAGTGATCTTTCTTTGTATCCTCAACACAGTACAAGAGAGTTTAAGAAATGCTTGTTTGACTTGTACCAGTTTAAAGGATGAGAGCCCTCTTATGGAACACCAGTTTTCTGAAGTAGAATCTGGATTCAAATTCCACATTGACAATTTAACATAGGCAATGTACTGTTGTAGGTAGAGAGAGCAGAGTCAGGAAGACCTGACTCTATGTTAAAACCTACCTCTGACACAAATTGGCTGTGTGACCTTAAGTAAGAAACTCAGCTTCTCGGTGCCCTAAGAAGCTCTTTAAGACTATAAATTGTAGAAAGATTGCTGTCTTCCATTGGTTGAGCTATTTCCCTAGAGGAGTTCCTTACATCAATGAAAACACAAGTCTGGACAAAAACAAAACTACTTACTGTAAGGGATTCATTTAACCCTTGTAAGCTTAAGAAAAGAGGTTTGAATTAAATTATCTCTAAGGTCCTGTCTTAGCCTCTATTCAATTCTGTCCAGATCTTGATTCCTTAAGGGGCTGATATGCCTTCTTGGAGTTAATTGTATAAAGAGGGGAAATTATTTTTATGTAAATATGTATGTAGAAAACTAGGATGCTCTAAAGT
This sequence comes from Pseudochirops corinnae, assembly GCA_028646515.1. NCBI lineage: Eukaryota > Metazoa > Chordata > Mammalia > Diprotodontia > Pseudocheiridae > Pseudochirops > Pseudochirops corinnae. Next base: position 78,253,455 of record CM053589.1, read on the forward strand.
TTTGAAAAACTGTTTATTTCCTCATGGGCTGTTTTTGATCTGTGGGTAGGAACATGGATTGCTGTACTCTATATCCTTGCTGAATGTTTGTTCATCTTGCTTTATGTTTGTTTATATTTAGTAAATTAAAAAAAATTATTTGCCTTATTGATTCAGTCTCTCTAAATCTAGAACATACATTTGGGGCTAGAGTATATCAGGCTAAACTAAAGACATTTGACTTGGCCAGAAATATCTGTTGAGAAGGACCCATGGAAAATAGTAACAAAGGAAGGAAAGATGGGGTACTCCAATTACTGGGGTAGACCAACATGTTTCCTTGTTATTTGGTGGCAGAGGAATTATGGGTTGTGTGGGATGAGTTCCTTCTAGGGGATAGGTGGGAAATCCCTACGGGCACAGTAGGAAATAAAGGATCCTGGCTATTGTTAATTTCTATCAAAAAGCTGGCCCTTGAGACAGGCAATGGTAGCTTCCAGTCCACCGCAGCTAGGGTGTCTGAGTATTGTGGATCATTTGAGTTGGAAGATGCTTGACCTTACCCACTAGCTTGTGCTCTGGGAAAGTGTGCTTCTGCAAATCTCTTGGTTGCTGCTGTCTTTGTCGGCATACCCTATCCCCTAAGAAGTTGTTGTAGGCATAGACTAAGTCCAATAAAAAGTGAATTCCCCAAGGTGGGAAGAGGCTGAGACAGTTTTGAGGTCTAGGACACATGGAGATAACTTATAAATCATAGGCCTCCAGCAGAACACGACAAATCAAAAAAATTTGAAATGTGAGAAATAATATCAAAGAAAACCTGTCCAAAAGTTCTGAGTATAGGAAACAATGCCAATCATAAAAAACAACAACAAACGACCCAGATCATCTCCAGAAAACGATGAGAAGAAACCTATGTTGTAAACTTTAAAGTTCATATACTGGTTTAATTGAACAATTCCAATGACAAGCAACAAATTCTGTAAACAATTAGGAAAAAGACCTTCAAATATAAAGGAAAGAAAATTTGGATAATTACAAGACTATTCTGCACCCATAAGAAACTGCAGAAGGGAATGGAATAATATATATTCAAAAAAATAAAGGAGCTCAAGATGCAGCCCAAAATATCCCTGTAAACCTGAGTCACTGATGAAAAGAAAATGTCGACATTCAAAATAAGTCAAATTCTCAAACTAGGGCAACTATATATCATCAGGGATTTGGGGGCCTTACTGAAAAGTTGGGGGTATCTTTCTATTGCTATATAGCCTGCAGGCCCCTACTAATGCACTTCCCATCATGATTATGGACTGATTATCATTTATTCAGCCATCTTTAACTAAATTTCAGAAAAATGGCATTTACTAAAGTGATATAACAAATAAGAGTTGGGACAGAACATTCCCCTAAAAGTCTATGATGCTTTCCCACTAGTACATAAAGAATCCAGGAAAAGTGGAGAGCACATGTGGCAAAGGAGTAACTCAGCTCCTGGTTATTAGAAGTCTGTTTCTCCCCTTCGTAGGGCATTCCTTTAGCATGGAATAGCTTCTCTCATGGTCTCTTTAGAGAGCTCTCAATCTGTATCCAATCAGTCTTTAGTTTCTAATTTAGGCATGATCATCAGCTATTTCAGGGATAATACCAGGATGCTGATGGGAAGATGGGAAATCCTAAAGACCTCCAAAATTCATGGGATCCTCCTCAAGGCAAGGCTAAAGTGCTCTCCTCCCTCCTATCCCCCACCAAGGGAATTTTCTTGAATGTTCTCTCTTTGTCTTCCATTTGCTGAAATTTCCATCTCTACAAGATACTCAATTTTCAGAACTTGAGTTCTGAACCATTCTTCTGCTTTATAGATGATTCACAGTAGATAACTAAATATTCTCAGCTGTTCTTAACACTTTTCTTGTCAATATTATTCTAATTTGTCGAGAACATTTCACACTTAATCTAAAGTGTTTGATTTATTGGTTGATTGAGACTTTTTTCTCACCTTCTTAGGGTATCAAGACATCCTTTCACTTATTCTGAGTGGGGTAGGGTAATTTGATTTATCTATTCAACCAGCACCCCACCTTTACCTAAAATATTGATCAGGTGAGCAATCTCCTTGTGTTCCTTTAAGAAAAGTTGGCTTCATAAGACATAGAAAGGATCTTCCAGTCTGGAAGCAATCTCTTGCTTTGTAAACTTGTACTACATGCTCGTTAGTTTCAACTGAAGTTTGATTTTGAGCAGACCTTAGTGATGCTGATCTCTTAATGTCTTAAATGATGGAGGGGAAAAAAAGGCCTTGCTTGCCAAGGAGTTATGGATTTGGTTACTAGTGAGACTGATATGAGGAAGATTGGTAACCAACCCTTTAACATATATTAGAAAATACCATGGAAAAGAACTCGCCTGTGCCCTGTTCTTATGGAATTCAAGGATTGTCCAGGTGTTGCCAAATTCCGCCCTCCCCAAAAGAAATCTTATTTGACAGACTAGAAAGCAATTGGAGACCCTACACTTGGGTGCTACACCATGGGAGGTGTAGTTCAGACTATTAGGGTCTATAGGATACAGCAAGCCAATTGTTATAAATCAGCCTGGATATACAGTGGGGATGGATTTGGGGGTAGGGAGGCTGTACAACTTCAGACTGTTATTTCATTAATTCAGTCGCATTCACTTAGGAAAGTTCACTGGAAGTTCCTTAATTTGCCCAAACCATAGGATGTTATTAACATTAGGCAGTGCTATATGACTGGAGCATTGAGATTTCCACTCTCACAGCAAATGTGACCTTTAATAGAGTACAAGAATCTGCTGGCACCAACCACCTTTACTAAAAGGCTGTCCCTGAGGGTGATATTCCCAGTGCACTGATGTGCTGGTAACAACCAACAATTTGGAAAAGAGTACAGCACACTTTTAAGTTGAGTATTCATTTTCTCCATCACTTTCTTAAGTCTAGATAATCAACAAAACAATAAATCGAGCCCTGATTTTTGGCTTTTGCTGAATTTAGCTGGCAACATTTATTAAGTGCCTACTACTGTGCTAAGCAAAGCAGGTGAGAGGCACAGTGGATAGAGTGACAAGTCTGGAGTCAGGAAGACTTGAGTTCAAATCCAGTCTCAGATACTTATTAGCTATGTGACCTTGGGCAAGTCACTTACCCGTGTTTGCCTCAGTTTCTTCATCTATAAAATGAGCTGGAGAAGGAAATGGCAAACCACTCCAGTATCTTTGCCAAGAAAACCCCAAATGGAGTCACGAAGAATTGGACATGATTGTAAAATGACTGAACAACGACAAACCTAGACCTTATTCCAGTATTTGATGTCCTCAGGTTTAGAAGGCCCTACTATCTCTGTTGCATCTCATTCTCAAAGGCTGCATTGAGAGCACAGTTATCTTTAAACAAAAATCTTGTACTAACTCTCTCTTCACTTTAGTCTTGGCTTATAGCCTTTTCAAATTCAATAATTTAGTCTCAGTGTGAACCGAAGGGAAGGGAAACTTTGGCCACCTGGAAACCTCCTGTGAGGACTTGAGCATTTCTACTGCTTTGTATGAAACATAACTCCTCTACCCATTGTTAACTTGCCATCTGCTGCTGGTCCTCCACTGAGTTCAATCCAGTTTCTAGCAAGTCCTTGAGGCATGGGGGACATGGATGGAAAACAGTCCCTGCCCCATTACCTGGTATCAAAACTTCTGAACCTAACTAGATTGGTTCTTAGATGACAAGACAGCTAATTCATTGTTGGCCTACACAGGATTGTCTTTCTTGCTTGGTAAGATGTGCCATGATCCCCTAATTATCCTTTAAGAACCTAGGGCTAGCCCCATTCTACAGTGATGCATCTAAGTAGGATCTCAGTGGAATGAACTTTGTTGACTTATATTTGGGGAGGTCTTATTCCTGAGTTCCACTGACTGAAACTAAGTCCATAGAGCAACATTGTTGTGAGAGAGAATAGCAAGCATGGTTTTGAGTGCCCTAATACCCCAACCTTTGTCCCCAGATATTTGTTTCAGCAGATGTGAAGTGAGATTTCCAATCTGAAGTCTCTTGACAGCTGACAGTGGGTCTTAATGATACTTTGCCTTATTTTTTTTTTTAGGAATTTTGACAGTGGGGGAAGACAGAATATACAAAAGCTTAGACATCTTGGTACAACAGTAACAATGCTAAATTTGGAGTCAAAGGTCCAAGTTCAAGTCCTGGTTCTTCCTTTTACTATCTATATGACTTCAGGCAAATCATCTAACCTATCTTGGCCTCATTTTCCTCCTCTATAAGATAAAGGAATTGGAAGAGGGACCTTAGAAGTCCCTTATAACACTAAAGTCTATGATCTATGATCTTAGGAAAACAATCAGAAATAACTCTTGGAAAACACTTGCATTGTTTAAAATTCTTTGCATTTATCTTCAAAATTAAATTTCATTTCAAAAAGAAAAGTATTTTCAGCATCATGTAAAACCTTAGGTGGATAACATTACTGACTACTTTGCTGGCCCACATTAGCATTGATGTTCTTTCCATGTTATGTGAGGAAAAAAAAAACCTGACTCTGAAGTCAGGGGTTGTCTGTTTGAAACCCAGCTTTGCTACTTATTACCTAGGTGACTTTGGGTAAGTCAATTCATCCCCCTCAGATTCAGTTTCCTCACTAGTAGAATGAAATATTCCCCAAGCTCCCTTTCTGTTGTCTTGTTTGAGAATGAAGGACAGACAACAACAAGCTCCCTCCTAGCTCTACATCCTATAATCCCCAAAATTTGGAATCCATTTAGTTTGGTGTCTTCAGAATAAAAGCTAGAATTGTCCTCATTGAGCTGCAGATCCTTAATTTAATTTTAAATATTGATAGAATACAGTTCCTTCTGCCAACTCTACTCCATTTTACTTGACAGGTGTGATAAAGGAGATATTATGGAGCTGTATAATTTTAGTCATCTGGTGGTCTGTCTTTTGTGTAAGGTTCCTCTGGTATTAGAAATTATGAGTATAAATCCTTTCTATTTAAAAGATTTGGGTTGAAATAACTTTTTTTTTTCCTTAAAGGAGAAGCGTAGACTCCAGAAACAGGGCCATATATAATTCCTGGCTTGATTTGCATCATTCTCCTTGCCATTGCTTGGTGTGGTCCCTGTGGTCAGTTTTTCCACAACAAGAATATCTCTGCTTTTTGCTCCATGTGGTGATGACTTATTAGTGACCTCCATCCCCTCTAAGCTAGGTGGGGGAACTTCTCCCTGTAAATGTGTGATGAGCCTTTTTCTTCAGCAAAGAAAAGAAGAGAGGAAGGAGACTCACACAGGCCAGCCCCATGTTCCAGTGGGCTACTAACTACCAATGTGTAATTTTATTGTTGTTGAGTTGTTTTTCAGTTGTGTCTGACTCTTCACCACTTCGTTTGGGGTTTTCTTGGCAAACATGCTGGAGTGGTTGGCCATTTCCTTCTCCAGCTCATTTTACAGATGAAGAGACTAAGGCAAACAGGGTTAAGTGACTTGCTCGGGGTCACACAGCTAGTAAGTGTCTGAATCCAGATTTGAACTGAGGAAGAAGAGTCTTGCTGACTCTAGGCTAGACACCACCTAGCTGCCTACCAATATGCAATATGTCAGCCTTGTTTTATCTCTGTCAGCTCTCTCTCCTCAGTCTCACTTTCTAGATCTAGTCACACTGTGTCCTATTTCCATCACTCTTCACATTGCTGGTCCAATGAACAAGTCTTCTTTCACAGTTTCACAGTAAACTTCACCATGACTTTATTTCTATAACCAGGGAGCTCAGTCCTGACTCACGTGGGTTCTTCCCTGTGGAGAGACTGGGCTGTTATCTACAACATCACCTACTCTTTGATGGACTGAAGTATGAGAGGAATTGAATAGAACACATAAGTGACAGGGTCTTCCCTTTAATAACATATATTCTGATACCTAATAGAACAGAGGTTCTTAACCTCTAAACCAGTGGTTCTCAACCTTCCCAATGCCGCAACCCTTTAATACTCGTATGTGGGTGTATCTGCGTGTGGGCGGACCCGCCTGGAGATGGATAGAGGAGCGGTGTCTTGGTTCCTAAGACCATTGGAAATATGTGTTTTCTGATGGTCTTAGGCGACCCCTGTGACCCCTGTGAAAGGGTTGTTCAACCCCCAAAGGGCTTGTGACCCACAGGTTGAGAACTGCTGCTCTAGACCAATTCTTAACCTTCTTAAACGGACAACCCCTGACTTCAGAGTCAGGTTTTTTTTTTCCTCACATAATATGGAAAGAACATCAATGCTAATGTGGGCCAGCAAAGTAGTCAGTAATGTTATCCACCTGAGGTTTTACATGATGCTGAAAATACTTTTCTTTTTGAAATGAGATTAATGCACTTGGTCTGAAAATTTCCTGCATTTCCAGAAGATTTCCTTGGTAATGCTATATAGTTTATGCATTTTAAAAATTATGCTGGGACAGCTAGTGGCACAGTGTCTGGGCCTGGAGTCAGGAAGACCAGGTTCAAATCTAACCTCGGGCACTGACTAGCTGTGTGACCCTGGGCAAGTCACTTAACCTCAGTTTGCCTCAGTTTCCTCTTCTATAAAATGGGGATAATAATAATAGCATCTACCTCACAGCAAAGTGAGGTAATATTTGTAAATTTCCTAGCACAGTTTCTGATATATAGTAGATGCTTAATAAAATCTTACTTCCTTTTTCTTATCACAGTGTCTGGCACATATTAGGCATTTAATTAATGCTCATTCATTTGCTATTATGCACTTTATATACTATATATATACTTTATATACTATATTCCTTTTTCCATTTTCTTGTTCTGCTAAGGCACTAGAGGCAGCTGTCCCTCTAGGAAAAGATAAAGGCAGCCAAGCTTGCTCTTGTAGGCCCCTACCCTTGGGTGTAGTGTTACTGGAAGTGGGTGTTTCTGTCTAGGAATGTACAAGGAGGGAGAAATGAATGTAAGTCTCACATTGTGTTGTCAGACGCAGTTCATATATTGCTGAGGGATGATGTTCCTGGCCCCTTTTCAAGTGAATTTTATTTCAACTTGTCTATTTGTCTTTCCTGGCCACACATCCTGCCCCCTCCAGCTCAGTACCAATGGGATCCAACTCCCCTTTCCTGACACACAGAGTTTTAAACAGGAGTCCTCTGCCATCGGAATTCCTGACCATTTCCAGGTATTTAATGTAATCAGGTGTGCTAGGATCCAAAGTTAAAGTGGAAAGCAAAGGGACCCAGAGGAATCCTCTCTCCCTGCTGCTCAGTGACAGACAAAAGGGGGACTGAACAAACAGGATGTGGCTCTGCTGAGAGAACTGCTCCAGCCAGAGAAGCAGACAGGATGCAAGGCCAAGAATAGATGACCATCATGAGCTTGGGGGTTAGGAAAGGCAGCAAGTCAGTGCCTATGGGGGAAGGAAGATGGGTCAAGAAAAATTAAGTTATTTAGAGTTCTTCTTATTGGCTCTTGTTAGAAATCATCCTTTAATTTACAAGCCACAGGAGGCTCCTTATGCTTCCAGGGAAGACCCCTTGGTCTCTTCCAAAACATTTGATTCTGTTGTATGGGCTTAGCTTCAGTCAGTGGAGCTGTATCATCAGCCAGCTCCAAAAATAAACGTAGGGAGTTTGTGTGTTGCCCACGTAGATTATGCATATATTCACATGGTCTGTCTAAGTGTGACTCTCATAGAGGCTGTAATGGGTATCTCAATAATCTAATCTACCTCTCTGCAAGGGAGACTTTGATTCCTAGGCAACTAGGTAGCCTAGGTAGAACTTACTTCAGATCTAGCCTTGAACAGTTATTCTGTGACCCTGGGTAAGTCACTCAACCTCTGCTTGCAATTGCAAAATGGGGATAATACTATCACCTACTTCCCAGGATCATTGTGAGGATAAAATGAGACAATATTTGTAAAGTACTTTGCTAACTTTAAAGCATTGTATAAGTGATAGATATAATCATCATCATCATCATCATCATCATCATCATCATCATTATCATCATAACAACTATTATTATTATTATTTTTCCTGTCAGGAAAAGAATAGGAGAAGGGACCATGAGGCTGGCTATTCTGCTGTCCTCAGAGAAAATACCAGACTGAATTATATATATCTGCTTCCTCCCCTAAATATTGCTATTCTAGGGGAAATGATTTTATATTTTTAGATTTAAGTTGCTTTCCTGGTTGCTATACCTTAAAGAGGAAGGGGTACAGGTTAGTTTATACCGAAAGGCTTTACCTCTTTCCCATAAAATGCTAGTTTATAGAAAAGACCCATGTATCCAAACAGACAATAAAGAGAAAGCAGAAAACTTATAGAAATTAGAATATATCGAAAAATACACAGAGTGAATAAACTCTCCCATTAGGAGTGAGATAGATCTCTCAATTCAACCAAGAGGGAAGATCCCTTATGTCATCCAAGGAGAAATTCTCCAAATTCTCTAAGGAAGCAAGTTGGAAATCAGAGACATGATGGGAGGTGAGGTGGGGTTCCCCTCTTTAGTCTGTGGTCTTTCTGTGTTTCTCCCTGCAGCAGGCCTGGAACTACAGGTGTTATCTCTTGAAGCAAGAAGTCAGAAGACCTTCTCCCAAGCTCTCAAGCCAACTCAACCCCTTCATGTAGGTATACAGTGTTGAGCCATCATCTTCTCCTCAGTGAGGAGAGTCTTAAACAAATGCACCAGTCCTGAACCAAAGATTACTCAAGAATCAGTCAAATCCATTCCTAATGCTGAAGCATAACTTTTAGGATAGATAAGTAGTCAAAGACCATGCAGTCTGTTGAAGATACTAAAAAAAGAAGGCTAAATGGTACTCGAATAATAAATAATTTGGACAACTGCTTACCATAAATCAGAGAGAATGTCAGAATCCTGCACTGAAGTAGTTAGCAATATAGTAACAGTAGTGAGTAAAGTGAACTTTAAGTTTGTGAAGCACTTTATAGATATTACCTCATTTTATCCTCACAACAACCCTGAGAGGTAGCTGTGTATTCTTCTTATTTTACAGATGAGGAAACTGAGGCAGATGGTAGTTAAATGACTCATCCAAGGTCACAAACTAGTAAATGTCTGAGGCAGGATTTAGACTCAGGTCTTCCTGACTCCAGGCTCAGCATCCCCTAGCTGCTTCGTACAACATCATCCACTGGCAAGAGCATCGGTCTTTGAGCAAGAAGACCTGAGTTTGCTAGCCCTATGATCTTGGGTGAATCACTTCAAAATTCTGAGCTTTGCTTTCTTCTTTTATAATGGGAAGATTTTAATATTTATACTAGCTGCTTCACATAATCATGTGAGGAAAGTGCTTTGTAAACTCCAAAGTGTTATTGAGTGCGACATGGTTACACTCCTTTCATATTAGGAGGTGTGTCTTCTCTGTGGAGAAGTGGGCACAGAGAGTACAGTGTGACTGAGGGCCCCCTAGGACAGCAGAGGAGCAGGGAAGCCTGGAGGTCCTTACCCCGATGGTACTTGTGATATGCCTCGGGATGTGCATCAGGTTAGAGTTTGGTTGCTAGTTCTTCCCCTCTCTCCCCTCCAGCAGATATCAATATGGATCAGGCAACAGTGAGAGTTTAGTTCCGTTTAGGTGAAGGTATCTGAATCATGAGCACATCCAGATTAAACTCTGGTTTCTCTTTCCAAAGAAGAGTGTCTGGGAATGCCGTTGGCAAACAATCTAGTCTAGAGTCCTCAAGGTTAAAGTGGATGATTTCTGTCATTCAGATTGGTCTCCAGCTTCCAATGCCCTATGAAACCTTCAGAGAGGAGAATTTAAGATCTATTCAGTAAGCGTTTATTGAATGCCTAAGCAATGATGGAACAAAAGCACAAACTAGATAAGTCACCCACTCTTCACTTAGGATAAAAGATCATAAAGTTAGAGTTAGAAAGGGCCTTAGGAGGTCATCCAGAACAACCCTTCATTGGTCAGCTGAGGAAACTGAGACCCAAAGAGACTGAACAAAGTTACAGAGGTGGCAGAGCTGGGATTTGAACTCAGGTTCTTTGATGCCAAATCCATTTGGGGGAAGTGTGGGATAGAGGATATAAAAAGTATAGGACATTAGCATTATACAAGCAAGGAGAAGTAGATCCTAAAGAGTATGTTTGTTCTTATATCACTATAATGGTCATTAAGAATCTTGAAAATAGAGACCTGAAAATGGCAGATCTGAAGTAATAGTAGTAATAGATAATATTGTCTCAGATGATCTTCGTAACAACTCTGGAAAGTTAGTATCATTATTATCCCAATTTGTACAGATGAGAAAACTGAGGGAACCTGGGGTTAAGTGATTTGCCCAGGGTCACACAACTAGTAAATATCTGAGGCTGGATTTGAACTCAAGTCTTACTGACTCCAGATCAGTGCTTTAGTCATTGTATCACCTACTTAGCATTTAGATACACATTAAAGTTTGCAAAGCAATTATCTCATATAATCCTCATAACAACCTTATGATGTGGGTATTACTATTACCCCATTTAACAGATAGAGAAACAGAGCCTCAGAGGGGTTAAATGATTTGCCACTGGGGGGTCATTGTTGTTTCAGTCATGTGTGACTCTCTACAAACAAATTTGGCATTTTCTCAGGAAAAATATTGGAGTGGTTTACCATTTCCTTCTCTAGTTCATTGTACAGATGAGGAAACTGAGGCAAACGAGGTCAAATGACTTGTCCAGGGTCACATAGCTAGTAAAGTGTTTGAGGCAGAATTTGAAGTTAGGTTCTCCTGACTGTAGGGCTGGCACTCTATCCACTGTGCCACACACCTGCACATCAGGCATCACGCAACTCATAAGAGTCTCAGGAAAGATCTGAACTCAGATCTTCCTCACTCCAAGTCTAGCACTCTATCTACTGTACCTTTTTGAAAGATACAAATATTTGAATATGTAAGTTTTCATTAATGTGGGAAACCACTAAGTAGGTGAGCTAATTGTCTACAACTTAACATGAAAGTTCTGGAGAGTCACTTGAGCTACACAAAAGTTAAGGCGATGTATGTGCTCAGTGCTAATGTGTGGGAGGCAGGATTTGAAGCCAAGTCTCCCTATCTCAAAGTGACTACTGTATCTGTCTGCCTGTGTCTGTGTATCTATCTGTCTGTCTATCTGTCTGTCTGTACATCTATCTATCTATCTATCTATCTATCTATCTATCTATCTATCTATCATCTTCTGCCATGCTATCTTTTTTTTATGACCATAGCAATAAAATAAACAAGCATATCTGAGAGGAGAAAAAACATAACAAGGGCTCACAGAGATGCATTTACTCGGTATCAGTGTGACAGGCATTGGGAGTGATAGATAAAGCTGGATTTGAATCCTGATTTAACTCATTAGCTGTGCAACTCTGGGTAAAAGACTAAACCTTTCTGGGTCTCAGTTTCCTCATCTGTAAAATGACAGGATTGGACCCATTGACCCTTAAGTTTCTTTCAGCCCTAAATTTAGGGTCCTTTGACTGGCCTTTATGAGTTCCATAAAAAATTTTTGGGATTTGTCATGGAAACACAACAACATGACAAACTGTCAGTAGCTGCTGTCTTTTCTTTGATAACAGCTGAGGAAGAAATCCTCACTAGCAGCATCAATGCACACAAAATCAAGCAACAAATAGGCTAATTTTAAACAATTTTTAGTTAGTGTTGCACCTGTGGTATGGAGAGAGTATTGGTCTTGGAGGCAAAAGTCTCAGTCCCAGTTTCACCACTTGCCAGCTGTATGACTCTGGACAAAGCAGTTTGTGAGCCTCAGTCTGCTCATCTGTAAGCTGAGGATAATCATACTGGTGTGATTACAGTATAGAGTCATGAGAAAGGTGCAACACAAACCTCAAAGTATGACATGAATGTGAGCTGATATGACGAGAATCTCAGGATGCTCAGATTGAAAGTAGTATATAGGGGGAATTCTAAAGTCCACAAGATCAATTCATTCTGATTATTTTTCAGAAAAAGCTGAGGGGGAAAAACCCTTGCAGATAGAATCTGAAATTCTTTGAAAGGGGTGATTGCTTCTTCAAGCCCCTCAACCAAAGGACCTTCACAATGACTCTCAGGGCTAGTCAAATTTCAAGCCCAAAGTTGTACTGTCTTTCAAAGCTTGCTGTATGACTCAAGAGGAGCCACAGAGCCAACTTCTGTGTTACACAGACAGGGAGGTATGGGAAAGATGGATCCATTAATCACAAAGGTGGTTAAAGGCAGCTGATGGCTCTGCCAACTATAATCCATAAAGGGAGGGAGAGAACATGAGATTCCCTAGATCTGAGTAATGGAACAGTATAGGATAGCCTAAGCCTTGCTTTTTATGTTACAAGTCAGTTAGACTGGAATGCTTTGATGAAGCCCCGTATCTCCACCTGATCTCCAATTTCTTCTCTTGGCACTGAATACAAAGGCTGGCACCCACCGCCTGTTTTATAAATTTTAAAGTATTATTCAAACATGAGTTAGTTCCTTAACCTTGACTGTATTTCTTCAGTCTCAAAATGACCACTGAATCATATTTTTAGAGTTGGACTTATATTAGCAAATTGATTGGAGGAACCCCTATTCATAACTGACATTTTCCCATGATAATCAATGAATCAAAAAGCAGTTTACTATATTTCAGGCACTGTACCAAGTGATAGGGATACAAAGAAATGTGAAAACACTGTCCCTAACAAGTTGCTCAGGGAGGAAACAATATATAAAATAAGTAGGCATATAGAAGAAACATATGTATGAATTTGTATGCATAATATGTATGTTTATACATATTGTGAAGAAGGAGGAGGAGGGGGAGGGGGAGAAGTGGAAGAAAAGGAAGAAGGAGGAAGAGAAGCAAAGAGGAAGAAGAAGAGGAAGAGGAAGAAGGAGGAAGAGGAGGGGAGACAAGCTTATAAGATAGTAGCTAAGGGATGAGGAAGTCTTTGGAAGAAAATGGGAATTGAGCTGAGTTTTTAAGAAACCAGGGAAGCTAAAAGGCATAGGAGAAGGAGTGGAATATTCCAGGTATGGGAGATGGATTGTCATTTGCAATGAATAGCGAGTAAGCCAAGGTATTGTGCAGGGATGACAGTAAAGAGTAAGAAGACTGGAAAGGTATGATATTATGAAAAAGTCAACTTATAAAGAAGTCGTTATAAACACCATTAAAGGCTTAATGGAATTCTTTATTCTGGAGATAATAGGGAGCTGCTGGAATTTTTTGTTTGGGGAGGGAGGCAGAATGATGTGGACAAATTTACACTTCAGGAAAATCATTTTGCATTTAATTAAACTTCACATTTAGGAAAATTTTGCATTTAGGAAAACACCTGATTGGAGAATGGGATAGAGTGTAGAGAGACTTAAGACAGGGAAATGGCTTTTGCAAATTATTAGGAGTGATCAAACTATGATGGTGGCTGTATGATTAGAGAGAAGATGATACATATGAAATGATGTGAAAGTAGAAACTACTAGCAGCAGATTGTAAATAAGGGATGAATGACAGTGAAGAGTAAAGGATGACATTGAAGATGCAAACTTGGTTGAATGGGAGCATGGACTTGCTCTCCACAGTCATAGAAAAGTTCAGGAGATATAAAGCTTTTGGAGGAAAGATAATGAGTTTTGTTTTGGACATGTTGAGTTTAGGATGCCAGCTCCAGTTGTAATATTAAAAATAACATAAATGACTCCATTTTGGTTTTTAACTATCATTTTTCCATAGCTAGATTTTTAGCTGCTTGTTAAGTCACTTGATTTTAAATCACATGTTTATTTGCCCTCCCCAATGTTACCTGAACACAAGAATACCCCCTCTACCTCTCATCTGATTGGCTCCTTATATACTCCATTAATAAGAAATCTGATGTCATAATCACTTCATCCTCTTTTTCATTCTTTCCAAATCATATAAAAAGATAAAGAGAGAGGGTGGTGACGGAGGGGGAGAGAGAGAGAGAGACAGAGAGAGAGAGAGAGAGAGAGAGAGAGAGAGAGAGAACAGGACCTAGAACAAATACTTAGGGGACTTCCATAGTTAGTGGTCATGGAGTAGATGAAGAACTGAGAGTAGAAGATGTCAAACAAATAGGGGGATACTTAGGTGGAGAGAGAAGTGTCCTGAAAACCTGAAGAAGGATGTTACAGAAGGGTGTTACAATGTTGATTGATGGTGTTAAATGATGCAGAGAAGTCAAGTAAAGGCCACTGCATTTGACACACAATGGAAGAAGGCTTCAAGTCCCAACACTGCAAGTCCTACAGCTGCTCTGAACCTACTCATCTCCACTGATTTCTCTACCACCCTGCTTCCCCACCCCTGATTTTCAACACCAAGTATAGGTTAGCCTGATCAAAGGCACATCAACCTCCTTTGCTTCCCTAAATATTCTAGTAGAAGTGCCAAGTGTAATTGTCCTCCCCTCAGTTCAGTTATTCCCTACAATCTCCTAGGAAATTTCTTCCATGTAGTACTGCATTGTCTTATATTGGCACTGGCTCCCCAAAGAGATGTTAAGCTCACTGAGGTCAGGGATTGTACATCGCCAGTGTCTAGTACACTGCCTTGTACAAGCATACCTTGTTTTATTAAGTTTTGCTTTATTTTACTTTACAGATATTGCATTTTTTCCAACAAATTAAAGGTTTGTGGTAACCGTGCCTTGAACAAGTCTATCTGCACCATTTTTCCAACAGCATTTGCTCACATCATGTCTTTGTATCACATTTTGGTAATCCTTGAATTATTTTAAATCTTTTCCTCATTATTATATCTGTTAGGGTAATTTGCGATCAGTGATCTTTGATGTTACTATTGTAATTGCTTTTGGGCGCCACCAATGGCATTCAAATAAGACAATAAACCGATAAATGTTGTATGTGTTCTGACTGCTCCTTCTATCACTGTTCCCCTATCTCTTTCCCTCTCCTGGGATTTCCCTATTACCTAAGACACAATACTGAAATCAGAAGAGTTAAAAACTTAAGTTATTCCAGTGTTCAAATGAAAGGAAGAGTCAATCAGTGTGGCAAACTCATCGTTGTCTTATTTTAAGAAATTGCCTTAGCAAGCCCCACCTTCAGCAACCACATTACCTGATCAATCAGTAGTCATCAAGCTTGAGGCAATGAGTCCACCAGAAAAAAGACTACAACTCGCTGAAGGTTCAGATGATGGTTCGTATTTTTAGCAGTATTTTTTAAATTAAGGTAAGTGCATTTTTTTAGACATAATACCATGGCACACTTAATAGACTACAGTATATACACTGGGAAACCAAAAAAATTCATGTGACTGAATTTTATTGTGATTTTTGCTTTACTACAGTGGTCTGGAACTGAACTCACAGTATCTTTGAGGTCCACCTGCACAAGGGAGGTACTCCATCAACGTTTGTAGCTGCTGCTGATTGTTTGCTCACTTCCAAAGACCTCTCATATGACTTGCAAATGATTCCTTGGATTGCTTAATCTGAAATAAAAACAGTCCTCTTCTTCAGCATGTAAGAGCACCCCATAGCAGCGATTACTATAGCGGAGGAAGGGTGTGCTCTACATAACCTCGCCAGTCTGCACGGGCCGGAGCCGCCCGGCAGCCCAACAGGGCGGGCCACCAACCTAATGGAAAGTGATCGGCTTGTTTTTTGGTCTGATCCCTTTTTTGTTTCTATTAACTCTTCTTATAATGATCTTAAAGAGAAAATATTGCAGAAAAAGTCTCAAGTGAAGTTTGCTTTTTATTATTCTGATAATTGAGATAGGCAATATAATACTTTAGTTTAGGCTTAACCCTTCCCTGTGGCCCCTCCCCTCTTCAAGATTTCTCTTTATCCCCTCTTAGGCTTTCAAGTTTTTAATCTGTAAAAGGCAGTATAGGGTAGTGGATAGAGAGTAAATCTCATAGTCAAAAAGATCTGAGCTCAAGTACAAAAAATTATACCTGTGATCCCTGGCAAGTCACTTAACCTCTGAGTGTCCCCAAGGAACTCCCAAAGATTAGAAGTTCTTGACCTCCATTAGAAGTGGGACTTCTATCACTAGAGAGCTCTCTACACCTTTAAAATCATAGGTTGGGACAAAAAAAGAAGGTAAAGCCATATTAATTCACTCTAATTAAGGTGAAAAATCAGCCTTAATTAATTAAAATCTGGTGAAAAAAACTTTAAAACATTTTAATTACTTTCAGATACAGTTTACGCATGAACTGCTGACCCAAGAAGGAGAA
Organism: Pseudochirops corinnae; assembly: GCA_028646515.1. Lineage (NCBI taxonomy): Eukaryota > Metazoa > Chordata > Mammalia > Diprotodontia > Pseudocheiridae > Pseudochirops > Pseudochirops corinnae. The sequence goes on from CM053589.1 coordinate 78,269,689, forward strand.
ACAAATCTGTGTCAAAATTTCACCAGTAATTTTTATCCCTAAAATTCTTCTTGAAACCAATAACTATGAAAACTGGACTCCAGTTTTTCAATGTATCCTTTTGTTCTCACCCTCAGGATCCTCCTTCCTTATTCCACTTTCCTGCTCAGCAAACTGAGACCTAGGATGGTGGTATGGTTCAAAATAGGAAAGTAGAACTGGAAGATTCTTTGAGATCAGCCTTAGAAAGGTGAAATAAGTCCCCCAGATTCACGCTAAACAGCAGAACTAGAATTCAAAGCCAGGTCCTCCAACTCCAAAAAGTCAGTGCTCTCCACTATTCACTTGGAGCAGTTAGGTGGCATAGAGAATCGAGGATTAGGCCTGGAATCAAGAAGACCTGAATTCAAATCTAGCCTCAGGCACTTGTTAACTGTGTGACCCTGGACAAATCATTTAGCCTCTGTTGGCCTCAATTTCTTCATCTGTAAAGTGGGGACAATAATAGCACCTATCTCCTCGGATTGCTGTGAAGATCAAACGAAATGATAGTTGGCACTGTTCCTGCACTCATTAAGCGCTGTGTAAATGCTGGCTGTCACTATTACCATTAACGTTTCACATAAGAAATGATGTTTCTTTTGAACTCATTCATCACTAAGAACGGTATTCAGTTAGCATATTCACTGTCTGAACACAATCAGTGCTGCTGAAGATTTTTATTCTTTCAATGGGTAGAACTGATCTGGAATCAGGAAGACTTGAATTCAAATCTTCCCTAAGACCCTTACCAGCTGCATGATCCTTCTCTTAAGACCCTTCTTAGTTATGCTACTCTCTTTCCAAGAAGCCACTTCATCTCTCTCTCTGTCTCAATATCCTCACCTGTTAAGTGGGAATAACAATAGCATCTCTTCCTAGGTAAGAGCTTCCCAAACTTCATAATGCAACGTGAATGCCAGCTGCCTTTACGATGGATAATCTTTTTTTTTATTTGCTCATTTACTTTTAATTTACAAGATTCAGTTCCACAATCACTTGAGTTTCAGATTTTCTCCCCTCCCTTCCC
>CM053589.1:78271236-78299532 GCA_028646515.1 Pseudochirops corinnae
TTGTTGAGGATAGTCCAGTTTATCAAGGTTGGTCATCATATGTACGATGTGTCTGTGATTGTGTAGAGGTTTTGCGATGGATAATATCTTATAGTGCAGGGATCATAGGCCTAGAGTCTGGCTCCGTATCTAGGGTTGGAAGGGACTTCACAATGCACCTAGTCCAGCCACTTCATTGTACGTATGGGAAAACTGAGGTGTAGGGAGAATAAGTGATTTGCCCAAGGCCACACAGGTAGCAAGCCTCAGAGGGAAGATTTGAGAGACAGAGTGATCTGACTCTAGAACTTCTATTACTTCCACTGTACCATAGTTGACTTGATCTTTAACCAATAATTGCACTACCTTCCCAAGGCCCAGAACATTATTATAGGACATTAATGAGGTGTTAAAGTAACTATAAAGATGCAACTATGCCCTGATCTCTTTAGGATGGGTGAATAGTTTTCTATGATGAAATTAAAGAAAGTGGTCTCATTGGACATGAGAAAATTAGACTTTCTTTGATGGGACTTTAAATAGCACTTTGTGGAGGAGTATCCTCCACAAAAGAGGAAATTTCTCTCTTCTCTTCAATCTCCTTCCCTCTCCTTCTCCCCTCCTTCCATGAGGGGCACACTTGAAAGCTTAATCTGCGTTATTGACATTTTCCCCATCACTTTCTTAAGTCTAGAAATCCACAAAGTGAATACATCAAGCTTTGATGTGTAGCATTTGCAAATTTCCAAGGTGTGAATTTAGCAATGAGTTTAAGGTCAGAGTGTTTCTAGCATACCCTTGCTCCCCTTGCTAATCAGCATGTTACTTTGAAATAAATGATAAGAGACATTACATCTAGTAGGGAGCAGAGATACACACTCCATACAGAAACAGATACCGAGAGACAGTTGATTGAAGAGGAGTGTGGCTTTGAGAAAATGGAACCCTGGCATCAGAGAAGAAATCTGACTTTGGATTCAAGAGAAGCAGACCTTAGAATTCTAATGAACAAACTGTCCGCTAGAGATGCTACGACCAAAAGGCGCCACGTGAAGACTCTACAAAGCGAGAAAGCACCAGGACTTGTGAGTTGCTGTTATAATGTGTGTATCCTATATACATTTGTCTGATTACCACTTGTAATCCACGTTTGGGCCCACTCTTTTTTTGGGTGCTGTGTATTTGTGAGAAAGCGTACCCTAGGGATTTGGGGGGATGATGATGTTCTAACTATGCTTTCTTAATATATGCCGCTTTATGTACAAGATGCTTTTTAATGGGAAGGACACCAATGGAGGCTCATGAGCTATAGTGATAGGACTACAGCACCACAGGCCTATCTATGCTTTAGAGCATCATGGTGACAATCATTTTCTGGGTCACCAACTCTTCATTTTGAGTGCCAAGTTGGGGCTTTTAGTGGGAGTGCTACATTAATATAGATTTCAAGCTGGAACAAGTCTTAGAGGTCATCTGTGCCAACTATATTACATGGGAATAATATGAGGTTTAATTACTCAGTTAAGTGACTTAGACAAAGTCATAGAGTGACAGAATCTGGATTTGAACTCAAATCTTCTGATTCAATGCTCTTTCTATTGTGCTACACTATCTTGTTTTCACTATTTTGTTCAGCAAGCCCCATCTTTGTTTTATTTAAATATATATTTTTTTACATTTAATAGTATTTTTTTTTTCCAATTACATGTAAAGACAATTTTTAACATTCATTTAAAAAAAATTTTTAAGGCCCAAATTATTTCCCTTCCTTCCTTCACCACCCCTTCCCTAATACAGTAAACAATTTAATATAGGTTTTGTATATGCAATCATGTACAATATAGTTTCCTATTAGTCATGTTGTGAAAGAAGAAACAGGCCAAAAGAAAAGAATAAGGAAAAAAAGAAAGTAAAAATAGTATGCTTCAATCTACATTCAGACTCCATCAGTTCTTTCTGTGAATGTGGGTAATATCTTCCATCATGAGTCCTTTGGAATTGGCTTGGATCTTTGTATTGCTGAGAAGAGCTAAGTTGTTCAAAGTTGATCATCATACAATATTGCTGTATTCTACGTAACCTGTTTTCTTGGTTCTGCTCACTTCACTTTGCAGCAGTTCACATGAGCCTTTACAGGTTTTTTCTGAAATCATCCTGCTCATTGTTTCTTATAGCATAATGGTATTTCATTATGTTCATATACCACAGCTTGTTCAGTCATTCCACAATTGATAGGAATCCCCTCAACATCCAACTTTTTGCCACCACAAAAAGAGCTGCTATAAATATTTTTGTACATATAAGCCTCTTTTCCGTTTTCTTTGATCTCTTTGCGATACAGACTTAGCGGTATTGCTGGGTCAAAGGGCATGTACAGTTTGATTGTCATTTAGGCATAGTTCTAAATGGCTCTTCAGAAGAGTTGGTTCACTTCACACCTCTGCCAACAGTGCATTAGGGCTCTGATTTTCCCATGTCCCCTCCATTTTCCTTTTCTGCCATAGTAGCAAATCTAGTAAGAGTAAGGTTGTTTTAATTTGCATTTCTCTACTCAACAGTGATTTAGAGCATTTCTTTATATGATTATATAGATATCTTTGATTTCTTCATTTGAAAACCACCTGTTCATCTCCTTTGATCATTTATCAATTGAGGAATGGTTAGCAAGTTCCATCTTAACGGACAACAGTAAACTTCTAGTACATGAGTTTTTTATAAGTCATTTCTGTAGTCACGTGTTCCACATTTAAAAAAAAAGTCATTCATACAGTCTTAGAGTTTTGTTGAATTGGTTACAACATATTCTCTGCAATAAATAATCCTGTACACAAATGTTTCTGATCCATATGGAAATCACCATCTAACTGGACAAAAGATCATTACATATTGTTTGCATCGTGGGTAAGGCGAGCGGAGAGGAAAAGATTACTGTGGAATTCATTGTTCTTTCCTTTACCATCAGTAAAAATGAGCTTTCAACTCTTTCTCGCCTTTCCCTACATTAAACATGTCAATCACCCCTCCCAAACCACAAGACAAACACAAAACTATTCTAGTAGGGAAAAAGAGAGAAAGGCAGTCTCTGTACTAATAGACATGATGATTTGAAAGAGCATGGAATTTGGAGTTAGGAGACTTTTGTTCAATTCCAGTTCCTTTACCACCTGCATGACCTTGGACAAGTCCCTTAATTTAAGAATCTCTGTTCTTACATCTGGGAAATAATGAGGTTGGAACAAGAAGATCTCTATATTCCTTTCTAGCTTTAAATTGCAGGACCTTCCTTTCCTCTATGGTGTTCAAAATACTGCTTAAAAAAAAATCATTATTAAAAGGCTTGTGTTAGGCTCTATTTCATCTACAACCCTGATAGTAATACTGTCTTTTATATGTATAGTGATTGACACTTTCCAATTTCTACTTTCATAATCCTCCTTTGATCTTCACAATAATCAGCTATTATCTTCCTGTTCAAGCTGGAGCCTAGAAATCATGTAGTCCTACCCCTTCATTTTATGTGGAAGCAGCAGGTTATACTAGATAGACTGCTGCACCAAGAGTCCAGATAACAGGGTTTGAATCCAGCTCCTAACACTTATTAACTGTATGTATGAGTTTGATATGGAACTGGCAAACCACTCTGGTACCTTTGCCAAGAAAATTACAAATAGAGTCTGAGACAACTGAACAATAACAACAACACTCTTATAGAATCTCTGTTTTCTCTCCTGTAAAATAAGGATAACAATACTTAGGTACTTACTTCAAGGAACAGGGTGGTATAGTAGAGTAAGAATAGGCATGGAGTATGGAAACCCTAGATTCAATTTCTGCCTTTTATTTTATTCTTTTTTAAATTAAATTTATTTTCAGTTTTCAACATTCATTTCCATAAGATTTTGAGCTATAAATTTTCTCCCCATCTTTCCCCTACCCCCATCCCAAGATAGCAAGCCTACTGAATACTCCTTCCCCCAATCTGCTTTCTCTTATATCCTCCCCCATGCCCCTCTAACTTTCTGGTAGGGCAAGATGGATTAATTTCTGCCTTTTCTAGTTTTAAGAACGTGATCAAGTTATTTAGCTTTGATTTGGCTCAGGCAACTTCCTGGGACTCATCTATGAGAAGCAGAGAGCCAGAAGGGCACTGTAGGGCCCCCTGATCCAACTCCTACCTGAACGCTGACATGTTCTGATGGGTCAATTCAACAGATTGCTTCTTCTGTTGCATGTGATATTCTTGGCAATGTGAGCCCTCCATCCACTTGACTTTTCTTATCTTGTAAGTCGTAGGCAGGTTGCCATCGCTAGAGGGATTTCTAGCAATTTCCCACAATCATATCATATATCCGATATCTGTAAGTTACCAACCTCATCAGATTTTTGTGAGGCTCTCCTTCCCCATCCCTCTCCTCCTCTTCGCTCCCCTTTTGGTAGGCAAAACAGAGAGAGTGGACTTGAAGAATTCAAGAAGACTTGAATTCAAATCCAGCCTTAGACACTTAGTAGCTGTGTGACCCGGGGAAGTTACTTAACCTCTGACTCAGTTTCCTCATCTGCAAAATAGGTATATTAATAGCATCTACTTCCCAGGATTGTTGTGAGTATAAAATGAGATAATATTTTTAAAGTGCTTTGCAAACCTCAAGGTTCCCTATAAATCCTAGCTATTATTATTGTTGTTATTGTGGTTGTAGTCAGAGATCTGACCAAAGGCTTGAGATAACTCTGGATTCATATGGACCTAAATTTGTGGAGGGTTTTGTTCTTGTTGTTGCTGTTGTTAATAATGCTCATGTTCCCTGCCAGGATTTCTCTTCTTGGTTTGGTTTCTGACTCTTTTATCTAGGATTCACTTTGCAAGCACCCAAGGCACGGGCACTCTAAGGCATCTGTTCTGCCTTTTCAGCTTTTCAGCTCCTTGAGAGCAGGGACTGTCTCATGCCTTTTTTTGTATCCCCAAGAGCTTAGTACAGTATTATTAATAAATTAAATATTTATTAAATGTTTATTGACTCTGATATTTATTAATTATTAGAAGGAATGGGAAAAAGAACAGCTATGGTTAGTTCTCTCCATGCTTATTCTCTTTCTTCTCTTCCTTGAAATTCAGACTATAGTCCCTGCAAAGACTCACTGCACCAAGTAATTCAGTCCCAGTGACCCAAGCACTAATTTTGCTGGACCAGGGGCCAACTCAGGTGAGCTACCCTTATTCTGGTTCCCAGGTTCTGCTGTTGTCTGTTCTATGGATCCCTTAACTTCTACTGTATAGTCCTATGGTTTCTACATTTTGGTTTGCTGCTAACACCATTGCACTTGTCTGACAACTTTAAGTACCTTGCAGCTATCACTTATATCCACTGCCACCAGCTCATGGCTTATTGCCAGCCTTTCCCACCCTGTTCTCCTTATACCCCCACCCCCACACAAGCTTTTTCTCCTATCTTTTTTTCAGTGGTTCTTTCTTCCAACAATTTCTGCTCAGTGAACTCTGGGGCATTTACTCTGAGTACAAAGAATGATGGGAAAGGGAATCCTCTTCTAATCATTGCAAATTGCTTCTCTGCCTCTCCTTCTCTTCACATGGTGAGAGGGAAAAAGAAAAGACAAACTTAGCTAATTGCTTCTGGCTTTCAAGCAGACTCTCTATAAAGAAGAGGAAAATGGAGCTCCAAAAGTTAAAGTGAATTGCTTGCCCAAGATTAGTGGAAGAACTATGAGCCAGGTCTCCTGACTCTGAAGCTGGTATTATATATAAAGTTGTGCTTTTTATAGGAGAGTCATCTGACAAAGACAAAAAGTCACAAAAAGTGAGGTATTAAAGGTCACAGGAAAAGAGTATGGTTCTCCACTCTTTTTATGGAACTGCAACACCTTCTGATAGATTGGGAATGCAGTTTTTGCCAAGGTACAGTTATCCCTTCCACATTACAACTTTCCCCATCACAGTTTTGATATATTGTGGGTCAACATAAGAAACTAAATGGGAATTTGGGGGGGAGTTTTGTGGCAGTTGAAGATGTCAGACAAAGGCCAGTGGACAACACCAGTTCAGAAATGCATAAAATATATGTATATATTCATAAAATATATTTATATATTTCAAAATAAATATAAAATTTTCTATCTAAATGTTTTCATATATTTAAATATATGCATATAAATATATATTCATATACACATAAAATATTATATAATATCAATATATTTTATCTTTTAATACCATAATAATTCAGACTTTTTCCCTGGTACAAAGGGAAGGGCAAAAAATTTTATGCACATTTTCTAGATTGTGGGAGTGCTGTACTCCTAACCACCACAACATAGAAGGGAAAACTGTGCTACCAAATTAAGTCATTTTTCCATTCATTCATTCAAATTCAGCATTTCCTTACATTTTTCTCCCTTTCAATCTACAAACATTAAGTGTTTATTAACAGAACCAGATACTTTCTTGCCAGCTTGCCATATTCATACTACTTGGGGTCTTTGGGGCCCTCTACATATAGGACAATGATCTGACCTGCCTTCCTCAGGCTTGCGCCATTCTATTCCTCTTCCCCACTTAGGTCTTAGAGGGTGGCAATCTTAGAGGGAGACAATCTATTTCAAAAGACCGTAATAAGTAATTGGATAGTGACTGAACAAATTGTAGTATATAACTGTGATGGAATACTACCATGCTATAAGAAATGATGAGCATTATGCTTTCAGAAAAACCTGGGAAGACTTACATGAACTGACCCAAAGTGAAATGAACAGAACCAGGAGAACACTGTATAAAATAACAGCAATACTGTATGATGATCAACTGTGAATGACTAAGCTATTCTCAGCAATACAATGAGCCAAGACAATCCTGAAGGGCTTATGAAAAATGCTGTCCACCTTCAGAGAAAGAATTAATGAAGTCTGAATGCAAATTGAAGCATACTTTTTAAACTTTCTTTATTCTTGTTTTTTAAAATTTTGTTTTGTTTTTTGGTCTGCATTTTCTTTTATAACATGGCGTAATGGTAATGAGAATTTGAAGATCTTCCCTGCCCCTTAATAGGCCTAATGTAATCACATGCAGCCTGTGGTGAGAGGAGTTTGCTAAAGGGTGGAATAGAGACCACAGGAAGTTGAGAGTCAGAGCAGCTAGACAGTGGGAGAGAGAGGATGGCAGGCAAGCAGACAACTAGGCTTGTGAGTGTTTGTTTAGGCTAAAGGACAGTGTAGCTTCCTGCTGTGTTATAGTGTTTTAACTTCTTTGTTATTATGATGGATTTGACTTTCTGGTGTTGAGATTTGGTTTTCTGGTGTCTGACTAAATGTTTTGCTTCTGTTTTCTATATAAAGAGTCTGTTATATTTTGCAGTTGAGAAGCATGCCAGCATATTCATAGTTAACCATCAGCGCTGTGAATATTGCATTGAAGTTACACATGACTAATATGGAAATGTTTTGCATGACTGTATATATATATATATATATAATTTATATCAAATTGCTTGCCTTCTCAAGGAGAGGGAGGGGAGGGACGGAAAGAATATGAACGCCTAAATTTAAAAAAGTTAACATTTTTGTTTATATGTGATTGAGAAAAAAATAAAATAAAAATTAAATGGAAAAAAAGAATGATAACACAAATAAATGTTTTTCTATGCTCTACAACCACGTAGTGTAGAGAGAGAATCAGTTAGCTTTATCTTTGGACACCTCTGCTAACCTGTCAGGTGACAATTCAGAGATGATCTTGGAAAACTGTCGTCAGTTAAGACTTTACTTAAGTTGTGGTGTAACTGTCCAGCTCACTTCAAGAATGATCATTTCAATGGAGATCACCTGGGAAGTAGTTCAGAAGCAGTTCAGATAAAGGAACCAACACATTCAGAGATAAGAAGCTTTTGCCTAAAATACAAGGAGCAAAGAGACCTAGAAAATGAAACACAGTCGTGGAAAATAGCATTTAAAACAAACTTCATTAAGTAATGATGAAAGCAAAAGAATTCCCAAGAGTTGGTTTGGTTAAGTAAGTTAGTTTTTATCTTGAGAGTCTGAGTTTGACATGAGAGATGGTCAGAAAGAAAGGACTATGAAATTTGCTTATGTCTTTCACCTGGGGGCTCTAGTCACTGAGGCTTTTGTCACCAGCACCAATGGGAGTACACTCTGATTAATCCCAGAGGGGTTCAAATTGCAAGACTAAAGTCAAGCAAGGTTTGGTTCCATTGTTGCTTCAACTTTCAAATTGTCTGTTTGATGATGATTGCAGACTTTGGATGATGACTGCAGAGTGAGAAGCTGGAAGGATCCCAGATGGATTCTCAGACCCTGGAGGATATTTTCAGGACTTGGGGTAATAAAGTTCAACTTCTGATTCTAAATGAAGTGAGCATGGATCTGGAAGCCATCCAGAAAGACTAAATCTAGAATCCCAAGGCAGTATGTTTAAAGAATACTTTCCATGGCTATTTAGTGTCGATAAGGTCCTAGGATCATTTGTGATTAAATCAGCAAATAATTTTATGAATCACAGGAAGCCATTTAAATATGTCAGACACACATATACATGTGTGTGTATTTGTGTGTACATATAAATGTATGTATATATATATATATATATATATGTATGTATATATATATGTATATGTTCTGATTCACATTGACTTACCAAGTTTAGTAACTCAAACATGAAAACAAGCACAAAGGTACTAATAAAAAAAAGACAATGAAACACCTATCAAATTTCTTTACTTTGTCATACTAATAAAGCCATTGTTGAGGGCAGCAAGGTGGCACTTTGGATAGAGCATTGGCCCTGGAGACAGGAAGATTCATCTTCCTGAGTTCAAATCTGGCCTCAGACACTAACTAGCTGTATGACCCTGGGGAAGTCACTTAACCCCATTTGCCTCAGATTCCTTCTCTGCAAAATGCACTGGAAAAGGAAATGGCAAACCATTCTAGTATTTTTGCTAAGAAAACCCCAAATGGGGGCACAAAGAATTGGACAGTACTGAACAACAACAAAAACAACAATGTAAGCCTTTATCAGAACCCACTGACAAGTAATGTGAGGACCGAGGACTTTCTCACCCAACGGAACAGCAATGCCATCCGATGTTGAAGACTGAGGGTGAGGGCTTGGATCATCTTCCTCGCTTGGAGCTGGCCTCTAAAGTAATTATCTTGTGTTGTGTCTTTCTTCTTGGCTTTCAGTATTTCTCTTAGAATCATAGACTTTAGAGATTGAAAGAAACTAAAGGTCCCCTAGTCAAACCTGCCTCGGTTTATACATGAGCAAATCAAACCCTAGAGAATCATCAAACAATCATCTATTTTTTGAGCAGGCCCTGTGTTAGGTGCCTGGGAATAGGACACAAAGTATAAAACAGGAGCAATCAAGTTCAAGTTCCCAGAGGAGTAAGTGACAGAAGTGGGATTAATCCTGCCTTTTTTACTCCAAATCAAGTGCTCTTGCTATGGTTCCTGATGTGTGACCAGTTATACTTTTTGTTACTCAAGTAAAGTAGCAATAGCAGTCATAGCTAATAGTTATTTGGAGTTTACCATATGCCAGGCACTGTACTAAGTGTTTTACAATTATTATCTCATTTGATCCCCCCAACTCTGGGAGTTAATATACCCTTTTTACAGCTAAAGAAACTGAGGCAGAGAGAGATTAAGTGACTTGCCCAGGGTCATGTAGCTAGTAAGTACCTGAGGCCATATTTGGTGAGCATCTTCCTGACTCTAGGCCTGGCTGCCTTTTACTACCTACTACTACTACTACTACTACTACTACTACTACTACTACTACTACTACTACTACTACTATTGCTACTACTACTATTACTATTACTACTACCAGTAGCATTTATATAGAGCTTGAAGGTTTGCAAAGCACTTTACAAATATTTGGCCCTATAGTCATCTCATTATCTTATAACTCTGGAAAGTAGATGCTATAATTATATCCATTTTGCAGGTGAAGAAATTGAGGCAGAGAGAGGTTAATCGATAGCCTGGGTTTAGACACTTACTAGTTATGTGACTTATGGATACCTCTTGACTTCAAGTCCGGCACCCTGTCTACTGGGCAGCCTAGCTGCCTTGATGCATGGTAGATAAACCACAACAAGCACTCTTAACTTCACAAACATGTAGGATTTTATGAGAGAAAGGTTATAAAGTGCTTTGAATCCCTGAAGGGGGAAGGGGGGAGGTTGGAACATGCCTCTTGAAGGAAGCATTTATTAAAGGGCCTACAGTGTGCCAGGCCCTGTGCTAGCACTTTATGAATATCTCATTTGGTTCTCACGCAATCCTGGGACGTAGGTAATGTTATTTTCTTCATCTGTAAGGTGAGGAAATTGAGGCAGACAAAAGTTAAGTGACTTACCCAAGGCCACACAGCTAGTAAGTGTCCGAGGCTGGATTTGAATGCAAGTCTTCCTGACTCCAGGCCCAATACTCTATCCACCCTTTGTGATCCCCTAACTTCCCCACCTAAGCAACATCTTTGTAATCAAGAACTACTTCCCTATAAGGAAGAAGTGATAGAAAAATTTCTGTTTAAAAAGTAGGAAGTACTTCTATTGTTTGAGACACCTTAAGCCTTTGAAAACATGCTGTCCTCCTGGATAATCTCCAAGCTAACAAATGACCTATTTTCAAACTTTGGTTGATGTGACCCCCTCTTGTAGGCGGGGAGGCCAAGGGCTATGTCTGAGTCATGAACAAAGGAAACTTTGGTATCTGAAAGAGCCATTGGAGTTTGAAAAAGTTAGGTCAGATTTAAGTCCCTAAGGACACAGGTCTACCAATTTCTGGTGTGAAAGCTTTTAAAATTTCTACTGTGCTAAAGTATAGGAAAAGGCTGGGAGAATTGGTTTAACAGTAGGATAACAAATCACCTCTTAGCTCAGATTTCAGATTTTGAGGAAGCTAAACTGGAAGGATTTGCTCTTGTCAAAGTGAGACTTCATCCATTATGTCGCACGCCTCTTGGAAATGTCCCACAGTACTTTACTGAAACACCTGGAAGCAGCCTTCTCAGAGCAGGAACTCATTATCCAAAGAATAAAAAGAGAAAGTTTTCCTCTGTGGCTGGAAGAGTCGTTATCTGGAAAACTTGTAGGACTTTGCAGAGAAGTTGAATCATGTCTGGTAAAAAGAGAAGGTATACAGATGGAAGATCTTTCCAGTCTTTAAAACAGGAGGCCATCTCTGGCAACTCAAAATGGGTTGTGCCACCTACATTATGTACATTAAGTTCTAAACAGAATTCATCATCCTGCCCCCATAGTGATTAATATCTGAAGTCACTGAGGGAGATATTTGTTAAATAAAACATTTATTATTATTATTATATTATTATAATAAAAAAAAAACATTGTTAAACATTCAGGAGCCAGAAATTCTTCCTCAAAAGATCATGAGATAAGCATAAAAGTATAAGACTTGGCCATTCTCATTTTAGTAAATGTTACCTATGGCCTTCAAAACTAGGCCTACCTCTAACTGAGCAGAAAATTATATGAGCAACCAAAGAAAAGATATATATAATAAACTAATATATACATGTTGGGTTGGAGTAATTTGTCCTTTTTTCTCCTTCTAGATTTGAATTTAGAGGATCTGGAGTATCCCCCTGCAGGGAATAGCTGACTAATAAAATATTAGCAAAAAGTTTACAGTAAAACATCAAACAAATTGTACAATATGGACATAAGAGATGCTAGGATTCAATGTTGGTTCACTATTTTTAAAATAATAAACATAACTGACCATATTAATAACAAAACAACTAAAATCATATATTTATATCAATAGATGGAAGAAAAAGAAGTATAACCAAAAAAACCCTCATCTCTGTGAAGATCACTAAAAAGCATAGGATAAAGGGATCTTTGCCTAATAGGGTAAATAAGATCCAGGCAAAACCCAAACCCAGCATTATCAGTGAGAGAGTAAAACTAGAAGCAAAAACAAGGATGTCAGGGCAATTAGGTGGCTCAGTGAATAGAGCACCGGCCCTGGAGTCAGAAAAACCTGAGTTCAAATCCAGATTCAGTCACTTAACATTTACTAGACATGTGACCTTGGGTGAGTCACTTAACCCCAACTGCCCTGCCTTCCCCCTTCCATAAAAGCAATTTAAGAAAACAAGCCAAGAATGTGCATTATCAGTTCATCTGGTCTAGAACAGGATCACTAATACTTCTTCCCAGACATTTCCTCACCATTAGAATATAAGCTCCTTGAAGGCAAGGACTATCTTTCTTATATTCACATTTCCAGTGCTTAGCATAGTGTCTGGAACATTGTAAAAGTGCTTAATCAATGTTTCATCTACCTATATGATACAGTGCTAATAATGATAGCTACTCAGCCCTTTTTTGTGATGGCAAAGAACTGGAAATCGAGAAGTGGTACAAGTTATGGTATACGAAAATATAATGGAACACTACTGTCCCATAAGAAATGTTGAGCAGGCAGATTCCAGAAAAACCTGGAAAGACTTACATGAACTGATGCTGAGTGAAGCAAAAAGAACCTGGAGAACATAGTAATAGCAACATTGTGCGATGACCAACTCTGGTAGACTTAGCTCTTCTCAGCAATGCAATGATCTAAGACAACTCCAAAAGGCTCATGATGGAAAATGCTATCCATATCCAGAGAAAGGACTATGGATTCTGAATGTAGATGGAAGCATACTATCCTCTTTTTTTTTTTTTTTCTTGTATTTTTTTCCCTTTTGTTCTGATTCTTCTTCTACAACTTGACTAACGCAGTACATGTATAACCTATGTCAGATTGCAAGCCATCTTGAGGGGGATGGGGAGGGAGGAGGAGAAAATTTAGAGCTCACAATCTTGTAAAAGTGAATGTTGAAAATGAAAAATAAATTTAATTTTAAAATTCTAGTTATGGTTAATAACTAAGAACAAGAAACTGAGGGCATAATCACAGGAAAAGAGGAAAAAACATCACTTTTTGTAGAAGATAAAATGTTTTATAAAGAGAACTCTGGAGTCCACTAAAAATTAACAGGAGTAGTAAGTTTGGTAAAGTAGTAGGATCTAAAATTAAACTAAACAAGTCTTTCTATATAGTCTTTCTGTATTTTGCTAACCAAACCTAGTAGAAAGAGATAGAAAGAGAAAAGGCATTTAAAATAACTATAGAAAGTATCAAATATCTGGAAATATACCTACCAAAGCACACATAAGAAATACAACAGCAAAATGTTCTTTACAGAAGTGTAGACCTCAGTAAGTAGAGAGATATTAATTGCCCGTGATTGGGCTATAACAATATCATAAAAATAACAATACTACTTAAATTAATTTACTTATTTGGTGCCATACCAATAAAATTGCCAAAGGATTATCTTAGAGAGCTAGAATTCATTTGGAGGAACAAAAAGTTAAGATTCCTCAGGGCAGCAAGGAAAAAAGAAATGTGTGAAGAAAAGGGCACTTGCAGTACAAGACCTTGAACTCGGACTAGGAATCATTTGGTACTGGCTTAAAAAAAAGTTCAACCCAGAAAAGTCAGTCAGTACCACAGATTTGACATACAGCACATGTCAGAATGTGTTCTCAGTATTTGACAAGAGCTGCTGGGAAAACCAGAACGCTGTCTGGCAGAGGTTAGGTCTAGATTAGCATCTTACACCAAGACAAGCTCCAGATGGATGCGTGATAGAAAAGGTCGCCTCACAGACATATTAGATAAGAAAGAAAGAAAATAACTTACACAACTCTGGATGGTGAATGAGTTCATAACAAAACATGAGATAGAGAAGATCATAGAAGATAAAATGGACAATTTTTATTCCATAAAATTGCAAAGATTTTGCACAATTAAAATCAATGCAGTTAGAACTGGAAGACAAATAGCTAATGGGAAAATCACTGGAGCAATTTTCTTCGATAAAAGTCTGTTATCCAGACATACAAAAAACTCGTTCAGATCCGTAAGAACAACAGCCATTCTTCGATAAGTGGCTCAAGTAAATGAACCAACAATTCTCAAAGAAATTCAAGACATAGGGTCATGTGGGAAAATGCTCCAAATTACTAGTAGATAAAGAAATGAAAATTAAAACAACTCTGAGATTTTACTTCCCATCTATTAGGTTAGCAAAAGTAATAAAAAGGGGAAATAACAATTACTCAAGGGACCATGAGAAAACAGATATACTGCTATGTTGTTGGTGGAATTATGAATTAGTCCAAACCTTATGGAAAGCAATTTGTAATTGTGCCCCAAAGTCATTAAACTTTGCATACTATTTAACCGGGCAATAGCAGTACTAAGCCTGTACCATAAAAAGATGTAAAAAAAAGGGAGAGGAAGACCCGTCGGTGCTAACCATTTGGGACGGTGCCCTCAGTTACAACGAAGAACTGGAGACGAGCAGTGGCCCCCACGAACACGAGTAACTGTATATGAATGGAGTGGGGTGTTTTGGAGTGTCCTAGTTTCAGTAAGTTTTTATTGATCTCTATTGATTATTTTTATTGAAGCTTTTATTGACTTATTTTTCTGTTTCTTAACATCACCATAGTAACCCCCAGTATTGCTGAAGGAGTTATCTGTATGACAAAGAGCATTTTTTTAGAGAGTGGAAAAAGATCAGTACAACTGATCAATACATGGAAAAATTTCAAAAATGTATGCAACGTGCAACACCTACCAACCTTCCATCTCTGTGAACAGGTGGGTGGGGAGTATTTTTTTCATATCTCTTCATTTGAGCCCTGTTTGATTTTTATAATTTTGTTGCATTTACTTTTTTAAGTGTGTTGTTCTTTCCATTTACATTGTTATAATTACTTTGTAAATTGTTTTCTTGGTTCTGCTTACTTTATACCAGTTCATATAGATCTCTCCATACTTCTCTTTATTCATCACACACATAATTTCTTACAGCATATTAACATTCTATTACATTCATGAACAATAATTTCTTTAGCCATTCCTCAGTTGACAAGTATCTACTTTGCTTCAAACTATCACAAAAAGTGCTGCCATTGCCATTTTTTGGTCATTTTTGCCCATTTGTAGTGTGTGAAGTGAAAGCTTAGGGTTGTTTTGATTCACATTTCTCTTATTACTATCTTATTATTTATTACAAATCACTAGATTTACAGCATTCTATCATGTGGTTGTGAATACTTTGCAACTCTTCTTTTGAGAACCATTCCCAACTTTTGATCATTTATCTATTGAGGAATGGCTATCACACACACATATACATACATACATATATATACATACATAGTTATTTATATAATGGTTTATGTGTCTTGGATACCATACCTTTATCAGAGAAGTTTGACACAAAGACTTTTCCCCCTGATCTATTTCCCTTCTTATCTTAGATGCATTAATGTTGTCTATACAGAAACTTTTCAGTTTTAAATAATCAAAGTTATCTTTTTTATCCTTTGTAATTAACCCTATCTCTTGTTTAGTTAAGACTAAATTTCCTACCCATAACTGTGAGATGTGTATGAAATGTTTTTCTTCTAATTTTTTATAGTATAATCTTTAATCTTAACATCACAAATCCATTTAGAATGTATTGTGGAATATGGCATAAGTTGTTGATCTAAGTCTAATTTCTGCCAGAATGCTTTCCAGTTTGCCAGTAGTTTTTAAATAAATAAGGACATCATTTCCCCCACGCACACCCATGTATATTTTTCACTTTATCAAATACTGGACTATTGCTTTCTACTGTTCCCGAATCACCCTTGTCTAGTCTGTTCCATTGCTATTCTTTAACCAATACCACATGGTTTTGATGACTGTGGCTTTATAATGTAGTTTGAAATCTTTCCCATTTGTCCCTAGTTCTTTTCATAATTTTCTTTAATATCCTAAAACTTTTGTTTTCCCAAATGAATTGTTATTATTTTACCAAGTTCTATAAAGTATTCCCTTGATAATTTGATCGGTATATCATTGAAAGTATTAATTAGGGGAGACTAGGTGGTGGAGTGAATAGAGCACCAGCCCTGGAGTCAGGAGGGCCTGAGTTCAAATCTGGCCTCAGACGCTTAACACTTACTAGCCATGTGACCTTGGGCAAGTCACTTAATCCTTGCTCTCCCCCCTTCAAAAAGCCAAAAAAAAAAGAAAGTGTAAATTAATTTTGGTAGGATTGTTGTTAATATTGGCATGCCCTAGGCGTGAGTGCTGAATATTCCTCCAATTATTCAATCTGTTCTTTATTTCTTTAAGGATCACTTTGTTATTGAATCTATATACTTTTTGGGTGTATTTTGGCAGGTTGATCCTCGGATATTTTATTCATTTTATAGTTATTTGGAATGGTATTTCCCTTTCTGTTAATGCTTCTTTTGTTTTTGTCATGTAGAAATACTGTTGATTTTTGAGGATTTATTTTGTAGCCTGCAACACTGCTAAAACTATTCAGCAATCTCAATTAAGATCTTTGCTGATTCCCTAAGATTTTTCAAGTAAACTATCATATCATTAGAAAACTATCTAGTTTTATTTCTTCTTTACCTGTCTCTATTCCTTTCATTTCTTTCTCTTGTCTTATTGCTTTGCTAGCATTTCCAGAACTATTTCAAATAATGATGACAAAAGTGGGTGCCTTTGCTTCACTCCCATAGTCATTAGAAAAATTTCTGGAGCATCCCCATTGCATGTAGTGCTTGCTTTTGATTTCAGATAGATGCTTTTTGTGACATTAAAATTTTCTCTTTGCCTATCTTTTGTAGAATTTTTTGCACAGAAGAATGCTGTACTTTGTCAAAGGCTTTTTCTGCATCTACTGAGATGATCAATAATGTAATGATATTGAATGAATGTAATGATAATGATGGGAAATGATGAAAGAGATGAGAAGACTTGTATGAACTAATGAAGAGTTGAGTGAGCTGAATTAGCAGAACAGTTTAAACAGTAATGACACTGAGAAGTAAAAAAAAAAAAAAGCTTTGAAAGACTTAAGAACTCTGATCAGTGCAATGACCCACCATGATTCCAAGAGGAACAATGATGAAGCATGCCAGTCGACTCCTGATAGAGGGGTCTTGTATGCAAGCTGGAGAATAAGACACATATTTTTGCATGTGGAAAGTATATGGATTTGGTTTGCTTGATTGTACTTTTTATGAGCATTGTGGGGTTTTAATTGGGAAGGAGAAGATAGTGAGATTTATATCAAGTGAAACAATAAATAGCGTCAGGGAAGCATTTTTTAAAAATGCACAGAACTGAAGGAAGTTCAGAGGGAAACACAAACAAGTCAAATGGGTTTGAAAGTAGTATTTTGAATTTATTACAAACTTTCAGGAGGAAAAAAATAGCAAGTTGAATGTAGAGAGGCAAACCAATCTAACCCTGAGGGAGAGTCAGAAGGCGGCATGTACCAGGTAAGTCAAACCACCTCCACCACCCTGATGGGGGACAGCCCAAGACCCTAAACTTAGGAGCCCCGAGAATGGTAAAGTTAAATAATGGCATTGAGAAGAGGCACTAATGTTACTGCTTAAGAGGCATAAGTGTTACTGCTGTTTCCTAAGGACTGGGGGACTTTCCTAAATGACTTGCAGCTAAAGCCTTCCCTTAGTATTGTTTCCTTCATTAGAATGTGAACTCCTTGAGTGCAAGACCTGTCTTTACTTTTCTATGTGTATCCTCAGTGCTTTTCACATAGAAAGCGCTTAATAAATGCTTCATCCATTCATTTGTGTAATATAGATGTAAATGTGATTTACTGTAATTTTTTTTTTAATATTTGGCTAGAAGGGGTCCCAGATGAATTCTGCAGTATAGAGAAAACTTTTAAAATGTGTTCTTGTATCTAAATAGAATTGAGAAACCTTTTCCAATTCCATGAGGCATTAGACTATTCAAGGTATATTGCCAACAACATTTCAGAATAACATTGTTAACTTAGTAAAACTCACTCACTTTAAAGTTAAGAAAATCTATTGTGACATAGTTTGTCAATCATCGTAATTTTTATGGAGCTGCTCTTTTAATGTGTCACCCTTCCTTGAATGCACTCCTTCCTTACTTGCCAACTCATAAAATCCCTAGTTCCCTTCAAATCTCAGCTCAAATTCCACCTTCCTTTTGAGGCCATCCCTGACCATCTCAGCTGCTGTTTCTCCCAAGAAATTATCTTTTTAAATTTTAAAAATTATCTTTTTGTTTTAAACTTCGTATACCTACATATGTGCATGTCTCCCCATGTACAATGGGAGGGGACTTTCATTTTTGTCTGTAACCCTAGTGCAATGGTTCTCAACCTTCCTAATGACACGACCCTTTAATACAGTTCCTCATGTTGTGGTGACACCCAACCATAAAATTATTTTCATTGTTACTTCATAACTGTAATTTTGCTACTGTTATGAATCATAATGTAAATATCTGATATGCAGGATGTATTTTCATTGTTACAAATTGAACATAACTCACAGGTTGAGAACCACTGTCCTAGTGTATAGCCCAGTGCCTGGCTCATAGTAGTCACTTAATAAATGCATTTTCATTGATAGTTGTTCCTTGAGGTATTTTTTTTGCCATTAGGTGGGCTATTCCTGGAATGATAAAAATCAAGCTTGGGAAAAAATATTCCCAAATCTTTCTAGCATATTTATAATTTTCATTTGTTGTTAATGGTGCAGTGGATAGAGTACCAAGCCTAGAGTCAAAAGACCTAATCTGAATTCAGACACTTACTAGCTGTGTGATCTTGGGCAAGTCACTTAACCCTGTTTGCCTTCATTTCTTCATCTATAAAATGAGCTGGAGAAGGAAATGGCAAACTCCTCCAGTATCTTTGCCAAGAAAACCCCAAATAAAGTCAAAAAGAGTCTGACATGACTGAAATGACTGAACAATAAAGATTCTATGACCAGCATTTTGGTGGGATTCAGTTGTCTTGCCTTCCCTTGTTCCCTATCCTCATTTCCAAACTTCTTATTTGGTAATCCTAGTTTTATTTTATAGTCCTTTAAAACTCTGTATCTTGGTACCAACTTTGTTTTTTCACCCCAAATAGAGCTGAGGGTATTGTATTCTATAGGGCTATACACTGAGTTAATTCAGAAATATCAGCTTTGGACATGGATCATACATTTCCATGAATCTGAGCCAGGAAGTAGATCAATGGAATAGTTTGGATCCTATATATATTGGTTTGCCTAAACCAATTATATACTCTTCTTTCAAACTAATGAACTATATTCAAAATCAATGAAGATGAATTGATGAAGACTATTATTTCCCAGTATTAAAAAAAAATGGAGCCACAGTTTGGCCTACTTTCAGCTTCTGTGTACAAGACAAAAGAAACAAACATCACACACACACACACACACACACACACACATATCATCTGTGTTCTCTTACCTTACTAGGTGGCAAAGTAGATAGAGGTACCACCCCTGGAGACAGAATGACCTGAGTTTAAATACAGCCTCAGACACTTAATAGCTATGTGACCTGGGCAAATCACTTAACACTGTTTACCTCAGTTTCCTCATCTGTAAAATGAACAGGAGAAGGAAATGGCAAACCACTCCAGTGTCTGTGCCAAGAAAACCTCAAATGAGGTCACAGAGAGTAGGGCGTAACTCAAACACCTCATCTTACTGGTAACGAAAGGAGAAAGCTAACAAGTAGAAAGTCGATAATCAACAACTTCCTAGACACACAACATCCTGGACTCTTGCTTCCACAGGCCAGCCCTTTCGCAGCCACAGCCCAATGTGAAGAATTGCACTACTAATGATTTGATCCTGTTTATATACTAAGAGAGGTAGTGTGGTAGAATGGATAGAGAATCAGCTTCAGATCCAGGAAGCTCAAGTCCAGCTTCTGACACATCATAGCTGGGAGACCCTGGACATCTTACTTCATCTTTCACTGACCTCAGGCATCTCTTAAGACCGTCATAAGTTAAAGAAAAGACTAAGTTGTCAACATGATTTGGTAGAGGGAGTTTCCTCATCCATCCAGGAGTATTCTGTGTCAATAAATCACATATCTAGTCCTTGTATACTATTTACCACACTTTGCTACAGTTAATCCATTTATTGAACTAATAAAAATATTACTAAATTGCTACCTGCTATGGCCCAGGCGATTCACTCAGTAAGAACCTATTTATCACTAAGCAGAATACTGTATGATTTGTTATGAGGGAAACCAAAGTAGAGGAAGGCAGACTTTTCTAGCAAGGAGCACACAATCTGATCCCCAACATTCAGAAGACATCTGACATTCACCTCCCATGTTAGTGCTTGTTTTAAATAAGTGGACTATGTACTTTTCTTGGGTTAGGTACTCTGACAGTATAAATGGCATATCGTATACTTTCAAATAGTTTTCACCACTCAGTCTCCTTTCCCCTTGCAATTTGGCTCCCAATTAAACTCTTTCATTAATGCTAACCAAGGACTTCTTAATTCGTAAATCTGATAGATTTTCCTTCAGCTCTAATCTTCCTTGACCCTTTTTATTTTAAACTGCATTTGGCATTGTTGACTACTCACCTCTTCCTGAACTGGCTCTCCTCCTTTCATTATCTCTTGTTCTCGTAGCTCGTGTCAGAAATGCAGATAGAAAACTTAAGTTCATATCCTAAACTAGGACTTTTACTAGCTTTGTGACCCTGGGTAAATCACTTAGCATCAGTTTCCTCCTCTGGAAAATGGTACAATAATACCACCCATTTCACAAGGATATTGCCAGGATCACATGAGATAGCATATATAAAGTGCTTTGCAAATCTTAAAGAGCTAAATTAACGGTAGCCATTATTATTCTTGCCGTCTTGTCTAATTGCTCCTTTTCTGGCTGCTCCTTTGGTCTAGTATCCTACTGGCATCCTCTCAGTATGATTGTACACCTAAGGCTGTCTCCTTGGTTCTTCTATCTCTACACTCTACCATCTGGAGCCTTCATGCTCTCATCACGAGTTCAACTATCACCACTATTCAGATAAATCTCATATCTACGTGTCACAAAGATATCACTTACAGTCAGATATGTTACACATGCTAGGTCTTTGTGTTGTCCATTCCCAGAATTCTCTTCTCAAAACAACCTAGGAAGAGCTCAGAAACTGCTCAATTCACATTGTTATAGAAATTCAGTCTGATTAATATACTCTCATACACATGCAAGGTATATGCTGATGTTTTAATTTTTTGAGAGAGCATGTGGGCCTAGACTCCTACTTATAGTCCCTCTTGTGTTCGGTAACATGTTATAATTACTGTTATAATTTGCTGATACTTAAAGTCATCCCAATATAAACTAGTTTGGGGGATTTCTTGTTGGGCATTTGACATTTCACCTTGGCATTGCACTCTCCACACAGCTTCTTATACATGTTTTCTGGTAAAATAGCCAGGTCTAGGCTAATTTTCTTGCTGGCAGTCATCCTCTTTAATGATCAGATACCTAGAAACTCTCCTCAGTTTCTCTCAATGGACACAAGACCTCTGAACATTTCACAAGATCACTTTCAAGCCTGAATATGTACACCTCAGAATAGATACTTAATCACAAAGATCAAATGAAAGTAGAAAAGGTGGCCAAGGGCTCAGACACAAGTTCAATCTTGTTGGATCCCCTTATACCAACTGCCATGTGAGTGAAGTCACCATGAAGTTGCCAGTGATGACTGACATTCTTATGATGCCCTCTGGAGGATTGAAGGAAGAGAGAAACAACTAGAAGCTTCCTCTTCTTTTAACTGACACAGAATCCTGGCCTCCTGCCTCTGTCCCAAGGCAGAAGAGGACCAAAGGACCACTCAGGGCTTGCCAAATGATACTAAAAGAACCAAGATTTTTCAGCACCAGGTCATGACATAGCCAGAGGAAGGTCCTGAATCTGCCATATAATTAAGGGGAGCCAGGAAAGGACAACTGTAAGCATGCTCTATGGGGTAGTCTTTGTAACATTTTAAGTCAAGATTTTCATTCATTTTTTGTTTCATTTTATTTTTGGTGTTTGATAAATCTATTGAGAAGGCACTTTCCCTAAGGTGGCTCCACCTTTAACAGTTAGAAATGTTTCTCTTCTAGGAACTTACAACATTTTGGGTCAAGGAGAGCCAACTTCTAGAGGTTAGAAAGCCTTAATGCTTTGTGATGGATGGCACAGGGTCAACAAGGTCATGGTGGAAGCAAGCCTAGTGGCTCGCATGACCTACAGTCTTTAAAGCATCCCATACTGGTCAAGATACTTCCTGAGAGATGCCTCTTTGGAAAAGCACTATTGTAGCAGGAGTGGGTAGACTGGGAGACAGAATCCCGAGTGAGTGGTTGATTTATTTATCAGTTGACTGGCTCTGACTGGAGCTTTGAATCCAAAAGAATAATTCCATCCTTCATTAATTGCTATATGAACCTTATTCTTTTAATTTCAGAGTGAAATACAATAAACCCGTAGCCACACTCTATAGCACTGACACTTAAATTTACCCCACAATGGCAATGTGACTAACGGTCGTCTGCATGCCACTAATATTTTACAGTCTTCATTCTCCATTGGACTAAACTTGTCAGTGCATTCAGAGAACCATCTACCTCCTTCTGACAAAAGAAAGGGCCTTCCCACCATGCCCCTAGGATTTTATTTTCTGAGTCAGTTACACTTTGGAGTCCTCAATTCCTTTGCTTCTACTCTTTTGATTTTGTGGACAATAAAGCATTCAGAAATGTTCCCTCTTGTTATTACAAATCTGGTTAGTCATCCTCTATATCTCCACAGGGGAGCTCTGAGTCTTAATTAATTAATGTGGCTAAAATGCTTTGAGGTTCCTGGTTGAAAGGTGCTATATAAGTGCAAATTATTATTTTTTATGGTCATTGACATCCCATCAAAAAAAAAAGAAGCTTTCTGCACCACAGTTAGAGACCTAGACAAAGGTTTCTTCACCTTCATCTTCCTAGCTACAACTATAATCATTGGATAAATAGTAGAGCAGCAAATCTGTTACCATCTCGACAGCAATCAACTAATTAATTCCATTATCCAGGTTTCTGTTTTCTTCATTCAAGCAGCTCAGGGCTGTTTCATTTTATAAACCATCCTCCTTGTCAGCTCTAGACAAAGGTCACACACAGTATCATTATGGCCCCTCTTGGTTTAAAAATAGGGTTTCTTAAGCTGGGGTCTGTAAAGAGTTGAATTTTTAAAAGTATATGTTTTGATAACTATATTTCAATATAATTGGTTTCCTCTGTAATATTATATATTTTATTTTATGCATTCAAAGTATTATTTTAGAAGGGACCAATAGGCTTCACCAAACTGCAAAAGCAGTCTAATGACCCCAAAACAGTTAAGAACCTGTGGTCTAAAGGGAAAAAACAACAACTTAAAAAAACCTGCTGTCAGCTATATATTGGAATGTTAAAAATAAATGATTTTTTTTAAAAAAAGAACCATATTGACTTTTCATATTAAAGTTAGATAAAAAGTTTCCTTCTGCACACCCAATGATCGCCCAAACCAGCAGCATGCCAAATAATTGTGCTTTGACATTAGCTCACTGTGACCTTGAGGAAATCACTTTTCTTCCCTCAGTTTACTCATCTGTCAAGAGGTCACTGGCCAACACTTACAATAAGGGGGATTCCAGTGTGGTAGTAAAGAGTGGATTGGGGGAATGATTAGAGGTGAAATTGGTTATATAGCTGAAATGTCTGATAGGGAATGAATGCAGGGCCTGCTTGATGACCACTATGGCAGCAGGTAAAAGAGGAGGGAAAGTGGAAATGAGTCAAAGGAATGAGTCTCCAGCTCTGCTTTTACCAACCCAAGTTCCCCTGAGAAAACCAGTTGCTTTACATAGGCAGGAAGCTCCACAAAGGCAGAGGCCCATAATGAAGATGCTTTATACTCTACCCAGCACACCACAGGCCATTAATATACTATCACTACTGATGGTGGCCATTGAAATCAGCCCTGTGGGAGAGACTCTGCCTCTCACTGGGAAGCTGCTGACCACAATAAGCTTGCTCCTCAGACTCTTTGTTAAAGTCTATTTAGGAAAACCTCAGAGGATCATGTCTTCATCTACTTTCATTTATTTTGCCTATTGAAGGGCCCCCTCAGTACATTAGTAAGTCTCCATATAAAATGATTTGGAGATCAACAAAAGAACCTGGGCCTCCGGGTAAGCATTCAGAATCGAAAAAAAAAAAACATCTGGACATGGAAGGTCAGGTTCTCATGTGGTCTAACTGTAGGGAAGTCAAAGGAGAAAGATCTGTACATTTACTCCAAGTGCCTCATTATTGCAGACAGTTGTTGAAGAAAAGAGAAAAGACTTAAGAGCTCTGATCAATGTAATGACCAGTTCCAGCAGACCAATGGTGAAGCATGCTATCTACCTCCTCAAAGTGAGCTGATGGATTCAAGGTGTAGAAAGAGACACACATTTCTGGGCTTGCCCACCGTGGGAATTTGTTTTGCTTGACTAGGCATATTTGTGACAAGGCTTTTGTTTTTCTTTCTTTCTTTTTCCCAAGGGAGAGATGAAAGGGAGAGAAAATAGATGCTTGTTAACTGAAAAGAATAAAAGTAAGTTTTTTTAAAATGACACAGAATGACTGAAAGGTGGGTGTGGAGATTGCAAAAAAGAAAAAAAATCTAATTCTGTTAGTTTTTGTGGAATATGTAAGAAAACAGAAACTTCACATAACCATTATCATACGATTGCTGTTAGTACTGTGAAAATTTAAGACTTGCATAAGCAGTATTTTCTATAGTTATTATCAAGCATTCCTGTCATCCTCTTGTGGTTACAAAACTGTTCCACCAAGATAGCATGCTGGACTAGTAA
The DNA here is from genome assembly GCA_028646515.1 of Pseudochirops corinnae. Taxonomy (NCBI): domain Eukaryota; kingdom Metazoa; phylum Chordata; class Mammalia; order Diprotodontia; family Pseudocheiridae; genus Pseudochirops; species Pseudochirops corinnae. Next base: position 78,296,075 of record CM053589.1, read on the forward strand.
ACATGACCATGTAGCAAGCTTTTCAACTCTTAATATTCAATATATTGCTTAGTCTAGAACTATCTTCTTTTGAATACTGTTAGTCAACAGGAATAGTCCAACACCAAACAAGAAATGGTGGCACTGGACAGCCCTCCCCCTTCTGACAATGGCAATGATTCATCATGACTTCTAGAAGACAAGACATCCAACCCAATAATCAGAAGGATGATATTGAAGTCATTATTTTAATAGCTGATTCCAGTATTCCACAATATTAGCAGCTTTAAAGTTAGTATGAGAGATGGAAAATCTGATATGTCATGGCAATAGGCCCCATCTTAGACCGCTATGTGAAATGGCTGCTCTGATCAGAACCAATGGTACAGGTGACTCATAAGGAAGAAGAATATATTCTTTTTTGGGGGGGAAGAGGGAAACACAGTATCACTTTTATTGTAATAGAAAATTTATCTTATAAGTCATTATGCATTTGCCCCCCAAAGAATATATAAGTATAAATAATTGCAAAAAATCCTCATGAATACTTTAATGAACTACATGCATTTTATACAAAATGGAATTCCCCATTCAGAGCCCCAAAATGTAGGGAGACCCTAAAAATGTAGCAGAAGGAATTCTGTACGCTAGTTTCAGGAATATAGTTTGTACAGAAATGTTTCCACTAGATTCACAGAGTGTGCTTTAGATGAAGACTCTTCACGTGGTTTGATAGTCTGCAGCTCTTCAACAGGTTCCCACTTTTGGTTAATTGTGAGAAGCACTTGAGTCTCATGAGGATTCATATTTTCTCATGGTTCCGGATTTTTCTGTCTGCTGATGATCCCATCAGTTTGAAAAGGAAACACATGGACGTGTGGGCTGCTCCAATTCCAGCAACAGTCACAAACGTGATCCAAGGAATAAGCGCTTTCTTTTGGGGTGATGGCCTTTCCCTACCAGGGAGGAGGACCAGGTATGTGAGTGAAGGTTGCTAAGCAGAGAACTGTATCCAGAAGGACATATTCTGTAAGGGATTTCATGGTGCTGCTCAGGTGGTGAACCTGATTGGAACAGCAATGCCATTTCCTGAATAGGTATTGACCATATAATAAGGGAAAACTTCTTGCCCCGAGGTGGTGGAGGGAAGGGATTAATATAATAAATTTGCCAGTTAGAGGCAGGTGAAGAACCATAAGGGATGATGCTATAGAGATCTTTTGGAGGGGAGAAGTAGGTGGCTGAGAGTCCTATTGACATAAAAAGTACCACTGAATAGAAGCAGCTGCCTTGTCCTTCATTAAAGGGTTCATACAGTTCTTCGCCCTCCATAACCCAGCCTGCATTTTCCAAATGGTGATGGGCCATTCTTCAATCTCTGCCATTCTCATAAGGACTTCAGTCTGATTGTCCAATTCAGAAGAAGGCAAATGATGTCTCTGAGAGCTACTGACATCCTGAATCAATAGCTGTATTTGGTAAGAGAGATGGGTCAAAATTTCCCCACTGTTCAACTGGCACCAGAAGGGGGAATCATTTATTTTCTGGTCTTGTTCTCTCAAGGTTTCAGACCACTCAGCCAGAGGAACGGTCACTGTCTAGTATCCAGTATAAACATCTTATTTGCCCCATCCCTGTACATGCCAATCATGCATCTCACATCTTGATTCAGTGGGAAGACTTGGCAGGACCCTCATTCATCAAGATATCCCATTGCCAGATTAATAAAAGTCAAAGCAGCTGGGTGGATTGTTGTGAAGATAAAATGAGATAGCACTTAGAAAGTGTTTTACAAATCTTAAAGTGCCACATAAGTATGAGCTAATTATTTCCCTTGTAATTATTATTAATGTCCACTGAGGTCACTTGTGCACGTATCTCCCTTAGCAAGAAGAGTCAAGGTATTGGGATTAGGACTAGAAGCCCTAGCCTCTGTTAAAATTGCAACCTACACTTCAAAGGCATTAACATCCAAAGGGCCTATCTTAAATGAACTGTTCCCATTTAAGAATAGAAACTTACACTGCCTATCCATAATGGTAAAGGAATCATCTTACATCATTCAACTCATTATAGGAAACTCTGGACTCTTCTGTTCAGTGGCAACAAGGATCAGAAAAAAAGAGAAATTGATTTCAATAATAGCATATTGTATGATCACTTTGGAGAATTTGCTGCTCCAGAAACCCAACAGTTACTTGATCTAGCTACCCCTAAGTGCCTGCCAAAAATTCCATTCCACTTATGGACAGAAATCTCTGAAAACATGGGCCCCATGGGGTGCACAGAGGAAAGACTTCTGGATAACACTTTTGGTCTTCCAAGAGCTATGGCCTATTCCAGGCTGTAGAGGTGGATTTACAAGGGATTTGGTAAAAGGGAGCCATCAGAATACCCATGATGGGCATATGTATTCTCTGGAGCCTGAAGAATCCAATAAGCCTCTGAGCTTTCTTTAGAAACTTTTGGAAAGCAAGTATCAGTAGTTTGCCACAGACTGTACTTACAATCACAAGGGTTCCCTTCATCCGTTGTATTTCTGAAACTTTGACTGAGTAACTATGCTCTGAATTTTCCTAAGGTTTCACCAGTTTACTGTATCTGGTCTAGGAATGCAAGACACAGATGGGCTCTTCTGAAAGTTTTTTTAAGTGGGATGAAAGTAGCAGAGTACTGGGATCTCAACAGGGCAAGGGCTTTTTCTCAAGTGAAGATTAGAGAAATACAAGTGTTAGACAAGACAGACTGCAGATGTTCCTCTTGAAAAGTCATGTTACACAATATTCACTGAGATTGTTAAAGGGAAGTTGACTCTTGTTTGACACCATTGTATGATTCACACAATTTAACATCTTCCAGGTTTTTTTTTTTTTCCATTAACATGAAAGATTCAAAAATTCTGTCATGGAATCTCAGAATCTTAGTAAGCGGAATATTAAAGATGTAAGATGCCCCTTTCCTTATCAAACTCTTTAAAGTATCCTTTAGATTGACCTTTTCTAAATTACTTTTTTACTTCATATTAAGCTTTGGGATTTAAATCCAAAACATAAATCTTACTTTGCTTTCCCTAATTCCTAGGACTAGAGGATTTCTCTATAGAATCATATGTATAAGTGTGAATAGAGGCAGTTCCCTATGCAAAATGCAGGGGGAAAACATGTAATACCTCATGCAAAGTTTATTAGCAGCATAGGTAGAAAATAAAGTAGAGAATTTCAATCACCTTGGCTCATCTATTCTATCTTTACCTTCATATCTACTACCAATTCTTCCATTCCTGGTGTGATCCCAAAAAGCCTTGGCTAGGAATTTCTTTGCCTGGGCTCTTTGATAACAGGAATTGTTTTCTTTCCTTCCTTCCCTCCTTCCCTCCTTCCTTCCTTCCTTCTTTCCTTCCTTCCTTCCTTCCTTCCTTCTTTCCTTCCTTCCTTCCTTCCTTCCTTCCTTCCTTCCTTCCTGCCTGCCTTCCTTCCTTC
>CM053589.1:78300032-78332779 GCA_028646515.1 Pseudochirops corinnae
CTTTTTCCATCTGGTAAATTCGACTTTTTAAGGCATTCTTCTCCTCATTGGCTTTTTGGCCCTCTTGTGCCATTTGAGTTAATCTATTTTTTAAGGTGTTATTTTCTTCAGTGAGGTTGTTGACTCTCTTTTCATGATTTTCTCGCATCATTCTCATTCCTCTTCCCAATTTTTCCTGATCCACTCTCCTGAATGCTCTAGCTGAGGCTTGTCCTGGCCACCCCAGGGCCATGCCATGGTTTCAGGCTGGGCTGGTTTCGGCTCCCAGCATGCTGTGATGAGCCCTTCCTGTCCTGCCTGCCAAGCTGCCTTCAGTGGGAGAGGTGTTTTTCTGTACTTTTGTGAGTTCTGGAGCCCTAAAATTTGTTTAGAGTCATATTTTATGGTTATTTGAGGTGGCTATGTGGGAACTGTGGCATTTTCCTGCTTCTATGCCGCCATCTTGGCCCCACCCCCCCAGCAGTGACTTTTAGAGTGTTCTAATTGTTAGGAACATTTTCCTTAACCAAAGGTAAATTCATCCGTTTGCACCTTTGACACTTTTCTCTTAGTTCTTTCCTCTGAGGCTAAGTAGAACAATTCAAACCATTGAACCATTGAAGAACTACTCTTTGAAAGTTTAAAGAAAGCTTTACTATTCCCTTAAAGTCTTAATTTCTCTAAACTAAATACCCTTCCTTTCTTCAGCCGATGCTTACAGGAATCTTTATTCCTTTTACCATCTTAGTTGCTTTTTTCTGGACAGTCTTTAGCTTATTCCTATTCTTCCCGGATTGTGGTACCAGAGACTGAATTCAGTACAACAGATGTGGCCTGGTCAGGGAAGAATACAATGGGATTGTCACCTCCCTCATTCTGGACATGATTCCTTTCTTACTACCACCTGAAATCACATTACTTTTTTTTGGAAACCATGTCACACTGCTGACTCCCTGTTCTTCTATGTGACTTTGGGAAAATCACTCTGGGCCTCAATATCCTCATCCATACGCTGAGACTGGTCAGGCTGGATGATTGCTAAGGTCTCTTTCAACCTTGATCTGTGATCCTGTGTCTTATATTAATATGTCGTCTCCTAAAACCCTAGACCGTTTTCATGTGAACTTATGTTTAGCTACATTTTCTTCATCCCATATCATCACACTGATGACTATTCTTTGGGTCTAAAACTCCACGTCTAACCCTATAGTAGACTACTGTCTAGTCCACATCTCTCTATTCTGCCTATGAGAATAATGCAAGCAAACGCTTTGTTAAATGTCTTAACCAAATCTATGTGAATTGTATCTGTTCTGCCTGTGAAGTACCCCTGTGAAGAAAAGGAAGCAAGGTTAGTCTAGCATGATCTGTCTTTGATGAAGCCATGCTGGCTCCTTAGGGTCACTATTTTCTTTTGTGGATCTTCTAGAGTCATTATTTTATTAATTTGTTCTAGAATTAGGTCAGGACTCATCCAACTGAAAAAATAAATAAATAAAGTTTAGAAATGTTACTTTCTCCCTTTTAGAAAATCAGGACATTTGCTCATCCATATTCCTTCCACACCTCCTTTATATCCCATGTTATTCTTTGCAAGATCACTAACAATAGCTCAACAATCACATTTGCCAACTTATTTAATTCCCTAGGGCAAAGTTTATCTAGGCCTGGTCATTTTAATTCATCAAGAGCTCTCTCATAATCTTTCTATTTATCTTGGGTTTCAATTCCCCATTGGCTGTTTTTTTTTTTTCTGTCCTTTCTGGTTCAAAGATAATTCTTCCTAGTAAGAGAAAAACAGAAGCAAAGTATGAGCTTTTCCTTCTCTCTGCCACTGTGATCGATTGTCTTTACTTTCACTGATCCTCATTCTCCCTCCCCATAAATACAAATTCTGCCCTTTAAAAAATTTTCCTTATCCTCCCATGCCACTCTTACCATTAACAGGAGATGATGTCATTATCTGTGGATGCTTCCATCTTCTATATAACAATAAGAACAAACATTTATTAAATGCCTTCCGTGTGCCAGGTACTATGCTAACTGCTGGGAACAAAAAGAAAGGCAAAAACCAATCCTGTTCTCAGAGAACTCACAGTCTAATGGGGAAACAACATGCAAGCAACTATGTACATACAAGGCTTACACAGGATGAATTGGAGGGGAGGTAGTGTCATCAGTGAGGTACTCAGATTAAGGAAGTGGAAAAGGCTTCTTGCAAAAGATGGAATTATAGCTAAGATTTTTAGGAAGGCAGAAAAGTCAGGAGGAGGAGATGATCAAAGAGAAGAGGGTTCTTGGCCACTGAAAATGCTAGCTTGGAAGATGGAGTGTTGTGTTCAAAGAACAAACAAGAAGTCCAGTGTAACTGGATTATAGAGTATGGAGAGGAGAAAAGTAGAATGGGACTATACAAAATAGAAGATTTAATATTTGGTGCTGGAGATGATAGCAAACCGGTGGAATTTATTGAATAAGAAGGAGGTCATGGTCAGATCAGCTGTTTAGAAAGATTGGTTTGGCAACTGAAGAAAGGATGGAATGAAGTAGGGAGAGACTTGAGACAGGTGAACTAACCAGCACAGGCTATTGCAGTAGTCCAAGTGTGAGGTGACAGGTCCAGCACCAGGGTGGCATCAGTATCAGAGGAGAAAAGGGAATATATATGAGAGATGTTACAAAGGTAGAAAAGATAGCATTTGACAACTAATTGGATATAGGGGAGGAGAGAGAATAAGAAATCAACACCAAGTGAAATCTAGGTTACTAGGTGACTGGGAGGATGATGGTACCCTTCCCAGTTAGGAAAGTGAGGATTTGGGGGTGACAAGAGGACTATGAGTTCAGCTTTGAACCTGTTGAAACTAAGATAATTACAAGGTATCCAGTTAAAGAGGCCAAAAGTCAGTTGTAGATGCAAAATTATAGGTCAAGATAAAGCTTGGAGCTAGACAAATATATCTGAGAATCATCTGCTAGAGATGATAATTTACTCCATAGATGCTTATGAAGTGATCAAGCAAAATAGTATAGAAAGTTAAGAGAAGAGGGCTCAAAATGGAGCCTTAGGGGATTTACAATTGTCAACATCAAAGACCTCTAAAGACAAGTCACAAAATGATGAGGATTGAGAAAAGGCCATTACATTTGGAAATTAAGAGACCATTGGTAACTAATGATAACGTTGGAAGCCAAACTGAATAGAGTTAAGAAGAAAGTGAGAGAAAGATGGTGGAGGCACCTATTGGAGATAGCCTTCTCCAAGGAGTTTAACCATTATAGAGAAGAGTAATAGTGGATAGAATGTTGAGCCTGGAGTCAAAAAGACCCATCTTCCTGAGTTCAAATCCAGCCTCTGATACTAACTTAGTGACCTTGGGCAAGTTACTTAACCCTGATTACTATAATTTCTTATCTGTAAAATGAGCTGGAGAAGGAAATGGCAAACCATTCCCATATCTTTGCAAAGAAAACCCCAAATGGCATCACAAAGAGTCAAACATGATGGAAAAAAGGCTGAACAACAACAATATGAGATAATAGCTAATGGAGATGAATGAATCAAGTGAGTATTTTCTGAGGATGGGGGAGATATAGGGCATATTTATAGACAGTAGGAAAAATGCTAGTAGATAGAGAGATATTAAAGATTAGCAAGAGAGTAGGGATGATAGAGCTGACAATCTTCTCACAAATAGAATCATTTGTATGTATAAAGAGGTTTGCCTTGGCAAAAAGAAACTCTACCTCTTCATATGAAACATGAATATATATATATATATATATATATATACATATATATATATTTTACTTTACTATTTAAGTAGGTTGATGCATCTCTCTATAGCAGTGGTTCTCAACCTGTGGGTCATGACCCCTTTGGGGACTCTGCTCCTCTATCTGTCTCCAGGCGGGTCTGCCCACATGCAGATATGCCCACATACAAGTATTAAAGGGTTGCAGCATTAAGAAGGATGAGAAACACTGCTCTATAGGTTCCTTGTACATTTACACAGGTCTCTTTTAATAGCTCCCTCTTTTCCTCCTCAGCATAACTGTTTCTCTTTGTTTCATTTGAATTTCATTCTTGAAAGTTTCCCATCCCTGAGTTAGGGTTTTGGGTCATGAAGTCCTAAGCATTTTGCTTTCTCAACTCTTTAAAATTCACTTTTCAAAATCTAGGAGGAAATTTTTTTTTGTAATCTAGGAGGTATGCTAGAGACCTCTCTATCTGGAAATTAAATTTCCAAATTTAATGGCCTTTTCTCAGTCTACATAATTTTGTGACCTGTCTTTATAGGTCTTTGATGCTGACAATTGAAAATCCCCTAGAGCTTCATTTTGAGCCTTCTTCTCTTCACCTTTCATACTATTTTGCTTGATCACTTTGTAAGCTTCTAGGGAGAGGTCATTCCCCAGCAAGGATTTCCAAGCCAGCAACTAGGTCCTCCTAGTTGGGAAAATCATTGCCTTTTGAAGGAATAAGTTATAATCAATATAAGCCAATAAGTGATGGACTGTCTGTCTTGCTTTCGACCTAACAACATCTCTAATAGTTTTCTGAATTCATCACAGACACTGAATGTCTATTGAGACAGTCATAAATGTGGTTGGTTTTCCAGGTTTTTCATCTGTTTCCTCTTCCTGTCCAAGTGGTCTGTACTAGGTTTCTGGGATGGTGTGGATCAGTGTCCAACTTGTAACCCCTTTTGCCCCCAAAAGGTTCACAAAACTATTTAGTAAGACCTGAACCATATTAAAATGTAAATGGGAAATGTTTAGCAAAATAAATAAACATAAAATGCAATATGGATAATATTAATTTGTGGATTTTTAAGTCAAAATGACATGTATTTGCTTTTTGAGCAATATATATATTGCTCAAATATATATATATATATATATATATATATATATATATATATACTAAATATATATATACAATATATAGCATGACATCTTGAGGGAGTTATCAGAGATGTATGAGATGAAAAGGAGGTTGACTAGTCATGTATTGAAAGCAAAAAAAATAGATATAATAATAATAATATAGGCATACTTTGGAGATATTACGGTTTTGCTTCCAAGCCACCACAATGAAGCAAATATTGCCATAAAGCAAGTCACACAAATTTTTTGGTTTCCCAGTGCATATAAAAATTATGTTTACACTATAATGTAGTCTATTAAGTGTGCAATAGAATTATGTCTAAAAAAATGTACATACCTTACTTTAAAAACGCATTATTGCTAAAAATTGCTAACCATCATTTGACCCTTCAGCAAATCATTGTCATTTTGCTGATGGAGTGTCTTGATGGCTACTGACTGCTCAGGTGATGGTTGCTGAAGGTTGGAGGATGAAAATTTCTTAAAATAAGACAACAATGAACTTGAATACTTGGAGGATATCATAGGATTCTTAATTGACTTGACTTCAATATTGTTGTGTCCCAGGAATAGAGAGTTCCAGGGAGAAGGAGACAGGGTTGGTGGAGCAGTCAGAACACACGACATTTGCCTATTAAAATCACCTTCTTATATGGGCATGGTTTGTGGTGCCCCAAAACTATTACAATAGTAACATCAGAAATCACTGATTACAGATCACTTTAACAGATATGATAATAATGTAAAAGTTCGGAAAATTGTGAGAATTACCAAAATGTGACACAGAGACATGATGTGAGCACAAGCTATTGGAAAAATGGCACTGATAGACTTGCTCAATGCAGGGCTGCCATAAATAATTTAAAAATTTGTAAAATTGCAGTACCTGCAAGGCACAAGAAAATGAGGTATGCCTGTAATAGCATTTATGTGATGTTTCAAAGTTTGCAAAGCTCCTTACACATGTTATTGCATTGATCCCTCATGACCACTTTGTCAAGTAGATGATACTGTTATCCCCATTTTACAGATGAAGAGACTGAGGCTGAGAGGTTATCTAATTTTCACAACTCCAAATTCAGTGCCCTATTCACTATGCCATCTTGATACCTTGATACCCCCATGCTAGGAAAATACCTTCCTCTTTGGTGTACCTCCCACAAAAGACTTATGGGAAGAAATGGACAAGAATAGATCAGGAAGAGGAGCCCTGGATGGACTGTGATTTATGCTGTTGGAGTACCCATTGTGATTTCTTACTTCATAGTTCTCTTACTCCAATGGATCTATGATCTCATCCTTTTGGTTATCCCCTTCCATGAAATAGATCATGACCTATCCATGCCTTCCCCTCCATGCCAGCTCATCTGGGATCCAATATGGAAACTCTTTGGCATTCAAAGCCATTCATAACCTAGACTCATCTTTTCTTTCTAGTCTTCTTACACCTTATTCCTCACCACATACCCTTTGACCCAGTGATGCTGGTCTTGTTCCTTGAATAAGGAACATCTTGAATAAGGAACATCTCCAGATTCCCAAATATTTTCTCTGGTTATCCCCCTGCCTACTCTCTCTCCTTATCTCTGCTTGCTGCCTTCCCTGGCTTTTTTAAAGTCCCAATTAAAATCCTATAAGAAGCTTTTCCCAACCTCTTTTAATTCTAAGGCCTTCCCTCTCTTAATTATTTCATGTTAATCCTGTACATAGCTTGTTTTTAGATATTTTTGTACTTGTTATTCGTCTGTTAGATTTTTAAGTCCTTGAAGACAGAAACCATGTTTCACCTCTTTTTGTATCCCCAGCATTTAGCACAGTGCCTGGCACAGAGTAGGCACTTAGTAAATGTTTATTGACTAATTATGTGATGCTCCTCTGTCCTCCCATCTTTTTCACTGCGGGAGATTCCATGTGCCAAGGGTCTTCTTCTTGACCCCTTGACATTGCATGAGAGCTCATGGGCTCTCCTTCTATCTTTCTTCCCCCTTTCTACATGACTGATCCATATTAATATTAAAGAATGCCTGCACAAAGCTTGGTGAAGTAAGTGGAAATAGATGCAGATGCCCATTTCTTCCTAAAAAAAAAACCCATAAGGTTCACTGGTGCCAGAAGGAGTATTTAAAGCAAAAATTAAAATTAAAATTTGCCTGCCATGAAAAATGAATGATCCATGTTTACTTGTGGATGTCCACATGGCTAGATTTCTCTGCTGTATCAAAAAATAATACCTAGGTCATCATACAGCAAATCAGTGATGTGGTAAGAGGCCAGTTGGGGTAGTGGATCAGCTGTTGGACTTGGAGTCAAAAAGACCTGGTTTCAAATCCTGCCTTAGACACTTACTAGCTGGGAAAGACAAGGCAGAGCATTTAATCCGTCTTAGTCTCATTTTTCTTATCTGTGAAATAATGGAGTTGGACTCTATGACCTCGAAGGTTGCTTTCAGCTATGATGTGATGTCATGTGACATTCTCTCTTCTCATGCAGTGCTGCATGTATTTAGAGGGAGCTAAGCTACAGGGGATTAAGATTGACATATACAGAATGTAATTGGAATAAATTAAGCTGGAGTAATGTGTATCAGAAGAGTCATCTCAGATAGACTTCCCCAAGAGTTTCTAGCTCCCCATAGAGCTCCAGGGATAATTCTGAACTCAGTATGTCATTTATTCACCTTGTGTTCCACTGCCCTAACAAAATTTGGACTTATGTTTGCTTGGCTTCATATTTTAGGACTTGACTATTTTGTTCAATAGCAGTGAGAGGACAAAAAAAATTCTTAGAGCTGGAAACATTTTGTTTCCTACCAAAAAAAAAAAATAAAAACCCAACTATTTTTTTTTTAGCCAGCTCTGTGGTTGAAAATATTTCTTCTGTGGTCTAGAGATTGGTTGGATCTCATCACTTGTTGGCCAGTGTCTGAGAATTTTAGATTGTGGCTTCCCATCAAGTAAGCAGGCAGGACATTTTTTTTTTAAACTAACATGTAACAATTTTGAGTACATACATATGAGTGAATAAACCTGTTTTGGTGTATTAGAATAGATACATGCGGATCCAGCTCTTTCTGGATCAGAATAAACCTTGTTTTTTTTCCCCACATACTGTATATATCAACATAGCTTTAAGTTTTCATCATTAACATGACAACAAAACCATTCATATGAAGACAAAATGATAGAAGGATGATATGTGAGCCATAAGCAGATTCATAACAGATCCACAAACCAAAGGAATCTGAGATTTGACTTGTCACATTTTTTATCTGCTAGAAACAAAATATGAGGTCTCTTTTATTCAAAGATCAGGTAAGGGGCAGCTGGGTGGTGCAGTGAATAGAGCACCAGCCCTGGAGTCAGGAGGACTTGAGTTCAAATTTGGCCTCAGACACCTAACACAAAACTAGACATGTGACCTTGGGCAAGTCATTTAACCCCAATTGCCCTACCTTCTCCCCTCCAAAAAATAAAAAAGATCAGGTGATCCAAAAACCTTCTCAAGATGGTAGAGTGAATAGGAACAGAACAACTCAAGGTAGGATTAAAATAAAAGCACTAGACTGAGTAATTATTGATAAATCAAGAAAAAAAAAACTAAAGTAAGTACATGTTTCCACCCAGGACAACACAAAGATAGCCAGAGGCCTATGGATACTTATGGAATGTGTAGAAAAGTCTAGCTCGGGAACATAGCACCAAGAAATCTTCCAACATATGGATAGGAGGAGCCAGGAAAACCAGAGCCTGCAGCTGGGTACCCTAAGGCATGAAGACTACAGTGTGGACGCATGGGGTCTGGATCTATATTATTCTGATACCTGAGTATCAGGATCAGGAGACTGTGAAGCTTGAACCCAAAGAGCAATGGATAGACTGGCACTTGCTAGCACAGTTTGCTGGCCTGAGCTGCCCTTGAGGTCCATAAAGAACACACCACTCAGTACCTGGAAGAAGTAGTAACAGTACACCAGACAAAACAAATCAAAACTAAATAAAACTCTACCATCCCTGACACAAAGCCCCAATTCAAGAAATAAAGCAAGAATAATAACTAAATAAAAGAAAATACTGATGATAAAGAAATACAGATCCAGGGACATCCCAGATACACACTCAGAAGTAGAGAAAGACTACAGTTTTACAAGGAAGACTTCAAGCAAAAACACAGAAGCACAGCTTTACTGCAAAGTCCACTAGAATTCCTGGATGTATTGAAGCAGGAGTTTAAAATGATGTTGTCAATGACACAAAAACTCAAGAGGAAAGAATGGAAAATCAAACGAGAATTTTAGAGGAAAGAATTGGAAGACAAATAAACAGATTAGGAGAGGAAGTACAAATCCTCACCCAATTAACAAAGTTCCTGAAAACTAGTTTGAACCAAACAGAAATAAGTGGCTTCAGGAGAGAATAAAAAAAATACTAGAAAAAAATTGATAGACCAAAAAATATATTAAAAAGGGAAACTATCAAAAGCAGCTGACCTAGGAAACAGGTCAAGAAATAATCTAAGAACTTTAAAGAAATCACAAGTTAAGACTGTCCAGATCTATTAGAATCAGAAAGCAAAGGAAAATGAATCTACCAGTCACCTCCTGAAAGACACCCCTAAAATGATACAACAGCTTCCAGGACAAAGAAAATATACTGCAAACAGCCAGAAAGAAATAATTTAAATGCCTAGGTGCCACAGTCAGTATCATACAAGATCTGGAAACTCCTCCTATAATAAAGAGAGGAGCTTGTAATATGCTATTGCAGAAGGCAATTGATAAAAGTTTACAGCCATGAGTAACTTTGGAGAGGTTGTAGTAAAATAGCCACACTGATACATTATTGGTCAGGCTATGAATTGGTCTAGTGTATTCCTACAAAAGTCATTAAACCATGTATACTTTTTGACCCAGAATAGAATAGTATTCTATTACCAAACCTGTATGCCCCAAAAAGAAAAGAGATAGGAAAAAGACCCATACATATATGAATGCTTATAGCATTTCTTGTTGTAGCAAAGACCTGGAAATAAAGGGAATGAACATAAAGAAAAACAACTTTGAAAGTCTTTTAAGAACCATGACCAATCATGATTTCGGAAGCTAATGATGAGGAAGCTTGCTACTTTCTGATATGCCCTGTATGGAAATTTGTTTTTCATTAACATATATAAGTGTTACAAGGTTTTTTTGTTTTTTGTTTTTTCCCAATTGGTAATGGGGGGAGTTGGGAAAGATAACAGGGTTAGCATAGAGTTGCCAAAACAGAAAAGAGGGTCATTGAAGAATTTTTTTTTTATATACAAATATGTAAAGGAGGAGTTTCAAAGGGAAACCCAGACAAGATTTAAAAGTTAGATTTTAAATTTATTGTACATAATAGAGATTCATGATTTCATGTATAATTTTCTTTATCTGTTCTGCTTGTATTTGGAAATATTCATTTTATTGCATTTAAAATTTTAAAAGATATGCATACTATCTATCTATCTATCTATCTATCTATCTATCTATCTATCTCCCTAGAGAAGTGAGGTGCCTTATCTACAACCAGTCAGAGCCCAGTGACCTATATTTCACGAGTGGCCAAGTTGGAAGCTGATTTGAGAGAGACAGAGAGAGACAGAGACAGAGAGAGAGAGAGAGAGACAGAGACAGAGAGTGTATATCTAGTGGTAATATACCAGATGGGTATTCTGAGATCAGCTTCCAACTTGGCCACTCCTGGAAGACAGGTCACTAGGCTCTGACTTGTAGACAAAACATCTCACTTCTTTGGGACTTAGTTTCTTCTGTCTGCAAAAAAGCTTTCTGATCCAGAAAGGAAATGTTTTTCTATTATGAGGTGAAATCTTAATGTTCAAGAAAAGCTCATAAAATAAGGATACCTCATTTTGGGTGCTGATATATAGTTGGCATGTTCTCATAATCAGGTGTTTACTAAATGGGTGCATATATCCAGGCTTTATACTATTGGAATATTGCCTAAAGTGTTCAGTAAGAAGACCCTAACCTAGTAGTTGTCATTTCAAAACTCTCTTGAATGAAACTCATTCTGTTGCCCTCTAACCAGGGTCCTATAGAGCAATAACCAGGGTTATAACCAGAACAATAGTTCATGCCATCCATGTGATTAGAAGCACATTCACTCAGAATTTGGGGCAGCTTGAAAAGAAGCAACCAAATCAGAGATTAAAAAGGATTACCGGCTAAAAGAGGACTAATTTTAGAACTTATATGTATTTAAAAGGATCATTGGGAGACCTATTAGAAATGCAATATTTGAAAAAATGAAACATTAAGGAAATGTCCTTCCTCCTTTCCCCCTCACAAGGGGCAGAGGAGGAAGTGGTGATCCACAGAATCTTGCTTCAGAGACCCATCCCTGACAGAATGAGACTGAAGATCCACCCAGAAAAGCAGAACTTACTGCACTAGAAATCAGCTCATGCAAAATGAAACTGACCCATCCATGCCCTCTGACCTCAAGGGAGGAGGAACAGAAGGGAGAAAGAAAAGAGAGAGACAGAGACAGAGAGAAACAGACAGAGATTAAGGTTTACAAGAAGGGGCAGTATTTAATGTAGTAGGAACAGGAGTGAAAGTCCAATTTTCTGATGACGGAGACATTGCTGTTTTTACCCCCATAATAATGAGACAACAATCAAAACAACAGCTCTCTCAATGCACAGAAATGTCAAAACTAAATGAAATGGTGGAATTTTTGTGGTTTTGGCTCTTGGTGTGCAAGTATATTCATGAATTAGGGCCATGGTTTGGCAATAGTGAGGGCGGCTGTGTGGATCCTGGGGGAGCTCTCTTGCTCTGTGGCTTTCTTTGATATGCCATCAAACATTGGCAGATTTCTTTCTCTCAAGGCTATGTTTATGAGGGCCAGGGGTAAGCAGAGACTCTCATTATGAAGCCCCAAGCAAAAACCAAATGAGAACTCCCTGATGCTTTCCCACATTCACGCGTCCTTGCTTGTAAGCTGAGGGGCTGACCCGCCAAGCTAGAAGCAAAGGGGCAAGCTAGGGGGAAAGGACAGCTGGGTTCTGCTCTCAGAATTACAAAACCCTGTGTCTGTTATCTTAGTAAAGTCACTTAGGCTTTCCTTGCTAGTCTTGTTACTAAAAGTCAGAGAATCCTCCCCACTTACAAGCTATTTTAAGAACTGATTGCTTCAGAAAAGGTTTTTTTATTTCCATAAACAAGATACCCATCAAACACAAGATACAACTTTGTGTTGTTGTTCACTTGTTTCAGTTGTGTCTGACTCTCTGGGACCACATTTGGGGTTTTCTTGGAAAAGGTACTGGAGTGGTTTGCCATTTCCTTCTCTTGTTCATTTTACAGATGAAGAAACTGAGGGTTCAAACAGGGTTCAGTGACTTACCCAGAGTCACACAGCTAGGAAGTGTCTAAGGCTGGATTTAAGTTGAGGTCTTTCTGAGTCCAGGCCTGGCGCTTGATCCATTGTACCGTCTAACTGTCCACAACTTTGTAGAAGTGTCCTAAAATTCGCCACTCCTCCTGTTCCTCCACATTCTCCCACTCTAACTACTTATCGCTTATCACAGCAATAATGAAGCACATTTCATTGCTGGCCTGTGATAACTTGTTACTGATCATGTGGACATTTTCAAGTCTATTCCTGTATTTGGCAACTGGAACATGGGACTTCCATGGAGATCCAAGTAGATATGAGTGACATTATATATAGATTTGGGGAACCAATGAGTCATCTGTCCTACTGGCACTTGCATATTGAAAACCAAATTAGTACAATACTGTCCTGGAGCACTTAAGGCACTGGGGAAGGTTATGGGTCTACTCAGGTAATGAGGTTCAAGCCAAACTATTCCAATAGCAGATGATTGGTATCCAATTTGTGACTGTAAGATCTTTTTTCCTCCTTTGTTACATCACATCATCTGTGCATTCTGTCTACAAAGCAGTAGCTGACAGTGTGGTAACCACAGAAATATCTGGTTGGAGGAAGCAAAGGTCATTTGATTGGTGGAGGAAATTTTGGTATAAAAAAACCATAGGCATCTTGTCTGAGCTAATGATTGTGAGGTAGATGAGGTAAATGAACCCAGGTCTTCATTTATTATGCCACAGCTAGTCACTAGCCCCAATCTTTGTCATTCATTTATCTGCTAGGTATATATAGTGGGGAGACTGGCCAGTGATGGCCCAGTTCTATTCCTTCGAACATGCTCAGATTAGCCAGGTAGCCCAGTGGATAGAGTACTAGGCCTACTTCATATGAGGCCTCAGACACTTACTAGCTGTGTGACCCTGGGCAAGTCATTTAAACTGTTTGCCTCAATACCTTCTACTGTAAAATAGGAAACATCTGCGCCTCAGGATTTTTGTGAGGATCAAATGAAATAACCATCTGTAAAATACTCAGACCAATGCCTCGCTCGTGATAAGCACCATATTACTGTTAGCTGGATTATTGTTATTTTTGGCCATTCCTGGTGGAAGGTTGTGTACAGATATTCCTTGCCTGGTTCCAATCCAGGGAATTTTGGAACCCTTTATCCAACCACAAAGAGAGAAAAGGACATCCGATGACCAGGGCCCTACATGCATATTTTAAACATGGGTCCCATTTGCATTATTTATAGGTATTCTCATGAAGTAGTGATTCACGCTATGCTAGGAGGTACAGTGGACAAAGTGCTAGCCCTGAAGTCAGGAAGACTCATCTTTCTGAGTTCAAATACAGCCTCAGACGCTTACTAGCTGTGTGACACTGGGCAAGTCACTTAACCTTTTGCCTCAGTTTCCTCATCTGGAAAATGAACTAGAGAAGGAAATGGCAAACCACTCCAATATCTTTGCCAAGAAAACCCTAAATGGGTTATGAAGAGTCAGACATGACTGAAACTATTGTGCTCAAACTTGAAGTATGACAGCAATCAGGCACACATGTAGAGGAAGGGCATAGCCAAAGAGTACCTCCTTCCTCTGGGTCCTGGAAATCCTTTTTGCCTTTATGATACCTCTTCTCACCCAGTTCTCTATTGGCCTCTCTGGATACAGGCACAGTGTCTTTCTAGAATTAATAGCCATCACATCCCTCCCTGACAAGGACTTACTTTGCCTGAAGCTGATGCCATCTTGAGGTGATTGTCTCTCCACATTCATCACCAGGTATTTCTTCTATCATAAGCCACTGCTGTTGCAGTGGATGTAGTGCCAATGTAATATTCACATCATTCACAGTCACATAGTGCTCAATCACAAAATATAACAGACTCTCCATATAGAAAACAGAAGCAAAAACATTTATTCAGACACCAGAAAAGCAAATCCCAAACACAATAAGCTGATTCTGTCATAGTAGCAAAGAAATTAATAAGCCATAACAGCACAGAGAGTCACAACATCTTTTAGCCTTCCCACAAACCAACACAACACCAATACTTATTCACAAGTTTATCTGTTTCCCTCAAAAGCATCCTCTCTTCCCAACTGTCTAGTTTGCTCTGACTCCCAGCTTCCTGTGTGGGCTCTGCTCTACTCCTCCCACAAGAGGCTCCATGTGATTACATTCAGCCTATTAGGGGGTAGGGTTTATTTTCAAAGCAGAGAAGATCTTCAAATTACCATGACAGTGGAGACCACCTGCAGTAGTCTCTACTTCCAATTCTGGTTGCCAGGGGACCCTTCTATGGCTCTAATAAATCTTTCAGGGGACTCATTCACCTACAATCAGGAAAGAATAACCACAAAAGAAATAGAGGCACCATAAGCACAGCAGCAGGACAAGTAGCATGACTCCCTTCCCCACACCCACCAGCTCTTAGCTGTTTCTCCTGCCAGAAGGAAACAAAAGTGAGAGATAGGCAACTTGTCTTTCACTTCAGTGCTCAGTTCCAGCTCAGTGCCTCTTTATCACATGGTACTAGCTCCCTAGTCACATGTGGCTGGAAACTGGGAGTATCTGTAGCTGAGAACCTGAGTTTGATCTAAGGTTTGGGCCATCAACAACCAGTCTGCCCACATAGATCATAATCATTTAGGGACTATTTATTGAAATTCTGAATTATGAGTATCTTTTACTCCTCGTCTTCCTTATCTTCTCTTACTTGTATTTCTTTTGCTGGCCAAAAGAATTTAAGATCCTTGAGACCAGGGATTGTTTCATTTTTATATTTTAGCCTGGCACATAGTAGGCCATAGGATGGGAAACCCTTTAACTTCCAACTCTTTGCTACCACAAGAAGAGCTGCTGTAAATATTTTTGTACATATAGCTCCCTTTCCTTTTTTTAAAAAAAATCTCTTTGGGATACAGATCCAGTAGTGGTATTGGTGGGTGAAAGGGCATACACAATTATTTAGTCCTTTTGACATAAAAATTCTTGTCTTCTTGATGCGTTGGTCCATTGCTTTTATCCATTGGGCTACCTTTCTGCCTAATGATGAAGTCAGGAGCCATATTGTATACGTTTTAGAAGAGGGAAGAAAGGAAGAGCAGGCAGAGTATAGATAGTTTTTTAAGGAGTTTAACTGAAAAGAGGAGGAATAATAAAAGACAATAGCTAATGGGGATGATCTAGTGAGGGGTTTTTAGGGATGAGGATGACTTAGATATATTTGAAGGCAGTAGGGAAGGAATCAATACATATGGAGAGATTAAAGAAAGAGTGGGAATGATAATGGGTTCAAACTATTGAAGACAATGGGAGGGGAAAGGCTCAATGGCACAAAGTTTGGCCTTAGCAAGGATAAACGTTCCCTCTTCATCAGCAGCTAGCATGGACGAGAGGTGGGAAAGATTTCAAAGGATTGTGAAATAAGGAGAAAGAATTCCTCTTACCAGATGACCTCAGTTTCTTTCATTGGAGGCCTATTCACTAAATGGGCATTACCTTACTCAAAAGAAGAACCTGAAAAGGCTGTAACTGAAAAGGGCAAAGGTCTCCCATTGCATCCTGGGCCATCTCTAGTAGCCCTGATGAATATCTAGCCACTGGATCCAGATGGCTCTAGAGGAGAAAGTGAGGTTGGTGACCCGGTACAGCCCTCCCTCACTCAAATCAAAGTCAACTGCGAGTCATGTTATCATTTCCCTGATGTCATGGTCCTCTTCAAAAGTAAAGGGCAAACACAACAACAGAAGAAATGCTTGTTAATTGATTGATTGACTGCCTTCTGGGCATTTCATTGTTGATTAATATTTAGAGAAAGAGGTAAAACAAATCAGGAAGGTTTGAAGTTTATTTATTTTTAATATCTCTAGAAAATGATTCAGTTGAAGAGTAGTTTAAAGGAAATGGATTTTAAAAAGTTTTTTGGATTCTTTGTGGTTTTTAGTTGTTCATCCTATCCTTGTCCTCTAAGCCATAGAGAAGGGCTAGATGGCAAGGACTCAAGATTTCTCCTCTCACTCTTAAAGCTTCACTGAATAGTTAAGGTTAAAAAACTAAAAATCTTCCTTCCAGTTAAAATGACTATTTGAATCTAAGTAGTTAGTCATTCAACATGGCACTGGCTGAAAAGAAGTAACATACTAGAATTTTGGAAAGGGTCATGGGAGCTTTAATGACCAAGGGATGAAGACTTGGAGGGAGAGAGGTTATTTGTTTGCTGACAGAGAAAGAAATGACATCTCCTGAGTCAACATCTGTAGAATCTATCAGGAAATCTCTTGTATTTATCAACCAAACCAAATCTTTCTTCATTTAAGAATATCGAAATACTAGAAATTCATTCTATTGAAGTCATTAAAACTTAGACTAGACTATATTTCTCAACAGGGCACCACAGTGGGGAAGATAGCTTCACAATGAGTTTTGCCATCTGAATCACATTTGTCTGTGTTGATGATATCAAGGACCATGTCTTACTTATCTTTTGTGTACTGAGCAGAATAGCTTTCCTAATCTAACAAACATTTTTTTGAATAAATGAATGACTGTAATACAAAGCAAGCCTGTTCAATGGGTAATGACTTCTTGTGTGTAACAACTTTTTTTATGTAGGTACTCTCTGTCTTTTTATGTCTATTAGTACCAGGATTTTTGCCTGCTTTAATATTAGCCACTATTAAAACCTAGTCATGGCATACAGTTAATTCTGGCTTCTCAAAGATTATAGCAGCTGAAGCAAAGCTCAGTCAGGACCTATGAAGCCAGAAAGACTTTGAGTATAATAGCCTTCCTAATGCACAAAACTGACCATGCCAATACCCTGCTCAAGAAATTTCAGGGATTCCCTATTCCTTTTAAGATAAAACACAAAATCCTCAGCTTGGCATTTAAAACCATTTGTAATCTGGCTCCTTTATGGATTTGTTTCACTTTACTCCCTTTCCTTTATTCTATGTTCTAGCTAGCGGCACAGTGGATAAAGCTCTGAGCCTGGAGATAGGAAGAGTTTAATTTTAGCTTCAGACACTTACTAGCTGTGTGACCTTGACCAAATCACTTAAACCTTGGAAGGCCTCAGTTTCTTCAAACTATAAAGTGGGGCTTATAATAATACTCATTTCCCAGGATCATTGTGAAAATCAAATGAGATATTCGTGAAGGGCTTAGTATAGTGCCTGATAGATAGTAGGCATTTAATAAATACTCGTTCCTTTCTTCCTTTTTTCCTTTCTTCATTCCTTCATACACTCTTTCATTCCTTCCCTCCCTCTTGTTCCTTTTTTCCTCTCTCCCTCCTTCCTTCTTTTCTTTTTTTGTTCCTTTCTACATTCTTTCCTTTCCTCTCTCTTTCCTTTCTTCTCTCTATTCTTCCTTCTTTTCTTCCTTCCTGCCCTCTTTCCTTTTCTCTCATTGTTACTTCTTTCATTCCTTCCTACAAGGGGTTTCATTTCTTCCTCTCTTCTTTCTCTCCCTCCTTCTTTCCTTCCTTTCTTTCTTCCTTCCCTCCTTTCCTCCCTTTCTCCCTCCCACATTCCTTCCTTTCTGCCAAGCTGACCTACTTGCTGTTCCCTGAATTCAGTGGTCCAAACCCCACCTCAGTGCCTTTGCACAAGCTGTCCCCATATTTGGACTTCACTTCCTCCTCACCTTCACCTCTTAGGAAATCTTGCTTTCTTCAAGAATTAGTTCGTGTACTCATCTCCTACTGGAAGCCATTCCTGACACACATAGTACTCTCTTTAAATCTTTTAATCACCTATCTATTTATACATGTTTTCCTCCTGAGTAGAACACAAGCTCCTTGTTGGCTGGGGCCATTTTCCATTTTGTCTTTGCATTCAAAGTGCCTTGCTCATAGTAGTGATTATTGATTGTTTGAATGGATTGGAGCATAGCTCCAACAATTAACGATGTGTCTATAGCTAGAGGATTAGCTCAGTTTAGAGAGGTTCATTCACCAAAGGTTGAAACTAGCTCATAGTTTGGTTTGCAACTAGTGGAGATTCAGGTGAAGCATGGTGGAGGCCTTGATCTGTAACCGGACATGGAGTACCCAGATAAAGTTTCATCAGTGATAAAATTATGCATCCTGGGGCCCCAGGGCTGGAGGAATGGTAGTTCCACGTCGCTATTGAACCATTCTGCATTTTTTTTACCTGAATGGGATGCTGGAGAGGAAAGCAAACATTATGCAATGACTTCTGGTACATGTTTTTATACAATAAATACAGGATGGCTCATTCAAAACAGACAGATTCTGTCTCCTTCAAGTGTCCTTAGATAGGACCTGGCTTAATTGGGAACTCCTTTGTTATGTTTCCGACATTACTATTATATATAATAAGGGGAAAGGAAAGCATAAAAGAATGCTTTAGGTCACTTAGCAAATGAGAGCATAGCATGGAGTGAAATATGAGACCCTTGTATCCCCATCCCCTGATCTGTCCCTGAGATCACACTCCCTTATCTTGTGTTTTCTCTTTCTGAAGCCAGAAATTCTGAAGCTGTGTCTGATGAGAGCTAAGATCTCAAATGTCTTGTATAGCTGAACCCATTGTTTATAAAGAACTTTCTTAATTTCTTTTTCTGTTCTCTTCTATTGTACTCCCTCTCCTCCCAACCCCCTCCCACTCACCCTTTGGTATCTCTTTCCATTTGGATTACTTAAAGCCTGAGGGATGAATCTGCCAGCCTGTGTGTACAGGAATCTGCAGTGTCATTATAAAGGGTTATCTCTCATTCACTCTTCCTCATTGTTATTAGGAAAGCTATTCTAGGGCATTGAAGAGAGCTCATGTGGGCTCTTGTCTTTATAATAGAGGCCTTTGTCCCACAGTAATTAGGCAGAGCTCTGGGTTGCTTCTACAACATTATTAACTCCTAGGAAAAAAGGAAAAGGAGGGAAAAAATTAGTTGTTATTTAAAATTGGTACCCTAGGGGGACAATGAGGAAAGCTTTTCACATGTTTCCTGTCCTAATCAGGCCAAGCCCAAGGTTGTTGGCATGTTACTCAAAGCTTTTGCCTGTTTAATGTGAGAAGTTGAACAAAGTGAGAAGAATGTGTCCTCTTCCCAGAGGGGTTGATTTTATTATTTGTGAGGACATCATCCAGAGGTTTGGGAATTGGTTCATACTCTTCTCAGTAACAGATAGGGGTCAAGTGTAGAACCCGTTGACTGCAACTTATAATTCTTAATGCTGACATAGTCTTATGTTTAGAGTTGGATAGATTTTCACAATTCAATTCAATTCAATCAGTTCATTTCAGCAGACATCTCATAAATCCGTAGTGTGTGTAAGGCACTGTGCTAAGGACAGGAGACAGATACATGGTCCAGGTCCTGCTGTCAAGGAGCTTATGCTTTAAATGGGGGAAAGAGGCAAAAGTAACTGTGACAAAAGTGAAAATTCACAGGAAAAGTATGGAGGGCAGAGGGAGTAAGCAGGAGAAGTTTTTCTGACGTGTGTGAGAGTGACTTACTGCCCTGTACTTGTGAACTGAGTAGACAACAA
This sequence comes from Pseudochirops corinnae, assembly GCA_028646515.1. NCBI lineage: Eukaryota > Metazoa > Chordata > Mammalia > Diprotodontia > Pseudocheiridae > Pseudochirops > Pseudochirops corinnae. The sequence goes on from CM053589.1 coordinate 78,319,803, forward strand.
GTTCCTTCAGATCAGGGACCACCTCGGCCTTTATTTCCCCTGGTACCTAGTTCTTTTTGCAAACGGTATAAGTGCATGATGAACATTTGTTGAATTGAAATGAATTGAATCAAAATCAAAAGCAGGGATAGACAGAAAGACAGAAAAATTACAGTGTTCAAAGGACTCCTGGTTATTTTGAGTAAGAGCTGGCCTTGATTAAAATTGGAAAACCAGTGAAATTTGCATTCTATGTTCCTCACTTCAGTTCTCCAGATTTTTCTTAGCATCCTTGGGGGGATTTAGAATACATGCCTACTGCTATCCTTCTATTTAGAAAATTCCACCAACCCTCTCCCCTGATTACCCAGTGAGATTTTTTTGTAAAAGTGATATAATGAATCTTCCATTCTGTCAAGTTCCTGCTTTCTTTTTCTTCCTGCATTGGTCCTGCTGCTTTTGTTTCTTCCTGCATTGGTTCTGGGGTCAGAAAGACCTGAGTTCAAACCTTACCTTGGACAATTGGCTGCTTAACCCTGGGCAATATCACTTAAAACTCTACTTGCTACAGCTTCTTCAGCTGTAAAATGTCGATAATAAAACCACAGGGTTTTATTTATGTAATATCTATGAGATTTATATCAAATTTATTATTATATTATATCAAATGAAATAATATTATAAAAAGTAGTGCCTGGCACATAGGAATTGCTATGGAAATGTTTATTAGTTTCCCCCTTCCCTAGAGTTAACTAATTTTATCAAATAATCCCCATATAAAGGGGGTGTTTATATCTTAGCCCAAAGGAGTCATAGTTGATATGAGGGCTTCAGGTCATCAAGAGTGAGGAGGGTTCTTCCAGTTCATTTTACAGATGAGGGAACTGAGGCATACAGGATTAAGTGACTTGCCCAAGGTCACAGAGCTAGCAGCTGTCTGAGGCTGGATCTGCATTCAGGCTTTCCTGACTCCCGGCTAGCACTCTATCCATTGCCACTTAGCTGCCCATCTCTGTAGAAGGATGCATATGTAGATGGCTTTACCCACCTGGTTCTCAGGCAGCATGTACTCTTTGCAGGCATAGAAAATCATAGACATGTGAAGCCAAACCCTTCTCTTATTTGATTTGTCCCAGTTCTTTAAGGAGTATGACCTTGTTTAATTGGAAAGTTTTTATTCTCTTGGGGAGAGAGAATAAAGGGGTTTTTTGTTTCTTTCTTTTTTATTGTGAACAATCATCAACAAACATAAACACTTTAATATCCAAAGGAGAACAGAAAAGAAGATTGTATAAAAAATTGTAAACTTCAATTATGTAGTTTTAAAATTTTAAAAATTATTCCAAACGTAACAAATGCCAAATAAAACAAGCATTTCCACATAAAAGCAGAACAGAGCAAGAGCATCACACATACATTCGTGAATCTGTGACGAACAGCTTGCTTTTCCCTCCAAGTATGTGTTAAGTTTAACATGTCATTTTCAGATTTGCCCTGCTTGTCTTTTTCCTATTGACCTCCTTTCTGATCTTTTCTGGGCATTTACAGAAATGCTTCTGTGACTGTCATTTCTTCCTTTTTTGCTCATTTTGGTAACTATTTCACTTTGCTTTCTCCCAGTCCTCCCGACAACAAAACAAATTTAAGGAATGAAAAACAAATTCATATATTAAATATGCATAGTCAAGCAAAATAAATCCCCATATTAGACATGTCCAAAAACACATATCCCCTTCTGCACCTTGAGTTCTTTGCTTCACTTTCAGGAAATGGGTAGGATATTTTAATACCAGTCCTTGGGAATCACTGTTGAACATTGCATTTAACAGAGTTCTTAAGTGTTACTTAATTGTTTCTCTTTATAGTGTTGTTGTTACAGAAATTTTGCTATAGGTTTTGCTCTCTTCATCCTGTATTATATGAGTTTTCTCAAGTTTATATGAAAACATTGCACTTATTATTTTACATGGTGCAATAACATTCCATCAAACTTATTTACCGTAATTTGTTCAGCCAAAATCCAATTAATGAGTTCCAACCTCAGTTTCAAGTCTTCTTCCTCTACAAAGAGGTGAATTTATAAATTTTTTTTGTGTACGTGTGAATTTTTTTTTCTTTCTTTGTTCTCAGATATATAAAAATATTAATGGCATCATAGTTTAGTGATTTTTGGAGTATGTTATATACCTAATCTGTTCTGGCTTGTCAGTGCCTTTCAATATAAGTTACCTTGTTTCTGCTTTTTATGTTTCTTTTATATACCAAATATATGTGTGTTGTTTCCCCCATTAGAATGTAAGCTCCTTGAGGGTAGAGATTGTTTTCCATTTTTCCTTTGTATACTCACGGCATAGCATGGTGCCTAGGATTTAGGGATAGGGAAATAGACTGAACTGTGATATCTTTGGTAGAAGGATAATCATTTTCCCAGATGAGGAAACTTTTACCAATGGAGATCAGCATTTTCTCTGCAACTCAAAATTTTAGAGAGTTACTAAAGCACTGACAAGTTGAGTGACTTGCCAAGGTGAATATTAGAGTCAGGATTTGAACCCAGATCACTCTGGCTTCAAGGCCATCACTCTATGCTTTTGACTACCTTTCATTCCTGGCACATGGTAAGTGCTTAATAAATCTTAATAAATCTTGTTGATCAATGCCATTTACTGCATAAATGGAGATAGCTATAGGTGGTAGGGATTTGATTTGAGTTCAAGGAGTTGAAATTCTATTCAGGGAAAACAATATTTACAGAAAACTCAATACAAAGTAATTTCCAGGCACACAGTGCTGATCTACTACAAAGGACTGTACGTTAATGGTAGAACAGAGGTCCCAGAAGGTACCATGAAAGGACAGGGTAGAATGGGACAGGTATGTAGAAGGGATAGAATTGTTATGAATGGGTATGAGGAGCAGAGGTGGTGACTAGGGAAGGAACTTCATCACTGGCTTGAAAATCAGAGATTCTAAGGGGAGCCATAAAGCAGTAGAAGGTCATACGTTTCCAAGTAGCAATGATAATGTTGATTTGACTATCAGTCCTTGCATAAGAGGCAGGGGAGGGTCTTTGTTCCTTGTTGTAGTGGATGTGAAGGGGCAGAGGACTCCAGAACTTAGCAAAGTACCTCACATGCAGTAAATGCTTAATAAATGCTTGTGGGCTGTTGACTGACTGACTGACTGATACTTACTACCTGTGAGACTCATGAACATGCCACTTAACCTCCATAAGCCTCAGTTTTCTCACCTCTAAAATGAACAGATTGGACTAAATGGCCTCTGGGTCCCTTCTAGCTCTAGGTATATGATCCTATGGAAGGGGGAGGGCAGATATCAAGTTCTTGGTCCTGCCTGATCTTCTTGCCAGAGTCCTAAGGCCTGACTGGTCATACAAAAGTACGGTTATTAGAATTTTATTTTCAGCCAGGTCAGCTCTGTCCCAGGGTTCACTCCATTGTTCAATAGGCAATGGGAGACATGACAAGAAACCTTGATGAGGGCCAGTGGATGATGACCACTGAGAAGGAGGAAAGATGACAATGATGCTAATCTATAGGTCAGACTGGTGATCTACAGACCACACTGAAGAAACATTTCAATGAGAAGCCTTAAACCAAGTTCTAATGTATTATTACATTGCTCAAAGAGGATACAGTTTTTTTTTGCCTGAGACAGTAGGTCTAGTCCAAGCCATAAAGAAGAAACAAGTTTAAATCCTAAAGAAGGGCACCCATTGGTGAAGGAGGAATTGCTCTTTTCTTTCTGTACTTGGAAGCCCCACTGACTGTCTACTCACATTCTAAAAATCATTTTAAAATGTCTCTCACCTATGTCCCTCTTGGCTTCTGCCCTTATTTTGTGGGTGGAAAGACTTAGGGAAACAGTAAGAAGGATGTGGTAACAGGGGGATTAATTCCACTCTGCTGTAAAGAGAGAGCTTGTTGATTTCTCACCAGTGTAGTTTCCTCCACCCATCTTGAAGAGTGCCAGGGATGGAGTACATTACACAAACCATTCCCACTTGACCAGCTGTTTTTGGACAAGACGACCCAGAGAAACATATTAGAAGACCAAAGGAAACCCCCAGTGGCTCAACTCATGATGAAACACCTCAAGCACAGGGACTTGGGCTTTAGAATTCTAAGACACACCCTCCCAGCCTCTGGCACCTACTCACTAAAACAATCAAACAGCTGCAGCTTTCCCTTTCTGACCCTCTAAGCCTAGAACTTTGCCTTGGCTTCATTTCAGAGCTCGCTAGGCCATGAGGGCCCAACTCCTTCTTTATATAGGTCCGTAGTACAAGTCATGGATTAGAAAGTCCTGTTTGTTGCCAAGAGACCTTGGCTTCCTGCAGATGTAATAGGTGTCCTGTGCATCTGGCTTTTCTTGTAATTTTTATACCCTTGATTTAGTGTCAAGAAAACGAATGGGTCACTGTTGCTTTAAATTGTCTGTGACAATATTTGGCTGATTTTTCTTTTGAGTTGGATTGAAGTTTCTAAGTTCTGATGACCATGAGAACAGAAGTTAATTGTTCATGCTTCTTTTGGAAGTTAGTTGCAGTTACAGCTCTCTTAGCTTTATTTAGAGGATTTTTTTTTTAAAAAGGCCTAAATGTTAAATTTAATTCCTAGTGATTGACTGGTACTCTGTCCAGTCAGTCCTTAAGCCTTCCCTTAACAATGACCAGTGCTAGTGACTTCGTTAAAGATTGTCATTCCCATAATAACCTAAGTGTTCAGTGCTAGGGTGCAAGGGTTTGTTTGTACTTGTCTATTAGCCTAAGCACACACACACCCCAGCGGCAGAAGGGACTGGGTAGACTACCGAAAACACTTTCCAATTGTCCTTGGACAAATTATTAACTTTCTTTGACTTCTGTTTGCCTACATATTTGTCCTAAACCTACTTGTTAAGTCCTGTCAGGATGACTTATTTAAGTCTTTTAAAAGCCCCTTGAGCATTTCAGATGTGTTACCAGTTCGTAGGCTCATAGATCTAGGGCTATAAAGGACCTTACAGGTCATCTAGTCTAAATTTCTTCATTTTATAGATGAGGAAAATGAGTTCTGGGCAGGTGTAAGTAAATTGCCCAAGGTTACAGAGGTAGTAAGTTGCAGCATCAGAATTTGAACTCAGGTCCTCTAACTCCAAGTTCAGATCTTTGTTCAACATCAGTAGGTACCAGATTGGTACTTATCTACCTAGTTCTTAGATAAAAAGTCTATGGTGCCTGGTGGTTAAAGGACCATTCGGGAAGACCTGGATTTAAGTTCTTTCTCTGACACATGATACATTTGTAATTATGGACAAGTCACTTACACATTCAGGACGCTGGGCAAATAATAGTATAATTTGTAGAGAAGTTGCTGATCTGCCTCAGCGGAGGTCGTGTCCACACTGAGCACTTCCTCATACAAAGGAAATCGCAGGTCAGGACCTAAAAAAAAGAACCTACAGATTTAACACTAGGATACTGCCTTCATCAGAGAATGTGCACATGACAAAAAAATAGATACCTGTCTGGTGGTTGCATGTAAGTGGAGAAGAAAATGTGCTGCTCCATTTCCCAGTAAGGTAAGCACACCATACACGTATGATACATGTTCATCATTATACTAGGATGATGGTACTGATCCATTTTTTTCGGCAAGGTAAGCACATCGAGTTGCTTACCAGGGATGAATTCACACATATCCAGTGATGCTTTTTCATGTAGACTTCTTGTGCATAATGATATATTTCTGTGAGATAGTTGCCTGGGGTCAAGGGCTACTGTGGGATTCACTCAACAATTCCCTTGCTACTACTAGCACACATACACTGTCCCAACTCTTACCCCACTATTCTGTAGCAACCTACAGTAGAGCTCTACTTGGCCCACCCACCCACTCCTCAACATATGTACACACACACACACACACACACACACACACACACACACACACACCTGTGAGGAGGAGGTTGAAGTATAAGAAAGTGGAAGCTTGCTCTGCCTAGAGTAGCACTGCTCAGCCAGAGAACTAAGGAATAGAAGGAACTGGGGCAGGTGGCTGACTCACTTTCTGAAGGTATATAGCATATTTTATCACCAATATTTGGGACAAAGTACCAGCATATATGTGTGCGGTGTTCGGGGTGAGGGTTGGATTCTACCAGGCCTGGCATCCAGATGAGGTTAATTCTATTCCCCTGGAAGTCACTTGGAGCAGAAACTGAAAGTGCTAGGGTGCAAGGGTTTGTTTGTACTTGTCTATTAACCTAAACACACACACACACACACACACACACACACACACACACACACATGCCCCGTCCCCCCTCCCCACACACACACCCCAGCAGCAGAAGGTACTCCTCCTCAGCAAGGGAGGAGACTAAGAAAGCTTTGAGGTCTAGCCCAAGGGAAAACCCAGAAAGTCATCAAATGAACATTATAAAGGGAAAAGACTAACCAAAAATCTTAGAAGGAAAAATATCTCAGTTGAAAAACCTGAGTTTAAGCAGAAAAACCAACAAGGAAAGACATTAATAACAGATGGGAAGATAGCCTCTAGGACATCTAAATGAATCCAAACATCTCTGAACAAATATTGCAAGCCAAAAGAAAATAAATCAATACCTGATGAGGCAGAGCATCCTGCTGATTTCCAAGATAACATGGAATCACATCAGGGTGTTCCTAAATGGCTCAAGACAAATAAGAATCATGAAAGAAATTATGACCTCCACAGCAGAAATAATTGGCAGAATAGAAAAATTTGAATCCAAGGTGACACGTTTGACTAAAGAATTTAAAGAGAGAACAAGTAATTAGGAATGCACATTCACACAAGTGAATATGAATCTAGGAGAGAAACAAAAAATCAGCAACATTAAAAGAAAATCATCTCTATCTAAGCGAAACACATTGATCTCAAAGACAAGATGCATATAGACCACTTAAGGATCATAGTATTCCCAGAAGAATATGACAAATTGGGAGAAAAAAAAAATCTGGTGGCTCATAGCAGTGCTTACTTGAAGGAAGGAAAAGCTCCAAATAGGGAGGATTGTATTGATCCTTTTTTAGGTAAACTTTTCTGTGTTTATTCCTCCTTAGTCATCAGTCCTTCTAGCTCCTCAGCCAACCAGAAGACTACTCCACAACACACATCACCAGCCTTGCCTAGTCACTCCTGGATAGAAGCAGGCTCACCAAGCCTCTACAAGTTGCTTTGGCAGCCTGCAGAGAATGCCTGTGCCTGTTTCCAGGACTGGAGCCTCCTTGGTTAGCCCTTTTTCCCCTTCCATTATATTAAGACTGTACCAAAGAAATCCAGAAGCCTTTGAGCCTGGTGAAAGGGGTCCTGTCCTTCAAAGAAGCTAGAGCAAACACCAGTTAAAAAAACGATGAAGGCTTCCGGAACTCTGACCATGCTCACCTGAGACTTGCAGCACTCTGCTCCTAGAAGAATGCAAAGTCCAGACATTTACTCGGTCAGTCAGTCAACAAGCATTTGTTGAGCGCTCCCTATGTGCCAAGGACAGTGCTAAGCACTGGACATATGAAGAAAGAGAAAATATGGTCCCTGCCTTCCAGGAGCTCACAACATGCAAACAGCTATGTATAAATCAGCTGTAGACAGAATGCATTGGAAATAATCAATAAAGAGAACACACAAGCATTAAGGGGGATCAGGAAAGACTTCCTGTAGAAGGTGGGATTTTAGCTGAAGGAAGGAAGGGAAGCTCAAAGGAAGCCAGGGGAGCCCCGTGATGAAGGAGATGAGGGGAAAGAGCATGACAGGCATAAGGGACAGCCAGGTAAAAGGCACAAAGTCTGGGGAAGAGAGTCTTCCTTGAGGACCCACTGGATAACAGAGTAAATAGAGGGTGTATGAAGTACATAATACACTAAGTTGTATAGAGCCTGCCCTCAGTTCAGTTCAGCCCAATTGTTGGGATTTCATGGTGTGTCATGGTGGCACTATCTCAAAGAATTCAGAGTCAGACCACTTCTAATCCAAGCTTAGGCATTTATTGAGATGGACTTCCCTCAGAAGCGGGCTAGGTTAACCAGCAACTTAGTAAGAAAACCCAGGCAAATTTATAGTGTTGATGCTGATTACATAAAAGAAATTATAAATATTTAAAAGGCAAGAGGGGTTTGTTAAGGGATTAGGTAATAGGAGAGGGGTTCCTTCTATGGTTAGGTGGTCAGACATCATGGTGGTGTTGCTTTTTGATTGGCTAGCACCACAATTCAGTTCAACAGATTTTTATTTAACATCTTCTGTGTTCTAGGCACAAAAACAAAAATAGTTTTAAGAATCTATTCTCAGAAGCCATTTAAACTCAACCTCCTTGTTCTACAGGTAAGGAAGCAGAGGCAAACAGAGGTTAATATTCTTACTCAGCATTGCAGATCTAGAAAGAGGTTAAGGAAGGATTTGAACTCAGGTCTTCCTGACTCCACCTCTAATATTCTATCTCCTCTACCATGCTACCTCTTCTCGTAAAGTACCTGCTGCCTTCAGGGAGTTTATATTCTAATAATCCCAGATCTCACCAAATCACTTCACACTTCTCTATTGTACTTGTCATGTATTTTTGCACATTATGGCTTTTCCTATGTATTTTCTTTATCCTTCTACTAGACCAGAGGTTCTTAACCCTTTGGGAATCCATAGTTAGATTTCAGGGGGAACATGAGCTTGGATGGGGAAAAAAATCATATCTCTAACTGAAATTTAGTTAAATTATGATTACATTAAATTATGAATATAGTCAAAAACCATTATTCTGAGAAGCAGACAACCCAAGGGGTACCTGACACAAAGAAATTTAACAATCCTGTACCAGACCATCAGCACAGTGCCCAACACACAGTAGGTGCTTGATACATGTCTCTTAAATTGAACTGAAGGTTGCCTATTTCACCAATGGAATAGAAATAAGGGCTGCAGACTCCTCATTTCCTTACTTTCGATGAAATAAGCACTGCCCCAGATACCTTACACATATGGCATTTGGATATGTCACAGAGAAGCTGGAAAGGGTGGGATTGGAAACTGGAAGGCTCCAACCTTGAGGACTAGAAGCCAGCAGCTCTCATATCCCTGGAAGTACAAGTCTGAAACCTACATGTTGAATTTATTATATACCTTTTTTTTAAAAAAGCTATACATAAAAGAGATTCATGGTTTTATGTACAATCCCTTTTTTTCTGATCTTCTATGTAAATGTGCTTTTATTTTGGTATTCTTCATGCCTTCAATTCAAGATGATGACATTTCACTGTCTTGGCAGGTTATATAATCATATTATCTACAAGCAGACATTTTTCACTTTATTGGCAATACCATAAAGGAATTTTTAAAGTTTAGTTGTGATGTCTTTTTGAATCCCTAGCACCTAATGTAATTCCTTGATTAAAAAATACTTAGTTTGGTGCATTGACAGCCAACCCCTCCCCAAAATTAATGGAGGTAATAAAGGACTTTAGTAAAGCAGAGGGATGCAAAATAAACAGAAAAAATTATCAATATTTCTGTCTGTCCCTATCAAAAATCAAATGAAACTTATACAAAAAAGAAATGCCCATTAGGATGATTTTTAAAATGTAAGCAATTTGGGAGCATTTACTTATCATGATGCCTTATCAAAAAACATATACAAAGAAAACTTCAAAATTATTTTTGACAAAAGACAAGAAAGAACATGTGGGAGGAGAAAAAGGGATACTCTTTTCTTGTTAGATTTAATAAATATAGTAAAAATGTCAAAATTTCCCAAACTAATTTATAGATTTAATGTGATATCAAAAAGACACTTATTTTGATTTTTTAAAAACTAAGACAACAGTTTGGACCACTCATCACAAATAGTTCCAAAGAATTTCTCTTGCCAGCTGGAGAAGTACATAAGTGTTAAAAATGGGTATATCTAAGGATCATAATAATATTGGTTTAGTGTAAAAGCAATTGAAAAACACCTTATTAAGATTACAACCCACATTCACGCTACTTTATACCATGAAAATGTTTTAATAATAATGGGTGACATTTATAAAGTGGGACTATGCTCCGGGCACTGTGTAAAGTGCTTTGTAATAATTATTTCATTTCATCTTCACAACGACCCTGAGAAGTACGTGCTATTATTTTTCCCAGTTTTGAAATGAGGAAAACCAAGCAGACAGAGGTGAAATGACTTGTCCAGGGTCACACAGCTTGTAAGTGTCTAAGGCTAGATTTGAACTTAGATCTTTCTGATTGCAAATCCAGCACTTTATCTACTGTGTCGTCTTGCTGCCCCAAGCATTTTTAAAAACAAATGGAAGAAAAGAAAATATTAAAAGCAACATTCAAGATTTGATGAGTTTTCAAAAAGAGGACCAAAATTTCCCTCTCTCCAACTTTTCCCCCCTAAATTTGCTATCAGATACCAAGAAGAACAAGACATCTCCCTTCTAATTGACAGTACTTTAGATACTGCTAGACCACAATTAGTGAATATAATGAATCCCCTGAAGTGGTCACATGTAACCTCATTAATTCCCATGGGTTCAGTTATCATTTCTATAGAGATTACTGCCATGTCTATATAGCCAGCCATAGTCTCTGTCTAAAGCACTCTCAAATTATTATATGCTTCCCAGACATTTCAATTTGGATATCTCACAAGCATCTCAAACTCAACATGTCCAAAATCGTATTTGTTATTTTTGCTGATAGATTCGTCTTTCAAACTTCCCTATTTTCCCCATCATCCTCATAACCTCATTATCATACTAAATTGCTCACTTTCTCTTATCCTACATATGTGATCAATGGCCAAATCTTTTCATTTTTATCTCCAAAACAGCTCTCATATACCTTTTCTTCTGTTGTAGTCCAGACCTAACTCAGACTATTTTGGCGGTTCTGGTAATTGGGCCATCAGGAAGATGTGTGTTCCATGTTTTTCTCCGGAGATGTTGGGATAGGAGTGTAATGAGCCAAAAGAATTTGACCTTTCTTTTAGGTGGTCAAGCTCCCTAGTTCTTAATTCAGTTCAAAATGCATGTATGGATCCAGAGTATATGGGCCCCTTAAAGTAGAGAGAGAAAAAGTTCCATGCTTCAGCCCTTTGGGGGCAGTTTGAGGTTTTAGTTTTGAGACTAGGATATTAGATTTGGGCCTGGAAGGGACCTCAGAGACCATCTAGTCCAGCCTCTTAATTTTATAGAAGAATAACCGAGGCGCAGAGAGATAAAATAATTTCCCAAGATCACTGATCCCAGGATTCAAACCCAAACTCTGACTCCAAGTCCAGGGATCTTTCCAAAAGTTTAACTAGAAATAGGTTTTGTTTTGTTTTTGTTTTTGTTTTTTTTTCCTGCATGTATTATTGCTTTACTCTTAAGACAGGAAGAAAATCCCAGTAAATAACTCTGATTTGTGTATTTTCCTGTTCCTTGGCACCTCTTGGGTTATGGGGAAAAGATTGTTGGCCCATTTTTCTATAAATAGAAAAGTTCTTTAAAAAAAAGTTTAACTTGATGTTTTGCAACCAGGCAGCACAAACACAATGTATGCTATGACAAAAAGATTCTACATGGAATCAAAGCTATTAGGTAGTATTTATGCGTAGTTACAACACAGCAGTTGACCTACATAAAGTACTTAATGAATACTGCCCCTCATCTTGGAAGAGGAAGTGATTTGCTCAATGCCTGGTGGTGATTCAGTGGGGAAGTGGGGTGCTTATATGTTGATGCTCATCCCAAAAATACTACTTAATGAACTCAGGTCCTGATTGAGAAAGAGGAGCTATTCAGAACTGATGTTAATCCATTCACATCATGTCTTTTTTTTTTTCTACTTGCTAAAAGCCTCTGTCCTAGTCTAACACTTTGATCTTTAAACTACCAAGGATACAGTCTTGGACTTGGCAACCTTACTAAAAAATAAATGCTAACCTGTTTTAATAGATGCAGTTACTGACCAAATGCCCCCTATACCTGTGAAATCATAGGCAGAATCGTAGTCTATGTTAAAGAATTCAACTGTTTCCTGATTTACCTTTTCCTTCTTTTATATCCCTTTGGTACAAATGTTCTATTTCAATTGGTTCCACAGCTTAATCTCAATCTAGTAGTGGTCTGGATGAGAAAAGGAAATTTAAGATGAGTTTGTATGAACATTTCCATTCCCAGATAATGATAAAGTCTGCAGTATGAAGTCTTTAACCATTTGTCTTACCACCAAAAATTGACTAATAAATAACTTTTAATCTCAGGAGCCCAGATATATCCTTGTAATTTTCCATTTTGTCATTTTTCATTTTCTTAGATTAGCTATCAAGAACCTTAGGTTCTATTTCTGGCAATTGACTTGATTTGCAAATGTAGCTTCCCCTTCAAGGTTACTTTCCTACTGACTTTGGAGGGCTGGAGACCCAGAGAGCAGCTAATAGCTTCTCCCCTCAAAGTGCTAGGGGTGACTAGCAGGGATAGGATGATCACTCTACTTCTGCTGCTCATGAACTCCCATCTAGTATGTTCCCTATTGCTTATCAATTTGCCAACTATAGTTAATCAGTTTTTAGAAAGGGATATTTATTGACATGCTACAGTAAGAAATGAAGTACTAAACATCTTTCAAAGGAGGGTCACACTCTTTCCTTCCGTGTATGCTCAGTCCCTGGGGAGAGCGGATTCAAGCTTAATGAGCATGTGACAAAGGGACAGTTATAGATCCTGGTTTCTTTGTGGAATCTTCATGAAGTTTCCTAGTAGTATGTTTAACTTTCTTCTGGGCTCTAAATGTTGGTACCCTTGTACAACCCTGAAGTTGCCTTTCTTTTGTGTGTCTAATTTGTCTTTGACACGCCTTCAGAGATGATATAGATACTATTGTCAGCCTCTGCTATTCTGGGGGAGACTGCTAACAATCATTATGAGAAGTCCAAATCATCCAACCTTTTGAATTTCCCAAGGTTGTTGTCTGGTCAGTGGCAAAGAGGGG
>CM053589.1:78333279-78349687 GCA_028646515.1 Pseudochirops corinnae
GACATAGGAGAGAGCAGATTGAGGGAGGGGTTATATAGTGGGATGGCTGTTTTGAGGTGCTGAGTAGGGGAAAGATGAGGAGAAAATTTGTAATTCAAATCTTGTGGAAATGAATGATGTAAACAAGAAAATAAATAAATTTATTTATTTAAAAAAAAAAGAATTATAACCAGGCAGGGAATGTTACACATTTTTAAAGGACTGGATTTTTACACATTACAGTCTTCCGAATCTGGCAAAATAAGTAGGCAAGCAAACAAACAAATAAATAAAAAATTAATTTATTTTTTTTAAAAAAGTTACTGCTTTCAGAGATATCCATCCAAGGCTCTTTCATAGGGCTTCTTCTTTTCCCTCTCTATGAGGTTAACTGTGAGTTGTAGACCTCTTTGACAGTCTAGTGAAACCTATAGACTTCTCAGAAAAATGTTTTTAAATGTGTAAAATCTTTTATATATAACAGAAAACAATTATACTGAATGGTCTTCAAAGCATTTAAGAAAACAAGTTCAGGGATCTCAGATTAAGAACTCATACTCTCTTCTGTCCCTCTCTTGGTGACCTCATCAAATCCCATGACTCCCAGATCTATGCATATCTAATTCCAGGTTCCCTCCCAAGCTTCAGTCTTGTATCACTAATTATCTTTTGGACGTTTCAAACTGGGTGTCCTAGAGACATCTTAAATTGTCTAAAACTGAACCCATTATCTTCTAGTCCCAAACCTCCCCTTCTTAATTGTTCCATTTGGATCAAAGGGACTGTTGTCCCAGTCTCCTGAGTTCATAATCTTTGCATTTTCCTCAGTGCCTCACATCCCTCATCTTACATATATCTCAGGTTTTCATCACTTGCCAGATAGATTATTGCTACAGCTGCCTAATTGGTCTCCCTGGTTCAAGTCTCCCTCCCCATTCTAGTTAGACCTCCATACCACTGCCTAAGAGATTTTCCTTAAGTGCAGATTGAGCCATATCACTTCTTGACACAAGCAATTCCTGTGACTTCCCTATTGTGTCTAGAATAAACATACAAGCTTCCTCTGATTGGCTCTTAAAACCCTATACAACTTGAACTCAACCTATCCTTATACCCTTACTGGACGTTACTCTCCCTCCTACACTCAGAGATCCAGTTAAACCACCCTTTTCTGTATTTCTTGCACACAACATACCATCTCCCAAGTTTTATATCACTGTATTGGTTCTCCCCCATTTCTAGAATCGATTTACTCCTATCTTTATCTCATAAATTCTCTCTTCCTCTAAGATACAGCTCAAACACTTATTTTCTTCATAAAGCTTTTCCTAATCCTCTGCTTTTGTCATCCCTTGCAAGCTGTTCAGTCCATCAGTTGTGTCTGACTTTTCTTGACTCGTGGACCATGGTCTAAGTGGTTTTCTTGGCAAAGGTACTGGACTGGTTTGCCATTTCCTTTTCCAACGGCTTAAGGCAAACAGAGGTTAAGTGATTTACCCAGGGTCACACAGCTAGTAAATGTCTGAGGCTGTATTTGAACTCAAGTCTTCCTAATTTCAGGCCCAGCACTTTACCCACTGAGTCTCCTAACTATTAAACTATCTTGCATTTAATTACTTTGCATATATTTATCCTTATTGAATTTATATTTATTCAGTATACCCTTTTTGTCTCCCCATCAGAACATAAGCTCATGTTGAGTATAGTTGTTCCCTAGTGGCCAGCATAGGGCTTGCTTGGCACATAGTAGGTATTTCATAACTATCTGTTCTTTGATTGAAAGTGGGTTCCTCCTCCCTTAAGATCTTCAGAACAAGGGTGGATAATATTCATTAATTAAGTTGTAGAGGAGATTCCTTTCTGGGTACACCTCAGCCTCTGAGATTCCTTCTGACTATGAAATTCTGAGATTCTTTCACTGAAGGAACAGCCTGGCTAATGTCAGGGAGGTTCGTAATTGGTTTGGCTACAGGGTGATGAGTTGTTCAGCCACAGTAATTTATAGATGGTCTATTAAGATATATTGTTGTTGTTCAGTCATTTTCAGTTGTGTTAAACTCTTTATGACCTCATCTTAGGTTTTCTTGGCAAAGATACTGGAGTGGTTTGCCATTTCCTTCTCCAGCTCATTTTACAGATGAGGAAACTGAGACAACCAGGGTTATGTGACTTGCCCAGGGTCACACAGCTAGTGAGTGTCTGAGGCCAGATTTGAACTCAGGAAGATGAATGTGTCTGACTCTAGGTCTGGCACTTTATCCATTGTGCCATCTAGCTGCCCTATCTACTAAGATATAGAGGAGTTGTAATCTGTGATAGTAGAGGGAATATTTATATGGATGAAATTACATATCATTGTTCCTAGATCTGTAAATTCTTTGAGGGCTTAGATCATAATTGTATATATCTTTGCATCCCTAGTACTAAACCAGTTTTTTAGTATACAATGAGTGCTTAGTCAATGTTTGTTGTATAAATGACCTTTAACATGAAATTAAGAGAGAGGCTAAGTAATTTACGTGAATGGTCACATTACAACTTAGTAGAAGAATCAAAATTTAGTGCAAAGGACTCATATAGTATAAATCTGAATACATGAGACCACTTCAGGGTACCCATTATTCACATTAATCAGGACCTAGCTGTACTTTGTTGGAAAAGGATAGTTATTTTCAGTGTCCACATGTGAATATAATAAGGAAAGAGGGAATGAAAGGTAATCAAGGCAAGTTCAATGGAGAAGATGATATCTGAGTTGGGTCTTGAAATGAGAGAGACTTTCAGATATGGAAGCAGAGTCGTAAATATCCAGGAATGGAATAATGTGAGTAAAGGCACAGAGATAAGAGAAGGCAGCTTGCTACCAGTTCTAATACATGCATTAGAATCTAAGATTTAGTCTTGTCACCAGAATTAGTATATATATGTAAGTTCAAAACTCTTTCCACTGTAGTCCCTGGGCCTAGACTCATTCAATAGGATGCCCCATACAAGCAAATGAAAAACTCTACCCTCAGTTATCACAGTTCCACTATCCAGAAAGGTCCAACAATGAACTCTCTTCTATGAGAACTAGTGGCCTCTTTTATTATATTTCACTTACCCAACATAAAACACAGCCCGAGCTGGGTCTACATACATTATCATGCTCTGCACATCACACTATATGTTTGATATTCTATATATATAAAAGAAACAGAGAGCTTCTTTGACTCAGTGAGTCAACATGAGAAAGAATTCATAACTGTTCTCAAAAAGGGCCTGGGAACACAGATTGTTTATTAAATATATGGAGATATATAAGAAAACCCAGATTGTTTTAAAGGTTCTTGTGGAAACTTGTGGGGGTCTCCTTGCCACAGAGTAGAGTTCTTAATTATGCTCAAACTCCCAGTTCAAAGGGACCACATGACAAAATAAATACTTTTATACTCTCCACTTTTTTCTTTCCACAGCCTCTGTCTTAAAATTGAGAGACCTGAGAGACTCCACCACTTTTTGACCCCTAAGCATTGTCCTTCTTGAAGTCTTCTGTAATAGGTAGGCAGAAATAACCAATGAGGCTTTGGTCCTATTAAGTAATTAAAAGAATTCAAATTTGCTGAAGTTCACAAACAGCATTCCAATTTAGTAAGGTCAGTGACTTTGGAAGCCATGTAGAGCAATACCTACATTTTACAGATGAGGAGACTGAGGCCCAGAAAGATGAAAGTATGTGTTCAAAGTTGTAGTAAGCAGATTTTGAACCCAAGGCCTCTTATTTTATAAGTCCAATTTTATAAACAATACTAACAAACGAATGCTTCAAAGGAGGAGGGGCGAAGTGCCATTCTCTCTTTCTAAAGTGGTTCAGCTTTGTGGTAACATTTAAATTAAAATCCAAAATATGACTTTAACTACTTAATCATCCTTCCTTCCCTCCTGGGAAAGGGCTCTTCATCTGGTAGACCACAGCATCAAAGAGACTACCTAATGTGCACATTGTCCATTCTGAGGATGCCAACCTTCCTCCTGTGACACATAAGCTCATAATTAGTGCATGGGACTCTGCCATCCTTCCAGTGAAGGAGTAACGAAGCTTGGATGAATCAACATATCTCTTTTCAGATGAGGTTCTCTCGACTCCAAGCTCCTAACCCCTCTGAGACATGACTTACAGCCATGTCTGCTGTTAAAATGTTTCCTGAGTTTAGGTACATCTGGAAGGTTTTGGAAAATCCCAGAGGAAGGGAACTAGGCCAAAAGATCTCCTTTTCTCATGCCATTCAGGAAATGCTGCACAGAATGATTGCCTTGCAGGAGAGTCCATTTAACCCTGTGACACTGGGAAGCCTAACTCTTAGTTACTGAGCACTGACAGAGATGGAGAGGAATCCTTTGTGCTGTAAGACAAATGGGATCAATTCTCAGGGCATCTGATTAATGTGAATCCCATGCCAACTTGTGCTGCTTGTCTATGAAGCAGAATACATAGACAACGATGTCTAACCAGTACAATGGGACCTAACCTACCACTCAACTTGTGTGCTTCTCCTGTGTCTTACCAAACTGTACCCCCATGCCAAAGATAGAACTTTGCTGCACTGGTAAGGGGAGAGTAACCAAATATGTCACCTTTTTCACACTCATCAGGGACTTTACTATCTGTACCATACCCAAGGGAATTATTAACTTTTAGGAGAAGAAAAATGACCCTTCATGGCCAAAACATTTATAATAATGTTAATAAGGCATCTGAAATAAAACCTTTAAAATAAATAAAACCTTTTCAAAGATCAGCATCTTGAGGCAGAATGATACAGTGGAAAGAATGCTGATTCTAGAGTCAGAGGACGTGGATTCAAATCCAGCTTCTGGGGTTCATTATTAGTGTGTGACTCTGACAAGTCATTTATCCTCCCTGAATCTAGGTTTCCTCATTTGGAAAATGGAGGGGTTGGACTAGATGGCCTCTGAAGTCACTTCTAGCTCCAAATCCTTGATGAAAACACCAGCTCAGGTATCACAAGGTAGCGCCTTGGGTTCAAAACATGCCTCGGATGCTATGTAACTTTTGATCAAGTTGTTTAACCTCTGTGGGCCTGTGGGCCATTTGTAAAATGAAGTATTGGACTAGATGGCTTTCAAAGTCACCTTCTACATCAAATCTATGACTCTATGATCTTCCTCAGTAAGTCCTGATTGCCATTAGGATAAAAGACAAAATCTTGCCTTTTCAGCTTTATTTCACATGCCTCCCCTTTGTGTACTCTACATTGTAAGCAAACTGTGGTCCAGCCACTCCACCACTTTTATTTATCCTGACTCATTGTCCACTACTGACTCTACATAAGTTGTAAAATATAACTTCTCTGTCCTGGGAAATTTTGTTGAAGGATCTTTAATTCTTTCTACCTTCTTTAGCTCTGAGTTCCCAGTCAGAGGCCGCACTTCTGGCAAAACACCTCAGTTTTTAATCTCTTTCTTCTCTGGGGAATGCTTCTTCCTCAACTGCCTCTTCCTAACTGCATACCTGATAAGAAAACCCAGACTAGTAAATAAGTGATGGTATTTAACATTGCTAATAAAGACAAAGTAAATATTTCAAATAAATAAAGGTAATTCAACTTTTCCCATATCCAGAAGGAAAGGCTTCAGGCTCCTATAAAGGAGCCCAAGAGAAGGAAGAAGACACAGAATTACTGCCTTAGAATCTGTGGAGACATTCCTTGTGCCCACTTGGTATAAACACTCTCACTTTATAGTGGTTACCTCTGCCCAAGCTTCTCTCTGGGCTCCTCTCCCAGCTTCACATAGTTTCTTGCAGTCTCCCATTTCCTAGCTCCATGTGCCTCTCATCAGATACTGGGCTCCTCTTCAAGTCTCTCTTCCTATTCACTAAGCTGTCTTTAAAAGGTCATCTGTGGAAAATCAGAGTGGAAAGAGGTGGGATTACAGCATCATAGATTTCAAGTTGGAAGGGACCCTAAAGGTTATCTAATCAAACCCTCCTCCCCTTTCATAAATGAGCAAACTCTAGCCCACAGAGACGAATTAAATCGTATGCCATCAAGTAGATAGTAAGTGCTACAGCCGAGATTTGAATGTAGGTCCCATAACTCCAAATTCAGTGCTATCTATTTTCCGTTATCTAGGATTGAATGGACTGATTCAGGGGACTCTTTCTTATTTCATCCTTTTTAGGGGTAACTAACTCTACCGCCAATCAGAGGCACAAAATTTTACCAGTAAGTGGCAAAACTGGTGATTAAAACAGACTAAGAGATGGAGGGAGGGTATCTGGGGGAAAAGAACCATTCTACCTTTCAAGGAAAACATTCTAACTCCTGCATCTTCTCTCTGTCACTGAAGGTGACCACAGACTCATGGTTGAATGCAGAAATTCCTCTCAACTAATTTCAATCTGCTTGCAGGAGCAGTCCAATGTTAATATGTGGTTATAAGCAGCAAAGGAACTAGAAAGCCAACAGTATGAGGCTCCAGGTGGATTCAGTCTCAATCACTTCCAGATTCTCTGGGGACCTCTAACCTCAGTTCTAACTTTCCCAAGCCTTGTAAAAACCATTTCTGTTTCTGGAAGTCCCACAGTTTTGCAGTTCAGAATACTTAACTTATTTATCCTTTACCATCCTCATATGCCATCAAGCCTGTGGGCAGAAATGAGCTGATGATTCAGCAAAAAAGGTTTTAGGGATACAGAAAACAATCTTGTTTGGCTTTCTCAAAATTGTACTGGCAATGGATTGGCTTGCTGAGGTCTGTAAAACAAGGGGCCAACACTCTAGCACACTTACTCTTTGTCTCGAATGCTAGCAATGTCAAATTCTGCCAGATCAATAGTGAAGCCTACAGGTGTGGACCCTAGGAGGAAAAAATTCTCTCTTTACAGCATACAAACACAGAGTAGATTGGCAGGAAGCCCTGACTGCTCTTAAATGCTGAGAAGGTCAGTGGGGGACAGGATAAGGAAAGCGATAGGGAAGTGAGCGATCACCATGGTTACTAAAAGTCCCAACTCACTTACAGAAGCACAGAGCCTAGTTAATTCCTCAGCTTAGTCCATTTTAAAGAACAGGCTACATCTGAGATATTGTATGGTATTGCAAAAACCAAGCCAAACCAAACAAAAAATTGCAGTAGCATACCAAGCCTAAACATAGCTATAAAGAAAGATTCTGGGTTCCCTTTCTTCTCTTTTACTATGCTCATCTTTTCTGTTTCCAAGAATTTAAGAGAAAAAAAAAGCACTAGTAAAAGTCTGTGACTAAAACCCTCAAGTCAATGATAGGAAATAAAGGCCTAATATCTTTAGAGCATCATTCCATAGCTCCCTATATGCCATAGCACTACCAGTGGAGAAATCCTTGCCACCGAGCCTTTGCCAGGCTTCACCCTATGACTGTGGGGACCCTGGTTTCCAGTAACACTCACCAACTGACCCATTCCCATGACTTTCTTTGTATAAATTCACTTCTGCCATATGCATAGCAAACAACACTTCCCAACTCAAATGCAGGCAAATAGCAAGAAACATTTCAAAACCCAATTTTTATGAAGGGAAAGAGTATTTTTTCAGCCAAAGGACAATACCATGAGTAAAGGGAGAAAAGTCATGTCCTCAACCACTGCTACTTCTGCCTTCCTTCCTCCTACTCTCTTCCATGAGGAACAGAACCAGAACACTTTTGGTGATAAACAGACATGAACCTTTGACTCTTTGCCCCATAGTGAGAGATTCTACTTTAATAAAATCCAGGGTCTTCAGATCCAATCCTCCTCAGTGCAAGATAAGGGTGAAACAATAATACCATTCACTTACTCAGCTGGAAGAATCTATGTTGAACAAAGAGTTCGCTTGCAGGTATCCCATTTTGCCTTTGAATAAAATATGAGCATGAACACCCTCATAACCTTGGCTCCTTTCCAGAAAGGAGGAATTCAAACTGGCATTACCTCTATCCCCAATAATATTTGAAAGTGAATCTCTCACTCATACCTAAGTGGTCATGTCCCATAATCATTTAGGGATACAGCCTTACCGCTGAAACCCGAAGCCTTGGTAACCAAAAGTAAGGTAACCAAAAACACCTACGAGTATGATAAAGACAGAGTAGCTACCAATTCTCCCATGTTGGAACAAGTAAATGAGGTTACTGTGAAATAACACAATTAAAAACTTACTGCCCCCCTCCACTCCCACTGTATACTTTCTGTGCCCATCTCCCCCAAACCTAAAGTTTGTGAAGTTGGACAAAAGAAAGATTTGGGGTTCCAGGCATGTGTCTGTGAGCACAATGACCTTTAAGGAGAATTTTGTGCCTGTGTTACTTGTTCACATTCTTGGCTCCAGGAATTTGAAAAGCTAGCTTTTAAACTCTTATAGAGCAGGTAGGTAGGGTGTATTGTTATGTTTGTTTGTTTTTAAATGATCTGCAAAGGTGTGATGGAACTCTAGAAGCCCAACTATGATGACCATCAATATGTCATTGGCAGATCCAGAGGTTCTATCCAATGTGCCCACCATAAAGACTCTACAGATAATTCCCAGCTCTCAGGGGCTACCTTGCCAATATTGTACAATCACATATCTGGAACCAGAAGGAAACCAAGAGGCCATCTAATCCAACCCCCTAATTTTATAGATGAGGAAACTATGGACCCAATGGGTTTAAATGTCTTGTTTAAGGTCATTCAGATGGAATGCACCATAGGATCATAGGATGAGTTGTATCTGAATAAACACAGTGCCTCTTCTGTTCTGTCTTTCACAATTTTCTCATTTGATCCTCACAACAACTTTGCTATTATTATCCTAATTTGACACTTGAGGAAACTGAGGCAAACAAAGTGACTTGTCCAAGTCATACAGCTAGTAAGCATGTGAGGCCAGATTTGAACTTAGGTTTTCCTGACTCCAGACCCATCACTCTGTCCAGTTACTTCTTGTAAATATAAATTAGAATAGATCTCAGAAGCCATCCTTTCAAATCCCTTCATTTTATATATGAGAAAATTGAAGCCCAGTGAACCACTCATTTACACAGACAGTAAGCATTATATTTGAAAAAAGGTCCTCTGACTAAAGAGTCAATGATTCTTCCTCTGAATGTATCTCATTTGACCTCTTACTTGGTAATTTTGGGGACCCACAGGAAGTTTTGGTAGAGTGGTAGACGAAAGAAAACCTAGTTGAAACTCTTCTGTGAGAGTGGAGCAGAAGAAGAGAGAACTTGGGCTGAATAAGAAGAAAATTGCATAGGTGACTCGAAAGGGCACTAGTGAAGAGGATGAAATTGGTGAGAAGACCATTTGCAAAATTTTGGATACATTTTTAGAAAATTTGGAGAATAATCTCTGAGCCATATTTCTGGTCCAGATTCTACTTCCAGGTCTTAAGAGAAGCAAGATCAAGGACAATTAAAGAGGATACAAAAGAATTAAAGAGGATTAAGAAGGTTTAGGGAAAAGACTAGAAGAGCAAATCTAAGAAAGATAAAAAGTAAATAGTTGGCAAGAAAAAGGAAGGAAAGGAAGGAAAGATAAGTGGAACAATTAGAGTACATTGGTGGGTGGGGCAAACTGATGAAACAAAATTATTGTTTAGTTGTTTTTTTCATTCCTTTATGACTCTTCCTGACCTCATTTATGGTTTCCTTGGCAAAGACTTGAGTGGTTTGTTATTTCCTTCTCATTTTACAGATGAGGAGACTAAATCAATAAGTGTCTGAGGCCTAATTTGAACTCAGGAAGATTCTTGACCCCAGGCCCAGCACTCCATCTCCTGGGCCACCTAGCTGCTCTGAAACAGAATTGGTACTAGGCTAAAGGGGAGATCATGGTCATGGCTATAGAGTTGTTGGGATAAAGGAAAGGAATTAAATTGTGGTTGTTAAGTTATTAAGAAGTGGTAATTGGCTGCATACAGTTTTAACCAGGCGCTTAGGGCAATGTGCTAACACCCACAAATAGTTTTCGAGACATAAGGCTAAAAGTTTCAAACATTATGGAGAAGATGGGAAATTGTGCGGTGTCTAATATTGTGATGTTTGTATTTCTGCCATAGTCACCCTATTCTCTGTGCTTCAGATTCAGATTATCCCTCCTGGTGATGAAGGTGAAAGGCTCTCTGTATTCAGGCTATCAGAGGCTATCAAGGGAATCTGAGATAGTGGAGGGGAGATTTGGCCCTTTTCAGGATGATAAAGATTGTAAGAGCATTACGCAAAGGGGAAAGGGAAGAAAAAAGAACACCTTTACAATTAGAACTTAAAAACATTTTTGAGGGCTGGTTAGGTGGCACAGTAAATAGAGCACGGGCCCTGGAGTCAGGAGGACCTGAGTTCAAATCCAGCCTCAGACACTTGACCCACTTACTAGCCATGTGACCTTGGGCAAGTCACTTAACCCCAATTTCCCTGCCTTCCCCTCTCCAAAAAGCAAAACAACAATAACAAAACATTTTTGAGCAGGAAGAAGGTGATTGTTCTTCCAAAATCGAGATTGTAGAGCCTTAAAAGGCAGAAAGAAGAGTAGTAGTTAGTGATTTCTTGCTCTGGGGCACTTGCTTACTTCTTCCTGGGATACTGGTTGTTCCTCCTTGTTTCAGAAGAGGACAAACAATATCATGGGGTGATATCTTGACTCCTGTATGAATTGAATTTAAGTGAAGCAGAGCTGCACAAAGTCATCAGTCTCACTCTCTCTCTGAAAGTCATTGAAGTCCAGTGGCAAGATAAAAATCAAAGCCAAAACTGGCAATGGCTGGGCATGCAGTGGATGACCATGGCATCTTCCATGTCTGACCAAGCTCTAAGAACTCCACACCTCCTGCTTCAATCACCTTTACGGCCATTGGAACAAATTGTTGTCATTCACCCATTCCACTGGTGTAAATCTTCACACACTCAGGGTGGACAAACAACTCACTCACCAATGGGTTTGAGGCCCATTAGTTACCCTCAACCTGGTTTAGCACATGCTGACAGCTTCTTGGAACTACAGGTGAGAGTTGAGTGCCAGGTAGACACCAAAGGTAGATGTGCAGCCCTGAAAGGACTCTGCAAGCCCTCACACCAGAGCTGCTAGTCCTCCCTGAACACCCTATATACCTTTTGGTGTATTTAGTCACAACACAGCAGAGAACCTCTGAAGCCTTTTTTAAAATATCAGACAGAAGACAGCAAATGGTGAAGGGACTTAAGTCTACCACATGAGGATTGGTTGAAGGAACCAGTCACATTTATACCATAGGAAAGAAGACAGAGGGAAACTGGATAGTTTTTTTTCAAGAATCTGAAGAACTAACGCATGGAGGATGGGTGGTGATGGTTTTTCCTTTGTCCTGGAAAAGGTCCCATAACATCAGGATGGTGATATCTTGACTTGCAAGTGAACTGGATTTAAGGGAGGCAGGGTTGTGCAATATCATCAGGCTCACTCCCTCCTCCAGAATCATGTGGAGTCCAGTGGTAAGACATAGGTCAGAATGACTGGCGATGGCCCAGGATGCAGTGGCCTTTTTAAGCTAAAGTCTTTCCCAGGTCTTAATCTGTCTGAGAATTGAGGCAAAAGATGGCTTAATTTCCCTCCTCAAAACAATCAGTCTGGGAGGGGAAGACAATTAGGGTTTCTGGCCAGAACAGAAACAATAGCTATTTACACTCACTCTAAGCCACCAAAACCCAAACAATAAGCAAGTGAGGCTTGGGCTTGGACCTATTGGTCAGTAAGTGAGAGCCAGAGTGATTTGAATTTAAAGGCAAGTGGCTTCATTTGCATCCCAATGGGCTTTCTCAAAGCCAGGTTTTTCAGAGCTATATTTTAAGAAATCATAAATAAAAACTAGATTATAGAAAGAGTTAATTGTCTTAAGTTTGGGGGGAAATTGTAGAATAAATACGTAGGGAAGAAAAAAAAATCTAGCCCCCATACCCCAAGATGTCTTGTGAAGTATAAGCGATCAAAATTTATATTCCTTTTGACATAGTGCCCATTTAAGGGAATGGCTTCCCATGTGGATAGAGGGAGGGGAGGAAGGGAGGAAGGAAGAAAGGAAATAGCAGCCATTGCCCAACTGGAAATAACCAGTTGGGTCCTCAGTGGGGCAGCTACCTACTATTACTCACAGATTTTTCACAGATTGTTGTTTGTTCTCCATTCTCCAAGAGGACCAATGACATCAGGAGGGTGATGTCTTGACTTGCAAGTGAAATAGATTTAAGTGAGGCAGAGCTGTGCAAAGTCATCAGCCTCATTCTTTGTAGGATGGGTTAGACAAGTTCTGTTAGATCCAAAAGAGCAGAACTGAGAGAAATGAGTGAAGGTGCAAGGAGATAAATTCTGGCTTTATGTCAGGGAAAAAAAAAAACCCTAACAAATAGTATTAACCAAAAATGGAAAGGCTTAAACTCCTTGGAGGTCTTGAAGAAGGGGCTCATCAACCACTTTGGCATCTCATCATGGGGATTCTTTTACCATGGACTAGATGGTTTTTGGAGGCCTTGGGGTCTAGTCTCAGCTCTGCCTCAATCACTGTGTGACTTTGGACAAATCCTGTCTCCTTTCTGGGCTTTAGCTTATTCAACTATAAAATTTATCTAGAAAAATAACAAGATGACCTCCAAGATCCCTTCTTACATCTATTATTTTAAATAGTGTTGAGGAGTTGTGAGGCAGCAGCAAGGATCGGGTCTGACTTGAGTAGTATGACACAGGGGACCACTCTGGCTGCTGTGGGGATCAACTGAGGTCAGTGGAAGCTGACGGTGCGCACTTATGCTAAATCATTTTATAAAAGTTTTTACTGTTGCCTTCTGCGTTTCTATCAATGTCATTTCCCCTCATCTCCCCCA
The DNA here is from genome assembly GCA_028646515.1 of Pseudochirops corinnae. NCBI lineage: Eukaryota > Metazoa > Chordata > Mammalia > Diprotodontia > Pseudocheiridae > Pseudochirops > Pseudochirops corinnae. Next base: position 78,346,110 of record CM053589.1, read on the forward strand.
TCCCAAACTTCCTTGTAGCATAAGCACTTAAACAAAGAAAAACAAAACATTTAATTCTTTTAAACCAGCAGTTCACAATCTTTTTTTTTTTTCCCTAATCTCAGGACTCCTTTATTACTCTGAAAAATCACTGAGAATTCCCCACTCCCTGCCAAAGAGCTTTAATTTATGAGTTATATCTACCAGTATTTACCATATTAGAAATTAAAACATTTTAGTGAAAACCTCATTTTATGAAAACCTCAAAGAACCCTTGAAAGGGTCTTGGGGCCTTGTCCCCCAGACCACAATTTGAGAACCACTGTACTAAACAGTTAAGAAGTCTAGGGAGTAAGAAAGATGGTGATTGTATAAGTGATTTAATGGATGTAGTAAATGGGTGTTGCCTCTGACAAACTGAGATCTGAGAAAGAAAGTTCTTTAATTTAGAAAGACTGAGGTCACCAAATAAATCCCTGACCATTACCAGTTCAGTGATTCTGGAGGTGAGAGTGAGGCTGATGACTTTGCCCAGCTCTACCTCACTTAAATGCAATTCACAAGCAATTCAAAACATCATTGTTGCAATATCATTGGTCCCTCTTTGAGAACAAGGACAAACAACAGCAAGGACTAGGCAGTCTTGGAGATGAGAAAGAGGATTGCAGTGTTTTGGTGAGATCCAGTGGACACTCTAGTGAGAGTTAGTGAAGGGCTTAATAAGGAGAGATTGGCAAGAGTTGGGAGGCACAGAGTAGCATTTTGGGTATTTGGCCTTCCGTGTTCTCCCTTGCACTGTCATTGTGAGGTGTGAAGGGTGTTCCCAGGTGTCTGTGTCCAACAAAGTTTGTGGCTTGTGCTGTTCAGGCCCTTCTATGCAGCAATGTTCCAATGTGGGGAGCAAGTAAGGACAGCCATGAGGTCAGCTCCAATCCAGTGTTGCCCATCTGAATTGTGCCAGCAGAGCTTCCCTCTGTCCCTAAAGAAATATATTTTATGGCACTGGGCAAACTTACTACTAAATCACCTCCATTCTGGGTGTAGCTCATATTTTTTTCTGGTTTATTGAATGCTAGGTTATTGATTTCCATTGTTTCTGATTCTCCCTTGCCTAGTCTATTCCATTGATTGGCCTCTCTGTTTTTTAACCATTAACAGATGGTCTTGATGACTGCTGCTTTATAATATAGTCTGAGGTCTGGGAGTGCTATTCTCCCTCTGTCTCTACCTCTTTTCATCATTTCCCTTTGTTATGCTAGAATCGGGTTCATTTTTTAATCTGATCATATCACTTAATGATACTTCATTTGCCATCTTCCTTAATTAATTAGGTGGGAGCATCTTCATGCTCCAGGTCAACAAATGAAGTGTGGAATCTTATATCCATGTCACTTCTCTGCTAAGTAAACTCCAGTGGTTCCCTATTGCCTCCAGTATCCAACACAAAATGCTCTGTTTGGCATCCAAAGCACTTTGTAACCTAGTCAGTCCCCTCCTACCTTTCAAATCTTCTTACGCATTACTCTCTAACACGTACTCTTCAGTCCAGTAACCCTGGCCTCCTGGCTGTTCCACAAACAAAACACTCCATCTTCTGGCTTCATAGTCTTTTTGCTATGGTTGGTTAGCTAAAAAATGCTATTCTCCTCTCTTTTGAATCCCTTCCATCCTGTCATGTCACCTTTCATATTCTGGCAATCCCAAACCCTGGATTATTAGTCTTACTCCTGCCACCATCTGTTTTCTACCCTCCTACTCAATTGTTAAAGAAAGTCACAGTTATGCCAACTTGGTACTATAAATATAACTAATGTAATCTCATTTGGGGAGGTAGGTAGGATAAAGCGCTGAAACTGCAGTCAGGAAGGCCTGAGTTCAAGTCTATATCCTCACTCTTGCCTCCAGAATCATTCAAATCTGACCTCAGACACTTCCTAGCTTTGTGACCCAGGACAAGTCACTTAATCTCTGTTTGCCTTAGTCTACCAGACAAGAAAAGAATAAACCGCTCCAGTATCATTGCCAAGAAAACCCTATGGACAGTTCAGCCCACAGGGTCTCAAAGAACAACTGAACAACAATCTCATTTGGGCCCTCCCTGCTACCATAGCAATGCTTTCACTTTTCCTTGATTGACTCTCTGGCACACTCCCTATGATTGCTTTCCTGAGCCTTCTCTTTTCTCATCAAGGCTCTATACCACCTCCTCCCTATGACCAAGAATGAGAGGATCTCACCTTTTACTGAGAAAATTGAGGCAATCTACTATGAATTTCACTCCATAAATCAAAACCACTCTACAGAGTCCCCCCATTTTCTTTTCCTCTGTCTCATCCTCTATGGAAGACATGGTCGTTTTCTCTAAAGCCAACCCCTCAATTTGTGTCCTTTATCCCATCCTCTCCCATATGCCTTCAGAAGTTTGTTCCCTTGACCATTCCCTTTCTCTTATCTTTAGTCTCTCCTTATCTACCAGGTCCCTTTCTGTTGCCTGCATAGATAGACAGAGATGTACTAACAAATTAATCATATCCCAGAAATACAGATGTGACTATGTCATTACACTACTCACAAATCTTCAATATAGCTGTATTGTTTCCAGGATAAAATATAAACTCCCCAGCCTGGCATTTAAAGCCATTCACAATATGGTGCCCCTTTGCCTTTCTATGTGTACTTCATATTAGATAGCATTTATAGGACACTTTTTGGTTTGCAAAACATTTTACAAACATGATATTATTTAGTCCTCACACAACCCTGAGAGGTAGATGACTGATGCTTTATAATATAGTCTGAGGTTATCCCAGATCATCTCATAGATAAAGAGACAGACATAGACAGAAGTTAAGCCCAGAAGTTGTCACACAACTAACAAGTGACTGATTCTAACTCTTCCCAGAGCACTATCCACCATCTATTTCTTAACCAGACATTCCATGCCTTTCCACAGCTTCCTTCTTTTTAAAAAATTTTTTTTCATGACAATTCTTCTTTTTTTTTGAGTTACAGATTTTTCTCCCTGTCTTTCCCCTACCATCCACCCCATAATAGTAAGTCTACTGAATACCCCTTCCCCTAATATGTTCTCTCTTTTGTCCTCCCCCACCATACCCCCAACTTTCTAGTAGGGAAAAATGGATTTCTATACCCCAGTGCTTGTATACCTTATTTCCCAATTGCATATAAAAACAAAGTTTTTTTAAACATTTGTTTTCAAAACTTTGATTTCTAGATTTTTCCCTCTTCTTCCCTCCTCACCCACCCCCACTGGGAAGATAAGCAATTCAATATAGGTTGTACATGTGTAGTTACCCAAATCATTTCCATTGTAGATATATTATGAAAGAATAATAGTATTTCCCTCCATCCTATCCCTCCCCCTCACTTACTGTATTTTCTCCTTTGACCCTATCCCTTTACAAAAATCTTTGTTTCTAACTACCCTCTCCATCAATCTGCCCTCCCTTCTATCATCCCCTTCTTATCCCCTACTGTTATGGGAATCTAAAGATCTTCCCTGCCCCTAGGCCCTTTGCTAAAGTGGCTACGTGACTCTGAGGACCCTTGGATATTTGAAAGTATACTCTGTTCCCTAA
>CM053589.1:78350187-78366451 GCA_028646515.1 Pseudochirops corinnae
ATGTGAGGTTTTGGTTTGGGGCTCACTTTGAGAAGAGTTGTGTGATTTGGTCAGAAGAGACTCTGGGCAGCCGTTGAGCCCCCCGGCTGTGAAAAACCCAGATGTTGGTGCTTCCCTCTCTGGTAACTGACTAGGTAACTGATGTAATGGTCAGACGCTGGAAGCCGTCTGCTGATCTGTTTTTCTGTTTGTTTGTAACTTCTGTTTGTATTCTCTGAGGTTCAGGGTGCTGACTTTTCCCCCTGAACTAGGTAAATGATGTATGTTTGATTGAATAAAGTGAAACCGTTAACCCATTTTGAGTTGCTTTCCTTTAGAAAAGCAGATCTAAGAACCTGTGCTAGTAGCTGCCCTGGGTGTGCTAGGGTGCTTGCTGTTACACCTACCCACTATTTTCTGTAGGGTAAGATACCCAGTTGAGTGTGTATGTTATTCCCTCCCTAAGCCAAAGTCAATGAGAATAAGCTTGTCCCATTCCCTTTCACCTTCCTGCTCTTCCCCTCCATTGTAACAGTTTTCTCTTGCCTCTTTTACGTGAGATAATTTACCCTGATCTATCTCTCCCTTTCTCCTTCTCCCAATACATTGCTCTCTCACCTCTTAATTTTATTTTTTTAGATATAATCCCTTCATATTCAACTCATCCTGTGCCCTCTGTCTCTATATACATGCACATACATATGCCCACATTCACATATACATTTATATACACAAACCCCCTCCTATACACACATATACATGTATGCACAAATATATATGTGTGTATACACACACACACACACATATATATATTCCCTTCAACTATCCTCATATTGAGAAAAAGTCTTATGAGTTACAATTATCATTTTTCCATATAGGAATGTAAATAGTTCAACTTTAATAAGTTCCTTATGATTTCTTTTTCCTATTTTCCATCTCATTCTTCTCTTGCTCTTGTATTTGAAAGTCAGTTTCTCTGTTCAGCTCTGGTTTTTTTCATCAGGAATGCTTGAAAATCCATTTCATTGAAGGACCATATTTTCTCCTGAAATATCCTGAGTTTTGCTGGGTAGGTGATTCTTGGTTTAGTCCTAGCTTCTTCGACCTCTGGAATATAATATTCCAAACCCTTCGATCCCTTAATGTAGAAGTTGCTAGGTCTTGTATTATCCTTATTGTGTTTCCACAATACTCAAAATGTTTCTTCCTGATTGCTTGCAGTATTTTCTCCTTGACCTGGGAATTCTGGTATTTGGCTATCATATTCCTAGGAGTTTTCTTTTTGGGATCTTTTTCAAGAGGTGATTGGTGAATTCTTTCAATATCTATTCTGCCCTCTGGTTCTAGAATATCAGGGCAATATTCCTTGATAATTTCTTGAAAGATGGTGTCTAGGCTCTTTTTTTGATCATGGCTTTCAGGTAGTCCAATAATTTTTAAATGATCTCTCCTGGATCTATTTTCCAGGTCAGTGGTTTTTCCAAGGAGATATTTCACATTGTCTTTTATTTTTTCATTTGTTTGGATCTGCTTGATAGTATCTTGATTTCTCATAAAGTTATTTGCTTCCAATTGCTCCAATCTAATTTTGAAGGAGTTGTTCTCTTCAGTAAGTTTTTTAAATTCCCCTTCCATCTGGCAAATTTGGCTTTTTACGGCATTCTTCTTCACATTGGCTTTTTGGGCCTCTTTTGCCATTTGAGTTAGTCCATTTTTTTTTTTAGAGTGAGCAATTGAGGTTAAGTGACTTGCCCAAGGTCACATGGCTAGTTTTGTGTTAAGTGTCTAAAACTGGATTTGAACTCAGGTCCTCCTGACTCCAGGGCTGGTGCTATATTCACTGCGCCACCTAGACGACCCCTTGATTAGCTTTTCATTATTTTCTTTCATCATTCTCATTTCTCTTCCCAATTTTTCCTCTACTTCTCTTACTGGATTTTAAAAATCCTTCTTGAGGTCCTCCATGGCCTGTAACTAATTCACAGTTTTCTTGGATGTTTTTGATGTAGAAGTTATGACTCTGCTGTCTTCCTCCCACTTCATGCCTTGATCCTTTTCATCTCCAAAAAAGGATTCTATGGTCTGTTTGTGCTTCCTCCGCTTGCTCATATTGCCAGTCAATTGCTTGACTTTTGAGCTCTTTGCCATGGTAGAACTCTGCTTCCAGAATGGAGAGAGCTTTGTCCCAAATTGCTGGGGTTTCCACAGCTGCTGAAGCAATTAGGAAGATACTCTTTCTACAGACCCCATAAACTCTGGCTCACTGGTCACACATCCCAGAACCACTGCCCAAGATAGCAACCCAGATCTAAGCATGTTAAAGCAAGAGCGATTACCCTCTGAATGGTCACTTGGTCCCGCTATGATTTGCAGGGCAGGAGCTCCTGAGGCAGCCATGTAGCAGTGGCTGCACAGCTGCAGTGTCTCTGCTGCTTCTCACCCTGGGGCCAGGGGCCAGACCAAGATCTTCTGATGTCCCTTCCCTCCCCCTTTCCAACATAGTTTCACACTGACCTTTTACTTTATCTTCAGTGTTTATGGGTTAATAAGTCTGGAAACTGCCACACCTGCTGGTGATTTACTCTTCTGAAGTCTGCTCCAGCCGCTGCCACTGGTTGAGGCCACCCTGGAGGTGGACTGTGGCTCACTTAGGGACTGTGCTTGACTCCCAGCTTGATGCATTAGACTCTTCCTGTTGGCATGCCAGGCTGCCTTCAGCGGGAGATTTGTTTCTCTCTGTAACTTTGTGGGTTCTGTAGCTCTAAAATTTGTTTAAATTTTTTTTACATGTATTAAAAGTGATTGGAGTGGGAGCTCATGCCAAGTTTGTGCTTCTACTCTGCCATCTTGGCCTGCATAACTTCCTTCAAAGCTCAACTCAGTTACCATCTCCTCCAGGAATGCTTTCTTATTCCCTTCCAGTTGTTAATGCCCTTTCTTTCCTCAAAGTTTCTTCTATTTACTTATCTGTGAACAGTGTTGTATTTAATCCACCCCACCCCCCAAGTAAGTTCTTTGACAGCAGAGACTGTATCATTTCTGCTAATGTATCACTACTGTTTAGCACAATGCTTTGCATATAGGAGTTACTAAATACTGATGGAATTGAATTGAATCTTTTTTTCAGCCTATCTAGCTGTTGGGAGCAGAGAGGGTCATTGCCCAAAGAAACTGGTCTCCAGAGAGACTGAGTAGAAAAACAGAACCAGTTGGGATAGAGAACCAGGGCAGGCTTGGACAGAATGAGCGGCTAATTAAAATAGACACCACCTAGCACCTATGGGAGTATACCCTAGCACTAACCTTTGAGCCTCTGATGTTTAGAAGGCATCATGGAAGTAGAAGGATGGGTTACATGGCTCAGAATTGCCCACTTCTCTATGTCGAGTTTCTTAGAAAGACTTTCTGTCTGTGCAGGAGGTGTATGTTCTACCAGAGGAAAAAAAGGGGTCTTTAAAATAGAACTTCTCTTTATACCATGAGACAACTATGCAAATACATTTTTTGGGGGGAAGTTCTAATCAAAGTCCCTTTCCAGATATAATTCCCTAAAACAGAACATTGAAAAGTGATGATTTGTTAGCCAGGCTCAATGTTTTAAAAACACTGTCTCAAGAAGTATTCTGTTGTTATTGTTTTTGCTTACTTAGCTGTGTCCAACGCTTTGTGACCCTATTTGAGGAGGGGTTTGCCATTTCTTTCTCCAGCTAATTTTACACATGAGAAAACTGAAGTAAATAGGGTTAAGTGACTTGCCCAGGGTCACACAGTTAGCAATTGTCTGAGTCCAAATTTGAATTCAGGTCTTCCTGACTCCAGGTCCAGGACACTATCCACTTTGCCACATAGTTGCCCAAGAAGTATTTTGGGAATTTTCAATTTTCTATCTTTTTTTTCTGAATGCAAGGGTAAGAATAATAATTGTCTGCCTTGGCATGTGTTCTGTTTCCTTCAGATAACATCAAGGATGGTACCAATTTATACACTCTGTGTGCAATATAGCTTACCACATTTATTTATGCAGATTTAAATACCACACCTTTTTGGCAAACCACACCTGGGCTAAATTAACCAGATGTTGTACCTTGGTGGGCTAGTCTCACACTTTTGCTTGGTGTCCTGAAAAAAAAATTCTTCTAGAATTAACATTCTACCTGTTCTTTTTTTGCCATATTTGTAAACTGGTCACTCTCTCGGGGATGCTTTGTCTGTAGCAGTGTGGGGGAGGAAGAGTAGAGGGGGAGGCCAGGGGGTTAGATTTCACATATGAGCCACTCTGAAAAGGCAGAGAACATTTATAACCAAAGCAATGTACTTGGCTGGAATTCTGTGTTCCCTTTGGTATCACTGCAGAGAGTTGCACTTAAATAAAGGTATTCCCCTCCTCTGAATTTCCCTGCCACATAATCAAGCTTCTTCTTAGACTGGATCCTACCATGACTATAAAATAATTCCCTATTTGCCTGAATACTGGAAAGGGGATGGTCCCATAAATGAGGCAAAGCGCATTATGACTTATAGGAATTTCTGTAAAGATAAGGGGATTTATGTCCAAGTCAGAGCAAGTAAGACTGAATCCCCTTTCGAAAAGCAGAGAGGCAAGAACAAAAAAAATTTAAATCTCAATGAATCAGAGAAATCATCTGTTCTAGTCTTCTAGTTCTTTGTGTGTGGGGGTGGAGGTGGGGAGGAGGATGCACTGTCTGCTAACCTGGAGATGACAGGAAAAGATTTTTAATTTCTTCTTTAACCAGAATCATGAAATCTTACACTAATCTACCACACTTAGTGTAAGTAAAGACATATACAAGTATTGCTTCCTTCATCACAGAATACCTTGAACTATAATGGGAAGAGGTAATGTTTCTTTATCCACCAAAAGTTCTTCTGCTACCCTTACTCGAAACAATGGGTGGATCCCTCCCTCAGTTTGCATTACTCGAATGTAGCAGTTAGGCCCCTTTCCAGGGAATGATTCTAATTAAGTTTTCAAGGGAATGTTTAGAAGAGAGCCCGTCTCTGCCCTGCCCTCACATACAGTGTGGTCATCCTGATGGATATCTGGTCACTGGACCCAGATGATTCCGGAGGAGAAAGTGAGGTTGATGACTTTGCACAGTCCTCCCTCACTGAAATCAAATTTAAGTCCAAGTCATGTCATCATCTCCTTGATATCATGGTCCTTTTCCAGAACAAAGGGCAAATCACATCAGTGTATTTCCAGCAGGCTGGCCCTGCAGAAAGTGGAACTTGGGAAGGCAGAACAGTTGAATAGTAGCATACATCATCCTTGGCCTTAAAAGATAAAATATGTTTGTATGTGTGTGGGAGGTGATGGTAGTGAGGTGATAGATAAGGGGGTAGCCATTGAACGGTGTTAAAAAGTGTGTCTCCTGAATGTTTCTTTGTTTCCATCTAAAGCTGCCATAATTATCTTCAGTGTCTTCCTGGTTATTCCTTGAAGCCTTTACTTTCTGCTCTCCCACTTTCTTTTTCCAAAAATAAGTGAACCAAAAAAAAAAACCCTTCAGCCTGGCTATCACCAAATATGTTATGGATCTGTGAGACTTAATAATGAAAAATATCAATATTGAGAATAACAAGTATATAGATGTCTTTAACTGACATTGAAAATATGATCAGGACCTGAAGTGTGGAATGCTGTATGTGTCTCTCTGATTAGATGCTCAGGAAATTGTGTTGTATTTATCAGTTTACTAAGCATTTATTGAGCCCCTACTACATGCGAAGAAAAAAATGTTCCTGTATTTAAGAAGTTTACAGGCTACTGGGGGGAGGGAACCTGGGGAGAGAGGACAATATGTACATAGATTTAAAAAAAAAAAAGTTATATACAAACAACATGTAAAATAAATTCAAAATAATTTCTGGGGATATGATATGGATGGGAAGACACTAACTAGAAAGGGGTGGAGGCACTGTTCAAGAAAGGTCTTGTATACGAATTGTAACGTGAGCAGAGCCTTGAAGATACAAAAGTATGGCAGAGGATAGCATTCTGGGCGTTTCCAAATCGTGATGCTGCTGCACATATTCCTACCTTCCTCCCAATCCTTCTAGCTCCTCCCCTTGTGGAAGGCATGAGGACATGACTGCCTTGCACACTTCCATTTGGATCATACACACCCCCACCCCTACCCCATGCTTAGCATACTGCCTAGCACAGTGTTTAATAAATGCTTCATCATTATCATCCTTTGGGAGTAATCTAGTGTGCTGATGGAATCTTAGAAAGACTTTAGGCAGGGGAAAGAAAAGGGCTGGGACAGCCCTGGGGCTGTGCACGATTAAGAGATGGGAAATCAATGATGATCCCTCCAAGAAGATAGAGAATATGCTGTCAAATAGGCAGGAGGAGAACCAGGAGAACCAGCAATGCCATAAAAGCTGAAGAAAGAGAGAGAAATCCAGAAGGAAGGTGTGGTCAAGGCTGTCAAAAGTGGCTGACAATTAAGAAGGATGAGGATTGGAAAAGCTCATAGGATTGGGAAATTAAGAGATCATTGGTCAAATTAGAGAGCGCAGTTTCGGTTGAGAGATGGGATCAGGAGCCAGACTGCCAGGGTAGAGAGAAAGCAGGACATGAGGAGAGGAAACAAAGAGGGTGCTCATTCTTTACCTTTCTACTGGCTTGTCCAAATATCTGTACTTTATTCTTTATTCATCTCCACCTTAGAGAATTCTTCCCTTCCTTCAAAAGGAAAACTTTCTTCAACCTCACAACTGCTACTGTTCTCCCTTTCTGGCTACCTGACACAGAGTAGATACTTAAGAAATGTTTATTCCCTTCCCTTCCCCACTTATCTTACCCAAAAGAAAGATGAGTACAGAAAGGTGGGTTGCAACCAGATTGGGGAGAGTTTTGTTTGGACTTTGTTTTGTAGGTAACTAGGTGGTACAGTGGCTAGAGTACTGGGCCTGGAGTCAGGAGGACTCAAGCTCCAATCCAGCCTCAGATATTTACCAGTTATATGATTCTGGGCAAGGTACTAAATCACCAACTCTATGTTTGCCTCAGCTTCTTCCTCTCTAAAATGGGAATAATAATAAACCTACATCCCAGGATTGCTGTAAGGATAAAAATTAGATAATCAAAATCCTTAGTGCAGTGTCTGACACACACATTGGATCAACAGAGCTTTTGAATGGTGACCTATGTAATCAGAATTGCATGTTTTGATGAGATAGCATTGTATTGTGTGGGGGAAAAAGAGGAAAGTAGAGGTAAGGAGACTGATTAGGAGGCAAGTGAGATGATGATCTGCTCTACTATGATGGAGATGGGAATATAAATGAGGGAATGAATATAAGACATATTATAGACAAGGTGTTTACCTGTCCTCTCTTCTAGTCAAGATATCAGAGAATCAGCCTGGTGTTCACACTGTGACTCCAAGTGTTCCCTAGAGCAGCTGTCACACAACTGGATCCAGAAGCACCTGAAATTAACCAAAAATTGGACATGAATTGATATAAGTCCAGTTTTCATTCATTGTTTAGAAAGCACCCGTAAGGATTATGTTGATAGGCACAAAGTTAACAAGTTCAAGAATTTTTTTTTGGAGAAATGGTACAGTATTCAGACCTGTGATTTCACCTGTGTAGGAAACTCATAGTGTGGAGCCTTCCTACACCAAAGCAGACAGGTCTATCATATCTGTCACTTATTATAGGTAGATCTTAGAACACAGCTCAAAGCAATGATTATCTAAGATCTTACTGCTAATATGTGTCAAAACTTGAACCCAAGTTTTCCTTATTCTAAAGCAAACCTTCAAACCATTATGCTACCACATTGCCCTTCTAATCAATATCCAGGAGTGACACCATCCGTCCACCCTACAACTTTATAAAAGCAGGCATTATTTTGGCATTATGGCATAACAACCTATGGAATAAAGTTCAGGTTATGGTTCTCCTCACATGTAATTTCCTATGGCAAACCTTCCTCATCATGGCTAACATTATACAGTGCTTATTGTATATGCTAGGCATTATATCAAGTACTTTATTATTTCATTTGATCCTCCTACCTAGGAGGTAGGTGTTATTATTAGGCCCATTTTACAGATGAGAAAACTGAGGCAAGCAAGAGTTCAGTGACTTTTCTGGGCTTACACAGCTAGAAAGTATTTGAGGCTAGATTTGAACTCAAGTCTTTCTGACTCTAGGCCCAGATCTCTAACCCCTGTACCACCTAGTTGCCTGATTCTTCTAATTGTTAGTGCTTTCTTCTTCCTCAAGTCATCACATATGTATCTATTTACATGTTGTATTCCCAGAGAGGAATGCAAATTTTCTTGAAGGCAGGGACTGCTTTTCATGCTTTTCTCCCATATCTTTAGTGTCTAGCACAGTGCCTTGCCCCAAGTGGGTGATTAATAAGTGCTTATTGGATTAATTTAGATAAAAAACCCCATAGCTAAACAAGTTGATATGATTTTCCATATCAATGTAGACAGATAGCACATGTATTTGAAGTTCCTTGAGAGTTAAGCTTCAGAAACCAGAATAGTTCTTTCTCTTTACCCCAACTCCAGTCACTTTACATACCTAGTCTGTCTTACATATTTACTTTCTGAATCAGAAATAAGTCCTTAACTTTACAGGTTCCATAAAGGATTTATAGTAAACTTTTTGTAGATCTGTCCTCTAATCCATAATGACCCAATTCTGAGTTTAGCTCATGGTCCATCTGATTTTTGTAATGATGAACCTGCTTAATGGGCTGTCCATTCAACTCTATGAATAGTCTGGGAATATTAATTCTTTATCCATTTGGTTTTTCCTGTGAGCTTCATTTACTAAGAAACTTGAATCAGTTGATCAGGAATTTTTTTGGAAGGCAGAGGGGTAATAGTAATGTATAAGTCTCTTAACCTTGTGGGACAGAAGAATGAAGTTACTTTTTATTGGTAGAGGTCATACCCAGTCATAGAGTGATATAGGCTTCGAAGTGGAAGGGACCTTTGAAGTCTTTTAGCCCAACTCACTCATTTTACAGATGAGGAAACAATTCTAAAGACATTCCAGGACTTTTTCTACTGCCCTTTACTTTAGTCATAGGAAATAGGGTAAAACAAATGTCATACTGCTCAATGATCTCTAGATGGGTGAGTTAGGGTTTATCCAAAGGGCGATGCTTTCCCCAGCCTCTACTAAAATATTGGCAAGCAAGCTTGAGGGAACATTTCCATCACAAAGGCTTAAAAATGTTAAATCACCACAAAAGTAAAGATGACAGACTCTTAAAAGATGACAAAGCCATCTTTCAAATTAACTAAGTCTCTGGTTCTGCCTTCTCAGCTGATACTGGGCCCCAATGAAGACTGAAAAATCTTATGGATAATTGGTCTTTGGAAAGACACTACCTAAGGGTGTGATGTCAGCATCTTACCAAACATCTGAACTCTGGCAAGTGTTTCGCTTCCTCTGCTTTGATGTACACTGATAGAGAGGGCAAGGGGTTTCCAGAAATGCAGCACACGTCCCAGTTTGGCAAGTTGCTTAACCCGATTCATGAAGCCCTTCAGTTGGCCCCACACAAACCAGGTGGTTTGTAAATGAACAGACTCTGGACATATGATTGACAATCCTGGACAGAACAGAGAGGAAGGATGTTTCTGATTCAACTTTATATAATAGTGACTTGAATTTTAAGAAAACATTGGGAAATTGTTGAAGGAATGAGGAAGGACTGGTTAAGGTCAGTTGGGGGAAGGAAATACAGAGAGAGCAGACAGATATTATGGCACTTTTTGAAATAATGGCTCACTCATAAGCCTAGTAACACTCTCAACAAAGGCATATAAGCAAATATGTCAAGTTGAATCCCCCCAAGGACTGTTATTTAGTAACATCTTTTGTCTAACATTTTTCCAATCAGGAAACTCGATGTTTTGTTTTGTTTTTTATGTTTTTACTCTGTTGAATTCCAAATATTTCTATAAAGGAGTAATAGAAATCATCTTCATTTTCCATGGAAGAAACTGACACAAGGAGAATTTTATTTGTTTGTTTTTCAGAAAAAATTTAACCCAGATACATCACTGAATTGAGCAACACAAGGTCCTATGTCAATGACCTTACTGACCTGACTGTGAAACATAAAACTGAACCTGTTATGCCCAGTGGAAGAAGTGCTAAACTTGAAAGTCAGAGGACCTGAATTTGAATCCTTGCTCTGCTGCTTACTACTTGTATTACCTTGAACAAATTACTTACCTTTGTTACTCTAGGTCTCAGTTTCTCCAGCTGTAAAAAGAAGGGGATGTATTAGTTGACCTCCAAAGCACTTCCATCTCTGTACTTTTGGACCTGTGAATTTGTTCTCCTCAGCCAAACTGAGGTTGCAAAATTAAAAGAATAATTCTTTATGACTGAGGGGTTTAGAGTTGCCCAAAGCAGATTTTAGTATTTTATTGTGCCCAGAGTTGCTAAAAATAAATGAACTGGAGCTTTAAAAATCTTTCATTAACCAAGGATTTTTTTTTTTTTAACTATAGCAAGATCTGACTAGTAATTGATATCTTAGGTATAGCTCCCAGAACCCCTGGTGTCTCTCTTAGGGACCTTCAGTAAATCATATAACTAGCTCTGTGATTGTTTTTCCATCTGTAAAATTTGAATAGTAATGCCTGCCTGCCTCCAGGTAACAAAAGGTCCTTGGTGACCTTTTAGATGAAAGTAACTAGATACATATAAATGACAATGATGTTGATGAATATGAAATATACAATTTAAACTAGAGAAGATCTGCAGTTTGGTCACAGTCTTTTAGTATTTTAACTTTTGTTAGTAATAGAGTCAAGGCAGTAGAATTCACCACTAATATAGCTACAGCTCTAGAAATTTGGTTTATAGGAGCTGTCTTTGATATCAAGTCCATACTTTGCTGGGGGTGGGGATGTAGGGCAAGACATGGGCAGGAAAGCCCATCTTTCACTAAAACCAAAGGGCCATCCCAGCTTATATATGTGCTGAATTTGGTTGGGTCCTTGAACAATTAGAATCATCACTATTGTATATACTTGGGTTCCCAAATCATAAACCCACTTATACCAGGCTGTGTGTCAGCATTTGGAAGGAGTTTGTGCAGAAGCTTGTAAGAGGCAGAGGCTAGCTTCTAATGGGAAATCTCCTCCTTTGAAAATATTTTAATTTATGGCTATGGTACAAGACAGTTCCCAGAGAGTAAAGCTAATCTTCAGCAAAGTCCCCACTGCAAAAGACAAATTCTTACATTTTAGAATAGCAAATGTGCAAACAAACCAGAAACTCCCAAGCACCTGTGAGACAAAGGTTCAAGATCAAGTGCAGTTGGATGTCCTTACCCTTGTCTCACTCCAGATTGATTTTTTAAAATCAAGACTAGGAAAGAGGAAATGTCAAGAAATTGAATGAAAATTCCTATACATGCTATCTGGACTTAAATGAACTCATGGAAGGAGATGGAATGGTTTGTTTTTGTTTTTTACCAGGGTGAACAGCATTCTATGGTTCTATTTAATGCATAATAGATTATGGACTGACTCTGAGTGGGGTTCTATTTTTGACTTTGTTACTGCCATTTGTGTGTGTGTGTGTGTGTGTGTGTGTGTGTGTGTGTGTGTTTTGAGAGACAGAACAGGGAGAGGGAAGGGGAAGGACAGAGAGAACAACAGAGATCGAAAAAGGCAAAGACAGACAGACAAAGAACAGGCACTATAGGAAGTAGGAGAGGCAATGGTGACAAGCTAGCTAACTGATCTTGGTTAAGTAAGTCACTTATGGATTGTGACCCAATATGGGGGTCATGATTCACAGTTTAAGAAGCATTGAAGGGGTCAAGAGTGGAAGACGTTTAAGAAGCCCCACATTCTTAGCTTAACATAGGCTCAGCTTCCTCATCTATAAAATCAGAAGGTTACACTACATCAAGGTTCCTTCAAACACTGAGATTATTCATGCTCAATCATTTTCAACTCTTCATGACCCCATTTTGGGTCTTCTTGGCAAAGATACTGGAGTGGTTTGTCATTTCCCTCTCCAGCTCATCTTACAGATGAAAAGGCTGAGGTAAACAGGGTTAAGTGACTTTCTCAGGGTCACACAGCTAGTAAGTGTCTGAGGCCAGATATAATGTCATAAACATGAGTTTTTCTTACTTCAGGCCCAACACTCTATCACACCATCTACCCATCTTCGTTCAAGTTCGGCCTTAGACATTTGCAAGATGTGTGACTTTGAGCAAATCACTTAGCCCTATTTGCTTCAGTCTGCTCAAATCATCTTTGCCAAAAACAAACAGAGAAAAAAACCCAAACAAGGTCATAAAGAGTGGAAAACAGTTGAACAGCAACAAAAGATGAATCTTTCTGACTCCAGGTGCAGCACTCTATCCACTGAGCCACTGAGCTGCTCCAACATTCTCTAGTTCTTTGACAACTTTTTATTCTGGTTCTCAGTCAATATTACCTTGCTCCCTCTGCTTCCCAAGTTGTAGTTAATAATGCTTTACATCTGAAAATTTAATTAAAATTAAAAGTTAATAATAATATTAGCCCCCCAAGGAGTTAATAATACTTTATATCAGAAAGAGAATTACCTGCCTCTTAGAATTACCTGCCCCCTTATCCTTTCAAATTGCCTGAACAGTATTGAGACACTGAGTTCTTTAAAAGTACTTAAAGGATAGGAAAGCAGAAATTCCTTAGGCTGCCATAGGCACTAAAACTAAGTCAAGAAAGGAAGAAACAGAAAGGGAGGCACTGCTGTTACTATATAAGCAGTTGCTGTTAGTGAATAAAACAAACAAATCTCTAGGATATGACCGAAGCCTAAAGATAAGAAACTACTTGGATACATTTCATTTTCTCCCTATTAAATTGTAAAGTCTTTAAGAGAAGGGTTTGTTTCATTTATATCCCTATAGCCTTCAAGCCTAGCATAGTGTTTTGCACAGAGCAATGCTTAAGAAATGCTCACAAAATTGAATTAAACAGAATTGAGTTTTTGAGTGTCCAGTTAAAGCCCAGTATTTTTGAAGGAAAAAAAAAATAACATATGTTATTTGTCTGGCTGTCTATTTTAGATGGTAAGGGATTGAAAGGAGGATCTCCCCTGGGGAGAAGTAACAGCCTGTCTGGATACCCTTTCCTGGCCATTTCAGCAAAAAACTGATAGAGTAAACGGCTCCAGTTGCTCATGTGTTATAGTCTCATAGGCAGGTTTTGTTCCCTGTTGTGTGGATAAAGAAGTGCAAGGGTCTTCCTTGAATCCTTGAGAGTGAACCAGCCCACTCCCTCCACCCTGACCTTACCACACACACACACACACACACACACACACACACACACACACACCCCCTAAATTGTCTGCTGCAGACCAGGCCTGTGTATTGAGAGAGAAAGCATGGGGTTGGGGGGAGAGAGAGAGAGTTTTACATTCACTGAAACTCCCTTGGATTAAGTCTGGTTATGTTTAACCTTTTCTCTGATCTAGTCTCCATTATTATAGCAATGAAGCACTAATGGATATAAAATGCTCAGAAGTTTAAGGAAAGTCATTCAAATAATTTCAAAGTCACTTCTGTATTCAAAGCAGAAAAAAAGCCTCAACTCTTTAAAAAACAAGTTCAAACAGCTGACATCCAAAGCAGAGGAGAAGTCATGCACTGACAGCACGTGATAGATGGGGGCCTGACTTGGGGAATGCCTGGTAGAGGGAAAGGTAGACCGCTGTGACCCCACGCTCCATAAGGCCATAGTTGAAATTTTAACAATGAGGCCAGTGGGGCAAGCTCAGAAATCCATCTTCTAGTAGAATGAGTTTCCCTGGGGGCTCGTGGTTCACTGACTGAACCTGGAAACCAGCTGTATTTTGTGTGAGCTACGCATAACCAGGTCTCTAGAACTGACACGTGACTTTGGGTCTGTGACCAAAGGAAACGATATGTTTGACCTGTCTTTATAAATAGAGCCCTGGAAAGACCCATCACGTTGTAAATGGCCCAGAGAACACACGCTATCTATTAAGTAGGTGGTCATAGCGCATTTGCTGCCGTTTCAATGGAGAAAAAAAAGGACCCTGAGTTATATATAGTATTTGGAATTTGAAGAAGTTCAAAATACTTCATATTACTACTTTCCCCATTTTATATATGAGGAAACTGAAGCGTGCAACACTGAAATAAGTTACTAGCCTAAGGTCACCTGTCTGGTGAAGAATGTATCAGACGTTGTTCAGGTCTAGTGATGAATGAAGATTGCAAGATTAGCAGCACAAATTCATTTCATAGACCTTTCTAAGGAAATCCTACTCAAGTCTCACCAAGAGATATAGAGGAGTGCAAATAAAGAAGAGTGGAAGAAAGGGGGTGGCAGTTTAGACTTTTCCCTATGTCTTCCCATTGGTATAGAACAATAGAGGGAAAATGATTGATTCATTCCAGCTGAAGGTGGAAAAGAG
Organism: Pseudochirops corinnae; assembly: GCA_028646515.1. Taxonomy (NCBI): domain Eukaryota; kingdom Metazoa; phylum Chordata; class Mammalia; order Diprotodontia; family Pseudocheiridae; genus Pseudochirops; species Pseudochirops corinnae. The sequence goes on from CM053589.1 coordinate 78,364,636, forward strand.
CTAAATAGTAGGTTAGGACATTGCCATTGTACTAGAATAAAAAGTAGTGTGCACTTCTATAGAGAGTTAACTGTCAGGGAATTAATATCGAAGGGATCAAATAACATGTTTCCCAAAGACATCATTAAAGAAATTTCCAGGATCAACCTGAGACCAGGCACCTTGTAAGAAAATGCTAAGTTTGGAAAGCACCATATTCCTCCCTGTTACAATCTTGCAGGAGGCCCCCAGCACTGTATGGAATGATAGGAATCAAGAGCCTCAAAGAAAGTTAGAAAAAAGAACTGGGTTTGATAAGAGTGTAAGTGAAAGGAAAAGAATAAGCCTGGGGCTCTTGAATAGAACTCACTTCCAATACCCTTCCAGAGAACATGCCCCCAGGACATGTATTATATCGCTGCTACACTCTTCTGCAGCCAGACCTCTTAGGATACACATCCATGGGGACTACTGCCTTTGCAAACTAGACCTATCATTGACTAAGACCTAAGCTACATTTGAATCTTTTTGGAAGGTGTGTGTGTGTGTGTGTGTGTGTGTGTGTGTGTGTGTGTGTGTGTGTGTGTGTGTGAGAGAGAGAGAGAGAGAGAGAGAAAGAGAAAGAGAGAGAGAGGTTTTTTGATATTTTATGAAAACTCCAGAATGACAATATTTTTCTTAAAAACACTGTCACTTTAAAGGATGCCCAAAGAAGCTTCTACTTGATTAACTGTTGTTGTTTAGTTGTGTCTGACTCTACATGACCCCATGGACTTTTTGTTTATGGGATTTTCTTGGCAAAGATAATGGAGTGGTTTGCCATTTCCTTCTCTAATGTGTTCCAGTTTTACATATGAGGAACTGAGGCAAATAGAGGTTAAGTGACTTCCCCAAGGTCACACAGCTAGTAAGTGTCTGAGGTTGGATTTGAACTCAGAACTTCCTGACTCCAGCCCCGGTTCTCTATTCACTATATCATCTAGTTGCCCCTGTATTCAAATGGAGCTTTCATTAAAGGTAGGCTAGAGGGGTTACTAAATAAAAATTACTATTTCCCCCCTCTTCTTATGAGTTTTAAATTATGCTGGCCAGAGCTATTGACCTACACTATATATTTCAGTTCATAACACAGAAGCAAAAGCAATGGTGAGAGAAAAAGACCAAAAATCTTTGGCGCCTCAAGCACCAGTCACAGAGGCAACCTCACTGGGAGACAGCTGCGTATAGTCTGTTGAGTGAGAGGATATGGCTTCCAGACCTCCCTTGAGCAAGTTACTAAAACAAAAAGGATAGACTCGATGATCTCTGAGATCTTTTCCAGTCTAGATCTATAATCTGTGGCATACAATAGGTATCTAATAAATGCCTATTGACTGATTTAATCTGTGTCCACTTCTTAACCACATGATATTTGTTATAGGCAAAATTGAGGGAAAAAAAGGAGCACAGTTGCCTTCTCTAATCCCAGATTTGGTTTCTGGGTTTGATTGCTTGAATCAAGCAAAGATAACTTATGTTAGTTAAGGTAAGGGGACTTGGAGAGGGCTAGTAAAGTCATAACTGTAGCAAAGGCATCACCCTAAACCAGTGAGAATTCCACAAATAACTGAACCAAGTGTGAGATGCGACACACACATAAAGCATTCTCAGTGGAAGATGGGGCTACTCACTCCCTGTATTGGTAATGGAATTTGGAGATGCCCCTGTATTGGCTTGGTTTTTGGGTTGAGTGTTAAAACCCAGAGCTTGTGAATCCCACTTGTGGGATGGACTTGACGTGAAGAGAGAGGGCTGAACTGGGAGGAGCCATGAATGGGAGAGAGGCCCAAGCCTAGAG